>CAWUFW010005582.1:240000-840000 GCA_963921515.1 Calotriton arnoldi | reverse complement strand
CCTCTAAGAGTGGATATAGCTCACTTAAACTTTGCAGTACATTTCATACATTGTAAGCACATACCAACCTACCCTAAGGCCTACCTGCAGACTATCTCACTGGAGAGTTAGATGTGGTAAAAGAGTACTGTATACCTTTTGTAGGACTTTTCAATGTGAAAATTCACCTAGCAAGAAAAGGGCATGTACATGCTGAAGTGTAGCAGGCCCAAGACATGATGCAAGGCCTACTTCTCTGCATGGTGGAGTTGAAAGTGTCAGTTTTTTAATAGATATTTGAATGAGTGTATCAGTTCCTATTTTGGGCTCTGATTGCATGTGTATATATAGGTCTGTTGCTAAATCACTGCCTCTCTTTGTGACATGTATGATTCTCTAAATGTGTCTGTAAGGGGCTGCACGTATTGCCACCTGGTGTGTTAGTGAGTATTCTGTTTTTTAAATATGTTTACAGCTGCCTCCATTGCCACTAAATACAGATCAGCTCAGCCTGTCTGTGTGAGTGAGTATTTAGGTGCTTCTCTAACTACCTCACTGAGTGTTTTAGTGTCTCTCTCCTTTTCTACTTAGGTATCTCAGATTGAAGTCTTGGTAGCAGGGTGGATATATAATTGGACACAGAAGTCTATAGAAGTGCATATACCTCACTAAACTTCACAGTACATGTGCTACATTTTAAGCATATACCACCCTACCCTATGACCTAGCTGCAGCCTACGTCAGTGGTGACATATATGGTAAAATACCTCTTTATGCCTTTCCTAGGACCTTTACATGTAAAGGTTGGCCTAGCCATAAATCTGCATGCACAGGCTCAAGTGTAACAAGCGGGAGACATGATGCAAGGGCTACTTCTGGATTATTTAAGTGTGTATGCAACTACCTCCATCAGCGCTAGATACATAACAGTTGTGCCTGTCTGTGCAAGTGAATGTTTACGTGCTTCTGTCACAGTCTGTATGGCTGTTTTAGTCTCTGTCTACATTTCTACTTAGGTTTATCAGATTGAAGTTTCTGTGGCAGGGTGGATATATAATTGGGCTCATGGGTCTCTAGGACTGCATATAGCTCACTAAAACTTCAGAGTACACATGTAAACATTTTAAGCATATAACACCCTGCAACATTACATAGCTGTAGCCTACCTCAGTGGTGAGGTATATATGGTAAAAGAGCAGTTTATGCCTTCACTAGGAGTTTTAGATGTGAAGGTTGGCCTAGCTGTAAAACTACATGCACGGGCTCAACTATAGCAGGCCTGAGACATTATCCAAGGGCTACTTCTCTACATAGCAAATTTGAAAGAGTCAGTTGTTTAGTAGATATCTGAATGAGGGCTTCAGTTCCTATCTATTGCTGTGATTCCATGTGTATGTAAATTTGTTACTAAATCACTGCCTCTCTTTGTCTGACATATGATTCTCTAAATATGTCTGTAAGGGCCTGCATACATTGCCTCCTGGGTGTATTATTGTGCATTTGGGTATTTAGGTGTTTGTGAAACTGCCACCATTAGCACAAGATACATATCAGTTGTGCCTGTCTGTGTGAGTGAATGTTTAGGTGCTTCTCTAACTACCTAACTGGGCGTTTCAGTGTCTGTCTGCTTTTCTACTTAGGTATGTCAGATTTAAGTCTGGGTGTAGGCTGAATGTGTAATTGGTCACATAGGTCTCTAGGAGTGCATATACCTCAGTAGATGTCTCAAGTT
The DNA here is from genome assembly GCA_963921515.1 of Calotriton arnoldi. Lineage (NCBI taxonomy): Eukaryota > Metazoa > Chordata > Amphibia > Caudata > Salamandridae > Calotriton > Calotriton arnoldi. The sequence goes on along the minus strand of CAWUFW010005582.1, from coordinate 838,289 downwards.
TTAAGCATATAGCTGCCTACAGTATGGCCTGGCTACACCCTTCCTAAAAGAGCTGTTTACACCTTGTGTAGGATTTTTGAGTATGAAGACAGCCCTAACAGTAAAACTGAATGCACAGGTCAATTACACCACATCCAACATACAATGTATAGATTTCTACTTAGGTATGTCAGATTAAAATGTGAATGGCACAGTGCATGTACTCTTAATAAAAAAATCTTTATAAGAACATATAGCTCACTCAAATATTCAAAGGACATATCTTACATATTTGCCACATAGCACCCTGCGCTATGGCCACCTAGCAGTCCCATAACATGTTTTAGAAAATGTTCCAGTATCTGACTATCTGTCCTGAAAGCTCTAGAAATATCAACGTACATTGCTGAATAAATACCTCAGTACCTGTATTATGAATTTGAAACATATTTCTAACTGCCTTTGATACTGCTACACATATATCTACTTTGTGAGTATCTTAGTGCATATATAAGTGCTTCTCTTGATCCATGAGTGGGTGAGAGAGAGCCTCCATAATGTACAAACATGCATGTCACATGTATCATAGGTGCTATACTTTATATACTACTTGCCATAACAGTGCCTAGCAGTGCTATATTACATATCTCAATCTGAATATAATTAAAGAACATATCTCCCCATGTATGCACATACAAATCTACCCTGTAATTATCGAACACCTACACTAAAGAGTATGTAACACATAGCTATCAACTTTGAGAGATTCAGAATTCAAATACAGCAACAGTGCATGTTTTCCACTTTCAAATATGAGTGTTGTAGTCTGCTTTTATAATGGAACAAATAAAACTACAACTCCCAGAATTCAAATAAAAACATTTGTTATAAGCAGCACATCACATAGAAACATATAAAACTTTGACATCTTATATTACATTATTTCATATAAGTTTAACCATTAGTGTGCAGTCTTTTCTTCTACCACTTACAGAATAGAGTAAGGGAACACAACTGCAATATTGAGCTCCATGGAAACACATTCTAAACTAAGTTGCCAGATCCCTAATCTACACCTGAGACAAACTATATCTTAGTTACCTATTAATAGATCTATAAAAACACTTACAATTTCATTTAGATATAATCCTTTATTTTTTTTAAACTTATGAATGGGGAGAGGGTGTAGCCTAACGGTTAGGGTGGTCAACCTCAAATCTGGGGAACCGGGTTCGAGTCTTGGCATCGATGCTCATTATCCTGTGATTCTTGGCAAATCACTTAATCTTCCTGTGCCTAACAAAAATGAATGTGTCCTCATGTAACGCAACTGGTGCTCATGTAAAGCACTCTGATACCTGATTTTGGGTCAAGTTCGCGCTATATAAAACTAAGGGAAAAAAATATTTCAAAATCTTTTATCACAATATGACATATCTATCTTATTAATCAATTCTTTTTGCTTACAAAGAAATTTAATTAACATACCAGAATATTGTGTTCATTGGCAAAATCGCTTTTTTCTCATATTAGAATTCTCAGGGTTTGTAAAAACTTAGCACAAGAATGGCATACCACTCTCATACAAAGCAACTATAAATGGCAACCTTCTGAACTTTGCATTGCCTGATACTGCAAAAGTCAGTAAATAAAAATATTCCTTTCATATTTCATTGTAGGTACTGAATTTTTGAATGGTTACTGTCTGTTAACCCTTTCACTCCTTTTTAGAGGGAGCCCAAAATGCATGCCTTTGTGTCAATTCTCGCAACTTAATCGCGATCATCTCAATGAATTCACACAAAAACGGGAGTCGAAAAGCCTACTTCCCTTCATAGTTTTATATTTTTAACACAATACTACACTTTTATGCAAAATCCTCACTAGGTAATCATACTTATCTTATAAAACAATGAGCCTAAACCTCTCAAATTTGAAAAAAAGAATACCTGTCCTTTAACACCAGTCCCCGAATACACCCTCTACAGATTTTCCATAGAAACCCACTTGAATCAGTAGGTCACAGGTTCACAGCACATTCCAGAAGGGCCATACTTGTTACAAAATGAACTACAGCAGGTGTGGTTTACTGCACATACTGTAAAGCATATCCAACTCTCCATTATTTTTTTTCTGTTTACCAGACCCTATCAAACATCTATTTACTAATCATTTCCAAATGCTACCTACTTTTTTCACAACATATTCCCTCCACCCAATTAAATGTTTCGTTTTTTTCAAACCACCAGCACACATGCATTTTCACTGTCTTTCATAGTACCAACTGTGATATTCAGCTGCAGACCTGCCCTGTGTGCTGCTCCTCCTTCCTACAAAATGCTTAGAGAATGGATCGTAGGCCACAGCTTATCTATTGGGCTGCTGAGGCTGCAAGAGAGAGAGTATTAACAAGACTTGGGTTTGACTTTTTTGGCTAATGTGAACATTACGTGGATTGGACAGAGAGCATTAAAGTTTCATCAGTTACTACCTTTGGTTAAAACGATTGTGGATTCACCAGCCCCCTAACCTTGTGATTGTGCACTGTGGTGGCAATGACCTAGGCACATTAACTGGAGTAGGACTGGAAATCCTAATGAAGGATACCTTTGCTGAATTGATGATGCTTTTCCATCACACTGTCTTGTTGTACTCCAACATATGCCAAAGAAAGAAATGGAAGTGGTCTAATCAATTCTGTCCACAGATTGACAAAGCCAGGAAACATGTTAATAAAACTGTTTCTACTTTCCTCAGCGACCATAACATGGGCTCTATCTACAACAACAGCCTGCATTTTAACATGCATGGAATCTATAGAAGTGATGGAGTTCATTCTACACAGGAAGGGAAAATGGTGTTTCTAAGCAACCTGAAACTCTGCATACAGTCCTATCAATAGCTGTCTTATACAACCTCTCAACATGAAAGCTCTTCTCAGAGCCACCCAAGATCCTACAATGGTGTTAATTTTCTTGTTAAATAATTATTTTTTTTTTTATTTAATTCGCGAAGACGTCGCGATGTTCACGATCACATTGCGAAATCTCAAAACAAAAGTAGACATTCAATGACCACCACCAAAAATTAATTTTGAGTATTACACAACACGCATTACTAACTACATCACTGCTTAAAAAACATATTTGTACACATATGTTTCTAAGTAAATGTTTTAAGAAACTGCTTTTCAACCCTACTTTGCGTTTTTGCGATTACTCTGAGAGTTGCAATGACTTTGGTAACCGTGACGATTGGGCCTTTTTTATAAAGTGCAAGCCACATATATACACACATTTCACAGTATTTTAGACACTAGTGGTTTATTAGTGCACTGATAAAAATCATATTTTTCTAGGTAGTTTGCATTAAATTAATCTTTAAAACCGTTTTTCCGTTTTCACAGTAACGCTGGGCATTGCGATGATATTGGTAGCCCTGATCACTGCGAATACGTAACAAAATGATAAAACAAATGCAGCCATTCAATAGCCACCTCCATATTCAAAACTTATAACTGCAAAATGGATTATAAACAACACACTAAACACATTACTATCTAAATGACTCTATAATAGCATGTACAACTCCCTTAATATCTCTATAACACAGTCTATAACTCTTTCAGTGGAATCTGGGACTGCATGCATCACTGTATTAGTAAGTCTCTCGTTCATTGCATAGGCATTTGAGTTCATCTGTGAGACGGTGCATCAGTCTATTAATGGTTCTGTGTGACTGTCTCAGTGCATCTATGAGTGGGTGCACCAGTGTTACAATGGGTCTGTGATTGGTTGCCTGAGTCTCTCAGCCAATCTGTGAAACAGTGCATGAGGGCCTTTGTGCATTTGTAAGTAAGTATATGACTCTCTGACTAGATCTGTGCATGGATACATGAGTGTCAAAGTGGGTGTCTGAGTGGGTGAGTGAGTGGGTGCTTGAGTGTCTGAGTGGGTCTTTGAGTGAGTGCATGAGTCTCTCAGTGGGCCTATAACTGGGAGCATGAGTGTCTGTGTGGTTCTGTCAGTGGATGCATGGGTTTCTGAGTAGGATTTTGAGTGGGTGCGTGAGTGGAGTGACTGGGTGCATATCTCTGAGTGGGTCTGTGAATAGGGGTGTGAGTGACTGTATGGGTGTGTGAGTGTCTGAGTGGATTTGTGAGTGGGTGTATGAGTGCCTCAATGGGTCTGTGAGTGAGAGCATAAGTCTCTGAGTGGGTTAATGAATTGGTACATGCATGAGTGTCTGAGTGGATCTGTAACTGAGAAGGCGAGTGTCCTGGTGGGTCTGATAATGGATGCGTGAGTCTTTGAGTGGATGAGTTAGTAGGTGCATGTATATCTGAGTAAGTCTGTGAGTGGGTGTGTGAGTCTCCGAGTGTATGAGTGAGTGACTGAGTGCATAAGTCTCTGGGAGGGTCTGTGACTGAGTGTGTGAGTGACTGTATGGATACGTGAGTGGGTGTATGAGTATCTGAGTGTATCTGTGAGTGGGAGTATGAGTGTCTGAGTGGTTCTGTCAGTGGGTGCGTGGGTTTCTGAGTGGGACTGTGAGTGGGTGCATGAGTCTCTGAGTGTATGAGTGACTGGGTGAATATGTCTCTGGGTGTGTCTGTGAGTGGGTGTATGAGTGTTCAATGGGTCTGTGAGTGAGATCATAAGTCTCTGAGTGGGTGAGTGAATGGGTGCATGCATGAGTGTCTGAGTGGGTCTGTGACTGAGAGGGCAAATGTCTGGGTGGGTCTGTGAGTGGATGTGTGAGTCTTTGAGTGGGTGAGTTAGTGTGTGTATGTATATCTGTGTAAGTCTGTGAGTGGGTGTGTGAGCCTCTAAGTGTATGAGTGAGCGACTGGGGTGCATACATCTGTGAGAGGGTTATGACTGAATGTGTGAGTGACTGTATAGGTGTGTGAGTGGGTATATGAGTATCTGAGTGGATTTGTGAGTGGGTGTATAAGTGTCTCAGTGGATCTGTCAGTGGCATGTGTGTCTCAGTGGGTCTGTGAGTACATATGTGAGTGCGTGAGTCGGTCTGTGAATGGGTGCAGGAGTCTCTGAGTGGGTCTGTACATGGGTGCGGGACTCTCTGAGTTAGTCTGAAAGTGAGTTCATGAGTATCTGAGTGGATCTGTGAGTGGGTGCATGACTGCTCAGGTGGGTCTGTGAGTGGGTGTAAGAGTTTCTAAGTGGGTATGATACTAGGCACATGAATCTATGAGTGGGTCTCTAAGTAGGTGCGTGAGTCTGTGAGTGGGTCTGTACATCGGTGCGTCATTCGCCAAGTGAGTATGTAAGTGGGTGCATGAGTATCTGAATGGCTATGTGGGTGGGTGCATGAGTAACTGAGTGGGTATGTGACTGGATATATAAGTGTGTGAGTGGGTCTGTGAAGGGGTTTATAAGTGTCTTAGTGAGTTTGTGAGTGCGTACATGAGTCTGTTACAGTAACCAGTAAGGGATCGATTCCGATTCGGGCCGGAAATTTCTCCGATTGAGCCGGACCCGGAGAGATTTCCGACCGAATCGGACCCGTGCAGTCCGACCGAACGAGTACGATGCGTCCGTATGTTATCGGACTCGAGTCGGTCGGACTCCCATTGATGTCAATGGGAGCCGGTCGTACAACGCGTACGCGGGCTCCCATTGACTCAATGGGTGCGAGTCGGACAAGGGCGCCCCCTACAGCGGGTACGCGGCGAAGCGATTCGTGCCGTACACGCACAGGTAGGGGGACCCATGGGTCCCCCTGTGTGCGACTCGCATGGCTACGCGTACAGGGGGTCCGACACGGACCCCCAAAGTACGGCTCCGACAGCTCTTACGAGCCGGAGTGCGCGGCTCGGTCGGACTGCTCGCGGCGCGCATCGTACTTACCCGGACGGGAAACGTCTCCATTGCACGGTGCGAGTCGAGTCCGAGCGAGTCGGTCGGAGCGGTTCGAGCCGGGAGCGAGTCGGTCGGAGCGGTCGGGACGCCCGGACGAGTCGGTCGGCGATTTCGCATCGTACTCGCTCGGCCGGACCCGCGTACGGTTCGGTCGGGAAACAGGGCTCCGAATCGGATCCGGTAAAGCCGAATCCGATTCGGAGCCCTACCAGCCGAGATCGGAATCGGCCCCTAAGTGTTTACAAATACTTAAATATTTTGTTGTTTTACATTTCCAACAATATTCGCGAAGAAGTCGTGATAGTCACGAAGTCCCTGCAATGGTACACGGGGGCTGCTCTGGCGACTGCAGCGTTGTCGCGAATATCGTGCATGATTTAAAAAATCCATTTTGGACACATACCTTGCATCACTAACACCTCCATTTCTCAAACATGGGGTCAGAGTACCTCCACCCTGACCCCTTATGTTAGCTTTCACAGAAATGTTCAGCCCCGGGAACTGGTCTTAAAAGATAAAATGGCGGCTGCAATTTTCTGTTCAGGTTGCATCCAGCCAATCAGAGTATTCCTGCTGGTGTGCGTATTCGCAATTAATCGCGGAACCATCGTGAAATGTCCGCGGCCAGAGATATCACTATAATTTTCAACTTAATTTTCTCAAGAACTACCAAACAGATTTGCACCAAATAACAAAAAGCATTATCTGCATAACAACATCTACCTTTCTGCCAAAGTTGGTGTAATTTAGTTCAGCGGTTCAGGCTGTATGTTCGACAGCGCATTCCTAATTAACATTACAAATGCACCCTTATTTTGCACCCCTATTTCTCGGTCCCCACTGCAGGGATCACCCACAAACATTTCATGACACACAGAACCTACTTTGACCCTTTTTTGGAAAATTTCATAAAGATTGGTCAAACGGCGCCAAAGTTATAGCCAAGTCAAAAAATGATTTTCCTATGGAAACTAGGTCCTGCTGGCAAATATATAAATATATATATATATATATATATATATATATATATATATATATATATATATATATATATATATATCACCACCAATGCAATTAACACGCTGCACTCTCCCAGGGTTCGTTATTATAGTAAAGATGTATTTAGTAAGCCATCTACTCCTACTCCACCAACGCGTTTCGACCAGCCACGTGACCAAGACCTGCTGGTCGAAACGCGTAGGTGGAGAAGGAGGAGATGGCTTACTAAATAAATCTTTACTATAATAACGAACCCTGGGAGAGTGCAGCGTGTTAATTGCATTGGTGGTGAATTGGAGTTCCAGGCCAGTCCAGCCTCGACACGCGCACCAGCTGTGAGATAGTGCGCCCTTCGCCTGGGACAGCTTTGTTGATTAATATATATATATATATATATTCGAAAATGCTGCTTAACGCCGTTCACCATTCCAGATAAAGTAAGCAGGCACGGACCACGTTTCTGTGCTGAATCTTTAGTTTATTTTTAGTCGGCCATGACGCGTTTCGGTCCTCTTGGACCTTGATCACATGACAACGCTCATCGGCTTTTTTACCCCTTTTAAAGTGACAGTGCAAGTTAGTGAAAATTGCGGTTTCCGCCTTATAGACAGTGAAAACATACTATTCATGGCAAACCATCCTGTTATATATTTCAACAAATTTCTTTTATACCATGTTTGCGCAATTTTGGCGGTCTCTGTCTGCTTATATATGATCAAGTGGCATTTTGTCCATTAGTATCTACAAATTCCATAAATACAAATAAATATATGTTGATAAATATATACATATTACATACCTTAGCAGCAAAAACGTATATACATGGAAATATGGATCAATGATTAGCATTTCTAAACCACGGTCCATAAAATTGTTTTAAAATTGCTAAAACAATTAATATGTTAAAACAAAGTGTAAAACATTATTATTTTCCAAGTAAAATTGATTATAAAATTCTTGCATAATGCAGTTTGTTAAAAAATGGTTCAATTTGGTTTGTCATGATAGCTTTGTATCCTGTCATAGGCTGTCCCCTGAAAAATAAAGTGCTAGTGCAAAAATATGATCCTATTGCTCAAAATTAGGGATTTGGACCAGTTGGTGACCATAAAAATATTTTAAACGACACCTCTAAATGTGCAAATAACAATTGTTTTAAAAAACAATGTATTTATGGTTAAGGTCAGGTGGCAGCTTCTCATTATTTGATTGTAAAGCATACGTTTGTATTAGGATTCCTCCATTTATCTATACAGTAAGAGTGTTGTGGTTGCAGCTGGAATTTAGATTTATGTTACATCACTTTATGGAACCAAGATTAAAGTAAAAAAATGGAGGTTTCCTAAGAGTCTTATAGGGGACAACCCCTGTTATGATCTGAGTTTTAGTGGAGATCCATTATATGCATGTGTATTGATCTTCTGTAGTGTTTAATCCACCCGGAAATTTTCTATCGAGATTTAAAATGTACCTCGTTTCTATTCTCCGTAATGTACCCTCTCTATCACCTCCCCTTCTATTTTTTGGTACAGAGTCTATGAGGTAGTATGAGAGGTGTTGGAGGTCATTGTTGTGTACTTCTTGGAAATGTCTGGCCACAGGATAGGTTGGGTCACGATTTGTGATCGCCCTGAGATGTTGTAAAATTCTCTTATTGGCAGGGAGTTTAGTACTCCCTACATATCTTAGATTGCAGGAGCATTCTAAGATATATATGGCATGATCAGTTTTGCAATGTAGAGAACGTGAAATTTCTATTTCTCTCTCACAGAACGGTGTTTTGTACGCTTTTTTATTTACACCGTACTGACAGGCCTTGCAATTTTTGCATTTCATGAAGCCCTTCCTTTGTGTTAGCCAATTTTGTTGTTCTACAGTCTCTGGGCTGCTCTTAACCAAGCTACCGCTCATAGAGGGAGCTCTCCTGTATGTTATCCCCAGGGTTTTTGTTAAGGTGCCTCCTATAACAGGGTCACTTAACACTATCGGCCAGTTTCTCTGTATAATGCTCTTGATGGCTTTGTTTTGCAAATTGTAAGCCAAAATTAGCCTCAATTGTAGCGTTTCTTTTTGATTTTCAAGATCTGTTTGTTTTGGTTTTAGGAGTGCATTTCTGTCTAAACTCTTGGTTTTATTAATAGCTGCATCTATGGTCCTACTCTTGTATCCCCTAGCTAAAAATCTTTTTTTGCTTTCCATTTGTGCTTTTTGCAAATCACTGGGGTTGCTGCATATGCGTTTGATTCTCAGCATTTCCCCATAGGGGATACTGTTAACAAGGTGTCGTGGGTGGAAACTCGTTGAGTGTAGGACCGAATTGCCTGCTGTTTCTTTTCTGAATAATCTAGTTTCCAGTTTGTTTTGATTCACAAAAACTTCTACATCAAGGAAATGAATTGCATGGCTATTGATGGTGGACGTGAAGCTTAGGTTGATATCGCTGTTGTTGATATCCCTTACAAAATCATTAGCTTCCGTTATTGACCCTTCCCACACAATGAAAATATCGTCAATAAATCTCAGGAACAGTTTGACATTTTTGTCCATAAAGTGCTTGTGTGTGGTACAGAGGACCAGCTCCTCCCACCACTCCATATGCAAACAAGCATAGCTGGGGGAGAAGCTGGCCCCCATCGCGACACCTCGCATTTGTTGATATACAGTTTTGTCAAATAAAAACACATTGTTGTTTAGACAAAAATTAGTCATGTTGCTTAACATTATACAGTGTGCGGTCAGTCTTGTTTTTCCTCTGCCTAATATATATATATATATACATATACATATATATATATTTCCAATAACCAAAACAATGAGACGATGAGATAGCAGTGGAGGACAGGAGACCAGTGCAGACATTAAAACCCCATGTATCCTTCCCTGGTATGCCATCGCTTTAACGGCAGCCCAGCCAATGGCAATTCATTAAAAATGCCAATGACCAATTGCTGAAGGGATCTGACCAACTCATGTGTCTTGCACTGTATTAGAAATATGGAGTCTCGAGAAACAGCTGCAGCTCTCTGTAGACAAGACCTAAAACGCTATTGTGTAATGATACACTGATGCATAACGTTTACCCATTTGGTAATGTACACTTAGTACGGTTCTGAATGCATAAATGTTTACATTTTGAGAACTCTGCAGGATTATGCCTGAAACTCTTTGTGAATTTCAGCAAAGTAGGAGTAACCGTAAGAGCCATTTTCCACTTTCCTTCTGAATCAGACCTATATTGCTATAATGACAAACCACTGCTCTCCTTCTCCATTCACACCTGCTTGCCTCTTCTTCATGTACAGGTTTGACTTGATGAAGCATCTGCACATGTCAAGTGTATATAGGTGGCTGCCAATTTCAGGGTTTTCGACTCCCCAAGTAGTTCCTCTAAATGCATTAGAGCCTACTACTACTGTATGACAGCCTCCTCAAATGTAACATCCATTGGCCACCTCCGTTTGGGAAATTCTATTCAGAGATACCCAGGCCTCTTGCAGGCTGCTAAAATTAGAATATCAGGCAACGCTGCACCTGACCTGCTACTTGACCACTGAAAATCTGTGTATTTTCGCACATCTGTAATTCCTATATGTGCAACTTGTACCTGCTTACATTTCTTTTGTGCAATGAAAGGCCGTTGAGTGGGGTGAATGCTGAGTCACATATGGCTTTCTAAAGTATGTGTCATGTATGTATTCACAATTTTGAAATGGGTGAATCAATAAATAATGTATCTTTTATGTAGATCTAAGGGCCACCAGCCAACAGGATGATGGATGTGCACTTCTTAGAGACTGTATTAAACCTACCGGATAGAGCCACTGAAGGACATGTTTGACCAAGTAGAGATACACTAAGAAAAACATGAAACAAAAGAAAAGACAAACTGGTCGATGATCATGTCTCCACTGTGTTCAATAAAAATCTAAACAAATATATGGAATGTAGTTACAAGCCATATAGGCCATTCGAGATTCATATCCATGGTAGCAGGAAGTTTTTTTTACTGATGTCAGCCCTATAGAAAAACATGTGCATTCAATTGCCATGTACCATGGGTCACAGAATTCCTTGATCAACTCCAGACAGAATAGAACATCGGGAACAAAATGATGAAAACTATTACCTCCTAATCAGGATTGTCTTGGCTGTGACCTGGGGCATAAGATACTATGGCTGGCATACATACAGAACTTGGCTACTGAATTGGAGCATCCCAAATTGTATTATGCTCCTCAGTCTCTTGTCAAAGCGGATGGGAAGAGGATAAAGGAGAAATATTTTAGACTAATCATGAAAACGAGGGAATCAAGGGCCATAGAAAAAATGATAATGAGAGCTTGCAAGATAATACAAACAAGCCCAGGTCTGGAGCCTTATCTTACCTTGGTTAAAAATCCATAGGATGGATCCCTGCTCACAAGGTTTCGATTGGGTTCAATACGGTGTAGTCCCTGCTTCCCTCCTGGGCAATACGATAGCAATTCAATTTTAGTATGTCCATGTAACAGAACTTCCCTACAAACCCTGGTCCATCTAGTATTATTCTGTCCAACATATTACTTCCCGCAATAAAAGATATCTGTGTCCTATTTTAAAATCTAGAGGTTTTTATCAATATAGACCCGCTTTTTTGCACTTACAATTATTAGTAGACCCAACGCTTATTTTAGCTGTGGTGTCTTTTATAAAATGTGCCTTAAAAATTAAGGCTGCTATACATCTCTAACTGTTTTTTACCAAAGTATGATGCCCTGTCGTGTAGTTCCTAGGAGTCCCCCAGGACCTGAGCGATTTGGATGACCTAAGCTGAGGGCTTGGTGTCCCAACTGCTTCCGGACACCCCCACAGGAAATGTCAGCCGTTAGACCAGCTAGCTCTACAGTGCCACTACCACCCCTCTGTATTCTACAGTGGTGTAGGTAATTGCTGGCAACCACTGAATATGACAAGCCTGATTCCTCAGGGATCGTGGAAAACAGTACAGTACTTTTCGCTCAGACACTCGTGCTTGCTTTCTCTCAGAACATACACAGGATGGCGATTTGGACGTTTCAATAAAAATGTATTGGTCCAGTGACAACCTTGTGTAAAACATAAGTGCTGCAACAATCAGGAGACAGAAGCATACGGAAGAGATTGCTAGTACCAATATAGTGAATAATAGATCCATTTCTACCATAGTGCTAATAAGATGAACAGAAACAGTTCAGATAAAAACAGAAGCACTTGCATATTTCTAAAATGCGCGCCCTAAGTAATTTACCTAAATGCACCTAGCCTAACCTAGATGTGTAGGTGTATTTGCGTATAGCTATGTGTATCTGTAGCCAAGAAACCCCCAGGGAAGAACCAGCCCCCTCACCTGATGGTTTAGAATGAAGGACCCCGTCTCTGCGTGGAGGATAACAACCCGCAAGGGATGTCAAACCGCTGCTTGTCGGAGATTCGGCATGCTGGACCCCCGACTCAGCTTGGAAGGAATTCTCCTCTAATTTGTAGGGGGGAGTGAGGGTCTTTAATACTAAAGAGGTCACTCTAAGGTTTTTTCTAGAATCAATATGTTTTTAAAACAACCATGGATGCTTTGAAAACAATCATAAATGTTTTGAAAACAATCACTGATGCTTTTCTAAACAAGTGTGATCATGGGCAGCTGGCTGTTGACCAAGGATGAAAAAAGTGGTGACCCTTATACAGAATAAATCTGCCGTGCCTGGGGACATGTTTATGTATGTCAGGTACCTGGATTCAGATACAAAACTAAGAGCCTGGTGTCGAAGAGACAAGAGCAAGCTATTAGGTAAATGTCACCTGTTTAGAATCGTTAAAGTCATGTGGATGGGATAACTTAAGTAAAATGGGGTATACATGACAGGGCTATTCTAAAGGACACAACATCCACTCCTCATCAAAAGGTCAACAAGGTCAGCTAGGTCATGATAAAGCTAACACTATGAAAAGGCATAAAATCATTTATAAATTAATAAATATTTTTCCCTAAAAAAGCATTCAAAAGGTTCTCTAAACTTGTATATATAGCTATTATTGCACTGAGGACCTTGAAAGCCATGAAGCTCAGTTAGAGCCAAGAAGAAAAATAAAACAAAGTCAGTTTCGACCTTCAATTTTAGTAAATGTTAAAAAAGTTGCTAAATGATTTTCAGCACAGGAGAGGCCAGATTGTTTTAAGAATCCTGCGCTGAAGACTCAACATCGCTGAACATCGTATCCGCAGGTGGCAGCCCCTCAAGAACTTCCAGTATCATGTCGAGTGAGCAAAGATGTTCATCTCTGGTTCCCAGAGCAGCCACCGGGGAAGAATTAGATGCCTGCACCCCTGATACCGATGCCTGAACCTCTGGAGCAGATCCAAAATTCCTTCCAACAGGAGCGGAAGCATCCCTTGGAGGCTCTAGAAATGCCGTTATCAACATGGGAATACGCTGGGGACAACTGCACGTGTGGGCCTGCAAAGGCGCCAGTAGTGCTTCTATGTCCGGCGGTGCAACTGATGGAAGTGTCAGACACAGGTCCAACAAGCAGCAGAATCCGCAGAAGAGGCAACGGATCACAGGCAGGACACAGTCTAGCAAGACCGGTCTGAAAGACAGGAGCCAATGCTGAAGCTCTCGAAGCCGAGGAGTAGTCAGGTAGAACACCATGCACTCATGACAACGTCGTTTAAGCAGTGTTCTCTCCATTTTCTGAGGGATTGCAACGCCCATTCCAAAGCAAGAGTATTAAAATCAGGATGCCCCCTACCGAAAGCAGGACCAAAGGAAGCCCTCCAAAAACGCTTACAACTACGAGTGTATGAAGGCTGGAATTACTCCGAAGGTGGTCTGAAAGGTGGTTAAGAAATCTGATCCAAGTTGCTTAAATAAGTGTTTGATCCCACTCGTATCAGACATGTTAAAGATACGATGAACCATTTCCCCAAAATGGATCGGGAAGTTCATACGGACCAGGGCCTGTATCTTTGCTGAAGACCTTGCAACCTGCAGATCAAAAGTCTCTCGGGTTGAAGTTAAGGCCACATTTTGTTGAAACTATATGGCTTTCAGTCTGCTCAGCGAAACAAACCTTATACTGGAAACATTCAATGAAGGCCACAGTGGTGCCTCCCTAACTGCGAGCCGGGGAAACAATACTTGCTTACAGAAAACAACCCTGAAGTTTACTGTGACTAGATATGCTATGCCTGGAGCCATCCCACAACAGCTTGATCATTCAACACTAACTAACTTTCATTCGAAAGCAATTCAAAAATCGGATGAATCACGGCAGCTGGGGAGCCTTTTAAGTAGCAAGATAAGTTCGCTTTTGATGCATTACACGTTCCATGAAGCGACACTTCTTTGCACACTAAAGACCCACTTAAAGCCTTCCCGCTGTTTTTACCACTTAAGAAAACTTTAGGGTCCTTATTCCTGCACCTATATCTATACGGTAACTCCCATGTTTCCTGCATGTACCCTTCACCCAATGCTTCATACCTGCCTGCTTGGATGTATCTAAGGCAATATTGGAACTGAAATGTCGTGATTGGCAGTGTGATATAGCCATGCATTAACCATTCTGTAGATGGTGACTCTGCTACAGTGAAGGGCAACTTCTCAAATTTTTCAATGAGCAGCATGGTATACTTTGCACCTCTGCGTGCCATAGTCAACTGGCTGTCGGTCAGGTTGTAAACCAAGAACAAACTTGTGCTGTTAATGTATCTCCATGGCACGTGGGTTGAACGCAATGATTGCAGCGTCCAGCTCAAAAGCATAATGGAGCGCAATTGAGATTGCCCATGTTGTAGAATAAACAAATCTTCTTCCATTATGTCAATTGCTGAGGACACAATGTTGCCCAGTAAATAGATGTGTGAAGAAAGTGTGGTCATGCCATTGTCTACCACAGCCAGAGCCTTTTCGAGGTTAATCATATCAATTTCACGTAATCTCTCAGCAGCATTCTGTTGGGAGACTTTCCATAGTTCATTGTAGATGGCATACAAGAAGCGTTTCTTACACGGTTTCTTGGGACCTAACAAGAAATCCCTAAGATCCATGTTGTCAGTTAGAAGGGACAAGTGTTGTTTCACCTGTTGTAGTGTTGAGGTTTTTAGCCATTCCAGGCACAACTTCCCAACACTATAAGAAGTCCCTACCCCTGGGTCGTCTGTGTGTACATAGCGTGGGTCAGGCCTGTAGATACTAAACCCTCTGGTGGTGCCCTTGAATCTTGCTTGACATCTATTTGTGTCGATAGGCCAAACCAACCATCCCTTCCAATTGGGAGCTGAAGAATTGTATGTACCATTCTGTATCATTGCACCCAGTGCCTCCTCACTAATCAGTGTGTCATTCGATATACCTTCGATAGGTATGGGCGAGGAGATGCGTGGTGTTTTCAGGTCTTTTTTATTTTGCAAACCCGTAGCAAGTAGTTTGTTGCACTGTTCTGTTCAGGAATATTATCTGTAACTGTATGAGGCAAGCTCTAAATAAAGCCTCTGTTCCCTGAACCTGCCAATCTTTCGTACTCAGATCGGTTTTGCATCTATCGTGTCCCTCCAATAGTCGAAACCTTGTATAGACAGTTGGGAGATGAAAGGTGCTGAATATATGAGCTTGGTATTTGTCAGCATCATTTTCTTCACAGTTGCATTCGTCTGTACTAAAATAATAGTATGACATTGGGTCTGATGTATTGAACCCAGAAAAGTATGCAAATTTCTGTGCACATGTGGCAGAACTACCTTTTGGTGGTGTCGGGCAATGTTCCCATTGATGGAAAGTGTTTACAGTGTGCGGAACACTAGCTCTGTGCAAAAAGTGATCACCATAATGCTGGTAACAAAACATACTATAGTAGTCAGGTGTATCTTCATACAGTTCCCTGTAAGAAAATGCAGCAGACTGTTCTAAATCTGAAAGCATAGTATTCACAGTCTCAATGTCCCAATCATCAGAGAGTATACTCGTGGTAATGAAGTCATTCATTGAAATTTTGAATACATGTAGAATTTTCAAATGTTCGGTGGGACCAAATAAATCATATGAAACCCTATCCCAAACTATACCATCCGGTACTGGAACTGCTGAAAGGTTCACTAGGGACAAGTCTCTTTGTTCACGGTGTGATGACGTATGTGGTTTCAAGACCAAGTTCACAGGTTGTACTGCAGAACGTTGTGGGAGGTAATGTCCATTCAGTAGTAGGAAAAAGACAGTTACTATACCAATCCAAATTAACAGGAACAGGATCCCTAATGCAAGCCAAAGATGCATCAAAGGGGGTACAAAGTAAGTCTTTTCAGCCAGAGATAGAATTGTCAAAGTTTTTCTTTTTTAGA
The DNA here is from genome assembly GCA_963921515.1 of Calotriton arnoldi. NCBI lineage: Eukaryota > Metazoa > Chordata > Amphibia > Caudata > Salamandridae > Calotriton > Calotriton arnoldi. Next base: position 822,074 of record CAWUFW010005582.1, on the reverse strand, counting down.
GATGGGTGGCGGTTGCTCAGGTTCACTTGGATCTGAAGAGAAGTCATCGAAGTTGATGAAGTAGCCAGACGCAGTTCGATCTATCTTTGGTAACTCAGCAGTGTTTGTAGAACTGGATGGTGCTTCTTGTGAAGACACGTTGATGTAAAGTTCATTGTTGTCCCGAATTGAGATTTGCTTTTCAGTTTCATTTGGATGTAGTTCAGTTTCAACAGGTGTAATTCGTACTCCGTTATTGCCTACTCTGGCATCTTGCGCAGAGGAGTCTTGAAACGTTATTAGTCTTTCCATCTGAACTTCCTGTATAGTAGCAAGGTGAGATTGGAGGCTACTCAGAACTCCACATGGCCTGCTGTTGAGAATCAGCCACATAGTGTGGTTTGATCAGATCAATGGTGACAAATCTTTTTTCTTTTTTACCGGCAAGAGGCGGAAGAAGTACAGTTCTTGTTCCTTAAACTGCCAGGACAGGTACAGGTGTTCTGTAGGATGGCCCAAACTCCTTCTTGTCCACGATCTTTTCTATGACCAGGTCCCCAACCTTTGGGACACAGACAGGTCTTGCCGGAACCAGTTTCACTTCCCCAGTGGCGGTGCGTTTTACTTGGACGTTGCTTTGTAATGCCCGGAATTCATTGAGTTCCTGTAAAACAGCCAAACGATCATTCAATTCAAATGGTTTTACATCCGCCACTGTGCTGGCACAATCGAGATCAGGTACCCACATTCTTGTCCCAAACAGGATCTCATAGGGGGTACGTCCTCCCAAGGATTTTCTTGGTATATTATTCAGTGCCCTCTGGACCCCATATAGGTGATTGACCCAACTACCACCCGCACCTAATACCCTTGCTGTTAAGGATTGCTTTAGGTCTCAGTTTTTCCTCTCCTCTACCAAATTTTCCTCTGGATGGTAGGGGGAGGAGTACCACAAGGCCACACGCATACTTTTCATGGCTTCCTTGTAAGCCCGAGAGGTAAACGCAAGGCCACGGTCGGAATGTAACGTGCCAATTTTGTATGTCCCGATGAAGACTCGCAAATCCTTTATAACAGTTTGAGCGTCAGCCGATCGCTGAGGCCAAACCCATAGAAATCTAGAGCATGAATCCACTGCCACCAGTAAGCCCCGTCTGAATTTGAGGGTCCGCAGTGATCCAAATAGACACATGAAAGAGGTCTGTTTGAATTGAGTAATGGTGTTTGTGGTGGCCGTGCTACGGTGAAACCTTTCATCTGCTGACAGATGTCCCACTTTAAGACATAAGCCTTTGTTTGTTTAGACAAACTTGGCCACCAGAATCTCCGCTTCAGTAACAAAACTGTAGCAGTGACTCCTGCGTGTACAGAGCCCAGACCCTCGTGTGCAGCTAGAATTAAACTAATCTGCAATCCATGTTTGATATAACTCTATCCCCCACTCCTGGAATTTAAGCATACGGTGTGTTTTGCGCATCTAATTTGTAGGAATATTTGAGTGGAAAGCCTTTTGGAACAGCAGAGCCATTCTTAGAGGCATTGACAGCTATCAGTATGTCTCCTTCTATCCTTGTGCTAGAACGAGTGATTGCAGCAACAGCAGCAGTTCGCACTGTCGCCTTGGCGGCTTCATCAGCCAGTGAATTCCTTTTAACGTGTATGCCAACATGCTGGTGACTCAAGGTGTGAATAACTTGAGCCCGTAACAGGCAAGCTTTTAGCTTTGCCACTTGTTCCCATAACAATTTATGTTTAATTGGTCAATCCTTGGAATCTCTAAACCCATTCTGACCCCAGTAATGAAGATCTTCATTGTAAGACTGCACACAGTAAAACGAATTGCACACTATCAGTGTGGGGAATTCCTGATCCGTATACTGTAGTGCCAATGTCAGGGCTTTCAGCTCTGCCAACTGTGCTGTACAATCTCATAGAGATTGCATATTCATATTGCTGGGATGGAACTTGCCGTCCCGCATATGACCATTCACTATAGCACATGCAGCACTATACTGTTGTTTACTTCCTATGGCACGCTGAGCAGATCTATCAGTATAAATGATGTATTGATATTTCTCTAGAGGCAAGATTTCATTCGGGAGAGGGTATTCTTGTTCATACTGCAGGAACGCTTGCGTTTTTAATGTAGAATCATATTTGTAATCTACATCTGTTGCAGTGAGAGAATTAGCCCATTGTATCCATCGCGGATGTAGTGCTTTCGTATTTGGAATGCTTGCTTTGGTAACAGCTTCTAAAGTTGGTACCGGGGGTTACAACGATAATACATTTTCCATGTACTAGTGCTCTTTCTCTCACTACAGCAGTCTGTACTGCAATCAGTATTTTTTCTGTTGCCGCAAATCGCATTTCAGCATTTGTGTATAAATGTGATTTGTATGCAATTGGGACTGTCTCACCTTCATTGAAAGTGAGATAAGTATATCTTGATAAACCGGGACAACCTGGATCACCAAGTTTGTAGAATTTACACATGTGTGCAAGTGTTTAGATGCTATCATGTCAGCCTGAACTGAACGGAGAGTATCTGTGTGTTGCTGTGTCCACTGATGTGGTGTGAAATCAGGTCTGATTAAGTCGTAGAAAGGTTTTACTCTTTCTGCATAATCTAGAACGTATGTTCTGCCAAAATTTAGAAATCCTAATATGTATTGCAAACCTTTGAGAGTCTTTGGAGGTTGGAGCAGCCAAAGTTGGCCACCAAGCTCTTGCCTTCACTTGATAGCTCATATCCCAAAAACAGGACATTGACATGGCCTATTTTAGATTTCTTGAAATTAAATTTGTAGCCCAAGTTGGCGAAACCCACAATTATGTTGTTCACCCTGCTCATATGTTCAAGTAATTTATCGTCCGTTAGGTAGATGTCATCTACTTAGGACACAGCCTCTTCATCGCAAGTTTGTAATATTTCTGACACTCTTGTCGCGAATAGCCCTGGGCTGTTCTTATACCCCTGAGTGCCAAGCGTGGAAAATGCTGTCAAATATCTGCTGTCTGGAGCTATATTTTGGCAGAAGAATCCATTCGAGATATCTAATGTTGTTTTGTATTTCTTCCGCACAATGTTATTCATTAATGCAGCACTGTGTGCAGTTTGAACTGCAAATGTTCGCATGCATGTGTTTAAATGTCGGTAGTCTAGAACTAGACAATATGTGTTGTCAGGTTTCATTACTGGAAACAAAGGATTATTTATCGGGGAGGTGCAAGTCTCAATTACACTTTTGTATTCGAGTTGGTCTAGAATTTCATTGTCCTGCCTTTTTGCATCGTTTTTTATAGGGTCCTGTCTCTGTGGATTTGGAGTAGATTTTAATGGGATTTCGTGGTGGGTAGACTCCACGTCCCACCCTACATGGTTGTGTTATAGTGCCGGAGCTACCGCTAGCGCCCACTCCTGTGCGTACAAATGTTTTAGAGATTCTGGATCGAGGTTGGAGAAAGCAGGCAAAATGACGCTTTCCCCTTTTGGGCAATCCATCACAAACTCAGGCGGCCAATCTTCCATGTCCTATCCATATGTCAAGTTCTCCCAGAAGAGACCTTTAACCTTTCTTGAGATGTCCCCCTCTATTTGGAGCGTAATTTCATACAGTCTATGCGGGACACTAACTCTCGTACCTGGTGTTTCCACCGTGATGTGTTCATTCAATACTGCTGTCACCAGTAAATCCTTCAGGTTCTGGCGAGCTATTGTTACTTCTGCTGCGCTGTCTAGCATCATCAGAGCCCATTCCCAGTTCAGAAGCTGAGTCCTCAGTAACCTGGGCATGTCTAATCTTTAAGCCAGCTACTTTCTTCTTTTTGAATTGAGACTTTGCTTTAGGTTGCTGTCCCTGCTTGATAATATAATCTGAATTTCAATGTGTTTCCCATTTTGTCTTTGGTCGATCTTCTTGCTTTTGTTCTGATCTCCCGTCCCTCTCCAAGTTTTCTGATGAACCCTGAAAGGAACGAAAGGAATGTGTATCAGTGTCCTGATACTTGTCAGGTTTCCTAATGTTGTCACGATTCCTACGGTTGTACCTCTTTTCAGAGGACTCCCTTGGGGAGACCCACCCCTTCATCGTGAATTCTTTTCTGAATTGTTATTTTTTTAATTTTTATTTTCCCATTTCCTTTTAGAAGAAGCGGGTGCTTGCTTTGAGTTGTCTTTGTTGGGACTACCCGCCATTTGCGGCTTCCCGGCTTTGGTTCCCAAATTATCTCTACCTAATTCAAAATAAGTTTCTTCAATACTTTTTGGTAATTCTCGCTCCTTATTGATAGGTGCTATTTCCCTTAGGCGTCTGTGTATGGCCACTGCTGCTGCCTCCCCCTTTATGTTGCACAGCATGATTGCAGAGACTTGGGCAAAATTCCCCATCAGTTTCCTTCCCAAGTCCAGGGCAGGTCCTGCCCTGTACTCCTTCTGTATTAGTTTCAATACTTCTGGAACGACTGCTAAGGAAGGGGTACCGTGTACTCTGACATAAACGGCAGCAAAGATTGTTCCCCAAGTGGTACAATCCTCAATTGAGGGAACCATCCTCATTGGCAAGCAAATTGTTAGCATTCTATGTTTTTCCTGGGGACCCGTATGTGGAAATACTGCTTCCAGCTGTGCAATTTTTTTGTGCTATCTAGAACAGAATTTTCTCCTGTTTGGAAGGAATTGTCCCTATTACTGATTTCAGTGTCTGTGGGTTAACTGTAGGTATAGCGTGATGTGGACCGGCTGGAGCATGTCGCGCAGGTTGGACTGTCAATGTTCGCATGACGAACTGGGCATATCCCTGACTATGTCTTTGTATATTGCACGGACATCATCCACTGGTAGTATATCTGTCTCGGGATGTAGAGTGTATGCTGCTAAGACCAGCCAGGTCGCTCCTTCTATGCTGAGCTGACCGAGTCTCACGACAGATGTTGTGTGTGGGAGAGCACCTTTAAACCAGTTTTAATGCTGCTGGTAAGTTAACGGAACTTCAATGTCTCCGTATGGAATTCAACTACAACGTATGTGTGGAAGTATTTAGTTTGTGGATCTGCAGGTGGGAACTGGACCCAAGAATAGAATACCTCTGATCCCAACACCTCGTGTGCCTCAATCACAAAGGTAACACAGCCACCTGTTAAGGGTATACCGTGTTCTAACAATTCCATAGTTACTGCATGTCTGCAATTCACTGTGATGTTAAGATCATTTGCAACTTCCTTTTCCCCCGAGCTATTCGTGGGCTTAGTCATTTTTGAAGGAGAAGAGAAAGTTAAGAGGTAGAGTTTTTGCACAATATGGGGAACCTTTTATCCTTACAAGCTTGCTAAACCTTCAGCCAATATACAGAGTATATCTGCTCAGCTAAGGCGGATTCCCTCCCCACTTCAGATGTCTCTGAAAAGGTGCATGTAGGGCTTTCTGCGAAAGCACGACTGAACTACTCAGATTATCACTGTTAATATAAGAACCAAACCAACATTGGCGGCGCCATGTCATGTAGTTCCTAGAAGTCCCCCAGGATCTGTGCGTTTTGGATGACCTAAACAGAGGGCTTGGTGTCCCAACCGCTTCGGGACACCCCCTCAGGATATGTCAGCCGTTAGCCCAGGAAGCTCTACAGTGCCACCCCTCTGTATTCTACAGTGGTGTAGGTAGTCTCTGACAACCACTGAACATGACAACCCTGATTCCTCAGGGATCGTGGAAAACAGTACCGTACTTTTCGCTCAGACACTCGTGCTTGCTTTCTCTCAGAAAATACACAGGATGGTGATTAGGACGTTTCAATAAGAATTTATTGGTCCAGTGACAACCTTGTGTAAAAGATATGTGCTGCGACAATCAGGAGACAGAAGCATACAAAATAGATTGATAGTACCATTATAATGAATAGTAGATACATTTCTACCATAGTGCTAATAAGATGAACAGAAACAGTTCAGATAAAAAGAGTAGCAGTTGCATATTCCTAAAATGCGTGCCCTAAGGAATTTGCCTTAATGTACCCAGTCTAACCTAGATGTGTAGGTGTATTTGCATATAACTATGTGTATCTGTAGCCAAGAAACACCCAGGGAAGAACCAGCCACCTCACCTGATGGTTTAGAGCGAAGGACCATGTCTCTGCATCGAGGATGACAACCCGCAAGGGATGTCAAACCGCTGCTTATCGGAGATTCGGCATGAAGGACCCAAGGCTCAGCTTGGAAGGAATTCTCCTCGAATTTGTAGGGGGGAGTGAGGGTCTTTTATACTAAAGTGGTCACTCCGGGTTTTTTCTTGAATCGATATGTTTTTAAAACAACCATGGATGCTTTGAAAACAATCATAAATGTTTTGAAAACAATCACCGATGCTTTTCTAAACAAGAGTGATCATGCGCAGCTGGCTGTTGGCGAAGGATGAAAAAAGTAGTGACCCTTATACAGAATAAAACTGCCGTGCCTGGGGACATGTTTATGTACATCAGGTACCGGGATGCAGATAGAAAACTAAGAGCCTGGTGTCGAAGAGACAGGAAAAAGCTATTAGGTAAAAGGTCACCTGTTAGGAATCGTTATAGTCGTGTGGATAGGATAATGTATATAAAATGGGGTATACATGACAGGGCTATCCTAAAGGACATGACAGCTCCTTACATATCGTAGTTTTTAAAAGATAATGTAATATTTATATTTTTTTATAAGTGTATATAAAATTACAGAGGTTTTTATGGCGAAAGTTGCATTGTCAAAGGTTTTAGCTTGTACTTTTATGATTATTAATTAATAATCTAATAAAGAAATATTGATGATGATGATTACCTCCTATTACACAATGTGACCAGTAAGAGCAAAATTCGATGTTATCAAACAGCAATTTTTAAGCCAAATGGGTGGCAGGATAAAATCACATCTGTATAGCATAAGGCCCAAGACCTGTCTGTTTTTACTAAAAAGTAGACACTGCGAAATTGGTCTCAGGTAGACGCTACAGTTCCAGTTCACAAAGGCATTTATGATATGTGAAGCAGTACTCATGCAATAATACTAAGTTCTCATCAATGCCTTTGTGAGTTAGCCTCAGAACATCAAAAAATTGGAATAGTCAGTAGATATTCATGTACAAATAGAAAACACTTTACCCTCCTTACACTTTTACTGATAGGTATTTGGAGATTTCGGGGTCAATTCACAAAAGCATTTAGTAGTATGTGTAGTGCTTACATAGCGCTACCTTTGCGAATTGGCTCATATGAGGGGCCAGAATAAGAACATTATCATCAAATATGGCTTGCTAAACTCAGTGGCCTACTGTTTGCAACTCGACTTACTTGGCTATTTGCTCAAATACTGACTCTAGAAGCCTGAACATTGTTAACGGGACAACAAATAGCATCATCTATTTCTGTTGGAACTCCTATGAAGTTAGCAAGGGCAAGTCTTTAAAAAAGACAAAAACACAAGTTGATTATCCCTGCAAATTTCTTGCAATGTGAAGAAATGATCTGGTTGACTGATGATGACTACATTTTTTGAAGTGACACATTTTGATTGCTTGGACTATTGACATGATGCTTTAATTAATATCATTTTTATGGAGTGATTCCTAGTTTGTTTTCTATTTAACAATAAATATATAATTCATTGTGACTGTCAAGCAAAATATCTTTCAAAACACAATGATCCTGTCTTTATAAGGCATGGCAAAGTGGGCAATTGTCCAGGGCCCAATCTTTTAAGGGAGCCATTGAAAAGTGATTGGGACATTCCCTCAATATTAACTTGTCAACAAACATGTTATTATATTTGTTTTTTATTTATTCCTGGCGAGCTGAATCTCCTTATTGATTGATTGACAGAGTGTTGTATACATGTATACATGTTCCGCATTGAAGAAAAATGCGACCCCGGGCAACCAATTGGTCAGAGCATATGTTCCTAAAACACTAAGAAAGAATTTGAGACAACATTGGTAAGTCCCACCAATACAAAAACTATATATTGGGAAAACAAACCAAGAAATACATCAAAGAATAGTCCAACATAAATCACAAATTTGGAAGAAAGTAACTACTGCACCTTTAGTAAATCACTTTTTGGAGAAGGGACACAATAAAAATTATTTAAAATGGACTGTCCTGATGGTAATACAACCAAATCCGAGAGGTGGGGATACTGAAAGAACTTTAGTCCAAAAAGAGGCGTATCACATTTTACGATTTAATACCACAATAAAAGGACTGAATGAAATGTCAGAAGTACAAAGACTTTGAATAGTATATATGATCTTAGAGGAATGACAATTGCTTCAAAAAACCAAGCGCTCCATCAGGTTTTGTGGAAGTTATAAATGAAAGTCACCGCAAATATTATAAAATAGTTGCAATCTAACAAAAAGATCAGTGGAAGTAACAACATAAATGGCCACATCAACAGTTTGCAAAGTGCAACTTTTTAAAAGAATCACAAATGCAGATAGCAGTCCGAAACTGCCTTATCAAAACCACATGTCCCAACATGCACCAGAAACTATTCAGAGTGTGATAAATGCTGCAAACATGAAAAAGCTAAAAAGTCGTCCCTAACTTTCAAGAAGCTTTTAAAAAAAGATTCACAATTACGTCTAGTACAAAAGAAGTAATCACGATCACACGTGATACTAGCAAATAACAACACCAACAATAAGCAAGAACGAAATATTTACAAAGTAATTGTCACCTCTGCGAGAGGCAGAAAGCTAAAGTAGAGCATAGCAACAGAGTGAAGAATCTCCAGCTTTTAACTTTCAGATTGCAATAAAGTATCGAGGAGTTCCACTATGAAGGACGCCTCAGTCTTTTAAGACGCGCTGGTAATAGGATTCACTAAATGATCCTGAAGCTAACTGTAAGGCAAGTAGCAACCTAGAATTGAGTAACAAAAGATCTGTGTGAAAGCGGAGGCCAAAAAACTATTTAAAAAAAACTAAAACGTTTCCAAATTCATTTTCCAACAGCAAATGAAGCCTAATCCAGGCTAATACCACCAGAATAGAAATAGAATTGTATTTCAGCATTTGATTACAACAGAAAAAGGTATGGAGAGAGTTTCAAACAATGAGTTTCTGGAACAAATGAAAAATTAAGAGAGCTCTAAGTAAGCTTGATATTTAACTTTTTTTTTAATAAAAAGGTATCACTATCCTTATTTTTACTTTACTTTTCAGTTAAAAAAACAGCCTTTATCCTGAAGAGACCTCAAATAAAAGAGGTCAAAATGCGTCGACTTTCAACCACATCAAGGAAGTTGAAAGGAAAAACTCTGTTTTCCTTCTTTTTAGGCAACCATGAGATAGAGATAGGTGCCCTTTTCAAAAGTAATGGTTGACTTAACCCCTGAATAGCATTTATGCAGCTTTTTGACATCAACAATATTAATACTGAATTTTGCAAGAACATTCAAGACTGGTTTTCATTCAATGTCATTCAATGCAAAAAAGTGGATGAACATGTGTTAAATTAAGTGTTGTGAAACAGGCATACCTTGAATTAGTGTATATTTATATGTTTTTTCAGTTTTGTTTAAAATGTTATATTGATTCAACCATTGTCTGAATGAAAAACTTATGTTATTTATGATCTTATGTGTTTACTGATCAAACAATATATAATTGATTGGGAAGTAATAAACCAAGGCTTTAGGTAATTATCCCTGAACCTAAACACATTTAAAAAAGTGTGGTAAATGAATCCAGCCGAGGAAACAAACAGGTTTTTATTCTAAGTGTGTGGTCTAGGCTTTGGCTGAGGTATTGATCCAACCCCTCAAGTTTAATTATTAATGTTTCTAAAATATGGCATTTTCAAACACACAATATGAAATCATCTTTACTAAAAGATGCATTTTTAAATTCTGAGTTCAGGAAGCCTAAACTCCATTTCTCTATCTTGTCCCAATGGAAAGTTACGCTTGTAAAATGTTACAGTGCAGCGCCCAGATAGCCTAAGGGACAGACAGCCTTTCAATAGTGAAATCGAAATACACAGTATTTCACTATCAGGACATATAAAACATACCAGTACATGTCCTACCTTTCACATACACTGCACCCTCCCCTTGGGAGTACCTTGAGCCTACTTGAGGGGTGCCTTACATGTAAGAAAAGGGAAGGTTATAGCCTGGCAAGAGGATACACTTGCCAGGTCGACATGGCAGTAAAAACTACGCGCAGACAATGCAGTGGCAGGTCTGAGACACCTTTGAATGGCTACTTGTCTGGGTGGCACAATCAGTGCTGCAGGCCCACTAGTAGCATTTGATTTACAGGCCCTGGGCACACCTGTGTACATTACTAGGGACTTATTAGTAAATCAAATATCCCAATCATGGATATACCAATCAGTAACACAATTTACCTGGAGAGCATATGCACTTTAGTACTGAATAACAGTGGTAAAGTGCCCAGAGTCCTAAAACCAACAAAAACAAGGTCAAAAACAGGAGGCCAACGAGCAAATTGTCTGTAGGTAAACCTGCTGAAAATGCCAAGTCTAACACTCATTAATTATTTTGAACCATGTTACTTCATTATGGCTCCCACCCCATCACTTCTTCCATTATTTATCTCTGTCCTCTTTGTCGTCTTTCCTCAAGTCATCTCTCAACTCCACCACCTGTATCATTCAGAGCCTCTTCTTCCATCACTCCATTGCCTCTACTCTCCATCGCCTGTATTCTCCATCATCTTCTCTCCATAAACTGTTCTCGCCTTCACCTCTTTGCTCCATCCTCTTTCACCTCTATCCTCTCTTCCTTATATGGTCTCTTCCCTCGTTCATTTCATCTCTCCATGCTCTTTTCCCTACATTACATTATTCACAATAATTTTTCTCCATCACCTCTTCCCTCCATGATCTCACTCCTTTCACTTCTTTCTCGAAAGCATTTCCTCTTTATCATCTCTCCAGACCATCATTTCTTTATTCTATCACTTGCCTTGTCTAGTCACTCTTCTTTAATCACATTGCCCTTCATTGTTTCTCCACCTCCATCACTCCTCTCTATCATCTTTCAGTGATATTTGAAGGTAAGGGCTGATGGAGATTTTGCCCACGGATCCACACATTTAAGGGCCCCTGCTTAGAGTCACCAGATGCCTGTTGCCATCCTTACTGCACTTGTTATCTTTGAATGGATCTGGTAGACCTATTGGCTGATGCTCTGCTTGAAGTGCTGGGTGCTTCAAGGAGGTTGAACTGCAACTGTGCACTGACATATATGCAATGTGCTAAGTGAAAATACAACTGTTTAGTAGTAGAATTTATCTTTTGTCTTACTGTGTCTCCTTCACAAAGGCAATCACCAACTGAATATTTTTTCTTTTATATTTATTTATTGGAGCTTTCTGGAACAGAATAAATTGCATTCTGACACATTTTTGGTACCATTAGAAGTTTGTCTTCCAGCATGGAGTTGAACAACCCAGTCTTGACACAGCGCTTAGACAATTTATCTCACAGGAAGCGGGATATTCTTCTAAGCTGGTAGCCTGAAGTATAGCTCTGTTGTCATAGCCCTGTTCCTATAAGATCTATGTATCTTAATCAACAGCTCTGCTGTTCTTAACCTGAATCTGTAAGACCTCAAACCTTGAACATCAGAGGTACATGCCTGCATCCGCCTGCAATCTATGTAACCAGAAGAACAGTCTTGCTATTAGATGGCTGAATTGTAGGAATTGTGTAACATGAAGGATTATTTTGATGCCCAAATCAAGAACATGTACCATATTTGCAGCCTGTTGTATTGTTCTTCTGTTTCTTACTTAGCTGTAGGATCTACATAATCTGTACGTTTTAGCCTGTAAGATTCCTGTAAACTGAGGAGTATATTTGCTGCCCCAGTCTGAGCCTGCAATGGCCGTGTAACCTTAGACATGTTTTTTTCTATCAGAGGCCAGAACCTGGAAGATTTGTTTAACCTCAAGATTATATCTCCTGTTGGAGGTCAGAGTTTGGAATATCTCTCCAACCTAATAGATAGATGTGCTGTTCAAACATCTGAGCAAGTAAAACACATGCCGATTAACTGAGGCTTGTGCTGCCACAAAGATGTACCTGTATGGCATTGGTAAATTGAGGGTTAGCTTTCATTTCAGATGCTCAAGTATGTAAGAACTCTATAACCTGCAGGTTGTCTATCTAGTCATATGCCTGATATTCTACAGTCTGTGAAACTTGTGGGGTTTATTTGCTGTCAGATTCCTCAGTCACACAGATATTTGTAACCTGAATGATAGCTCTGTTGTCACAGCCCTGAGTCTGCAAGATATGTGAGAATGGTCAGATTTGCTGTTCCATGTCCCAGTCTTTAAGATCTGCGCATTCTGAGTGATAGTTCTGTAGTCCTACATCTCAGCCCGTAAGATACGTGTAACCTAAGAATTACTTTGCTGTCCAAAGCCTGTGTCTATGAGCTAAGTGCCACCCGATCAATACTTCTTGCATGAGACCTTAGCTTTTAAAACCTCTCAAACGGAGAAACTAAAATAAGTTTATGTTATAGTTTTTGCAGTTTGCAAGTGCTTTAGTTACCCAATGTAATGGGACTCAATTTCTCGACCATGATAGGATGAAGATTGGAGTTGGCCTTGTTAAAATGTGGATACTGGCCTGTGGGTTGCACCAGATGTCATCAGCGATTAGCAGCATGTGTGTAGTTCACTGTCTGAAGCCTGAGAAATCTGTAAAATATTAGCGATTGCTGTACGTGTACAATATTTGTTCCCCGGGAGAAATCTCAGACCCCTGAACCTTTAGGAAAGTAGGACAGTTTTCTGTACCAGTTTATAAAGATATGTCCACATAGGGAAATGCTTTGCTTCCCAAAATATAAACCTTGAAAATATGTGTAACAAGATGGTTAGTTCTTCAATATGAGTCCTTGTGAGAAACTGGGATGTTGGTTGACTGAGGTGTGAAGCCTGGTCAAGCAACAGTCCCAATCCCTTGCAGGGTGAACCACAAAAGTCACTAAATTACCCTGTGCTTAACCCTGTGTAGCTTGGAACAAAAAGCAGTCAGGTTTAACTTAAAGGCAATCTGAAAAGTATTTATGTAGCACACAAACAGTAACAAAGCGAAACACAACTCAAGAAAAATCCCAAACCAATTTAGAAAGATAGAATACATTTTAATACATTATTTGACATCAAAATGACAAAAATCCAATCAGTAGAACCGGGGTTATGAATTTTTAAAGTTTAAGGTTCAAATTAGGGCCTAAAAGATCATAGCGCCAACCGCGGAACCCTAGTCACTGATCGTGACGAAGCACAGCTCAGCTACACACAGTAGATAGGCTTGGTCAGCGCTTACCTTCAGACTTATAAAACTTCTTGAAGAAAAATGTCTGAGAAGGTAAAGTTCACTTGAGCAAGGCTGCAGGAGGTGTCCATGGAGGAAGCTTCATCGATGGATGACCTTGGGTCAAAGCCGTAATGATAATTTCTATGTTCGGACTTAGGGGGTTATTATGATGGCGGAAGGACCGCCACCGCCAGCCGTGCGGTGGCGATCCGTCCGCCATCAAACGTGGATTTACTGCCTGTCAGATTAGGATGGCGGGCGGATCCAGACTGCGACCGTGGCGGACGCAAAGAACGTCCACCACGGAACCGCCACAGGCAATTGTACCGATTACCTGGCGGAGTGGTCTGCATCCATAAAATGGTGGCGGTGCCTAGCAGGCACCATCTACCATATTACGATGCAGGCTTGATCCAGCCTTTCCATGACGGCGAAACCGTCATGGAAAGACTGGTGGAGATTGGTTTCGGGGGCCCGTTGCGGGCCCCCAATGTTTTTGGGGGAGGTGTTTGCTCACGGGGTACCCCCCTACATTTCAGTGCACTAAGTGGCAGGGACCGTGTGGTGCCTGCCACGTAGTGCAGTGAAATGCACAACATGCATTTTCAACATTGCGGCGGGTGCTGCTGTCAGCAGCACCCGCTGCAATGTTCCTAATTTGGTGTGCGGGACCGCCGCATGCATTGCGGACGGTCCCGATCACCACCACGATGGCGGACGGACTCCAGTCCGTCCACCATCGTAATCGGCCCCTTAATGACCAAAATTGAAGTTCAAAAACTCCAGTGGGATGAGGCAGAAGTGGTTCTCTGCAAGAATATCGACCCCCAAAATATCCCCATACACAAATATCGAGTTATAAATATCGATGTCAAAAATATCGACATCCTATATTTATAATGGTAAGTACAAAAATATCGAAAAAAATATCGATGAAAAAAATATAGTTGCACAAAATATCGATTTTAATATATGTATAAAAAATAATATTAAATATATTAAATAATAAAATTAACTTTAAGAAAATAAATAACATTCATACATTTTAACAAATATAACAAATAGAAGTAATTAAAAAAATTAAAGATAAGTATATAAAATGTAATATATATATATATATTTACTTTTAAACAATTAATAAACTATTAATCTTAATTTATTTTATTATTGTATATATGAAAATTTACAAATAAATATATATATACATACACCAATAACATTAAATCTAATAAAAAATCATTATATTATAAATTAAAACATTAAACAATTTAAAAATCTTTAAACTTAAATTTTCCACTTCAGTGAGTGCAACAGTAGGTAAAGTGTTGGATAGCGGAGGGGTAAAAATTACTATTCCCAGTCCAGTGAGTGCAACAGTAGGGAAAGTGTTGGATAGCAGAGGGGTAAAAATTACTATTCCCACTCCAGTGAGTGCAACAGTAGGGAAAGTGTAGGATAGCGGAGGGGTAAAAATTACTATTGCCACTCCAGTGAGTGCAAAAGTAGGGAAAGTGTTGGATAGCGGAGGGGTAAAAATTACTACCCCATCTCCAGTGAGTGCAACAGTAGGGAAAGTGTTGGATAGCGGAGGGGTAGAAAATACTATTCCCACTCCAGTGAGTGCAACAGTAGGGAAAGTGTTGGATAGCGGAGGAGTAAAAAATACTATTCCCACTCCAGTGACTGCAACAGTAGGGAAAGTGTTGGATAGCAGAGGGGAAAAAATTACTATTCCCACTCCAGTGAGTGCAACAGTAGGGAAAGTGTTGGATAGCGGAGGAATAAAATTGAATTTTCCCACTCTAGTGAGTGCAACAGTAGGGAAAGTGTTGGATAGCGGAGGGGTAGAAAATACTATTCCCACTCCAGTGAGTGCAACAGTAGGGAAAGTGTTGGATAGCGGAGGGGTAGAAAATACTATTCCCACTCCAGTGAGTGCAACACTAGGGAAAGTGTTGGATAGCGGAGGGGTAAAAAATACTATTCCCACTTCAGTTAGTGCAACAATAGGGAACGTGTTGGATAGCGGAGGGGTAAAAATTAATATTCCCACTCCAGTCAGTTCAAAATTAAAAACAAACAAAATATCACCAACACAAAATATTTAAAAGAACTGAAAAATATATAAAAATATTTAAAATATCTAAAAGAATAGAAACATATAATGTTAAATAGATATGACAAATACCTAGAAATATTATATTAAATAAATTTTAAATTGGATTTATTTATAAACAAAAACATTAATTATTACATAAATTTAATCTTTTTTATTTCCTACCCTATAACACCGCACAATTCACAACATACATCTACATTTTTCAAAAATGTACCACCATAATTAACATAATTAACTATCAATTAAAGAAACATTATTAATTAAAAAACAAATTAAAACAGATAAAATTAATTTACTCCCCAAACATTACCCCTATATAAACAAACCTCACACACACAAAAAAATTAAACAATTACACTAATTAATTATCAATTGATAAATTAATATTAATGATCAACTAATTATTAATAAATTAAACATAAATTACTTTCCACCCTCTACCCCTATGAACCCCACAGCCCACACCTAAAAATCCTTGCACAATTGCCATATTTTAATTTTGCTTAATTAATTAGCATTCATTAACAAATAATTATTAATGAATTAAAAATAAATTACTTCCCACCCATAAACCCCACAACCCGCTCCTAAAAAAATGACACAATTAACATAATTAATTACCAATTAATTAATGAATCATATTTTTTTTTTCAAAAACCTTTATTGAACATTTGGCATGATACATACACCATTTCATCAAAGTCTGCGACATATTCTGTAATTATCACAGATCTTGGCACTTATACATAGAATTTCAATAATGCACACCATGACACAGCATAGCAGATGGAGAGGGGAAGGAATCAGAAGAGGCATGTGTGTTTATATGATTTGCGAGAGGTCTGCGAGGCGTCTAGGGCTACTATTGTTGGGATCTGCATTAGCGGTATGGTCGTCAGCGAGGGAGGAGCACTCTGGTGTTACATCTGGATTTGCAAGTCGGTTAAGGTAGGATATGAGGGGGCTCCATATGTCAGGAGGTCTGTTTGCAGCTGGCATCAATTCCCAGAATTCACCCAGGAGCATCTGGCAATGTGCAGAGTAGTTTAGCCAATGTTTACCCTGAGGTGCCGGCCTGCAGCCCCAGTGAATCGCCACCCGCCTCTTGGCGAGCACCAGCAACATTACTACAAGCTTGCGATTAGCATCTGAGATATCTTTGACATGTCCCAGGAGGCACAGCAGGGGATCAGGTACGATGTGCTCATGAGTGATGTCGCTGATCGTGGAGCACACCTCCAGCCAAAAGTCTGAGACCCTAGGACACGACCAGGCGAGGTGCGCGAAGTCCGTGTCGGGAGCAGAGCATCTCATGCATCTGTTATTGTCTATCAGTCCCATCTTATGCAGCTTGGCGGGGGTACGATACAGTCAATGTAAGTATTTAAAATGAATGAGCCATAGGCGGTATTTGGGGGAGAGGCGTTTGGTTTGGCTACAACAATATTGCCACTGTGCGGGTGAGAGGACGCCGGCCAGATCTGTGTTCCATGCGTTACGAGCTCGCTCGGTGTCAATGGGGGACACAGCCAGAGTGAGGGCGTATAATCTAGTGACTAATTTGTGCGGGGAGGTGAAGGACTGTATATATTCTAGTGCTGCGCTGGAGCGGGGAGCTAGTGGGAAGGTCTGGTTGGCGTTTTTTGATCTGGTAGTAAAGCAGTTTGTCAAGTTGTGCGGCGTCTTCTGGCAGTGTGAAAAAGGTGTTGTTGGGGTGTATGTTATATGATTCCCAGATCCGCCACCCGGCGGGCCATGCCAGCTGTCTGCAGCGGGTGGAATGAGGGGTTGTTCGCAAGCTGCATTGAGGGTGCGAAAAGTGTTTTTGAGCAGATGTACCTACACAGCCCGTACCAGGGCCAGTGCACGCACTCCACTGTGTCTATCTCTCCCCTGGTTATTTTATGTGGTAGGAATAACGCTGTTTGCAATGGCCAAGGGGAAGCCAGGTCAGTTTCGACCGCGACAAGTGGCTGGAAGGGCGCTGGGTGAATCCAAAAATGAAGGAAACTGGCTTGGGCGCATAGCGCATAGAGTCAGAGATCGGGGGCTCCTATTCCACCACTCGCTAGGGGTAGTGTTAAGATGTCATAGGCGATGCGGGGCTGACGTCCTGCGCAGATTAAGGCAATAATGTTAGATTTCAGTTTTTTTTTAAATTGTGAGGTAAGTGGGATGGGGATATTTGTAAATAGGTACAAGAATTTTGGAAGCACAATCATTTTAGTGATGGCTATGCGCCCCGCCAGCAAGAGTGAAAGTTTTTGCCACACTTGCATTTTGTTCTCCAGCCAGTCCATAGCTTTGCCGAAGTTTGATCTCCATAGCTCGCCAGATCCCTGGACAGTCAGTTGCCTAGATATCTCGTAGGTCTACTTGCCCAAACGAAAGCATAGTCAGTGGAGAATGGTTTCGTGGCATCTGTGAGGGGGAATAGAACAGACTTACCCCAGTTGATCCGGACGCTGGATAAACAGCCCAACCGGATATCCTCCCTGGTCATGGGGCCAGATTCACTTGTGGTTCACGGATGTAAAGCGTGACGTCGTCAGCATACACAGATGTGACCAGGGTGTGGGACGAGAAACCGATACCTCGCTGAGTGTGGTGCTGGCACAGGCGAGCCACCAGAGGCTCCATAGCAATGGCAAATAACATAGGTGACAGTGGGCAGCCCTGACGGGTGCCCCTCTCGATTGTTATGGGATCAGTAACCTGCCCGTTAACTCTGATACGTGCCGTCGGGAGTGTGTATAGGAGCTGGATTTTCCGCACGAAGCCCACACTAAAGCCCAAGCGAGGGAGGAGAAAGAAGAGAAAGGGCCACTCGAGAGTGTCAAATGCCTTGGTGGCATCCAGGAGGACGGCCACCGCAGGCAGAGAGGGGTTGATCTGGTGTAGGACGGAAAAGATGGTGCGCCACAGGATGAACCCTGATTGGTCTGGGCGAGCGATTAATGGCATCAGCGGAAGGAGGCGATTCGCCAAAAGTTTAGCATATATTTTATAGTCAGTATTAATCAATGATAGTGGGCGATAGGAATCGCAGCTCTCAGGGGACTTGTCCGGCTTTAATAAGAGAGTGATCATGGCTTCACGAAGAGAGGGGGGGGAATCCACTCAGGTCCAGAGATTCGTTGTACATCTCAGCCATTTGTGGGACGATAAGGGATGCATACTCTTCATAAAATGCGGGGGTGAGTCCGTCTGAACCGGGGGCCTTGTCACCCGGAAGACCCGCAATGACCTTGGAGATTTCCTCTTGCGTGAAAGGTTCATCTAGATATTCCCGATGGCTGTTTCTGAGCCATAACAGCTTGATGGAATCAAAATACTGATCAAGGGATTCCCTGGATGCGGCTTCCCCCGCGGAGTACAGAAGTGAGTAGAAGGCAGAGATTCGCGCGACAATTTCCGTGGGGGAGGTAGTTCGCCCAGCAGTCTCATCACAGAGTGCTGTAATGTAAGAGGATACGTGTGGCTGTCTGAGAAGATTCGCTAGGGTCTTGCCTGGCCGATCGCCCTCTCCATAGCGGCGAGCACGGGCCTCTCTGCCGAGAAATGCCACCTCCCTGTCCGCCTCTTCATGGAACTCAGTGAGCTTAGATCTGATGGATGTAAGAGTGGCGGGACTGGGGTCCTGGGATTGTTGAAGGTCCAGGGCCTTGATGTCTTTTTCCAGATGCTCAAGGGAGCCCCTAATGGATTTCAACACCCCAGATTGCTTTGCGATGCATTCCCCCCTGATCACGACCTTGAAGGCCTCCCAGAGTGTAGAAGGTGACTCGACGGAGCCAACATTGTGTTCGAAGTATTCTGTGATGGCACCCCGAATATCCTCCCGGAACGCGGCATCGTGGAGTGAGTTGGGGGGCAGGCGCCATGCAAACATACGACGCAGGGTAAGCGGGAAGCGCAGGCAAAGTTGCATCGGAGCATGATCGGACAATGTGCGGACCAAGTGGTCCAAGAGGCGACATCTCGGGTGATAAGGCATTGGTCGATGCGAGACCATGCCCCGCGCGAGCCGGAGATGCAGGACCCCTCGCACACGCCGGGATGTGTATGTCGCCAAGCATCTAGCAGGGAGTTATCCTCTAGGATTGAATGGAGGGTGGCAGTGGCCTGTGGGTGGTGTGTGCGGACCCCAGAACGGTCTAATGACAGTGAGGGCGCGACATTAAAATCAGCCCCCAGATCAGGAGATAGGGTCCCAGCAAGGTTATTATTTGCCAGACGTGAGTTAGAAAACTGGGGTCGTCAGTATTGGAGCCATATAGCGCTGCAAGTATCAATGGCTGATTGTAAAGGGTGCCGGCGAGGATCACGTAGCGTCCCGCAGTATCAATGAAGGAGTGAGTGCCATGCCAAGGGAGGCCCTTTCTGAAAAGGATGGTGACGCCTCTCACGTAGTTAGAGTAAAAAGCGTTATAGGACTCCCCCCAGTGTCGGGAGTGCAGCCTGGTTGAGGTGGCGGGAAGGAGTGTGTACATTTGGTGACATGCCAAAAACAATACAAGTGAAACAAAGCAACAGAATATATAAGAAGGGTGTCTGTTGCGACCCCCCAAATGAAAAGCGCGAGCCCACCTCCCACTCACTCCAACCCCCCAATTAGGTTGAGTCTCTGATCCACCCCACCCAGGAATCCCAAACTTGGAGAGAATACTGCAAGTGTGGGATTCATCCCTTGAGGGTGCATGGGCTTAGCCATAGCCCCATGCCACGTTGGCAGGGGGGCCGAGCATTGGATAACACAGGGAGGAGTAGCGTAGAGGCATTACATGCAGCCAAGAACAAGCTGCAGCGTAGAGGCAAAGTGGGTAAGATACATAAAAGGAACCCGTGCTCCCGTAAACAATGCTGCTCCAACACAAATTGCAAATAGCTAAACAACCTGGCAGGCAATATATAAACTGAAGGCAATTGCTAGCGATAAAATGCAGTTAACATTTGTTGTAGCAGGGCGCAGGAGGTGGGCACCAAGAGTTTAGTATAGCTGCGCGGAGAGGTTGAGGCGTATAGGGTCAGTCATTGTCACTCAGGCGGCTATCCTCGGAGATGGGGTGGTGGCCATTGGAGGGCGATTTCTGTAGCTGCTTGGCAAAGGTGAGGGCCGCCTTTGGATCAGTGAAGAATCTTGGCTTTTCCCCACAGTCAACACGGAGTTTGGAAGGGTAGAGCATAGCATAGATGATGTGAAGCTGCTGCAGGATGCGTTTGACGGGGAGGAAATCCCGGCGGGCAGCCTGGACTGACAAGGTAAAGTCGGGGTAAAAGGACAGGCTTTCTCGATGACCTTCGCTGGGAACGGGAGCAGGGAGATGGGTCTGTAGTGTTTGAGGTCGGTGGGGTCCACCGATGGTTTCTTCAGGAGGGGGTTGATCTCGGCGTGTTTCCAGTCGTCGGGGTAGGAGGCGTTCGCCAGGGAGCGGTTGATGGTGTGGCGAAGCATGGGTGCGATGGTGTCGGCGGCTCTGTTGAAGATGTGGTGGGGGCAGGGGTCCGTGGAGGCCCCGGAGTGGATTGACTTAATTGTCTTCAGTGTGTCTTCGGTGGTGAGGGCTGTCCAGCTGTTAATCGTTGGCTTCAGGGTGTCGAGGGTGGCTGATGAGGGTTCAGTGTGTTGGTTGTCTTAGTCGAAGTTGTCGTAGATGTTCTTGATTTTGTGGTGGAAGAAGGTGCTGAGTTTGTTGCAGAGGTCTTGTGAGGGAGGAATGTCACAAGACTCGCTGGTGGATTGGGCGAACTCTTTGATGCTGCTGAAGAGCTCTTTGCTGTTGTGCACGTGTGTGGAGATTCTGTCTTCGATCGCTGTTTTTCTCGTATTTCTGATGAGTTGGTGGTGGGCGTTGGTGGCGGCTCTGAAGTTGTTGTGGGCTTCTGTGGATTTGGAGTTCCTCCAGACCTTTTCAAGGTGGCGGCATGTGCGTCTGGACTCTCGAAGTTTGGTGGTAAACCATCTGGCTTTCTTGGCGTGTGTGTTGTTGTTCTTCTTGAGGGGGGCTATGGTGTTGGCGCTGTCGGAGATCCATCTGTGCAAAGTACGGGCTGCGGTGTTGGGGACGTCGTCTTCCGTGGTGGTTGGGGTGGAGTTGCCGAGTGAGGAGGTGAGCTGGTCGTCGGTGATTTTGGTCCAGTTTCTTCATGGGAGCAGGTGCTGGTGTCTGTGGATGGTGGGTGTTCTGAAGGTGAAGTGGATGCATCGATGGTCTGTCCACGGGAGTTCGGTGGTGTGGCTGAAAGTGATGGAGTTTCCTGTTGTGAAGAGGGGGTCGAGGGTGTGTCCTGCTGAGTGCGTGGGTTCGGTCACGATCTGGCGGAGTCCAATGTTGTGGAGGTTGTTCAGGAAGGATGTGGTGTTGGGGTCTAGTCGGTTGTTGAGGTGGAAGTTGAGGTCTCCCAGCAGGGTGTAGTTGGTGGATACGATGGCTTGCGGGGAGATGATGTCCGTGATGGAGTTGGTGAAAGGTCCGCAGGGTCCGGGGGGTTGGTAGACGAGAGTTCCTCAGAGGGTGGTGGTAGGGCTGGCCTGTATCTTGAAGTGTAGGTGTTCCATCAGGTCTGTGGGCTCGTCGGGGAGTGTGCTCAGCCGGAGGGTGGATTCGTGGACGATGGCGATTCCTCATCCAGGGTGGGTCGGGCGGTCCTTCCGGGAGATCTTGTATCCTTGGGGAATGGCGATGGCGATGTCCGGTCCCGAGGTGGTGTTGGTCCAGGTTTCGGTGAAGAATGCTACGTCTGGGGTGGTGCTGTCGAGGAGGTCCCAGATTTCGGTGGCGTGTTTGTGGAGTGATCGGACGTTGAGGAGGATGCATTGCAGGGTCTTCAGATCGGTTGTGTTCTTGCGGGCGGGTTGTGCTGGGTCCGTGTTCCTGGCGGTGCTGCAGGTGTGCCGGCAGCGGTGACAGCTGAAGGGTCCGTGGGTGTCGGCTGGTGATGCTAGCTTGCAGTTGTTGTTATGGCCTGGGTTGAGTGCGTGGAGTGCCGCTGCATTGTAGCGCTGGCGGTGCGGAGGTCCAGGGTTCCTGGCGCTGGGCGCTGGTCGCGGTCGGGTCGCGGACGGGAGCAGACTGGCTTGCCTTTGGCGTGCCTTTGGCGCGCCTGCAGGGCGCGCCCGCTGCGTACGCCGCACAGCAGCCGCCATTAAGTAGGGGTCGGGGAGGGCTGGACAGCTGGGAGGCGGGAGCAGGGAGGGGAACTGGCTCGGGCTGGTCGAGCTGGGGGGTAGGGGCCGCGGGGGCAGCAGCGGCAGGAAAAAACGGGGGAAGCAAGCAAAAGAATTGGAAAAATGTGAAGAGTGAAAGGGTGAAAAAAAGAAAAGAGAAAGATATACAGAGTAAAAGGGTGAAAAGAATAAAGGGTGAAACGGAGCAGAAAGCTGAAGAAAAATGCTATAAAGAGTGAAAGGATGAGAAAGCTAAAGGGTGAAAACGGAGCAGAAAGTAGAGGATGAAGGGGGCAGAAAGCGGAGTGAGAGAAAGGAGTCAGAGGTCCACTGGACCACCAGGGATGAGGTGCAGGTATAACCTGCGGGTGGAGAGGGCCTCGAACACCAAACACTACGGGAGTGCAGGGGCTCAGGAGAGGCCTCACTTAATGCTGGAGCTGCGAGGGTGGGAGAGCAATTTCACTGACAATGAGTCAGTGGTATCTCAGATTGAGGTCTGGTTAGCAGCTTGGATATATAATTGGACACAGAAGTCTGCAGAAGTGCATATACCTCACTAAACTACACAGTACATGTGCTACATTTTAAGAATATACCACTCTACCCTATGACATAGCTTCAGTCTATGTCAGTGGTGACTTATATATGGTAGAAGACCATTGTATGCCTTCCCTAGGACGTTTACATGTAAAGGTTGGTCTAGCCAAAGAACTGCATGCACAGGCTCAAGTGTAGCAAGCCGGAGACATGATGCAGGGGCTAGTTCTAGGTTATTTAAGTGTGTATGCACCTACCTTCATCAGTGCTAAATACATAACAGTTGTGCCTGTTTGTGTAAGTGAATGTTTACATGCTTCTGTCACAATCTGTATGGCTGTTTTAGTCTCTGTCTACTTGTCTACTTAGGTATTTCAGATTGAATTGTCTGTGGCAGGGTGGATATATAATTGGGCACATGGGTCTTTAGGACTGCATACAGCTCACTAAAACATCAGAGTATATGTGTAAACTTTTTAAGCTTATAACACCCTACAATATTACGTAGCTGCAGCCTACCTCAGTGGTGAGGTATAAATGGTAAAAGATTAGTTTATGCCTTCACTAGGACTTTTAAATGTAAAGGTTGGCCTAGCTGTAAATCTACATGCACGACCTCAACTATAGCAGGCCTGAGACATTATCCAAGGGCTACTTTTCTACATAGTAAATTTGAAAGTGTCAGTTGTTTAGTAGATATCTGAATGAGTGTTTCAGTTCCTATCTAGAGCTGTGATTCCATGTGTATGTAAATTTGTTACTAAATCACTGCCTCTCTTTGTCTGAAATATGGTTCTCTAAATATGTCTGTAAGGCCCTGCATACATTGCGTTCTGGGTGTATTAGTGAGTATTGGGTTATTTAACTGTGTGTGAAACTGCCTCCATTAACACAAGACACATCTCAGTTGTGCCTGTCTGAGTTAATGTTTACGTGCTTCTCTAACTACCTCACTAACTGGCACATGCATCAAGCTAGGATTTTGCGAGTTCTTAATATCGAATATTAAGGATTCGCAATTATAGATTCGCAAAATCCTATGCATGTAGGAATCGCTATAATAATAGCGATTCCTTCACATTCCTTATTTGCGACTCGCAAATTGTGAGTCGCAAATAAGGAATGGCTTCCCATTCATTCCTATGGGCCTACAGGCCCATAGGAATGAATGGGAAATTGTGAGCGCTATTTGCGAGTACCAATAGGTACTCGCAAATTGCGCATGCAATTTCAAGGGTGCAGGGGTGTCAAAAGGACACCCTCTTGCACCCCTGAAATTGATCTGTGCACATATGTTGCGCACACACGTCCCAAGGACATGTGTGTGGGTAACCTTCAACTTTGAAAAATGCACTTTAGTGCATTTCTCAAAGTTTTTGAAATTTACCATGAAGTTCAACTTCATGGTAAATTGCGCCCCCTAGTAGCGAAATCGCTAATTTTTTTACTTTGTTGCATTGCATTTAAGGAATCTCAATTTGCGATTCCTTAAATGCAATCGCAATTTAAGGAATCGCAAGTTTGCGATTCCTTAAATTGCGATTTTTGCATTTGGGATGATGCATCCCAAATGCAAAAATACAGGTCGCAAAGGGGCAGATTCTGCGAATCTGCCCGTTTGCGACCTGATTTTCGGTCGATGCATGGGGCCCTGGGTGTTTTAGTGTCTGTCTGGTTTTCTGCTTAGTATGTCAGATTTAATCTGGGTGTAGGCTGGATGTATAATTGGGCATATAAATCTCTAGAAGTGCATACAGCTCACTGAAACGTCAGATTGCTTCTTTTATTTTTCAAGCATATAGCTCCTTGCGCGAATATGCGATGTTACTTCGCATGCAATACATCGCATGCCATTACAACGCGGTTGTTACAACAACCGCGTTGTTACATCGCGAACCATTACATCGCAAGTCGTTACAACGACTTGCTGTAGGGGGTGCGCTGGACTTAGGAATAGTATAATTTACTATTCCTACTCCAGTTTGTGCAAAAGCAGGGAAGGTGTTGGATTGTAAATCCAACACCTTCCGCCCCCTATCGCAAGTCGTTGTAACGACTTGCGATGTAATGGTTCGCGATGTAACAACGTGGTCGTTGTAATGACCGTGTTGTAATGGCATGCGATGTAAAGCATGCGTAGTAAACGCTGTTTCCCTCCTTGCGCTATGGCCTAGCTACAGCCTACCTCATTGTTCAGTTATATGTGGTACAAGAACAGTCTACACCTTGTGTAGCAGTTTTAAGTGATAAGAAAGCCCTAGCAATAAAACTACAAGCCCAAGCTCAAGTATACCAAGCCTGAGGCATAATCCAAGGGCTACTTACTGCATGGCAAAATGGAAAGTGTCAGTTGTTTAGGAGAAATCTAAATGAGTGTTTCAGTTCCTATCTACGGCTGTGATTTCATGTGTGTGTTAATTTGTTAGTAAATAACTGCCTCTCTTTGTGAGATATATGGTTCTCTAAATGTGTCTGTAAGTGCTGCATAGATTGCTTCCTAGGTGTATTAGTGAATATTGGATTATTTAAGTGTATGTGAAACTGCCTCCATTAGCACAAGATGCATATCAGTCGTATCTGTCTGTGTGAGTGAATGTTTATGTGCTTCCCTAACTACCTAACTGGATGTTTCAGTGTCTGTCTACTTTTCTACTTAGATATGTCAGATTTAAGTCTGGGTGCAGGTTGCATGTGTAATTGGCCACATAGGTCTCTAGGAGTGCATATACCTCAGTCAACCTTCAGAGTAGATGTCTTAAGTTTTAAGCCTATAGCTCCCTACATTATTGCCTTGCTACACCCTTTCTTAGTATGGACTCATATGTTCTTGTTCTGAAAGAGACCTTTTGTAGGATTTTTAAGTAAGAAAACAGCCCTAAGAGTGAAACTGCATGCACAGGTCAGTTACACCACATCCAACTCATAATGTATAGGTTTCTACTTAGGTATGTCAGATTAAAATGTGGATGGCACAGTGCATGTACACTTCAGAATAAAAATCTTTATAAGCACATATAGCTCACTCAAATATTCAAAGGACATATCTTACAAATTAGCCACATAGCACCCTGAGCTATGGCCTACCAAGCAGTCGATAACATGTTTTAGAAAATGTACCAGTATCTGACTATCGGTTTTGAAAGCTCTAAAAATATCAATGTACATTTCTGAATAAATACCTCAGTACCTGTATTATGAATTTGAAACATATCTCTAACTGCCTTTGATACTGCTACACATATATTTACTTTGTGAGTATCTTAGTGAATATATAAGTGTTTCTCTTGATCCATGAGTGGGTGAGAGAGAGCCTCTATAATTTGCAAAGGTATATCACATGCATCATAGGTGTTAGAATTTATATAGTACTTGGCATAACAGTGCCTAGCAGTGTTATATTACATATCTCAATCTGACTATAATTAAAGAACATATCTCCCCATGTATGCACATACAAATCGAACCTGTAATTATCCAACACCTACAGTAAAGAGTATGTAACACATAGCTATAAACTTTGAGAGATTCATAATTCAAATATAGCTACAGTTCATACTTTCCGCTTTCAAATATGAGTGTTCAAGTCTTCTTTTATAATGGAACAAATAAGACTACAACTTCCAGAATTCACATAAAAACATGTGTTGTAATCTGCACATCATATACACACATATAAAACTTGGACATCTTACACTACATTATTACATATCTGTTTAACCAATACTGTGCACTCTTTTCTTCTAACACTTACAGAATAGAGTAAGGGAATACATGTGCAATATACACCTCCATGAAAATACATTCTAAACTAACCTGATAGACACCTAGTTTGCACCTGAGATAAACTATGTCTTAGTTACCTATTAATAGATATATAAAAACACTTATAATTTCAATTATATATCATCCTTTCTGTTTTTTAAATACTTTTATATATTTCAAAATCTTTTATCACATTATGACATAATTATCTACCTTATTAATCAATTGTTTTTGCCTACAAAGAAATGTAATCAACATACCAGAATATTGAGTTTGTTAGTAAAATGTTTCTCTTATTAGATAGATGCAATATTGTCAGGGTTTGTAAAAACGTCACACAAGAATGGCATACCACTCTCATACAAAGCAACCATGAAATGGCAACCTTCTGAACTTTGCATTGCCTGATACTGCAAACGTCTGCAAATAATACCATTCCTTTCATATTTCATTGTTGTAACTGCATTTCTGAATGGTTACTGCCTGTTAACCCATTCACTCCTTTTTAGAGGTAGTCCAAAATGGATACCTTTGTGGCAATACTCGCGAGGTAATTGCGATTGTGATGAATTTGCGAAAAAAAACAGAAGTTGGAAAAGCTACTTTCTTTTATAGTTTTATATTTTTAACACTATAGTACACTTTTTTGCAAAATCTCACTAGGTAATCTTACTTACAGTATAAAACAAGGAACCTAAACCTCTCCAATTTGAAAAAAATAATACCTGTTTCTTTAACACCTTTCCACCAATACACCCTCTGCAGTTCCTTGGCAACCCCTCTCTTTTCAAGGCAGATACCATGTGGCCAGTATCGATGGGGGTGGCACCTGCTCCTAAGTCTGAAATTAAAAGCCTGGGCGTCTGGCTGGACTCTGATCTTAGCTTTAAAGTCCAGGCCAGAAGGGTGGTGGCCTCCTGCTTTGGCACTTTAAGGATGCTCCGTAAAGTGCTCCCTTTGCTTCCCTTTCAGGCTAGAAAGCTCATGGTCCAGGCACTTATTCTTTCTCGCCTGGACTATGGCAATGCCGTTTACCTTGGAGCCCCTACTTCGGTTCTCGCCAAACTGCAAATAGTGCAGAACTGCGCGGCAAGAATCCTCATGGGGACTCGGAATCGGCAGTCGGCCAAACCAGACTTGAAGGCTCTCCACTGGCTCCCCATCCGGGAGAGAGTCCATTTTAAGGCCTTATGCATTACCCATAAACTAATGGGAGGAAAGGGACCAGAGATCATCTCCTCCTTGGTGAAGCCCTATCGAGCCAATAGGCGACTACGATCAGATGACCAACACCTGGCAGTTGTCCCCCGAATCAAGAGAGCCAGAAGCGGTGGTCGGCTTTTCTCCTACAATGCCGCCAAGCTCTGGAACTCTCTTCCTCTTCAGCTACGTGGGGAACTTAATCATCTTGTCTTCCGCAGACTACTGAAAACCTGGCTCTTCCCTAAATGATTCTGAGAAGCTTCAGTTATCCTCCAGCGCTGGGATGCCTACGGGTAGCTATGCGCTTTATAAATGCTGCTTCATTCATTCATTCATTCTCTATAGAAACCAACTAGAACCAGTAGGTCACAAGTTCACAACATATTCTAGAAGGGCCATACTAGTTACAAAATGAACTACTGCAGGTGTGGTTTACTGCACATACTGTAAAGCATATCCAACTCTTGATTACATTTTTTTCTAGTTAACAGAGCCAATCAAACATCTATTTACTAATCATTTCCAGATGGCACCTACTTTTTTTACCTGCGTATTCCCCCACCCAATCAAAGGTTTAGGTTTTATTTCAAACCAGGAGCACACA
Source organism: Calotriton arnoldi (assembly GCA_963921515.1). Taxonomy (NCBI): domain Eukaryota; kingdom Metazoa; phylum Chordata; class Amphibia; order Caudata; family Salamandridae; genus Calotriton; species Calotriton arnoldi. The sequence continues at coordinate 793,368 of CAWUFW010005582.1, read as the reverse complement.
TGCATTTTCACTGCCTTTCATTGTACCATCTGTGTTATTCAACTGCAGACCTGTCCTGTGTGTTACTCCTCCTTCCTACAAAATGCTTAGAGAGTGGACTGTGGGCCACAGCTATGTCTATTGGGCTGCTGAGGCTGCAAAAAAGACAGATATTATCAGGGACTTGGGTTTGGCTAATATGGACATTACTTGGATTGGGCAGAGAGGATTAGAGCTTCATCCATTGCTGCCTTTGGGTAAAACCATAGGAGATTCACCAGCCCCTGACCTCATTTTTGTGCACTGTGGTGACAATGACCTAGGCATATTAACTGGAGTAGGACTGGAAATCCTAATGAAGGATACCTTTGCTGAATTGATGATGCTTTCCCTCAAACTGTCTTGGTGTACTCTAACATATGCCAAAGACAGAAATGGAAGTGGTCTAATCAACTCTGTCCACTGATGACAAAGCCAAGAAACATGTTAATAAAACTGTTTCTGCTTTCCTCAGAGACCATACCATGGTCTCTATCTGCAACAACAACCTGTGTTTTAACATGCATGGAATCTATAGAAGTGATGGAGTTCACTTTACAGACAAAGGGAACAGGGTGTTTCTAAGCAACCTGAAACTCTGCATACAGTCTTATCTGTAGCTATCTTATACACACTCTCAACACAAAGGCTCTTGTCAGAGCCACCCAAGAGCCCAAAATGTTGTTCATTTTCTTTATAAATAATTTTTGGGGGAATTTCTTCAAAATCATGACAACGTCGCAATATTCACGATCACGTCACGAAATCACAAAACCAAACATTAAAAAAAATGTATTCTGACAATTACAATACACACATTACTATAGAAACCAACTAGAACCAGTAGGTCACAAGTTCACAACATATTTCAGAAGGGCCATACTAGTTACAAAATGAACTACTGCAGGTGTGGTTTACTGCACATACTTAAAGCATATCCAACTCTTGATTAAATTTTTTTCTATTTAGCAGAGCCAATCAAACATCTATTTACTAATCATTTCCAAATGGCATCTACTTTTTTTACCTGCATATTCCCCCTACCCAATCAAATGTTTAGTTTCTTTTTCAAACCAGGAGCACACATGCATTTTCACCGCATTTCATTGTACCATCTGTGTTATTCAACTGCAGACCTGTCCTGTGTGTTACTCTCCTTTCTACAAAAAGCTTAGAGAGTGGATTGTGGGCCACAGCTATGTCTATTGGGCTGCTGAGGCTGCAAAAAAGACAAATATTACCAGGGACTTGGGTTTGGCTAATATGGACACTACTTGGATTGGGCAGAGAGAATCAGAGCTTCATCAATTGCTGCCTTTGGGTAAAACCATAGGGGATTCACCAGCCCCTGACCTCATGATTGTGCACTGTGGTGACAATGACCTAGGCACATTAACTGGAGTAGGACTGGAAATCCTAATGAAGGATACCTTTGCTGAATTGATGCTTTTCCCTCACACTGTCTTGGTGTACTCTAACATATGCCAAAGAAAGACTATCTTATGCACAGTCTCAACACAAATGTTCTTATCAGAGCCACCCAAGAGCCCAAAATGTTGTTCATTTTCTCTTTAAATAATTTTTGAGGGAATTTCTTCAAAATCATGACAACGTCGCGATATTCACGATCACGTCACAAAATTGCAAAACAAAACCAAACATTAAAAAAATTAATTCTCACAATTACAATACACACATTACTAGCTACATCATTGCTTATAAAACATGTTTGAACACATATTTTTCTAGTAACATTTAAAAAAAATTGTGTTTGAACCCTACTTTCCGTCTTTGCGATGATGCCGATAGTCGCAATGACTTTGATAACCGGGACGATCGCGCCTTTTTTAAGAGATGAAAAACACACATATGCACATATTTTACAATACATCTACCTTTCTGCCGAATTTGGTGTAATTCCGCCCAGCAGTTCGGGCTGTAGGTTCGACATTGCGTTCCTATGGGAATTAACATTACAAATGCACCCTTATTTCCCACCCCTATTTCTTGCTCCCCACTGCACGGATCACCCCCAAACTTTCATTGACACATAGAACCTACTTTGACACTATTTTGGGAAAATTTCATGCAGATTGTTCAAACGCCAAAGTTATAGGCAAGTCAAAAAATGCCTTTCCTATGGAAACTATGTCCTAACTATAACTACCTACTGGTGACCTCCAATATATACAAATATATATATATCCACACATGACCTGCTTCACTAAAAGAGGGCACTCACACAATATCCACGGAATCTTTTTCAAGTCTTTAATGTGATGGGCCTCCCTCAACTCAACAATAAAAACAGGAGACAAGTTTTGGCAGATCAACTGCCTTTGTCAATCTAAAAGCTGCCATGCTGGTGCTGCATTTAAATACTAAAAATGAATCAACATAGAAAATACAGTTCATTGCTATATATAGTTTGCTAAGGCCTTAAACTCTAACAATTTGAACTTTCGTTTTACCATGACATATAGCAAAGACACTGTTGAGTTTTTAGACCTTAAAATAATGGTAAGAGAAAATTCACTACAGTCTATGTTTTTTAGGAAGTACACTGCAAGCAATTTGATCCTGCACTCACATAGCTGCCATGCTCCCAATTTCAGATGGAGTATCCCTTATGGGGAATTTCTCCAGGCAAAGCGCAATTGCAGCTCACAGAAGGATTACACTGAAGCCCGGGAACATATATAAAAGGAAGTTTTAGAGCTAGAGGATATTCTGCAATACATCTCAGTTTGGCCAGTAAGAGAGCTGATCAGGTGACTAGAGAAAGAACTTTGTACGAACCTCCTAGGAAGGTGGACAAAAATCCGAATCCCATTCAGTTTATAACCGAATATTCACAGTGCTCGCTTATAGTGGCCGCAATTTCGAGAAATCGTTGAGAGATCCTCACACAAGACTCAGGGGCCGATTACAATGTCGGTCGGAAGTGCCTCCACGGTCCTGTCAGAGGCAGTCGGCCCGACCTATCTCGTTTTGGATGTGGTCGCTCCGACTGCTGTATTATGATGCCCAAAACCCATTGCTTGCCGACCGACTCGGTTTCGCTGAATCGGACTGGAAATTCTGACCGCGAAGCTCTCAGAAACGCCGAATCAAGCTGTTCGGAGTGACTTCCAACCCTGGAACCACCCGCCCCATTACGTATTTCTGACATGCTGTCTCTGTTGGTCCAACCACCTCATCAGAGCAGGCAGAAGGGGAGTATTTCAAGTTCGAATTTCGCACCAAAACATGCTTCCTGCGACCTCTGCTGTGCAGCTACGGAATCCATCACGCATGTCATCCCTCTACTGTACATCATCGATGAATATGACAATCTGAACAGACGCAGACGTCGCCACCAGTAAGTTAAACACCTACCCATACACATGAACGTAACTACCAAGCAAAAGTCAATAGAGTTTAGAGTGTCCCGTAGCATGTTGAGCATGGCAAAAGAAGGAATGTCATCATCAGGTATCTACAGTCTGACCGGGAAATCCTGGGAGAAATACAAATATAAATTTGGATCAGAAATGGCTATAGCTCCATATATTTATGTATACCTACATGAATGGATGAGTACCCCAGCACAATAAGCAATATTACATGGCAATAGAACATCAATGCACTCACAAACGTATGTCCACAGATACATATACACTGGCATCAGGGCCGCTCCTAGATTTATCATTTCCCTGGCCAGAACCTGAATATATGAAATGCATATAAATACTATAAGATGTCATATAATAGTAACTCACATTGCAAGAAGTGACATCAAGTTACCATATTTACCCTGCCATTGTTCAACCAGCTTTGCAAGAAGCACTTTATCCAGTGTGGATATCTGGATATTGGCCAACAATATGTAAAAACACCACATTAAAATGATGTCAAAAGATAGGGCAGATCTGTCAAGTGTCAATACAATACATCCACCCAATTGGATGGATAAGCTAGGCTTAACTTGTTTACAATCTCACATCTTACTTAACCTGATGCACCAATTATTGAGGGATTAATACATTATTCTAAACACTAAACTGACTAATATAGTCCAACCTGGTCTGCCACACCCCCATCAGCCCAATCTCGCAGTCCCACTTCCTGTGTCCTGATGAGTAAAGCAGTGTCTGGGCAGTCATCCACCAGAGCCTCCCCTCTCCATGATTCCAGCCTCACCGCAGGGCAGGTAGCCAGCTCACTATAGGGAGTCACAACCAGCATGGGATGTTGTATGTCTCAGTAATAACAACATTGATAGGGTACAGCACATATCCAGAGCAGGACTCAGACATATGATTTCCTTCCATACAATTCATATCATGCACCCAGGTCTACATGCAAGCACACCTCACTCCAATACATTGGGCCACAACTATCTTGGAGCCCAGGCAGGATGCTATGTCAGGCCAGGTTTACATGACCCCAGTGGACCTGTGGCATTCCCCCACCACTGTATACTGAGGATCCTACCTGCACAGTCAGGGCATGGTCTCAAAAAGTCCCACTTGGAGGCACATTTCTCAAATAGGTCTAGAGTAATCAGAGTCCACACTGAGCATGCTTCAATTTTGCAGGCACATAAAGAATGGTTCATGATACAAAACCTTGGGAAAGGAAGACACACATCTCAAAGCAAAGACATGTTCTTACACTCAAAAGAAAGAGACAGGGAATTATGTTTGCTGTCATATGGGTCAATGCATGTACCTGCACACGAGTCACAAGACATTTCAACATTCAAACAAATCTCTTACTTTCAGCTCATTATCATGTGTTGGGAACAAATTGGGATGGATGTAAATCAGCGTTTGTTAAGCAGGCAATGCAACTCCGGTCAGCTGGGCATAACAAACATTCTTCATTGAGTCAAGTATACCACAACAGGAGCATATGGTACAATATTGAACAACTCCAAAAACACAATAACCTTAACACGATAGACGAGCACAGATGGATCATGGGTATTTAAAAGGTCAGCATCCCACATACCTCACAGTTCAGACATGGGGGGTGAGACCGTGGCCTCTAGTACAATAGCCATTGTTAACAGTCAACATTATAGCATATGTGAATTCAAAGAGACCCCCCTCCATGTGATTGAGGAAGGAGATGTCAGGTACCCAGTCTGCTTCATATGACAGAGCAGCTGGCTCATCTAGCCATGTCAGGACCACCTCTGATAGGTCCATGACCACATGTCTGTGAGCCTGGCCCTTCAAAGTCCTTCACTCATCCAGTGGCTCTTTCTGTGTATCCTGTACGTCCTGTAACAAGTTGTACTACAGCTTAGCTATGGCAATCCTGTGGAGACACACAACTTACTCCATGCGCACTGCAGTTGCCTCTGCCCTACCACATAAGAGAGTCGCTGCACCCAAATGTTGCAGCGTTGGGAGTGAAGTGGCATAACAATGCATTCAAATGGCCTGGCGTGCTATGAACATTTACAAATCCATCCTTTCATTGGATACCTTTTGAAACCTCATCTGCATGAATATCCCTCGCTGTATCACCTCCAATGGAAGGAGGTTAACCCAACCCCTCACTGTGTCAAGTACATCTGTAACTCTGGACTGCAGGTTTTAGCATACAGCCCTGCCCAGAACATATGTAACAAATCAAAATTAGGTGCATGACATCGTGTGCACAGAGGGCAGGACACAAACGTTCGGGGTAGGACAGCTGAGGTGAGACATGCCCTGTGGCAGATGTCAAATTGAATGGACTGGAGTTTGGCATCACAAGATACTGTACATTGGTAGTGCCTAGTGCATTTCCACTCCTCGGCCATGAGGGCCTGTACTATATCAGTGTCTCATAGCCAGCGAGAGGGGTGACAGTGGCTCATTCTTCATGTGTGCAAAGTCATTAACAAATAAGGTCACCAGTCTCTGACCTCCACCCATGATGTGCAGGCTGTGGGTTAGAGGGTGATGCTCCGGTTCAGTGTCTGTGACTCTCCACAGGTGTCCCATCTCACCTATCAGTGTGCAATGTGCCAAGAAATGGCCCCCTGGAATGTCAGGATCTTCCTGCAACTGGCCAAAGGTAATGTGCTCCCAGACCCTGAATAGGTCCCCCACTGAGGTCAATCATGTGTCTCTACATGCCGTCAGTCCTTCCCAACAATGCTTGTATGGAACAGTGATAAGAAGTGCAGACTAACAGACGGAGAGTATGGGATCATGTCTGTCAGGAGCCTCAGGCCCTTTTAGCTCAAATAACCCACTTTCACACGGCTGTCAGCTCCACAGGGGAGCTACGCTCCAGGGAGCTACATTGATCCCGCCATCTCCTGTGCCCTGTATGTTGGGAACATGCCCACTTTGTACAACTGCCTCCCAGCCAAACATCACACTGGCCATTGCAGCCGTGCTGATACATAACATTTCATAAAAACTTCACATCCTGGACACCCTTCACACCGGTAGATGCAGCCTCTGCAGAGCCACACTTATCATGCCACTGTTGCGGATCAACCCTTGCAGCATGGTGTCCAACTCCCTGGAGGTGGCACGAGGCACAGCCACCCCTAGGTGATGGGAAAAATACAAGATGCAGGGAGAATTACCATCTTGGAAAGTGAAATATATCCTTGGGCTGTAACTGGGAGAGTGCTACAAAAATCCATCTGTGTACTTAAGGAGGATATGGCCCTGGTCAGATTTATACAATGAGATCATTAGCATCATGACAGTTACAGATCCCTAAGTACAAAAACACAGGAAGCTCATGCATCACCCTCTGCTCACCCGCCATCACCTCTTGTGGAGGATACTCCACGCAGAGGGGAAAAATACAACGTTTGGCCCAGTTAACGCACAAACTCGACACATTCTGGAAATCTGATAGTCTCTCAGAAATATCTGGAATTTCCCTGCAGATATACTGATTATCGAGCAGCATGTTGTCTGCATCAAAGGATACTACATGTACATCATTGCCTAGTGGAACTCACCAAGCTTACCACCCCTGACAAAGTTGCTGGGCTACTGGCTACATTGTCAGGGCAAAGAGCAGTGGGGAAAGGGGATAGCCCTGACAATTCACCCTGCGCAATCCAAAAGAGGGTGACATTTCTGTTAAAAAACTTGACTTGGGCCGTTGGCTCTGTAGGAAAAAGACATATGTATTGTTGCAGCTGTCCTGCAATGTCCAGTTTTGGCAAAGCGGTAAACAGGTATTCACAAACAACGTATGGAATGCCTTAACTAAGTCCAGCTCTAAGCAGGCTACGTAGGAAAACCTCCCCTGGACCAGATACAGCACCCTATTTTATCTCTGAATATTAGGTGTCGTGGATCTATCAAGGATATAAACCTTTTGGACCCCATGCACTAGATGCAGTAGGTATACCAGCAGGCGAGTTGCCACTACTGTATTAAGCTTTTTAAATGCATTGCTAGCATGGAAAATGGATTGCAGGACGTCAGTTTGGTAAGATCACTGTTGAGTTTTACCAAAGATCACAACAAAGACTTCCGCATGGATTGGCCGGAGAGAGCTACAGTCACCTGGGGGCAAGTACAAGCTCATAGGCCTTGTCGAGCTTGGGCGGAAGGCCGTCCAACCCTTGAGTTGTCAACGTGAAATTGGGCATAATCACTCTGTGTATCTCTGGTACCAGCCAATGGGTTGTTGATCACTGCACGTGCTGCTGGATCAAGTACAGGGAGATTCAATCCAGTCAGGAATTAGGAAATATCTATCTTGCGCTCAGGCTATTGGGGAGTGTATATGCCACGACAATACACCGTGAAGGATTCATGGATGGCTGCCTGAATAGTGTGCATCTGGTGATCCCTAAGCCTCGTCATTTGCTGGGTTGTTGTTATGCCACAGAGGAGGCAGGCCAGGAGTTGCCCTGACTTATCTCACTCCACATGCATCTCAGCTTGTCATGTTTCAAAGTAAAAGCAACGCAGTTGCTCAATGAGATGGGTGTGCTGTGTTTGAGCATCTGTTAGCGTGGGTAGCATCCCAGGCTGCAACTGGACCGCAGTCTCCAGCTGACCTAGTGGTGCCTCTGTTTCCATCAAAGCACTGTGGATATTGGCCCTAGCACCCACCAAAGCCACAACCACCCGCCACTCAGTACCGCTTTCAGTGCTTCCCACTCCAACAACATAAAAGTGGCTGTGTACCAGTTGTCAGTGAAATAATTGGAGATGTGCTGCCTCAGTAATGATCAAAATGCATGGGGCAACAACAACGTAGGCTGCAGTCACCATGTGTGGACTGGGGGTCACTGCACACTACATGCAATGTGTATGTGTATAGGGTTATGTTTTGAGAATGTTCGTCACAGGTATTCAGCATCTAGCACTTCAGGCTGTAGTGTGTGTTGCTAACAAATAATTCCATTCAGAATGTGCAGATTGTGTAGTGCAGAGGAGTAGGAGTACTCCAGGGTCTCGGCATGTAGGATCCACCAACAGTGTAGGAGGGACCAGTGCATAGCCCCTTGTGTAAGGCACACTGCCAACTATGGAGAGGATGGCAGGGGGGTTGGAGAATGGTTAATCTGTGGCTCTCGGACACAATTGAAATTGCCATCCTCAAGCCAGGGATATGGGTACACCTTGTAAGGATGAGGGATAGGTGGAGAATAAAGTTTGGTTTGTCCACATTCGGCAATTAAACACTGCCCAATAATATTGGCAAAGATCAAGTAACCCCTCTACAAAGATATATTGTTCCCAGGCTCCACGGGCTAAATGGGAACCCCAGTACGGACCCACACAAGGGCTACTCTTGTCAAACCAGAGTAGGGGATGCAAAAATAAGGGCTCTGCAAGCACTTCTGGAACTGGGTCTAATGCTCCCGTGTCATATGGGTCTCTTGTAACAGTGCAATTTGTTTAGCAGTGCATCCTGATATATCATCACAATGCGTGTATCTTCCTTGTCGTCCCCATACCTCTGACATTCAAAGTCATAATGCCATGAGTACCCGTGTGTGTGTAGTGTACTGAGAAGTATGGGGATGCATTTCAGGAGTAGTCTGCTTCCAGGCGGGCCACCAACACACATCCTGGAGTTTTTCCTTGGGGTTATAGGCCCTAATCGATGGCCTGCCATTCAATGGATCTGCATCAGGAAAGAAAACATGAACCCTCATACCTCCATCCCAGGGCAGTAGCCAAGGTGGAAGACTGAGCAATCAGTGACAGAATCAACCTACAAAGGGAAACCTAGCAGTCATGCCCAAAAACAACTCAGCCAAGGCATGCAGGGTGGAGCAAACGTGTCCTGTGATGTCAATAGGTTTTGCATATGCCAGTGATCTCCTAGCTTCCATTTCAACAATCTGTAATGAACAATCAGTGGCAGACAGCAAGCAGCATCTAACACAAACTACATCCTCAAAAATCATCTGGCAACTATTTTTGCATACTTACATCTACCTATCCTCTCCATGTGTACCTTTTCTCATTGCCTCTTGGCATGCATAATCTTTACTTTTGCTGGTCTGACCCCTCTCAAATTCACCTCAAAGTACATGCTCATCTCTCAAACTATCCTTCATCTACAAGCTCTTTACAATCACACTCTGGTGCTGCCATCCTTTAAACCATCTCTCGCCTTCAAACTATACCCTAGAACTATCACTATTCCACCCAGACTCTCACATTCTCATTGTGGTGCTGTACCTCTTACATCCACACCTACATTCCCAGCACCACTCTTCACCCCTATGTACACAACACCTCTCCCATTCATGCTACACACACAATTTAATGTACTCACCACCTACTCAGCAGACGATAACCGTATCATGTCAAATGTACACCTCTCATCCCCATATCTCCCCTTTCCAATGGCTTTGGAACACACTTTTTTCAGAAGGTGCACCATTATATTGAATTCTTACATTCACACTTAACACCTCACCACATCTCTCATCCAGACACTTACATTGCTCAATGAATCTGTCCTCATTCATTAGCCTCTCTCCAATCACTCACCCTACTCTGCTGAAGGCCTACTAAAAGTCATTTGACAAATTAGTGTATTCAGATATTTAAACACACCATCCATCTACTGGCAAACACCTCGCATATTCCCATCCAGCATCCTAACTTACACAACTGGTGTATCCCCTTGACATACACCTATCCACTTTGTTTCCCCTAAAACCTTTAACCTTGTCTCACTGTGTTTCTCTTACATCCACATCTCAGTTCCATGCTCCATACCTCTATTAACTTCTGGATATTAACAACAACCTCTCTCAATGAATCAGCCCTATCACAGCCATCTCCCATTGTAGTGCCACAGACTTCAGCTCTCATCTCCCACCAGCCTCTAACCTTGTCTAGCTGGTTCTACCTCAATCACATCTATCTATACCTAGCATACTTCACCCTGGCTGTAACAAGTTTTTCAAGCTCCTACACTCGGATATCCACACCTCAGCATTTACAACAATTCCCATTGTAATAATGAGGATACTCTACGTATCCTATACAAGCACTGCCTTTGACCTCAATTCCTCAGTTCAACTCTTATCTAAATTGTCACTTGTTCTGCCCCTATCATGTATGAGTCTCCCCTCCATGTTCAAAATGGAAACACAACTCACTCTCACCTCTACCCTTGTTTAGCTAGATCAGCCCCTCCAACATTAACCTCTCCAAAAACATGTGCAGGTATGCCTCACATTTCAACACCCACCTCTTCCCTTGTCTGTCAATTTCGAACATGTGTGTAACACAGGCTCCTTAGCACCTGTAAAGCAGACGTGCCAACAACACTTCTGGAGACTCACAGTCCATTCAGCTGACCACATGTAGCACGGGGCAATCCACTAGCCTGAACAAAACTCCAAGTTAATTTCTATGTGATCTGGGCCAGCATCAAGCATATCTCAAAACTCCTCCAGTGTTTTCAATACACAAATGACTACATACACACCATCAAATGCTCAACTACAAATGATGTGTGGCTAAAATAGTGTAGTCATAGCTTGTACAAACAAAATAATTGTCAGTGGAAAAGTGTGAAAAAAAAACAAATCTCATCCATTCTCCACTCTTCTCCCTCTGCCCTCATCCCTGGTGAGCAGTGCCCATTGTGCTACGATGCCACAATAGCTGTCAGACTTCAGTTGTGTGGGCGTACCATAGGATTCCTCGATGTTCATTCAGGCAGGGGCATGTGCCAGTCACATCCATAGCACCCTCAAGTGATGTGGCTATATGCTGTAATGATGACGATGCATTGTGTGAGGGGTGACAGCAAGGCAAGTCTGGCAGGAAAAGAAATTTCAAATTGAACATTCACATTCCAGTCTGTAAACTGAAAGACTGTTTGTGCCAAACATATTGACCTCTCAGCCGATTCCTAAGGGACCCAGGTGAGAGATGTTGTGCGTTCATTGTCCATCACCCTGCTGCACCATGGCTGAAAAGCCCAAGGGAGGGGGCTGTCCACCTGTAGCTTGTAACACTGACAGCCCACTAAGGTCAGTGCTCTGTTGCCGGGCTCTGTAGTCATTAGCATTTGTGAGGCCCTGAGCAGCTGTCCATGGGCAGCGTCAGCCCAGACTGGCACACAGCATCCACCCTGAACTAAATCTAATCTACACCACTCCTGTTACCAACGACTGAGGTCAGTCTGCTTGCATGAACTGAGCCAAGAAGATTGTTGCCGCGAATTGTCATGCTGAAAAGGTATACTTTCAGCTGTGTCACATGAGTGGGCCAGAAGGGGCATTGGATGACCAATCACAGACAAATGTTGGGAACTCATAATGTACTAACAGGACTTGGCATAGCCTAGCATTCCTAATAGGGCAATTTGATGTACATAAAAAATACCCTTAGAAATAAAATCCGGCATTTGTTAAGCGCAAACTAATCACCCCTAAGGGTCTCAAGGAACTGGGGGCTGTCAGGGAGATTAAGTGAGCTATTACCCAAAGTCACATGGTGCTGAGCAGAGCTGCCGTCAGCGATCGAACTGTGAGCCCCATGCGCCAGAGTCAGCCGTGCCACACCAGAAATGAATAGTGTTTGGCTAAATGTATGAAACAAAAATTACACAGTTAGACCATGCAGTACCCACCAGTGTCCCTGAACAAGTAGATTGCATATCTTGGACACAACAAACACAATCCACTCCTGTCAGTATCGTGACTACTCCTAACCCCTATGGAGCTACGTCACATGTGTGTCACATAACTGATATGACTGTCACAGACCTTTGGCAAATACAAACTGTCTGCCATCTTAGGTACATTGTTAGGCGTGTCATATCCTATCTCAGATTCATCATATGCCTGAAATTACAATATTTAGAACTTGTGCCTATATGTGAAATGCACTAGCAAGTTGCTCATTTGGGTGGAAAAGGTAGACACATACTCATGATAAACATCCCATGACTCCACACAAACAAACCCCTGTCAAACTAAAATTCACAATAGGTTTCATCAAAGGAACAACATAATGCTTGTCACAATACAAAAAAACAAGTAGAATAAACCACAATACCACAACCTAGAAGTACTACCCATTGAGTCTTGGTCACAGTTAGCTTGTCACACATCCTCTATAGCCATGTAGACACACTCAACTTCACGTAACTCAACAAATACTCATTGAAAAGCTTGGACAACAAATTGCTACTAACATTAGCCTTGGATAGGCCATACATCCCCTATCCTGCTGCTTACCATACTTAGCTCTGGTGCATCATGTTCCTGGGTTCCTGGGTATTTGAGCAAATGCAGGGCTATGTGTGCCCCAATACAGAATCCAAGGAACATCACATAAGCATGATGTGGCCTATGTCCAGTTCACAGATTAGGGAAATGCCCAGACTCTCACACTCTAACGGTCGCATAAGGCCAGATTGATATGTATATTACAACGGTAGGTACTGTACAACCCGAGAATCATAGCATGTCATCACTAGCATTCGAATTGTGTGACAAACATTCATGTACCATACGTTGGGTCCACATGCAACTAACACATACAACAATTGTGTCTCTGTAAGGAAAAAAAACCACTGTAACTTACTGAGACATGTTCTGGACACACACACCATCCATATGATGTACCAAAAAAAGATCAGGATGTAATGACTGACATCTAATTTTAAATGCACTGGAGAATACAGACCACAGACACCTTGCCTAACAGGAATATCTGTAGAAAGGGGAGTCATGGAAGGCAACAGGGCCAGGACACTGTCAGAACAGTACCTACCTCACACTCACCACAGGCATAGGAAATTTGATTATATGGGTCAACTGCCTTGAAAGGGTATTGGCCTACAGTGGCATCCACCTGTGGCAATGCTGTCATTGCAACTAGTTAGCCAGATCTATTGAAGGCACAGACACTGGTCCACCACTATCAAGTCACATACATCAATTTTTACATTACTCTGTGTACATATGTGTGCCCAGAGTCACTACCATCCAGGGAAATTCCATATGTATCCTGGTGTATTGATGAGACAGTTGTCTTTCAGCCCATTACACACATATGCAGCATGCTTCTCAAAAAAGTGTTGTCCTTTGTCACACTTTCACTATGTGGACATCTGTAAGCAGAAACTACGAGGAAGTCAAATTTCAAAAGCAAAGGTTTGTGACTTCATGTCACACTCCTAGACAAAACTAATGTAGACATTGACACCCAGCCAATGTAGTCACAAGAATGTATACCACATCCTAACCGAGTGTTCATACTCCATGGACCATATGCAACCCATGCCCAACTACCATCATTGTATGCTTACATCACTAATTACACATGACTTACAGTTAACTACAAATCAATTTTGGGGATGCAGAAATCTGTAAACCAAAATTGGAACATGATTTATTCACCTTAAAATGTAATTTTTATGAATAGAAAAAGGCCAATGGCCAGTCCAAATGTCTCTGACATATGGGCCACAAAGTTCCTGCCCCATCTACTCTTGCCTGCACTTGTTCTACAAAGGGACACCTCCCCAGGGAGGGGCATCTAGGGGGCAGGCCAGACACCAGAGGGACAAGCCTAGGGAGGACTGGGTTGGTCTTTGGGAGGGGTGGGATCAGGAAGGGTTTGTACAACTCCAGTGGGAGGGCTCGATGGAGGGGGTGGGACAACTGCAGCGGGAGGGCTAGATGGTGGAGGGTTGGACAACTGCAATGGTAGGACTAGATGGAGGGGGGATGGGCTGGGCTTCAGGAGATTGGAAATATGGTAATGTTGGACGGTTTGCAAGGAATGGGGAGGGCAGGTGCTTTTTTGGAGCGTGATTTTTTAGGGGTTGAGGTACTGGGATGGGATGTGGAAGTTAGGGTTTCAGGAGGGTGTGCGGACTTTTATGAGCAGGGGATTTTCTTTTTTGGGAAACTTGGGTGGATTTTCTGATTTTCTTGGTGGGCGGGGGGTCTGAAGTGACTGGCAGGGGCGGCGGGGTCAATTTCTTCTTTTTGGGAGGCGGTGGGTCAGTTTGAGTAGGGAAGATGTCCAGGACAATGAAGTGAAGTTTCTGGGCAGAGTGGGTGCGAGGAGAGGCAAGAGTAGGGGCTGTGGAGGCAGAGGTTTGTGAGGTCTGTGGCATGTCTGTGTATGCTGGTGTGGTGTCTGTTGGCATGTTGTGGATGTGAGTGTGATGTCTGTCTTGTGAGTGTGTATGTGTGCTTGCCCTTATGTCTGTGTGTTTGTGTGCTGCGTGAGGATGTTGAGGTGGATGCATTCTTATGTTTGCGTGTGCTTTGGTCAGGGCGGGTACTTGGAACTGTAGATGGGGAAGAGGCAGAAGGGGGTGGGACAGCTGAATTTGGGACAATGCTGCTGTCAGTGTGGAGGCTAGAGTCTGATTGGAACTCTGTAGGGCAGACATGTCCGAGTGAATGCAGCTGGGAGGGTGAAGATGGTAGGGGTGGTGGTGGACTCTGATGGAGTGGATAAAGTTCCAGGGTCATCCACCATGACATGCGAGTCCTGACTGGAGCTGGAGCTTGACTTCGAGCTAACAGATGTTACTTCGCTCGTGCTCTCAGTGAAGCTCCCCTCACTTTCCGTGCCACTGGGTCCCTCTTGCTCGGTGTCAGCACAGGAACCAATCTAGCTAGCTGCTTCCCCAACATCAATGTTGCTGTCTCCTTTACTGGCCAGTTCTGATGCTGTAAACAAGAAGTAAAATGAATCACATGAGTCGTCCATATGACTTAACACATAGGGTTCATCACAACTGTTAGAACTGGGGGTCTCTAGTTGGCAATGGTATACACCTTTGACCAAATAGGGACCCTTGCTTCTAATCAGGGAAAGGGGATTACACTCCTGGATAACCCCTGCTCACCCCCTTGGTAGCTTGGCACGAGCAGACAGGCTTATCTCAGAGGCAGTGTGTTAAGCATTTGTGAACACATACAGTAATACAGTGAAAACACTACAGATGGACAGCACACAGGTTTTATAAAAATAAGTATTCTTTATATAGACTTAACACAAGACCACAAACGACAACAATCCACAATACTGTACTCAAAATAGACTTAAAGATGGTAGAAGTAACTTAGTTCAAGATGATGATAAATGCGACACGTTTCTCAGAAAAGTACCTGGGATGCGTAACGCAAAACAAACAAAGGGTCCGCAAGGAGGGCGATGTGGCGAGCAGGCGCCTCGATGAGGGGCGACGATCCGGTGCAATGCGATGAAAGTGCACCCTTGATGCGATGCGACGATGTGAAGATGATGCGTGCACGCCCGACGGCCGTGCGGCGAACTCTGTACCTTTGGAGCTGCGACAGGCCCTGCGACACGCTTCTCCGGTGATGCGACGGCAGGCAGCTGCGACGAAGACACGCTTCTCTGGTGATGCGGCGGCGGCCTCTGCTGCGGCGACACGCTTCTCCGGCGATGCGACGGCAACAGCTGCGACAGTGACACGCTTCTTCTCGTTGAGTCGCGCTTCCAGCTCCCAACGACACGCAGGCTTCTGCAGACAGAATCCCCAGCAAGGGAATTCGGGAGGGAGCTGGTGGTGAAGTCTTGTAGCCCTGAGACTTCAGCAGGAGGCAAGCTCTAGTTCAAGCCCTTGGAGAAATATTCTGCAAGATGATGAAAGTTCTTTGAAAGTTCCTTCTCCTTTCCTTGGCAATGAAGACCACTGCAGGCCAACCCAGCAAACAGCACACTGGCAGAGGGGCAGTCCAAACTCCTGCAGCTTCCTTGGTTCTTCTCCTTGGCAAAGGTTCGTCTTGTTGTTCCAGAAGTGATCTAAAGTCTTGGGGTCTGGGCCCCAATATTTATACTAGCAAATCCTTTGTCCTCTGAAGGCAGAGGGTCCTGTACCTAGTCCAAAACAGTTCTGGGTGCATTATGCCAGTGCACAACTTCTTCCTTTGTCAGTGTGGGCCAGGGTCATCAGACGCACCACAGGAGATGGAGCCAGCATTGTGGAAGGCAGGCACAGCCCTATTCAGGCCCAGGTGCTACTCCTCCCACCACTCTACATGCAGTTAGGTCTATAAAGCCTAGTGCTGACTCACCCTGTCTCCTGGAGCCCCCCAGCCCATGTCACTCACAAAACCAGACATACAATACACAAGCTAGCAGAGGCAGGCTGGATGGTTAGGCAAGAAAATACCTACTTTCTAAAAGTGGTATTTTCAAACACAGAATGTTAAAACCAACTTCACTAAAAGATGTATTTTATCATTCTGAGTTCAGGCATACTAAACTCGAATTTCTACCATGTTCCCTGGGTCAGTTAGGATTATAAGATGTTATAATCAAGCTGCCCATTCTGGCCTATGGGGACAGGTAGCCTTGCAATAGCGAAAAACGAAATTGGCTGTAATTCACTATTAGGACATGCTACCCACATCAGGGCATGTCCTACGTTTTACATTCAATGCACCCTGCCCTTGGGCCTACCTTAGGGGTGTCTGATATGCAGAAAAGGGAAGGTTTAGGGACTGGCAAGTGGGTGCACTTGCCAAGTCGACATGGCAGTCACAGACTGCACACAGGCTCTGCAATGGCAGGCCTGAGACACACTTTACAAGCTGCTTCTGTGGGTGGCACAATCAGTGCTGCAAGCCCACCAACAGCATTTGATTTACAGGCCCTGGGCACCCATGGTGCACTATACTAGGGTCTGACAAGTAAATAAAATAATCCAATCATGGAGTCACTAATCCATACATCAATTTACAATAGGGAGAGTATATGCACTTTAGCGCTGATCAGCAGTGGTAAAGTGCCCAGAGTCATAAAACCAACAAAAACAGGTCAGAGAAAAATACAGGAGGAAGGCAAAAAGTTCAGGGATGACCCTGCAAAAAGGGCCAAGTCCAACACAACCCCCTTCCAGCCAAAACGCAGGGTCGACCAATCACTACCTTGATGGGATTCCCTCCTTTGGGTGATAGAACATGGACCCTGGCCCGCAACAGCAAGGGCATACTCCAGTTCTACGCCAATCTGAGCCTATTTGGGTCTCTCTGTCCATACTCTCAGGGCCCACCAAGCTAACTCATGGTGAACCCTTCTCCCCACCTGTAGACACCATCTGTGCAGCACCTAACCTTAGCTTGCTCACAGGTGTGTCCCAACAGACACAGCAAGCCACATTGGCCACTGACAGTGGTCAGTGATGAGACCCAGGCTTTATGCCTCGCAGGGCTCTCAAACCTCTGTGGCATCAGAGAGTGGGGGCAGTAGCCCCAGCTGCTTGGCACCCTTTGTCCACTCTCCCTCCTGTCAGGTCAGGTATGACATCCTGACACTGACCCACCAGCCCCGGGCCTGTACCCGGTGGCTGGACAGGAGACTGGGGTGGGCTTTCCCACACCCGGTCCTCCCCCTCCTCGGGGCTCTGCACCCTCCCACTTGGAGTGGTACCCCCTTCCAGAATTGTCAGGGTGCCTGTGGCAGGTGTCCTGCACAATTCGCCCACCAGTTCAGGGGTTCTATCCTGCAACTGGGCTTCCAGGTCAGGGGGAACACCCCGAACCTGGCCCTCCAACCTAGGGTCTTAACCCTCCAGTTGAACCGGGTTCAGAAGCGAGGACTCCCTCCCTCTGCACCCCCTTCCAGAGTGCTGTACCCTCCCACCTGGAGTGGTACCCCTAGAAGACCAACCGGGCAGGACACTGTTTACAGTTGTCCCTCCCTCCAGGTCAGACAATACCTGAACCTGGCTTCCCAACCCAGGGACCAACCCCTGTGGTTGAACACTTGCCCGGCGCACCAGGACTCCATGGGGAGCACATATGCCCCCCCAAGGGTGACACACAACTCATGTGTCATGTGACAGTCTGCCTAGCGCAGATCTCCCGACCTCTGTCCATCTGACCGTGCATGAAGATCCCCCAGGACAGAAGTGGTGTCACCATGGTCATTCACTGGTTACTCAGCCCTTCTGGCTGGCCCCTGACCCACTGGTTCTTCCACTGGGGATTCTTTCCCCCTCTCACCCCTCAATCTGGACTTCTGCACCCTCCACTTAGGAGTGGCACTGCCAGACACCAGAACTGATGGAGGCCTGCTTACAGGCACTCCCAGTTCACCAGACACTAGGGCAGTGGTTCCCAATCTGTGTGCTGCGGCACCTTGGTGCGCCCCCAAAAATAGCCAGGGGCGCCGCGACACAATATGTTAATATCCGGCTTGTGCAATTACTTGCATTTTGTAAGCTCGCTATCTAAAATAGGTTTTGTTAAAGGTAGATGAAACTCCCTCTTGTACCGCTAGATGGCAGTGCAACATGTAAAATAGCACATTAACAGCTCCTGTATGAGGAAATAACTTATTCTTAGTCGTCTCCTCTTCATGAATGACTCAGATCATTAGCTAAAAGAAAGCTACGTGTGCATTTGAGAATTAATTGAAATTGAACTATTCCGCTGTAGGACACGACATCCACATTGCTGCCAGATCTGTAATTCAAACTCCATGGTCATTCAGACCTTGATTTTTGTCTGTTGAAACTGCACATAAAGGTGCCAATTTTGAACATTTCGAACCTGAACAAGCAGGGTAAAAGCTATGCACCTCTCTGCCAGAGTATTGCACCATCCACTCATATGTAAATATCCAACACCTACTTTATATCTGAGTTTCATGACCTGAAACAGGGTAAAAAACGCGCCACTCTGTCCCAAACAACAGCCAAACTCCCTGCCACCTTTATGGTGGCAAGCCTCCAGATGGCAGATCTCACGGTGGAAGACCAAAGGTTAGTCTCCTACACTTACTAAGGTGAAAGCACAACCAAGTTTGGCAGCAGACACGCGTTTGACCTCAGAGACGAAAAACACAAATATAGGGGGTACAGATGAAAATACAAAAGGAGATTCTTTCATTAAGACTTGGAAGGGTCGAAACTGGAGGTTGTGAGGCAATAATAATAAAAACAGGATGGTAAAATACAGTTAACAGGAATAATGAAGTTGAAAGGGGCTCAAGGAAGAAACTCCATTTAAAATATATAGGAAAATATGGGAGGCAAAATAAAATAATAAAAAGCAGGGGTTCGGCAAGGGGCAGGGAGTACCAGATGGGTATGCAATAAAGGATATTGCCGACAAAAGACAGAATGTTCAATAGGTGAGAGGTGCACAAAACAATTAATACGCGACTGGGACAAAAAAGAGCGTTTACGGCACTGCAAAGCACATAAAAAACACAACACAGCATAACCTGACCATATGCCAAATTTTTATGCATCATTAACGAAGTATGCAGATATACTAATTCTCATGTTTAATCACGTTTTATTCTCAATAATCAAAAAGCATTTGTTTTTTAGTTTACCAATGTAACCAGTAAGTTTTTTAATTAATTTACAAGGCTGGATTGCATCCTGGTCTGTGGTTAAAAGTGATTCAAGCGACAATATCCTCAGCAGGAGTTCACTTGAAACTTGGCCTCCAAGTGCTTCCTAGAAACCTTAAAAAATTGCAGCAACTAGAAATATTTGCCCTTTGCTTTGTCAGAGTTCCTGACACATTGAAAGTGAGAACTAATTTACATACTTGACATCAACACAAGAATTGATATGAGAGAAATGATAAATATATGTAGAACACCAAAACTTTACTATTGTGGACGAATGGCTAATATGATTAGTGGAGCAGCATTCGTATATATCAAAAGTGGCTCCTTAACAACTAAAATGATTTGTAGGAGAGCACCCAATGCTGGTGCCAAATTTTTAAAAACAATTAAAAAAAAAAATTCTACATGCAAACCACAGTGCTGGAGAGTATTCTTTCTGACTTAACCAAATAAAGTTTTTATTTATTAAACAACTGTTATACATTTATTTGGTTACATCTATGAATATAATACCATCATCAGCTTCATGCCAATTATTTTCAGGGAATAAAATGGAAGTACTCCAGAGGCCGGGCTTACATTCCCCCATCCACCAAAAAAAGTAACATAATGGGGAGCCGCGGTCAACGGCCAATAGGTCAAGGGAGCCGCAGGTGGAAAAAGTTTGGGAACCACTGCACTAGGGGATCCCCCTCAACGGGCGGCCCACCCGGACAGACTAGGCTCCCCACCTGGTGTTCCCTTAAAGAACCATCCAGACCCTGAGACTGGGTTTCGGGCACCTGGGGACACGCAGCCCCACACTCACTCCGTCTCCGCTGAGACAGGACGTGAGCCCCTACACCCCTCCCACTACACCGGGACCTAGCTGGGCTACTCTGAACCACTTCCACCATTCTGGGTTGGAAGATACCTGAGCCACTCCCCTTAGGGTCATTCCCCAATGCCTCTTCAGACCCTCTGGAATCCACCAAAAGGTCTGCCTCCCTGGTGGGCTCCCTGGGGTCAGAGAACTCACTCTCCAACAGGTGTTGGCATAGCTCTGGAAAACAGGGACATTACAATATGCTCTCCCACAATTGGATCACACAGCCCCCTACAAGGGTTAACCAAACTATCCTTCACCTCACCATCCAGTGCCTCGCACATGTACTCCACACCACTCTCTTGAGATTGGCAAGACAGTATCTGACTGTGTCTGTCACTCAACCCACACTCTTCTGGGCGGTCTCCACATTCACACACCAGGACTTCAACCATGGGGGAACCTCCCTCCCTGCTCCTCTCAGCTAGAGTCAGGGGAGTGTCCCTCCCAACACTAGGACCATGAACCCCTGCGCCAGTGCCCCAATCTACTTCCGGGACACTGCGCACCACTGGAGCAACCTCAGATCCTTGAACCTCCTCGTGTATGTTAACCCCCTCCAAGTCAGGTGCCACATCTCTGGGTGTGTGTACTACTCCCTCAGCACTAGACAATTCAATTTTGCTGCCACCATCTGAGCTGGACTCCACCTCCAACTCAGCAAAGCTCACTTCCTGAGCTACACAAATTTCTTCTTCTTGGGTTAAGGCCCTCTTAGCCTCATCAAGCTCTCTCAGCTCCTCATCAATCTCTCTCAGCCTCTGGTCACAAGCCAGAAACCAGGCATCTTTTTCTGTTTCTTCCTCACTTTTAGAGAACTCCTCCTCCTTAGACTCAACTGGTAGTGTTGCCTTCCAGCGGGGTAACTCATAATGAAATAGGGATGCCTCTAGATCCTCCCTGGACCTTCTCTTCACAGGCAGCCCTCTTTCCTTGCAAAACACACGTAGCTCCTTCATTGTGTAGACAAACATGTGCCAGAAGTCGAGTTCCATTTTGCAACAACTAACCAGAGTCATAGTATCAAAAATACTTCCAGGAGGACACCAGAAAACAGAAAAACAGTACGTGGTTGCGTTTGGTCTGCACTCACTAGTAGTGTACACCCATCACTGTATATGAGTCACAAATGCAAGTCCAGAATCCTCACCGCTGCCCACCAATGTTAGAACTGGGGGTCTCTAGTTGGCAATGGTATACACCTTTGACCAAATAGGGACCCTTGCTTCTAGTCAGGGAAAGGGGATTACACTCCTGGATAACCCCTGCTCACCCCCTTGGTAGCTTGACAGGCTTATCTCAGAGGCAGTGTGTTAAGCATTTGTGAACACATACAGTAATACAGTGAAAACACTACAGATGGACACCACACAGGTTTTATAAAAATAAGTATTCTTTATATAGACTTAACACAAGACCACAAACGACAAAAATCCACAATACTGTACTCAAAATAGACTTAAAGATGGTAGAAGTAACTTAGTTCAAGATGATGATAAATGCGACACGTTTCTCACAAAAGTACCTGGGATGCGTAACGCAAAACAAACAAAGGGTCCGCAAGGAGGGCGATGCGGCGAGCAGGCGCCTCGATGCGGGGCGACGATCCGGTGCGATGCGATGAAAGTGCGCCCTTGATGCGATTCGACGATGTGAAGATGATGCATGCATGCCCGACAGCCGTGCGGCGAACTCTGTACCTTTAGAGCCGCGACAGGCCCTGCGACACGCTTCTCCGGTGATGCGACGGTGGGCAGCTGCGTCGGCTACACGCTTCTCTGGGGATGCGACGGCGACCCTTGCGGTAGCGACACGCTTCACCGGTGATGCGACGGCAGGCAGTTGCGACGAAGACACGCTTCTCCGGTGATGCGACGGCAGGCAGCTGCGACGAAGACACGCTTCTCTGGTGATGCGGCGGCGACACGCTTCTCCGGCGATGCGACGGCAACAGCTGCGACAGGCTTCTTCTCGTTGAGTCGCGCTTCCAGCTCCCAGCAACACGCAGGCTTCTGCAGACAGAATCCCCAGCAAGGGAATTCAGGAGGGAGCTGGTGGTGAAGTCTTGTAGCTCTCAGATTTCAGCAGGAGGCAAGCTCTAGTTCAAGCCCTTGGAGAAATATTCTGCAAGATGATGAAAGTTCTTTGAAAGTTCCTTCTCTTTTCCTTGGCAATGAAGACCACTGCAGGCCAACCCAGCAAACAGCACACTGGCAGAGGGGCAGTCCAAACTCCTGCAGCTTCCTTGGTTCTTCTCCTTGGCAAAGGTTTGTCTTGTTGTTCCAGAAGTGATCTAAAGTCTTGGGGTCTGGGCCGCAATATTTATACTAGCAATTCCTTTGTCCTCTGAAGGCAGAGGGTCCTGTACCTAGTCCAAACCAGTTCTGGGTGCATTCTGCCAGTGCACAACTTCTTCCTTTGTCAGTGTGGGCCAGGGTCATCAGACGCACCACAGGAGGTGGAGCCAGCATTGTGGAAGGCAGGCACAGCCCTATTCAGGCCCAGGTGCTACTCCTCCCACCACTCTACATGCAGATAGGTCTATTCAGCCTAGTGCTGACTCACCCTAACTTCTGGAGCCCCCCAGCCCATGTCACTCACAAAACCAGACATACAATACACACGCTAGCAGAGGCAGGCTGGATGGTTAGGCAAGAAAATACCTACTTTCTAAAAGTGGTATTTTCAAACACAGAATGTTAAAACCAACTTCACTAAAAGATGTATTTTATCATTCTGAGTTCAGGCATACTAAACTCGAATTTCTACCATGTTCCCTGGGTCAGTTAGGATTATAAGATGTTATAATCAAGCTGCCCATTCTGGCCTATGGGGACAGGTAGCCTTGCAATAGTGAAAAACGAAATTGGCTGTAATTCACTATCAGGACATGCTACACACATCAGGGCATGTCCTACCTTTTACATACAATGCACCCTGCCCTTGGGCCTACCTTAGGGGTGTCTGATATACAGAAAAGGGAAGGTTTAGGGACTGGCAAGTAGGTGCACTTGCCAAGTCGACATGGAAGTCACAGACTGCACACAGGCTCTACAATGGCAGGCCTGAGACACAATTTACAAGCTGCTTCTGTGGGTGGCACAATCAGTGCTGCAAGCCCACCAGCAGCATTTGATTTACAGGCCCTGGGCACCCATGGTGCACTATACTAGGGTCTGACAAGTAAATCAAATAATCCAATCATGGAGTCACTAATCCATACATCAATTTACAATAGGGAGAGCATATGCACTTTAGCACTGATCAGCAGTGGTAAAGTGCCCAGAGTCATAAAACCAACAAAAACAGGTCAGAGAAAAATACAGGAGAAAGGCAAAAAGTTCAGGGATGACCCTGCAAAAAGGGCCAAGTCCAGCAACAACTCTTCCAAAATGACACAACTACATCAATCAGACTTGTGGGTGAAATACTTGATTATTTTCCATAAATACCACATGATGGAATGCAAGTAAACCTGTGCACCCTCACACATGATGATGTCAGTGACATTGTGTGCAGCAAATCCAACTTCCTCATCCATAATGTCTTCAACATAACTATGTACCAGCTGATGTATTGTTTTTTGCTACTGACAGCCTTGTGTCATAACATACCTCTCTCATCTAATGCAAGGGAGTTTAGACCTCAGAATGGGAATAGGAGTCACACAATTGCTTCGAGACATGGTATCCATTCAGCTATCCCTATTCATCAACTTGGGAACCAGCAGGTCTAGAGTGACAGGTCACATATCTTGATACTTATACATCAAGCTGGTATAGTCATTGAATGGGCCATATCACACACATCATATTTAAGTTGCTCATATGTCCAGTAGCAGAAGTAGTTGTTTGTCAGGTCACATGGCTTTTTCTTATCGTGGACACACTAAGGTAGTAGACATAGCTAGGGTGAAAGGTATTTGCCCCACAGTCTTGTGTCATTTATGCACAGTGTTAGAAAGATGAATCAGATCTTTGTCCACATTGGATACATTTTACCAGTTTGCCATGTAAACACAGGTCAGCAGACTGCCAAGTCCAATGACTGTACCTTCCTCCTGATTCATGTTGATCAAAATGCCACTGGGCCATCTGGATGCATCGTCTGCACAAACTATTAGTCCTGAACATCTTACTTGAATAAGTGTATTCAACACTTCTTACCATTTTGTCAACACTGCAGAAGTCCACATTTGTTAAGGCCAAGTCTGAATGTCCCTCACTTATTTCTCGCATCGTGCACACATTGAAAAGCTTAAATGCTATTGCTTTTCATATCATTTCTGTAAAGCGTTTCCGAATGATGCTTATGTGGCATCTCTGAATCTGACAGTAAGGTAAGTAAACCATGGTTTACAAAGCATCATGTTTGACCATTTGACCAGTAATGAGCATTTACACACATGAGAACTGTTGTGAATGTGTATCTGACATCATCCCTTTCAATCAGCATCCTGTTTCCACCAGAGACCTACTTGTTAGCCACTGAATGGCATATGTTGTCACTATTACAGAGTCAGAAACATGGACTCAGTTTTGGAATAGAGAGGATGGAATGCCACACTCAAACAAGTGAAAGGCCAGTGTGACAGGTGACATGAGTTACCAAGCCTGTAATTTACCCATGGGATATGTTGGAGTACACTGGGCACCAGTGCTTGGACCTAACATTGGCACACTGACCAATCACTACTCACCAAGCCCTCAACATAGACATTACCTGCTACCTGGATGTATAGCATGGGATTATACAGTTGAGTGATCCAACATCAACATAGTTTACAGAGTTGGTGTGCCCACACAGAGAGCAGTCCAGACATTTGTCAATGTGCTGACACATGTTGAGCACTTACAATAGTTCTTAAGGTTATCTCCAGGCACATGTTGTTCTCATGCATTCCGCTTACAATAGCATGGCCCTACTGTCAATACCCTGACCATTTATTCCTCACATGTCCCAGATGAAAGGGGCATAACCATGCATCTACTTATTCTGGTGCATATGCATCTTTTAACACTTAACAGTGATTTTGTGTGTCTCACAACCTAAAAAAGGGGCAGCAGGCTAAAATACTTGCACATGCATGGGTAGATAGGTTGTGCAACAAGGCACATACTCACCCCCTCCTTGCTGCTGTCTGGCTCTTAACTGCCCATCCAGGTCAGGGAAGACCACCTCAAGGATGCATCACATTAGGGGGATCAGGGTGCGGCATGCGCCCCTCTTGCCTGGAGGTGACAGGCCCAGCTGGACTCTCGCGATCTTCCGGGTCCAGCCTCTCAAATCATGCCACCATTTCCTGCAGTGGCCACTGCGCCAACAGGTGACCCCCACGGAGCGCACCTTACGGGCGATGGTTCTCCACAGGTAGACCTTCTGACGGGCGTTGACCTGTAAGGATGACATGGTGACAGGCCCTTAGTTCACAAACAGCATGTACATATACAAATAATGGTAAACATAGGCCATGAACAGCTTGCCCACACTGTCTAAACGTTAGCAAAGTGGTATTCTGTGCACTTCACCAGTGTTCATTGATGACTCTCTCCCATGAGAATAGTGATATGATGTTAACACAAATACATACACATCTACAGCAGTGTACTTGCCCAGAACAGTTACATACACACTTTGCAAGTTTTAAAATCATGTTTAAATAGTTGTCTTTAGGATTCCTAATGCCAGAAGTGCACGGTTATTGCACATGTAAATTGGCAATGCTTTCTGATCAACACTTATCTGCTCCTCTGGTTTGCCATAGAGCTGCCTGTACAGGGGCAGGAGCGTGTCCAGCAGCATCTTGTTTTCCTCTGCTGTGAAGGCTGGGGCCCTGCGCCCTGTGCAGCGTGAGACATAGTAGCTCCCATAGGATGTGGACAGCAGCAGAGAGATGGGGAGGTCCGGCAATCATGCAGTTAGTGCAGGCAAGTGAACTCTCTAGGGAACTGCCAGACGTATATCTAGACCGCATAGGTAGTCTTCAGTCCATGCGGCCAAAGCGATTGATCCACGTTGGTCGCATTTTCTGGAACCGTCCAATGCATTCCATTGCTTACTGACAACACGTCTACCGCACGGTTCAAAAAAGTATCAGCGAACCGCGAGTTACTTTGATACATGACTCATGGAAGTTTACAGCATCGGTTTACACGCGAAACGGCCACAATCCGAGATCCGTGACTGTGTCACAACCATCAGCCTATGGCTGTGTCCGATTCGGTTATGAAGGTCCTACCGCGACCTTTGAAAAACCGGTCTGGGATGCAAACACTTTTGTAAATGTTGTGAGTTTAGAATATTCCATGCCTGGATGCAGTATTTTTTCTGGTGAAAGGGATATCTAACTGAAACACTTACACTCCCAAGATGACCTAACCTTGAGGGGCACATAACACAGTGATTGGTAGGCTAATCCCAACATGAATTAAAACTACTCCATTTTGCCTCTTAGGGTTGTTCATAGTCAATATGCATATTTGGTGCATTCCAAGTACAGTGTTCACCTAGTTGCTGCATTACAGGACACTGTGACCCAGTGCGCAATCTGTGTGATGTGAGACTGGAAAGGTGGTGTGTGTTTCAAGTCCTGGATACTACATTTCCCGAGAAATGACTACACCATGGCATTAAGCAGCCACATAGGCTTAGCTCTGATATGTGAGTTTCTAGGGTATCTTTGTGTGGTACACTTAAGTGTACAATTGCATTTTCTGGAACTTCTACATTGTAAATGGTTTGTGTATGTAATTGTTTGTGTAATGCAGACATGTCAACATGACTGTGTCCCCCCTGTGACATTAGTGTGCATAATTTACATTGTGATACGCTATATGTATGTGGTGTCCCAGATGTCAAGCATTACATGATCCTATTGGGTGTACAGATCAACCACATAATTGATCTCACAAACATAAGTCTAGGCTTCTTGGCTTGTGAGTTTTGGAGTATTTCCTGCTTGCTTTACATGAACAATCACAGACACTAGTGAAGATTACACCACTACACTCTAATTGCTGTGTCACCAAACCTTTCAAATCTGTTTAGCAATAACCTGCATGCTGTGACATGTATCTAAGGTTAACATTGTTCATTGAAATGTGTCTTTTCAGTGACATAAGTGACATGGAGTCTAATATATGGTTAATTTCTCTATGCTGTTGGTCTAAGTGCATGTTGCCTGGTACGGTTCACTGACAGAATATCAACCCCCAAAATATCCCCATACACAAATATCAAGTTTTTAATATCGATGTCAAAAATATCGACATCCTATATTTATTATTGTAATTACAAAAATATCGGAAAATAATATCGATGTAAAAAATATCGATTTTAATATATATATAAAAAATAATATTAAATATTAAAACAAATTACTTAAAAAAATAAATTAGATTTAGTATACATTTTTACAAATATAGCAAATAAATGTAATTAAAAAAATTTAAACATACGTATATAAAATGTAATATATATATTAACTTTAAAACAATTAATAAACTATGTATTTCAATTTATTTTATAATTGTTTTTATAAAAATTTATAAATAAATATATAAATATAAATACACCAATAACATAAAATCTAATAAAAAAACATTATATTATAAATTAAAACATTAAACTATTTAAAAGTCTTTAAAATTAAATTTTCAACTTCAGTGAATGCAACAGTAGGTAAAGTGTTGGATAGCGGAGGGGTAAAAATTACTATTCCCACTCCAGTGAGTGCAACAGTAGGGAAAGTGCTGAATAGCGGAGGGGTAAAAATTACCTTTCCCACTCCAGTGAGTGCAACAGTAGGGAAAGTGCTGGATAGCGGAGGAATAAAAATTACTATTCCCACTCCAGTGTGTGCAACAGTAGGGAAAGTGCTGGATAGCGGAGGGGTAAAAATTACTATTCCCACTCCAGTGTGTGCAACAGTAGGGAAAGTGTTGGATAGCGGAGGGGTAAAAATTGCTATTCCACTCCAGTTAGTGCAACAAAAGGGAAACTGCTGGATAACGGAGGGGTAAAAATTAATATTCCCACTCCAGTAAGTGCAACAGTAGGGAAAGTGCTGGATAGCGGAGGAATAAACATTACTATTCCCACTCCAGTGTGTGCAACAGTAGGGAAAGTGCTGGATAGCGGAGGGGTAAAAATTACTATTCCCACTCCAGTCAGTGCAACAGTAGGGAAAGTGCTGGATAGCGGAGTGGTAAAAATTACTATTTCCACTCAAGAGACTGCAACAGTAGGGAAAGTGTTGGATAGCGTAGGAGTAAAAATTACTATTCCCACTCCAGTGAGTGCAACAGTAGGGAAAGTGTTGGATAGCGGAGGGAAAAAAATTACTATTCCCACTCCAATGAGTGTAACAGTAGGGAAAGTGCTGGATACCATAGAAAAAGAAATTACTATTCACACTAAAACACTTACAAAAATATATATATTAATAAATCAAATATATAATGAGAAATTAATAATCAATATTTTAAAATGTTTAATTAAATGTTTAAAACATATCAAAAGAACACATATAACAATAGTAATTACATATCACAAAAACTTACAAATACTATATATAATAAAATAATAAATAAATGTACTAATAAATATTTATTTTAAAATACAAAATATTTACAAAAAAATAAATGAATGACAAAATAAATGTATTTATTTAATTTCCTAACCCATAACACCACACCAGTAACAAAACACTTCACATTTCTTAATTAAATTTATTTACATATTTTGCATAATTAATAAACAATTACAAATTTCTTACTAATAAAAAAATTATAAACATTTATCTACTACAAACACTTTAACACTATAATTTGCACAACACAAACTAAATTTAACTATCAAATAATAAAACACATTTAAAACTTATCTTAAAATTACAATCAATTACTATTAACAACTAATAATTAAATAATTAAAATGTATTTAATACCTACCCTTTACCCCTTTTAAAAATAAATATAACAAAAACACATTAAAAAATTACCTAAAATATTTATCTATTAATTAACATTAATTAACAACTATATATTAATTAAACACAAATTACTTCCCACCATTTACACCTACAAACACCACAACACACACCTAAAATTAATTACACAATTACCATAATTGATTAACAATTCATTAATTAAAATTAATTAACAACCAATTATTAATTCATAAATTAAAAATAAATTACTTCCAACCATTTACACCTACAAACACAACAACACACACCTAAAATGAATTACACAATTACCATAATTAATTAATAATTAATTACTTAAAATTAATTAACAATCAATTATTAATTCATAAATTAAAAATTATTAAACTTCCAACCATTTACACCTACAAACACCACAACACACACCTAAAATTAATTAAACAATTACCATAATTAATTTACAATTAATTAATTAAATTTAATTAACAACCAATTATTGATTCACAAATTAAAATTAAATTACTTCCCACCATTTATACCTACAAACACCACAACACACACCTAAAATTAATTATATAATTACCATAATTAATTAATAATTAATTCATTAAAATTCATTAACAACCGAATATTTATTAATTAATAAAAAATTAATTTACACATTTAACACTATAAAATATCAATAAAAACAAATATTAATAAATAAAAATTAATCAATAAATTTAAAATAATTAAATTACTTCCCACCCTATTCCCTTAGCAAAATCCCTATTTAAAAAAAAAATCATAAATTTAACATAATTAAATTACTTCCCACCCTATTCCCTTATAAACCTACAACCCACTACGGAACTCAAAGCGCAAAATTCATATAAAATTTTTTTTAATAAATTTAATATAATGAAATTACTTCCCACCCTATTCCCCTATAAATCCACAACCCGCTACGGAACTAAAAGCGCAAAATTAAAATAATTTTTTTTTATAACTACTAAAAATTTAACACATATATTTAAAATACAAACAATTCTTATACACAAAAACATACATCACATGCATATAAAATATACACTAAAATACATAACAATAATAAAAACCGATATTTTTAACAACTATATTTTTGCAAACGATATTAAACACTTTGATATTTTTAAAATCGATATTACTTACCTGAATTCAATATTATTGACTTCAATATTCTTGCTGTCGATATTTCTGACCCACGATATTTCCAACCCCATATTTGTGCACCTCGACATTTTGTACTCGATATTCTGTCTCTACACCGCTTGGTACATTGTGAACTAACACCAACTGTGTATAACTCTATACATAGGTATCGCAAAGGAGGCGGCAGACAGCCTCCTGTGTACAGGCCAGTTCCAGACCTACAAACATTGGAAGAGCGAGATATCATCAAGAAATACCATCTCACAAGGGTAACAATTGATGAGTTGTGCCAGCAGTTGTCACCTCATTTGCGGCCGCAGCGCACTTATTCAACAGCACTAACCCCCAAGGTGAAGGTGATGGCAGAACTGCATTTATTTGCCACAGGAACATTCCAATACACAGTGGCAACATCGGGTGGAGTGTCGCAGCCCATGTTCAGTAATGTTCTTCGGGATGCGTTGCAGGCATTGACCCGTTACATGGACCACTACATCAACTTTCCTAAACCTCGAGAAATGTCAGACATCAAGGGGGATTTCTATGCATTAGGACAGATACCCCATGTAATTGAATCTATTGATGGCACTCATCTTGCGTTGATACCACCACAGGCCAATGAACAAGTGTATCACAACAGGAAACATTTCCCCTCCATCAATGTCCAGGTGGTGTGTTTGCCTGACATGTGCATTTTACACATCTGTGCCCATTTCCCTGGGTCTGCACATGATGCATATATCCTGCGTAACAGCTTCATCCCACATTTGATGAGTCAACTGACACCTGACCGGGCATGGCTTGTTGGTAGGTGAATGTTGTAGTGTGTGTTGGTTGTATGTCAGATAGTGATATATTGTTTGACAACTGAAACTTTTTCTGTGTTCAATGTAGGAGACTCTGGATACCCCAACCAGCCATGGTTACTGACACCACTGCGCAACAGTCACCCCAGCAGAAGTGCGCTTTAATGAGGCTCATGGCTGAACCAGGCGGATAGTGGAGTGGACTTTTGGTCTCCTGAAGTAAAGATTCTGCTGTCTGGATAAGACGGGAGGAGCCCTCCAATATGCCCCAGGAAAGGTGTGCCAGATAATCATGGCTTGCTGCATGCTACACAACGTAGCAATACGTAAGGACATACCTCTGATAGTGGACGAAGGAGACCAGAAGGTGCCACCGATGAAGGATCCAGGACTGGGCAATCATGACAGTGGTGATGATCATGATGGAGTGGATTTGAGACAACAGCTTATCTACAACTTTATCACATGACTGTAAGTATGCAATGAGAGGAGGTGACTAACCACCATTGCTTGTAGTTGTGTAGCTGGTGAACAATGTGTATGTATGCTTGAGAGTGTAGGATAAGTGTCCTGAAGTTTTTTCAAAGACTGGTTTAAGAAAAGTTTAGATTTACATTGACATTGTTTTAGTGAAGCCTAGCTAGTGTTAGCAATCACATTGCTGTGCTTGAGATCTCATACTTCTCTGACTTGTGATACCTTATTTCTGATTGCTAAACTCTGTTCTTTATACTTTTTTACCAGGGTACATTGGCATGTCATCTACAGAGTGGACTTGCAGAGTTGTGACCTCACCAGACATGTGATTCTGTTAAAGACACTGACATGGACATTTTGCTGAACTCCCTGGCACACACTTACTTCAGACCTGTTAGTCTGGTGTTTTTGTTATTAGTGCCTTTCAGTACTGTGTGACATAATCAAAGTTTTTGATCCTGCATCATGTTGGATCTGGCCAACAAAAATGTGTTCCACATTGAGGTGCGCCTTGTCGGATATCACACATCCAAACAAGTTCAAATCAAAGTCTAACCACGATGAACTAGTTGGCTAACAATGATTGTTGACTGGGCTGGCAAGTAGTGATAGCTCTGTAGACAATTGACTTCCAGTGAATATGTACCATGTACTACAGTATGTCTGATAGCCTGGTTGTGTATATCTATCATGCTGTGCAAAAGTTAATTTACTCACTGGCACTTAGCACTTAGTTTACTACTTATTAGTAATTGATTACCTAGGTTGTTGACACTTTCATATTTATGATCAGAGGGTGATGAAAATATATTTACATTTGGAAGTCAAAGTCCCATCATGAGCTAGTATTGCTGTGTAAAGTGGTTTATTTAGGAAAACATAGTGCACATTTGAAGCCACACGATGGTGGTGTGCTCATAACAAAAAATAAAGTGCAGATTGGAATTGATAGTGTTCGCTGATGAAATGACAAGCCACAGTTATTCAAGTCCAAAGTCCAACTTTGACCCTCCATCAGATGTGGGACAGTTATTTTGGACAGTCAACAAAGTGAACGCTTGGAACACAATGGATGATATCAAGGGCAACTTTTTCACTTCCTTGGGGTTGTGCATTGCCATCCGACTCTCACAGATTTTTCCTCGGATGCCCCACCCCATGTTTGGATGGGGGAACCACAGCTGCAGGCTCCTGGGGTACTCTCCGTCTGACTCAACATCCCTCCCTGTGGCTTGTGTAGATGTAGTAGCAACAGATGTAGTAGGCACACAGAGAGGGGTACTTAGGTGAGAAGCTATCTGGCGGAGGCTGGTACCAATTTCCCGCAGCACCCCAGTAAAGTCGTCCATTTGGTTGTTGAACAGGCCCATGCATTTGTTTTGCTCAGTCTGCAGCTGTTCGATGTTTCGGAGGATTTGGATAGCCTGGCCCATTTGTCCCTGGTACCTCTCATAAGCATTGAGTACCGGGGAGAGGTTTGAGTGATCATCAGCAGCACCAACTGCTCGACGGCGTGGATCCACATGACCCCTCCCACCACCCCTACCCCCACGAGCATGCCCAGTTGGAGGTGGCACAGTCAACCCTGAGCCTCCTTCCTCATTGACTGTGGTGTTGTCGTCAGTCAACTCCAGAGTGTTCTGTGTTGCTGTGCCGTTGTCATTGGCTGTGGCTGCTGTGTCTGTCAGGGTAGGGGTCAGCTGGCTGTCGGTAGCTGAGGCAGGTGTTGTTGCAGTGGATCCTGCTGAGCTGCTGGTGCTGTCTGCTGACCCAAACCTGATGGGCCAGGTTGCTACCCCTCGTCCGAGGATGATTGAGAGTCATCAACGCCGGTGAGCTCATTGTCGGCTGGAGTCTGGGCCTGGCTGTCATCATTGGGCACAGCAGTCTGTTTTACTTGACCACGACTCCCATCAAGGCCTTGTGCTACAAACACCATGCAGCAGTGTCAGCCATTTTGACAGTACATTTCCAATCACTGTAAGGTAGTCATAGACCCAGATGAACTGGTTGTGCTGGGTGGGAGGAGGAGTATTTGCAATGGCTACTTATCCCATCATGCCTGGTCCCACACACACTCTTCCCACCCAACCCAACCAGTCCACCAGGAAGAGTGGTTTCCTGACAGTGAGGGGAAGTGTACGGGCAAAATGGCTCCCATCAAGGCCTTGTGCTCCAAACACCATGCAGCAGTGTCAGCCATCTTGCCAGTATATTTCCACTCAATGTCAGGAAAGCAGAGTTCTAGGTGGGCTGGTTGGGCTGGGTAAGAGTAGGAGTGTTTGATAACACTACATCTCCCCTCAGGCCCTTTACTACACAAACACACTTTCCGCCCTGCTCAAACAGGCCATCAGGAAGAGTGGTTTCCTGACAGTGAGGGGAAGTGTACTAGCAAGATGGCTGACACTGATGCCTGGTGTTTGACTTGACCACGACTCCCATCAAGGCCTTGAGCTCTAAACACCATATAGCAGCGTCAGCCATTTTGGCAGTATATTTCCTCTCACTGTCAGGTAGCCATAGACCCAGATGAACTGGTTGTGCTGGGTGGGAGGAGGAGTCTTTACTGTCACTACAACTCCCAGCATGCCTGGTCCCACACACACTCTTCCCAACCATCCCAACCAGCCCACCAGGAAGTGTGGTTTTCTGACAGTGAGGGGAAGTGTGCCGGCAAGATGGCTGACACTAATGCCTGGTGTCTGAGTTGACCACAACTCCCATCAATGCCTTGTGCTCCAAACACCATGCAGCAGTGTTAGCCATCTTGCCAGTTCATTTCCCTCACTGTCAGGAAAGCAGAGTTCCAGGTAGGCTGTTTGTGCTGGTTGGGAGTAGGGGTATTTGCAATGGCTACATCTCCCATCAGGCCCTGTACTAAACACACTCTTCCAACCCTGCTCAACCAGGCCACCAGGAAAAGTGATTTCCTGACAGGGAGGGGAAGTGTACTAGGAAGATGGCTGACACTGATGCCTGGTGTCTGACTTGACCCTGACTCCCATCAAGGCCTTGTGCTCCAAACACCATTCAGCAGTGTCAGCCATTTTGGCAGTACATTTCAACTCACTGTCAGGTAGGCATAAGTCCTTGATGAACTGTTTGTGCTGTGTGGGAGGAGGAGTCTTTGCTGTCACTACAAATCAAATCATGTGTGGTCCCACACACACTGTTCCCACCCAGCCAAACCAGCCCACCAAGAACAGATGTTTCCTGACAGTGAGGGGAAGTATAGCGGATAGATGGCTGACACTGATGCCTGGTGTCTGAGTTGACCACAACTCCCATCAAGGCCTTGTGCTCCAAACACCATGCAGCAGTGTCAGCCATCTTTCCAGTACATTTCCACTCAATGTCAGGAAAGAAGAGTTCCAGGTGGGCCGACTGGGCTGGGTGGGAGAAGGATTGTTAGATATCACTACATCTCTCAGCAGGCCCTGTACTACACACACTCTTCCCAGTCTGCTCAACCAGGCCATCAGGAAGAGTGGTTTCCTGACAGTGAGGGGAGTGTACTAGCAAGATGGCTGACACTGATGCCTGGCGTTTGACTTGACCATGACTCCCATCAAGACCTTGTGCTCTAAACACCATGCAGCAGTGTCAGCCATTTTGGCAGTACATTTCCTCTCACTCTCAGGTAGCCATAGGTCCAGATGAACTGGTGCTACTGGGTGGGAGGAGTCATTGCTTTCACTACAACTCCCATCGTGCCTGGTCCCACACACACTCTTCCCACCCAGCCCAACCATCCCACCAGGAAGAATGGTTTCCTGACAGTGAGGGTAAGTGTACTGTCAAGATGGCTGACACTAATGCCTGGTGTCTGAGTTGACCACAACTCCCATTTGTTTAATGGAAACATAATTCAGATATCATGGTAAGTTGTACTACTGAGATACATGTACAGTGTTGCATCAGAGATACATTGAGAATTACAGGGTGGTTAAGTGGACTTATTCTGTCCAGTTGTGAAGAGTTGGTGTATTGTGGACTATTCAATGCACTGAACATAAGTCGAATTGAGCTATTTTATCTCACTTAAAATGAAGATTGTGGGGACGTCTCAGGGCACGAGTAGGCCTCTAGGCTGCCAGTTTTGTACATTTGTCCTAAGGTTGCCATATTTGATAATACAGACTATCCTCTGCTGGTTCATGTAGAAACTACAGCTTGGATTTAGCGGCAATCCAATAACAACCAGGGACATTAAGAGGAAGGGATGCTTGTGCAGATTAATCATTGATGGTAGTGAGATGAAATTGTGTAGCCACAAAGGTCAGCTGACTTATTTCACATGCCAAAATGTATGTACTTCTTATTGTCCTCTTACGTGATATTGGGGTGTTCAAGGATATTCAAGTTAGAAAGTAACTGTCGGTGGAACTAAGGGGGTGATTAGGATGGCGGGTGGATCGCCATCGCCGGCCCGACGGTGGCGATCCGCCCACCATCTCAAACCGATTTACCTCCCGCCATATTATAATGGCGGGGGTATCACGGCGTACGCAAAATGAGTCCGCCGCTTTTCCGCCGGTCGGCAATCGTTTCGATTGCCGGCCGGGCGGAGCTGGGGCTTAATATGGTGGCGGTGCCTAGCAGGCACCGCCATCCATATTAAGATGTATGGTTTTGACAGCCTTTCCATGGCGGCGATGCCGCCATGGAAAGGCTGGCGGGGAATCGCTTTGGGGGCCCGTTGCGGGCCCCCGGGGCGGTGGGGGGCTGCACTTGGGGGGTACCTATGGTACCCCCCTACATTGCCATGTACAAGGTGGCAGGCACCGCGCGGTGCCTGCCATGTTGTGCATGGCAATGCACAACATGGCACTTTGGCATTGCGACGGGTGCTGCTTACAGCAGCACCCGCCGCAATGTCAAGTATGCGGAATGCGACCGCCAGGGTGGCGGTCGCATCCTAATTAGCGGTGCGGGACCGCCGCACGTCTGGCGGCCGGTCCCAGCACCGCTAGGGTGGTGGGCGGACTAAAGTCCGCCCGCCATCCTAAAAACCCCCTATGTCTCCAAATGATTGTCTATGTACAGACTAGTCCTAGCTTGGCCGTCTTGATTATGAAAATTTGTATATTACTACACCCATTACTGACAATATTTTTCATTTTCACTTAAGTTGATCGTTTTCTATCTTTTGAGGGATTTTTCACAGTCCAAGAGCCTCTCTGTGTTATAGCCCCGACTTTGCACCCAGCACACCTCATAGGTGTCATTTAACCCAATATTGTAATGTTATCTGTCAAAACTTTCTGAACTTATATGTTACTTTTCTTCTATAACTAGATTTACTCCTGCAATTAAATGACTCATTTTACAAATTACTTCTGGTCCATATGTTGTCGGCCTCTAGTGCCTGAAAAGTTTTGATGAGTAAGAAGGGTAGGGGTGATGGGAGATCCTTGAGAGAGAATAAAGTAAGAATGATGAAGTTGTGCCTCAGGAGAAATCTTTAGACAGAGAATAAAGTAAGAATGATGAAATTGCGCCTCAGGAGTCCAAACCATTGACTTTAAATAACGCAGCTCCAGTGATCACTCTTGGTCCTCTGAAGAAGAAACCACATTACAAATGTAAGTAGTCACCAACTCCTTATCTTAGCTTTTGTATTTAAAGCAATGAAATGGCCTATTACGAGCAGGAACATAATGTACATGTAGTTTTGCTTATTAGATGCCCTAAAATGTAGTCTTTAGTCAGTTCACTGTATCTGAGAGTTAAATAAAACATTCATTAAAATTCACTTGGACAAAGTCAATCATCATCTTTAGGTTATCATTTTCTGCAGCTTCACTCGTGTCCTTTTCCTGGTCTCAGTCACAGTATTATTAGCAGGCAGGCATGTGGAAATAATATCACTCCTCGCAAAAAATAGATATAATTGCTATTAGATGACAGTAAACTGAACACGTACATTTTGTGAATATATTATTTCATGAGCCTGTCATAAAGCTGGGCCTGAAATCGTCATTTAAAAAAAAGAAAAAAATCACTGTTACTTTAATCTTTGACGCTATTGTCTGCCATGGTTTAGGGGTCAGACTGTATGTGTATGGCACCAATAGCAATGGCATTTGAAGGGACACTTACACCAACTGACGTGCAAAATGACTTCTACACCAAGCGACCTGTGCAGAGAGAAACTTTCTACAGGTAGGTCCTCCAGATGTTGGTGGAAAAT
Organism: Calotriton arnoldi; assembly: GCA_963921515.1. Classification (NCBI taxonomy): domain Eukaryota; kingdom Metazoa; phylum Chordata; class Amphibia; order Caudata; family Salamandridae; genus Calotriton; species Calotriton arnoldi. The sequence continues at coordinate 755,078 of CAWUFW010005582.1, read as the reverse complement.
GCATACAATGTGAAAATGTACGTTCGAAACTGTATCTGTGAGATCGCCATAATCCAAAAATTCAGATGCAAAATGAAAATTGTGAAATCTATGCAAACCAGCCCAAAGTGAGGATGTCGGTGTTTGATACTGAGGCATTGACACAGTGCCTGAAATCAAGTGAGGTTGTCAAGATTCTGCATCATTTTCTTGTTTATTTACCCCAGAGTCCGAAATCAATGTTATAAAAATACATTTGGGGAGAGGATGTAGCCTTACGGCTAGAGCGGTCGACCTCGAAGCTGGGGAACGGGGTTCGAGTCTCGGCAACGACGCTCAACATCCTGTGATTCTGGGCAAATCATTCAATCTCCCCGTGCCTCACAAAAATATGAATGTGTCCTTGTGTAACGAAACTGGTGCTCAGGTAAAGCGCTCTGATACCGGATGTTTCGGGTCTAGATCATGCTATATAAAATAAAAAAATGAATAGACCCAAGCTTCCGTTTCCTCCTCCGTGTGATGCAACCTATGGGGATTGACCAGATTTCTAAAGTAGGACCTGTGGTGCAATCAGAGTCAAAGCATTTTATTTGTTTTCTTTATAGCTGTAAATAAAAACAGATAAACCATATATTTAAAATTGAATATGAAAATAATACATAACCCGTAGCACTTACATACTCAAAATTACATACAAAATCCAACATTGTTTTAATCTAAAATGATTTAAAATATCTATAACTGCTAAACAATGGCTAATTATCTGGGAAAGTAGACCACATGTGCGGTGCATCTTTATCTCAAATCTCGAATTATTTTCATATTCGACCTAGCTCATATTAGGATCGTTTAAGATTAACATATGTATGCATCCGGTGCTCGGCTGTGCAAAGCTAATGTACAGTCAGAGGCGCTGGAAGAAGAGGTGCGGAGGGTGCTGCTGCCCCCCTAAATAACAATCCTGAAGCTCAAGAGATGAATGAGCAATAAAGAGGCCTTCATCGTGTACTACCACCAATCCTTATGAAACATGCATAGCCTGGATGTATTAAACACAGAGAACTAATTTAGCACTTCAAAGAATTAAACTTGCTCTAAACACTGAGAGAATGAGAAAACCATATAGCCGCTGAATTGCACAAAACCTTGCATCACTCCTGGTTTCCACTTGACCACATTGTGTGATGCTAGGAAATTATATTTTTCACAGTGCCTTCTTTCCTTTCATCACCTTGAAATACATCAGTTCAGGGTACGTGCTGCACAAAAGCAAAATACTGTAATGTTACTTCAAATATAGTAACACCCTAGGCCAAGTACAGGACAAAATACAGCTTTCCACTTGATTCACTGTTGACAAAGTCATCAGCGTGGTGATGGGGGCATGAATGTTTCTAAGTTCATGATTGAATCTGTCACTTCTAACAACTGTCACTCAATTCAGTGGTATAATTTAATATACTAAACTGAAATCCATTGTAAAAATCACATTATAAATAAAATATACAGTTTTGAATTTTGAAGAATCTTTATCATATACGTACAGGACTCTCTGAGCCAAGCAAGAGCAGACCCCTCAAACCCCTAAAGACCAGCGTAGCTCATGGCGACCCTTCACTAGACAGGAACTATAATTTGCAAAAACAAATGGTTTTGAAGCATGGTTTAAAATCATTTGTTTTTCATTGTTTATTCTTAAAGTGCCCTGACGTGCTTTAGACAGGAAATACAAAAGGATCAGATGATGGACGTAATGCTGAACAATGCAAATTTTTCCACCCGTAGTCAGAAAGATCTAGGTTTAATCCATCGTTGTTTTGCTCACCACACCACCCCAGTTTGGACCCAGCCATATGCAAATCAGTCTTGACCCTGTTCCTTATGAGAACAGTCCAGCTCAATCTGCCAAGCCAGATCCTCCCTGGACCGGAAACAAGCATCCTGGGACCGGTTTCGGGGCATCACCCCTCATCGGCAAGGCTAGCTTGAATCCAGTGGCAAAGTGAGCACGGACCCACGTCTGGGCATACCCTTCCCACTACAAAATACAGCCAGCCCGTCCCCAGCAACAAAACTGGTCACCATCATTGAAACTGGAACCCACCTTGACAGCCCACCTGGAAAACGCCCAGTACCTAGTTGCACCAGTCCAAGCCTGCACTTAGCAGTGGCTGTCTCATGACTAACTTCTTCAGAAGAGATATTACAAGGATCGTTAAACATTCATTCTCAATGGGAGCTGGTACTAAGTGATTTAAGGCATCTGAGGTAATGGACAGAGAGGTATGACAAACACATGACCAGCAGCCAGGCATATCACAGAATCATTGCAGGAAGATGTGTAACTTTGTGGAAATGCAGTGTTGTGTACTGAGATAGATATGCCTAGCAGAGTGGAATTGAGCTGAGAGATTGGTGATGTATTTAAGGAAAACAAACATGCATAGAACTTGCAAAAGAGAAACTGGTATCTACTGTGAAATTACCTGGAATCTCCTTATCAACCAGTGGAGGAATTTGAATAAATCCTTTATTCATAAATAACTCTTTAAGTTGAATCACCACCTTTGGCAAACTCACAGGCAATCAATTGAGCCTATTTGATAATGCATGAATGAACTTTTACTTCAAAGGCCTATCAGGCAAATGTGCAATGATTTAATAACATTAGCTCAACCTGGTTGATCTGCCTTCATCAGTGGCCGCGCACCGACTGAAGTCCTAGCCCTGTGTGCGCACATCCACTCCCAGAACAGAGCCCAGAAAGGCGTCACCATGTTGGGAGAGAGTGCACACCATTAACCCCCCACAACACAAATGTATAGTTCATATCTATCCATAGCATTGATGAGACGTTCTGTGGGGTGAGTAGTTCATCGAGGACGCATCCGTTGGGAATGGCCACACTGGTTGCTTTTGAGGCATCATGATTGTAAGGCGGTTGTGAAACAGGAACAGGGGAAATTAAAATGCCAGGGAGCCTATATGGGGAGTAGGAAGAGTTGTCATTAAAACATTTGGCAGGTAGTCTTGAGTCACTGTCAGACCCAGCATTTTCCCTGATCCTTTCCCTGAGCCTCATCTGGCTCCAGGCGGTGATCATGGAACCATTATGTCAATAGTCACATAAGGTCAAAGTTTGATTTATTTTCCCAATGTCTTCTTGATTTGGCAAGTACTACATCACCTTGCTGTAAGTAGATGTGAGCGTCTCACCATTGGTCTACATAATGCTTCATTATATTCTTAGTCTTGCCATCTTGGTGTTGCACTTCTTGCAATACGTGGGATTTATGGTCTTCCCAATGATGTGGAATGGTCATGCAGATTTTTCCACCCAAACATCAGTTCAGCAGGAGACACGGCTGAAGTCCTATGAGGAGTGTCTCTGTAGTCACGTAGTGTCTGACCTAAAACCTCAGATAGTGACTGGTGAATTAGCATGGCTACTCGGACAGCTTACTTCAGAGTGTCCATAAAATATTTCACTATACCACTGGCCTGCACCCACAGCAATGTGAATGTTCAGTGCTTAAAGTCTTTCTTTTGTGCAAACTCTTTGAATTCTATTCCTGAAAAAGGGGTGGGGGGTGTTGTCGTTGTCAGATTTACAATAGCTGAGATGCCAAATGATAAAAATACTTTGTTCAATGCAGAAATGGTGATATCTGACAAAGTGCTGGGTACAGTCATTACTCCAGGAAACCTACTCATCAATGACAAGAAGCAAAATCCTGGGCACACGTTCTGGGGTGATATACTTCGGTTTGTAAAGTCTCGCAATCTGAGAGAATACCCTGTGCGGTCGACACAGGTATATTTCTTAGGTTTTGTTTTATTCCTTATTGAAAACACACAACCAGCCAACACGTGTTTCGTCACAATGGGAACGTGTCCCGTGACTTCTTCAGGGCTGCAATGGAAGATGTGTGAATCTGTGTTGTCACTCTGCCGGTGCTAATTCCGACCCGGCTGGTCTGAAGCAAACGCAATTAAAAGCGTGAATAAATGTGAAAAGTAGTGGGGGATGAGCCTGAGTATAGGTGATCCCCAGGAGTCCAGTGCCTGTGAGCACGGTAGAGGTAGGGTAAGCCACTCTAACCGTCCACCTGCAACGGGTGTGCACACCCGATTGCACCAGATTGCGTGACTTTACAAACCGAAGTATATCACCCCAGAACGTGTGCCCAGGATTTTGCTTCTTCTCATTTGTGTGGGCTCCCACCCACACATACACAGGGGTTTAAGGGTAGTTCCCCTGACCTGGCAGCACCGTATTCACCTAGAACACTCCATACCTCTCGCATACTAGACAGAGCGCCAAACTTCCTGATATTCTAAAACCCTACACAGTGACACTACTCATCAATGACCACTATTAAATGCTGACCAGTCTGTGGGGACCCAAAGAAGGTGATAGCAACTTCTTTCCACACTTGTGTTTGGATCTTGGGTATCTGCTGAGGTTCTGGAACTCAGTTGTTGCTCAAAAAAACCTGCCCGGTATGACAAGTGCTGACTTTTTTTTCAACGTGTCGATCTAGGTACGGAAACCACACCTTCTGCCTTAGAAGCTGTTTTGTGGCCACCACTCCTCGATGTGCTTCATGTGGAAGATCTATGGACTAACTTTGCAGTGACCAGGGAATGACCAATCATGTGTCCCACAAGAGCAGTCCTTTCGGATGGTGAAGTAGCTAATCCTTTATGTTTTGGAATGCAGAATTTTCATTTTACTCTGGGGTTGAGACTTATGACTCTTCTCCAGTTCATTCCAACTCTGGGACTGAATCAGAGCTTTTGCCACAAGGATAGTGGGGTCTTGTCTGAATGTGTGTATTAATTCTCAATGCTTCAGGGCATAGAGATGTGACTGGAGAAATACACCTTGTAGGTATTCCTCAGCTTTGGACAGATAATTTGCTGAGCTTTCTATAGGAAAATGAGACATAAGGTCTGCAGGATTCTAGCCCTTTTCTGGTCGGTGAATTACTTTAAATCAGTAGTGCTGTAAACATAAACCCTCATTGTTTCAATGTGGTAATTGATTTTGGCCTTGGTTTGCCAAATATTGATAGTTAAAAATGGTGTTGAGTTACTCTGTGAAGAAGTTTTCATACAGGAAAAGATGAAAGTGTTCACATGCTCGCACTACAGCCAGGGTTGATTTCTCAGCTTGTGAATACACAGCCTCCTGCTTAGTAAGACTGTGACTAGCATATGCCCTCCTGCACCTAGTAGCTTCAAGGTCAGTGTCTCTCTGAGCTACGATAGCACCAAGTCCTGTGGGACTTGCATCAACTGTCAGATCCGTGGGTAATGAAGCATCACAGGATGCATGTTTATCAGCTGTTGTTATTTTGTCATTGATGTCTTGGAAGGCCTGCTGACACTGTGAGGACCACTTAAAAGCAGATCCCTTTTGTGTGGGCTTCCACAAAGGCTCTGTTCTTCAGGCAAAATTAGGCTGGACTGTAGAACAATAGCTGGCAAGCTCCAGAAAGGATCGGAGGGCAGAGACACTATCTGGAGATGGTGTTGATCTCAAAGCAGTGAATTTATTGGAGTCTGGCCTCATGTCATCAACAAGAAAATATGTCCAAAGAATTTCAGACAGTTCATTCGAAGAGTGTATTTGTCTTTATTGAGTATCATATTAGACTAGACTCTTTGGGGGATATTCCCAAGAACGTGCGACAATCATTGCCAAAATAGGTCAATGCAATTTCTCATATCGCCGTCCATCGCGGGAAAATAACTCCGTATTAACGTCTCATTCTCAACACGGCGGCAACATGCGATAGTGTCCCGATAACGCGTCAAATGTCTGCGATAAAATCACCGGGACTGCGATAAAAATCTAAAGCCGAACATGAAAAAAGGGGCGATGGGCCCAACCGCGATAAAAAATCAGCGATAAGCTGCGCCAGGCCTGCAATTCACACACGTCAGGCGGGAAAAATCACTATAAAAGCAGAAAGAAAAACCCACAAACAAAACCAAAACAACTGTGAAGCACAATGGAGGTAGCCGGAGCAAGTACAGAGGACAACCAGAACCCCACAAGCCCCACGGAGGACCAGCCTGGGACTTAGGGGTCAGGGAAGGGCAAGGAGAAGAAGAAGAGGAACCCACCTTACAGTACGCAGGAAAACCAGATCCTCTTTACGGAGGTGATAGAACACCACCACCAACTGTTCATCACCTCCACTGTGTCATTGGAAACTAAAAATACAATATGGCAGTCCATTTTGGCCAAGGTGAATGCAGTCGGAGTGAAGAGAACGGAAGTGGATGACTGCAAGAAGCGCTGGACTGATGTGAAGCGCAAAACCAAGCTGAAACTCACAGCCAACCTGAAAGCAGCAATGCAGACTGGAGGTGGGAGTCCAGCGACACACCAGGAGCTGGATGAGATGGAGGAAATGGTGACCCGAGTCATCAGTGGGGAGACGGTGGCAGGAGTTGGGGGACCGGACACTGCACAACATGACCTGACCCAACAGCAACAGGGTGAGTAACGACCAGGGACTGGGGGGACGGGGGGAGATGGGCACAATGGCACACATGCACAATTAAGTATAGCACATCTGCGGACAAACCATGCCCGAGAGTCACAACTCCGACCAAGAGCCCAATTTACCCAAGTCTGCAACATCTCAGCACTGTATAAGCACAGAAGTCAAAGGCACACCGCCTGAAAGGGATAAGGGCCAGCCAAATCAGAGCTGAAGGGGCAACACACCCACAATGCTGCACACACACATAAGAATCAGAGCACCTCAACATTGACAACAATGTGGTACAAACTGCAACACTGTCACAACAGAACAGAGGACACAACTGCCGCCGCATGTGTGTAGAAAATGGCCATTCGCATTTGGCATAGCAGGAAACTGTGAGATGACAATGTACAAGTACAACCTCACATCCCTGATGGTGTAGAAATGTCAACTGTCCCGCATCACATAGGCATCTCCTCACAAACAGTCACAATGTACATTGTCATGCAGTCTGTAAGTAAACCTGTCCAATGCGTCAACATACATGTGAACACAATGTCAATCTGCATCTCCACTTCACATTGCAGAGGGAGAATCAACACCTCCTGCAGAGCAGACCCAACAACTCAGCACGGATTATGAAGAGGACGTCCCCAACATCGACACCGACGCCCTCCAACAGCCCATGGACAGCTTCGGCACCCCACCTCCAGGAGCAGTGCAGCCCAGCTGCATCGAGGAGACCCCACCCCCTGCACAGACCACACAGCAGGAAGCACCCACAACCACGGCTGTCTACCAGGACCCCCACGACCAACACATGGCATTCCAACGCCGTGTGTTAGGGTGCCAGGAGAAGATGGCTGATCAGCTGCGGGTGGGGTTCGACCTCATGGCAGCCAAACTAGATGCCATACGTGGGTGTCTACGTCCTATCAGGGACCACTTACAGTCCCTAACGGACACCCACTGTCCGCTCCATGCTCTCCAACAATCCATGGCTGACATCGCCGGAGTCATGACTCTGAGCCAAGAACAACTGTCTAGTCAGAGTGGCTCCAGCGATGTTAGCTGGGAGTTGGGATACATGCGGAGGATCATGTTGAACATGGAGCGGATGCAGGCGAAAAGAATGTTTGCCACGGCTGCACACCAGCGAGAGGTAGCTGTGATCTTCCAGGTCCTGCAGATCCTCGTCATGGCATTGCCGCCACAAGGCCTGGTGCAGATGAATGCTGCTGCTACTACTCCATCCACATCTCCGCCCCCTGGAGTGTCAGCGCTACACAGTGATGCAGACTAAACACCACCACCCACATGTGAGGCACCTGACACTTCAGAGGACGAAGATGATGATGAATCTGGCTTTGTGGTAAGAATGAAGTGGTAGCATTCATCTCCGCCATATGGCCTGTTCCAGCTTGGTTCTGCCCTCTGCATCATGCCCTGGAATAACACCTTCCACTGTCCCCCGATACACTCAGCGACACTCACCTTGGACCTCGACAGAGACTGCCATATTTGGTTTGGTCACCAATGACACAGCAATCACACTGCGGACTGAAGTCTTCCTCTTCCGATGAACTTGTCAATCCCTAAAGGACTCTGGCTGGCCCTCCACGGGGCAACAATGTAAAGTGGGGTTTACATGGCCCTGTACTGCTCCAGCTTCAACACTCCACTGAATGCGAATAAAACATTCTAATTCACACAGATGTGTCGTGGCAATGAGCAATCAAGTATGAAAGTATGGATGAATGTAGGGACAGTGATTCCACAAGAAGGTACTCCCTGGGTAATGCTATCAATGCGCATGTATGGCCGTGACCCAGATAGGCAGTGAGACACACATTGTCATTCAAATCAACACTCATCACAGTTGAATACAAGTGAAGGTGCGTAGACTTTATTAGCATATGCGTGTCAGTACGGGCAAGATAAGTGCCACCACATGCAGACCAATGCAGCAGTATGTCAGGATGAGGAACGTTGCCAAGCTCCGCTGTCCACTCCGGGGGAGTGCCTCACCTTTCACAGGTGTGTGTTAACCCGCGTTGTTGTCCGCACATGTATTCGGAGTCCAGGCGAATGCAGCCATGTCCACTGTTGTCGTGGGACATGTGACCAGATCTCCAAGATGCAACAAGGTATTGGGACATGTGCAATGGGTTCCAATCTGTTGTGGCTGCAGGTATGTAGTTACTTGTCCATGAAAGCGATTGCAGCTACGTAGGCTATAGTTTCCAACATGAGCTCGTTGTCGACTTCATCAAACAGGACGGCAAGGCGATCCAATAGCAGGTCCGGACAGATGTGCTGCGTCCACCCCCTTTCACCAATTAGCACTACAGCCCAATAGGGGAGCGGTTCAATGTTGTCACTGCACACGAGGAGTTGTGCAATCTCCCAGGTCCAGCTGCCAGCATGTATGCCAAGTATCAAGGCATCCCATGAACGGGTATCACGGTGACACTCCTGGTCGTGGGCCAACAGGGGGCGCACACACATGTCAAAATCCAGTTCAGCTACCGTCCTGTTGGATAGGCAGACATCCATGGACCACTCGAATATGCACTGTCGACAATGCAACACAGGCTGAACGCAGGTGACGTTGGCAAGGCAGAAGCTTAGCCGGTAACTGATCCGCAGCACTGCCAACGGCAGTGCCCCCAGTAAACGCAGCATACGTGCACGGTACAGTTCCACCTGACAGGGGTTGTGCATGTGTCCGGGATGTTCTGCCATTGCGTTAGTGGCCCTGGTTGAAGCGGCACTGTTCTGACCTGCGCCAGTTCTGTGGATGAAATGCCACAGCTCGGATCAATGAGTTGTTTTAGTGTGCAACGGTTGTACGCCTGGGATGGTGTGGGAGTGAGTGTGAAGGCCATTCCATGCAAGATAACTTCGAGCAAGGACTTCTGTGTGTGGGGTGTGTATACATTGGTCTTTTGTCGGGCTGTGCGTAGTGTGGGAGTCGTCATCAGCTGCTCTGTCAGGGGGTGCCGGGCACATGCAATTCCGAGGTCGGAGGTGCAGATGTGCTACCGCCTGATAGTTCAGACAAAGGAGCTTTCATCCCTAATGTTAGTTTCTCATCTGCCTGCATTCAGGAAATGTGAAGTGGCTTGTTGGGGGTGGGGTGGGATGTGTGCGACTTTGGGATTCATGTTTGACATGTCTTGCATGTGGCAAATGAGCGGCATCACTGTGTGTTACGTTGCCTCACAGCTGCTCCTCCCTCCCCCCGAGCCTATTTACTTGTGTGCGCTGCGCGGTTGCATCACTTGCACTCCTACGGCACACCACTGTCATGCCTGTCTGCGCATGTCCACAAGCCTGACAACGACACTGTGATGTTGGCCGTTGAGGGTGGGCGGCCACGTGAGTGTAGGCCTGTGGGAAGGATAGGGCGGACACAGATGTAGGGTTCATGCCTGGCTGAACTCGAGCTGCGATTAAGGCTAGGCATTTGGCTCATGCTGCAGCAATACAGATACACACAACACTTGACATGTATGAGCCAAGACCCCGAGCGGTCTTGGGCTCCTTCATTTCTCCGTTCGTGCGAGCCCACCCGCCGGGTGCATGCTACATTGCAACATTGCAACATTGTCGATTGCGGTCCGGGTGGCGCCGACACTACAACAGAGACACATGCATTAGTTACTTCCTTGTCCAGGCCAGAACTGAACCACGCCCAGAGCCCCGGGCAAATTCTTCACACCCCTACGCTGGACTGGCGTACGCCGGCCCAGCCCACTCCGCTTACGCTTACAGGGGGGGACGACAAAGCTACCTGTCCAAGGTCTTACCCACTGCCTGAGGTGACATGGTTGCGTCCACTGTCCACAACACTACACACACCAGCAGTATATGTCCACATGGACATGTCTGTGCTCTGCATACTGAAGTCAGTCCGGCACATCACCGCCACACTTGGCATTGTGTACATTCTTATTGATGGGTCACTTGCCTCCTTCGCACATACTTGGTTCCCACCTCTCCCCACATTCTGCAATTGTGTGGCTGAGGGGCCATGCCGTTTTCGGAAGGTCAGCTGTCTTGTTCTGCGCTGCCTCAGTGGTAGTCCGGGGGGGCCAGGGGGGGGCCTGGGGGTGGTGGCGGTGGGTGTAGTGGCCCTCTTGGGTCTCCGAGCTGCATGGTCAGTAGCTCCATGACATGTGTTGGTCTTCAGATGTGGCTCTGGGCTGGGCTCCCTTTCATGCTGCAGGCTGTCGTCCTGCTTTACACCAGTAAAAGGCAGGTGTTAAATCCTTGCTGCTAATGCGCCCTATCGCCTGTTTTTGGGTCGCAGCGCAGATCTGGCTGGTCGTTGAGAATATCGCAAAGTGGTGTTTTCGTGTGTTTTTGCACGGGAACGCCTACTCTGCATGTCATTAGTGTTAGTTGTCTCTCTCATCCGTGGCGATGTTTTTTGCGCTAGCTATCGCTGGAAAACTGGTGATATCGGCAGTTTGCACCAGCTTGTGAATGGGCCGATGAATCTATCTCCACTTTTGCGGCGCTAAAGTGCCGATGAATCGGCGATGAGTCCTTCAGAATATGCCCCTTTGTATGCACCAGAATACAATCATTATAGATGAAGCAATTTTTGATACCACGAATGACTTTTCTTACTTTTTCTTGAAAGATTTCAGCTGCTGATGAGATGTCAAAACTGATTCTTTGCAAGGGGTATAAACTGTAATCATTGGAGAAAGTGGTTATAGCTTGATATTTCTGCTAACTCCAATTGATAATAGCTTTGTTAAGATCAAGGTTAGAAAAGACACTGGCAATATTCAGCTGCTGTATCATGTCTTGTAGTCGTGTAGCAAGATGTCTCTCTTTTTGAATTGCCTGGTTCGGTTCGCACACGTCCACACATAGAACAGATTCTGTCTCACGCTTGTTAATTGCGATCAGAGACAATGGGGGAGACCATGGTGTGGGACCTTGAACAAGTTCAATGATGTGAAGTTTCATAAGGTTGATGAGTTTTTGGTCAACAGGTTTTTGAATACTGAACAGAATGCCTCTAAAGTATTGAGCAACTGGTTCACATCGGAGTCAATGTGCAGCTGAATCTGGCAATCTTTCAGCTTGCCTATGCCACCAAACAGCTTTGGGAAACATTCTGCAAGGTTTTTAGACTTGTCCCCTTAAACGAATTAAGCAATGCAACATAAAACTTTGAGGAAGCCAAGCTTAACTGCTGATCTGAAACTCAATATGTATTCAGTCCGTGCAGTGACTTTAACGACATACACCTCGGTATGAAAAGAGTGATCGCCATGTTTAACAAGTGGGCTAAAAACACTTAGGCATGTGAAGGGTCACTGTGATCCACAGCCATATATGCATACAGTGTCAGTGTAATTTAAGACGTTTATGCATGAGTGTGGCAAAGTAAGTGTTTGTCATCACATTAATGGTAACACCTATGTGCACAAAAAAGGAATGGACATTCCACCTACTTCCATGTCTGTAACAAGTTCTTTCAACTTTTGTTCTATCACTGTGACTTCAAATTGAAATTTAGATTGAAAACAGTTTCATTTTTTTAAAGTGTTCAGTTTCTGTGGGCTACTATTCAGTTGACCTTCATGATTCCAGCATGTAGCAACCTTATTATCCAGTCCTAGTGTGAGATGTGCTCCAGGCGCGGGGGCCTCCTTCGATGCCTTATTTGATTTGGGGGCCATCGCAGCAAACAGTCTCCCCCGCAGAGTGCCGACAACAGTTCCAGCCTCCCGGAAAGCAGCCACCGCAAAAACATGCAGCTCCTGCCACCACAAACCTTTCCGACGCCAGGGGTCCAGTAAAGCCAAACGGTAAGGGTCCTTTAAAATATTGCCTTTGCCATCTTCTTTTTGCCTTGGGGTCGGGTGCGAGGGCTCCTCTCACTGTGGTCAGCCACCAGCTTGCTCCTCTTTCTTTAATTGACAATTAATTATGTTAATTATGGAAGTACATTTTTTTTTAAATTTAGATGTGGGTTGTGAATTGGGTGGTGTTATAGGGAAGGAAGTAAATAGACTAAATTTATGTAATAATTAATGGGTTTTTTTATAAATAATTTCTAACTAAAAATATTTCTTTGTTTGAAAATTATTTTTTATTTTATTTAATATAATATTTGCAGGTATTTGTGATATGTATTTAACCCTATATTATGTTTTTTTAAACATTTTTAATATTAAATATATTTGTATTGAAATTTTTAACATATTTAAATATTTTTGTATTTATTTTGCTTTTTAAATATTTTGTTGTTGATATTTTGTTTGTTTTTAATTTTGAACTGACTGGAGTGGGAATAGTAATTTTTACCCTTCTGCAATCCAACACTTTCCCTTCTGTTGCACTGACTGGAGTGGGAATGTAACATTTTAACCGTCCGCTATCCAACACTTTCCCTACTGTTGCACTCACTGGAGTGGGAATAGTACTTTTTACCCCTCCGCTATCCAACACTTTTCCTACTGTTGCACTCATTGGAGTGGGAATAGTAATTTTTACCCCTCCGCTATCCAACACTTTCCCTACTGTTGCACTCACTGGAGAGGGAATAGTATTTTTAACCCTTCCGCTATCCAACCCTTTTCCTACTGTCGCAGTTCCTGGAGTGTGAATAGTACATTTTATCCCTCCGCTATTCAACACTTTCCTTACTGTTGCACTCACTGGAGTGGGAATAGTAATTTTTACCCCTCCGCTATCCAACACTTTCCCTACTATTGCACTTACTGGAGTGGGAATAGTACTTTTTACCCCTCTGCTATCCAACACTTTTCCTACTGTTGCACTCATTGGAGTGGGAATAGTAATTTTAACCCCTTCACTATCCAACACTTTCCCTACTATTGCACTCACTGGAGAGGGAATAGTATTTTTAACCCTTCTGCTATCCAACCCTTTTCCTACTGTCGCATTTCCTGGAGTGTGAATAGTAAATTTGATCCCTCCGCTATTCAACACTTTCCTTACTGTTGCACTCACTGGAGTGGGAATAGTAATTTTTACCCCTCCGCTATCCAACACTTTCCCTACTATTGCACTCATTGGAGTGGGAATAGTCATTTTTACCCCTCAGCTATCCAACACTTTCCCTATTGTTGCACTCATTGGAGTGGGAATAGTCATTTTTACCTCTCAGCTATCCAACACTTTCCCTATTGTTGCACTCATTGGAGTGGGAATAGTAATTTTTACCCCTCCGCTATCCAACACTTTCCCTACTATTGCACTGACTGGAGTGGGAATAGTACATTTTATTCCTCCACTATCCAACACTTTACCTACTGTTGCACTCACTGGAGAGGAAATAGTAATTTTTACCCCTCCGCTATCCAACACTTTCCCTACTGTTGCACTGACTGGAGTGGGAAATTTAAGTTTAAAGATGTTTAAATAGTTTAATGTTTTAATTTATAATAGAATGTTTATTTTAATAGATTTTAAGTTATTGCTATATGTATGTATATATTTATTTGTTAAATTTGTATATAATTTTTAAATTATAAGATACATTAAAATTAATAGTTTATTAATTGTTTTAAAGTAAATATATATATATATATAAATATATGTAGGATTTCCAAGCAGTTTGCCTAACGCCGTACGCCTGCCCTTCGAAGTCGGTGTCAGCCGTGGCGGCAAAAACCACACAAATTTCAAACAATCCTTATGCATTCGAAAAGGAAGCGGCACACCGTTTCTATCCACAAGTAGTTTTAAAGTGCAAAAAAACAACGCGTTTCGGCCTGGCGGCCTTCATCAAGTTTGAACGAAGGGGAACAAACTGGTTACCAATTTCTTTAGAAAGGAAACAACAGGAAACAGTACACTGCACGCACATAATCATGATCCCATGTCTCTCCTTAATAGTATCCCCTACGGGGAACTACTGCGGGCTCGCAGAAATTGTAGCACCGATGATGGCTATAAAAAGGAACAGGATAACATGGTACAAAGGTTCAAGGCAATGGGCTACCCTGATCAAATTCTATCTCAGACAGCCTCCAAGCTCAAAGATGTAAAACAGACAGATGTTTTATTCAAATCTGTTAATACATCAGGTGAGAAATCTACTGCTACTGTCCCCAGAATGATCACCACATACAATGCTAGATCCAATATGAAGGGTGTTACCCAGAAACCGGTCCCAGGATGCTTGTTTCCGGTTCAGGGAAGACCTAGCTTGGCAGTTCGGGCTGAACTGTTCCCATGAGGCACAGGGTCAAGACTGATTTGCATATAGCTGGGTCTGAACTGAGGTGGCGAAGTGAGCTAAAGAATGATGATGGATTCAACCCAGATCTGTGACTGGGGGTGAGTGTCTGAAAAGTTTCAGCGCTCTGTCCATCATCTCCTTGTGTTTGCTTTGTTCGCCCTAAGTTGGCAGGGTATGCCCAGACGTGGGTCCCTTGTTCACTTTGCCACTGGATTCAAGCTAGCCTGGCTGATGAAGGGTGTTACCCAGAAACCGGTCCCAGGATGCTTGTTTCTGGTTCAGGGAAGACCTGGCTTGGCAGTTCGGGCTGAACTGTTCCCATGAGGCACAGGGTCAAGACTGATTTGCATATAGCTGGGTCTGAACTGAGGTGGCGAAGTGAGCTAAAGAATGATGATGGATTCAACCCAGATATGTGACTGGGGGTGAGTGTCTGAAAAGTTTCAGCGCTCCGTCCATCATCTCCTTGTGTTTGCTTTGTTCGCCCTAAGTTGGCAGGGTATGCCCAGACGTGGGTCCCTTGCTCACTTTGCCACTGGATTCAAGCTAGCCTGGCTGATGAAGGGTGTTACCCAGAAACAGGTCCCAGGATGCTTGTTTCCGGTTCAGGGAAGACCTGGCTTGGCATTTTGGGCTGAACTGTTCCCGTGAGGCACAGGGTCAAGACTGATTTGCATATAGCTGGGTCTGAACTGAGGTGGCGAAGTGAGCTAAACAATGATGATGGATTCAACCCAGATCTGTGACTGGGGGTGAGTGTCTGAAAAGTTTCAGCGCTCCGTCCATCATCTCCTTGTGTTTGCTTTGTTCGCCCTAAGTTGGCAGGTTATGCCCAGACGTGGGTCCCTTGCTCACTTTGCCACTGGATTCAAGCTAGCCTGGCTGATGAAGGGTGTTACCCAGAAACCGGTCCCAGGATGCTTGTTTCCGGTTCAGGGAAGACCTGGCTTGTCAGTTCGGGCTGAATTGTTCCCATGAGGCACAGGGTCAAGACTGATTTGCATATAGCTGGGTCTGAACTGAGGTGGCGAAGTGAGCTAAATAATGATGATGGATTCAACCCAGATCTGTGACTGGGGGTGAGTGTGAAAAGTTTCAGCGCTCCGTCCATCATCTCCTTGTGTTTGCTAAATGCCAGAATGCCTTTTGGATTAAACAAAGAAGAGAAATTGGCAACACACATAGGAGTCTAGCTACCCAATGTTTCACATGAATCCATTTTAAAAAGTTCTCTTCGAATTTCTTTTTTCCCTTCCAGTAACTATTTATGTTTTTGGATACTGGTATTCTTATGCAGGGTGCACAGAGAGCATGTATTCCTTTGAGGTCAGATCCTTCTCATTGCATGGTATAGGAGCACTTGCCCTGAAATTTTCGATCAAATTGGAATTTTCCATATTATGGTCATTGTTGGGGACACTATCTATGCCTGTTTGATCTTTCCTCATAATGGATTTATATTTACATACACTCTGATTTTTTCACTTTTTCACTGTGCACTAATCTGTTTTATTTTAGAATACAATTTTCTGTGCCCGTAGTTGCCTTTCTCACATGCATTCATGATTCTTTGATTGTAGATCGGCATTTATGGAATCTATGATTCCTAGTGTCTTGCTTGCAATTGTGTCGTCTCGATGTGTGGTTGTGATTTTTTCCTGTGCGGCATGTGAATTTGTATGGTGGGTCTGATTTTGACATGTTGTGGGTCGCATGGTTGCTCGGCGAGGGTATTGTTTGCCGTTGTGGTGTTGTGCTGCGTGCTGGGGAGTTTGTGTGTGTGAGCATTGATGAGTTTTTCTTGTGGAGTGCTGATTATTTTATCTGCGATTGTCATTTTTGAAGTGCGCTAACTTTATTACCTATAGGAGCTGCACAATAAGATTTATTTGAGTCTTTTTACTATGTTCATTGAGTCACGTGGTAATCCTACTGCCGCACAGCCCCTCGTTCAGTAAATTGTTTCTAATTGTGATTATCATGGATTTGGAGGGTAATTTTGCTTGTTAATTTCCATGTAATATGTATGATGTCATAAAGCGAAATTCAGGTATATTGTGCATGCTATATCGCATTTTTGATAAAACGCCCATTAGGATGTTTTTTATGTCTATTATGACGATGCATGTATTTTTACGGCACTGCGGTCAGTGATTTTCAAACTTGACGAAGGCCGCTAGGCCGAAACGCGTTGTTTTTTTGCACATTAAAACTACTTGTGGATAGAAACGGTGTGCTGCTTCCTTTTTGAATGCATAAGGATTGTTTGAAATATATAAATATATATATATAGCTATGTCATGTGATCAAGGCCCGTGGAGGGGCTGAAACGCGTCATGGCGACTTGCACGAGCAATAAATAAACTTTCACCTATTTTGTGGTCCGTATCCGTTTTTGTCAGAAGACGTTTTAGGTAACGGTAACTCTGGATATATGTATATATATATATATATTAATGATTATATGTGTGTTTAACTTTTTAAGTTAAGTTTATTTGTTATATTTGTTAAAATGTATATTAAATTTAATTTATTTAAAAAAAATGTATTATTTAATATATTTAATATTTATATATTTTTTTTATATATATATAAAAAACAATATTTTGTACAACTATATTTGTCACATCGATATTTTTTTTGATATTTTTGTACTTTCCATTATAAATATAGGATGTCAATATTTTTGACATCGATATTTATAACTCGATATTGTGGTATGGGGATATTTTAGTTGTTGATATTGTGTCAGTGAACCGCTAGACCCATCTCAGCCCTTTTTTTTCTCTATGACCAGGATTTTGGCCTGCAGGACTACTCTTCTGGTTAGTTTCTCCAGCTCTGTTCTGGATCCTCTAGTTCTTCTTGCAGCGTGGAGGGCCTTGGCCTACCTCCAGGTACAAGTTTAGGGAAGAGGTTCCTATTGTTTTCTTCTTTCTCTGGGGTATTGGAAGGGGAGCTGTTCCCATGAGAACTGTTGTCAGTCTCATCTTCACTGACAGGATCATCTTCAATGCTGTCAGTATGCTCTTCTCTTGCCTGGGCTCTATCAAACTCAGCAAGCAACTCCTGGTGGTGTGCTTTGGTTCGTTAAGATCCAGTTGCAATTTTGCAAGCCTTGCATAAGTCCTTTAACTGCTTCACACTAAGTTGCAGGTAAGGGGTCAGGTTCAGTTCCTCGACTCTCTCCTCTGAGGTTGACATGTTTTACTGTAGTTGGGATCTTTTTAGAAAATTGACCAAAATTCTAAAACAGACTTTAAAGTCTAACTACTAGTATACTTTTTAAAATTCTAATACAATGGACTGATGGACTTAACACAAGGCCCTGACAGTTCAAATTAGTAAAATTTGGGGAAAAATTGAAATTAGAAACATTTGGGAAACATGTTTTTAGCTAAAGTCAATTGTGGGTTTCTTTGTGGAATCACTTATTGACCAAGTGGTATCAGCAAATGCAAAGTCTTGTACCCCACCACTGATCCACCAATGTAGGAAGCTTGCTTTTTATGTAGTGTACCAAAATGAGGTACATTATGTGGAAAGTCCCGACCACCCTTATTAGATTACAGGGCTTAAATTAATAATTCCAAATGCTCTTTTTTGTGGTAGTATGGGCGAGCAGTTTAGGTTTATCAGAGGGTAGTGTTAAGCATTTGCTGAACATACAGAGTCAATTAATGCATCACACACAGTCAAGAAGAAACTTGAGACCAATTTAGAGAAATAACATTTATTTTTAAAGAATTCTAGACACCAAGAACATTGTAATTGGGTAAGTAGTTTAGACATTATAACATTTTACAGAAGAAACAGTAGAAAATTAGAGCTGTCAGATTTAAGACATGATCCTGGAACGCAGTAATGTTATCCTATGGTAGAAACATTCACTGCATAGGGTCCCTTGCAAACGACTTACAGGACTATTCTTCTGGGCTTAAGGTGAGTAGGGGCTAAGGTCCAAGAAAGCACCAAGAGTTCAGTGTTACCTGCCCTGGGCCGTCCTGGTGCAGAGGTGCTTTCAGCAATGGTAGACTCAGATGTTACATGCTGTAGTCAATAGGAAAAGTACCTGTAAGAAAGGGGCTGCAAAGTGGTACTGGGGGACCAGTCTGGCAGGATCCACAGGGGGGCTCCACTCTTGGGGGTCTAAGGGCCACAGAGACACCGCTGGTTTCAATGGACTCGGGCTGCAGGGCTCGGGTGCAAGGTATTTTGTCCAGCAGGTCCTCAACTTTGAGGCTCCCATGGTTCTCTGTGCACATGCAGAAGAGGGAGAAGAAACACAGCAAGACAACTTCTGGTGTGGAGCTGGGCTCTGGTGAAGTCCCTCGACGTGCAGGTTGGCTTTAGTGGCGGTGGTGTTCGGACTGAACACAAGCAAGCCTTGGTGCTTGTAAGAGGCTCCGGAACCTCGGGTATTGGTGTAAAATGGCTCCTGAGGCTCCTGGCATCCCCAAACTTGGTGACTTGGTGGAGAGACAGATCTGACCTTCTGGAGCATGGTAACCTCTTCCTGGGTCGCTGTTGCATCGGTTGAACCGGTGGTCTGCAGATCGCTGTACCGGACATTGGGTTGGTGCCTGATGGCTGCAGGGAAGTGGCTCCTCCACTTCAAGGGAGATGCTGGATGGTTGACAAAGTATGGCAGCCTTCTGAGGCTCTTGGAAGATGCACAGCTGCAGGACTTGTTGGGTCAGGAAGATTGTCGGGACAGGAGCAGGCAGGATTTGGTGACAAAGTCCACAGCTAGTCCTCTGTTCTCGTGTTCTTCGGCTCGTCTTTGTCCTTCTTTTGGAGTCAGTCGAATCTGAGTTCCTGGTATCAGGTGGCCACCTAAATACTGAATTTAGGGGTGTTAAGGGGAGTGAAGGGTAATAGTCAATGGGCTACTTATCCTTGGGGTCACTACACCCCATATATGACCACTTCCTGTGTGGGGTGGGCATAACCCAGTCCCAGAGTTCCTAATTCCACCCAAAACAAGATGGTGGAACCCTTTTTTCGTGGAGCACATCAGGAAGTCTACTTTGGGTGTGACTGGCCTGGTCGTGCATCACGCCTACTTGCTTAGCTAATTTACTGCATGTCCTGGTGCCAAATGGGTCTCAAGGCAGGGGATGGGATCGCCCAGGTCTGAGGGAAGCTGGGGTCACATATCAAAGGTGGCAGGGGCTTTGAAGCTCCTGGCCTTGATATGCTAAATCACTAGCCATCCTGCTGGAGGAGGTGTGAACACCTTCCTCCGGAGCAGGCATTGTTTCTGGCCTCAGAGAGAGTGGGCTCTCACCTACAGGTGGTCAGAAACATGTCTGTTGTGGCAGGCTGGACAATACTAGTCAGCCAGAACACTAGGTAGTGGTAGGATTTTCAGGGGGCACCTCGAGGGTGCATGTCTTAATAGCTCCACTACTGGCATCAGTATGGTTTCATTAAGACAATGTGTTTGATACCAAACACCCTAGGTTTTAGTAAAGCCATCATGTAGCTGGGGAACTCGTAATAACCAGTGCCTAGTACATATACTTAAGATGGTTTCCCTGTTTACTCGTACTATCCAGTAATTGAACTTGACACCACAGGGACATATCTGCTCATGCAGACATGTCCTAACATGTAATATAATGCACCCTGCCTTAGGGATATAAGGCCTGCTGTAGGAGTGACTTACGTATATTGCATACAGAGATGTGGGCATGGCGTGCAGGGCGTGTGCCATTTCATGTTTTCACACTTGTTTGCACCATTTCACACAGCCTGCAATGGCAGTCTGCATGAGCTTTTGAGGTGGGTTCCTTAGGGTGGCACAATACATGCTGCAGCCCTTAGGGACTCTCCGTAGTACCGGGTACGATTTACTAGGGACTTACAGAGGTGCTAAAAGTCTTGCCAGTTGGGGTACAATTGACCAGTTACCTTGTTTTAGGGAAAGAGAACTGGCACTGGGGACCTGGTCAGCAGAAATCCAGTGCACTTAAGTAAAAATTGCAACATATACCAGGCAAAAAGTGGGGGTGACCATGTCAAAAAGGTGCAATTTCCTACATCAATCCCTAAGGCAAACTTTGATACCACATTTAGCTGAAATGTCTGACCTACTGAGCATCCCCTTCCAGGAAACAACTGAAAGCATCTGTCTCTACTTACTCTTCCTTAATGAGTGCAAACAATGCCATGAGCGGGATTTTGACAACAAATTCCATGAGAAAAACTCAACTCTAGCCTTCTTGCTTAAATCGTAGACTTAGCAAGAGCATCCAAAAGTCTTTTAAAGCAAAGGGTTTCTAGATTGTCCCAGTTTACCTTGGGGTCAAGGACCAACAATTCAGCACACTAAAGTGCTTGGGGAACTAATTTCCCTAAAACAGCCTTCTCTAGGGAGTCTAAGGAGAAGCCACTATATCAATCAATCAATCAGTAGATTTGTAGAGCACTACTTGTCACCCGTGAGGGTATCCAGGCACTGCCAGGGTCCAGTTGATTAGCCGAATTGCCAGGTCTTCAGGGACTATATCAATTGTCAAACTGTTTGATTGCATTGATGGTAGCTACGGGTGACAATAACAATACTGCCATATGTTTCATGCCCGTAGAGATTATCTGTAAATTGGAGACATAGATATTTATAAACATTGACTTGTTATAGAGGACTAAATTTAGAAACATTTTTGAAAATCAGTGTCTTGGTCTTTTCAACATTAATAGTAAGGAAGTTGGTTTTGCAGTATTCACTAAGGGCAGTTAATTTCATTTGTAACCAAAAGAGAATGAAGTCTATGATTATCAGATGATCTGATATCTAAGGTAAGGCATATGGACATTATCTATTTTCAGAGAGAAAAAGAGTTCACCTCTGAGAGGAATACAAGAAGATCAGAAAGAACACGCATTTGCAATGCAATCGGACTCACATTTGTGAAAGTTAGAGTTATTGGCGTTGAAAATGACAATGTTTGGAACCTTATAAGTACTTAGTTATGCAGAACAATATCCTTGGTGCTACATCTACTGTTACTTCATATGCCACTGGTAAACGGTTACCAACATCGAAGGGTGAGACAGTAGGAGATGGTTTGGGGAGGGGGATGAGATAGGAGGAGATGGCTAGGGGAGGGGGTGAGACAGGAGGAGATGTCTTTGGGGGTACAACAGAAGCAGATAGTTTGGGTTTTGGGTGCAACAGGAGGAGATGGCTTGGGGTAGTGAGACAGGAGAAGATGGTTTTGATTGGGGGAGGAGGAGATGGCTGGGGGAGAGGAGACAGCTTGGGGTGCAGGGTAGATGGTTAAGTGGAGAGGAGATTGTTTGGGGCAGCAGTATGCAATGTCTAGAGATGTGCGAGGCATCATACACATAGAATGTTAAGGAAAGTAGGCACCGGATGAGTTTAGCAAAGGGAAGGGCAGCAATACAGGGATAGCTGGGCAAACCTGAGCTACCAGGGAAGATGACATTTTTAGGCAAAGAAATGACGTCTGATGGGACACAAGAGCAGTGTATTTTGAAACGGGGACGGATAGGTAAAAAAAAGGGAGACGTTGGAGTTAAAGTACAGTGATAAATCTAAGCTATGCAGCTGAGGGGATGGGTACCTGGGGACTGAAAGATTGGGACAGACTGTGGAGAGGATGGTAACAAGTGCTGGGAAAGAAGAGGGTTTGAGTGTTTGTGGGAGCACAGAGCATGTTGCTCCTTTTGAGGGGGTAGATTTCAGTAAAGGGACATCAGGAGGTCTCTGATACAATAGCATTAGAGCCATTTGAAAGGTCATTGGAGGGGGCATAAAAATTGAATGACTAAAAGGGTTTGAAGACGGTCTTGTCTAGAAGGGTGAGGCTGTACGATGAATCACTGCATGCATCTCTCTTTCCCCTTCAACCCCCATACCGCTGAATGTCCGACACCTCATCAGCCAACGCTTCTGTACCCCAGCTGGCTCTACCTTAGTGCTGCAGCGTTACCCATACATTGGGGAATTCCAGGCTTGGTACAAATCCCTCACAGTGTCACGTGATGTGTATGCATGACATTTTTCTTTACAGCAATGCCATCCTGCGAACTGAGGTACACTTATTTTGTGTGAGACACTCCAGTTCCAGCAGTTATTCTTGTCCCATAGCAAGAGCACGGCCGACTGTGGTTCGTATATACAATTTCTCTAAGTTACAAACTGATCACGCAGCCTGTCAGTCTGGGCTGGAGAATCAGCATATGCAGCTGAGCTGCAGATCATAATGGGCCCGAGCAATTCTAAAAACTGCTATGCCATCTCTACCACCACGTGCACAGCATCTTCTCAATTCCCCACTCCCTGATCTCCCTGTGCATACCTCGTTGGTCTGGTGTTTGAATGTTTCCAAGAAAAGGAACATCACAGCAGGCTCCGCCACCATGTTCTTCTGTATGGAACTCAGGATGTCAATATCAGGTCATATGGTAGTACATACGGAGCACCCAGTTCTCTAGATTCTTTGGAAAAGGAAAGAGGTAAACGTAAAAAAAGGACAGCCATTAGGAGTTCTGCGTATTCAAAACGGCGGCCATCTTAACGATACTACGTTTCAGCCAATCACTGAAGAATCCATTGAATAATGTAATTTAAGTCCCGAACTTCATACGACGTTCAGTTTAATAAGGGCCTTTCAGAAATTACGTTTGTTTATTAAAGTAGCAATGCAATTCAAGCTATTTACAGTTTAGTACTCTCATATAGCTTCCTCGATCATAAAAAAATACTTTAACTAGTTTACAAATTATGTTCAAGAAATTGTAATTCTTGCTTGCAGCTTGCTATCAAATTTACCTTAGTTTCACAAAAAATGACACCGCCTATGCAGTAGCCTCTTCATGTCATCGGAAACATGATGGGAGGAGGGGCCATCACACGCTGTAACAGTGTGATGGCCAACAAAAATGTTCTCTTAGTGAAATCGCCAGGGAGGGAACTAAGCACACACAGCAGACAGTCAGAAAAATGCACCAATAAAAAGGAAGCATTTAAGACAAGCACAACAAAGAACCAAATGCAATATATGGGTGTTATTAAAGTCTATTGACTGAATACAGCGTGTCTTACAGACAGCGCATGCACTCTGCCTAGGCTTGACCTGAAAAGGCTGAATAGCAGTAGGCTAAAACACACCCATTTCTCAAACCATTCTCTATAAAATTCTGCCCGATACGAAGCCATTTCCATTTCGATCCACATGTACGGAATTACTTGAGGGCAGCTGCTGCATCATAAACAGTAATCTGAGAAAAAAGACTAAAGTTTATTCCACAGAAGGTTCCTGTCCACCGGGTCAAAAGCAGCCTAGAATCCACCAAACAGAAGCATAACTTGCCAACCATTAGCACGGATCTCGGGGCCAGTGATCAAAGGACCATGCAATGGACTATTGTGTAATAATTAATCCTCAACCCACCTTTTTCTCTTGGTATCATACCAATGGCTATGTCCCTGTTTTCTAAATATTTTAGGAGAGTTCTATCAATAAATTTCAACGGGGTAGCAAGTAATGAAATTGGTCGATAATTAGCTGGAACGTTACAATCGCCATTTTACTAATAGCACCTCTCCATGAATCAGGAATCTCACTCAATGTTATAATCCACTGAAACTGGGGCTCATAATTGAGGCCACCGTAACAAGTCAGTGCAGAATAATGCAGCAGGAAGGCAGTAAGGGCCTCCCGCTCAAGAATGGTTCAAACCTTTTATGATTTCTGCAATAAAGTCTACTTCCAATAGGACCTGGTCAGGACGAAGTGCTTTCATATTAAGAAGAGATGTCCCAAACCCATTTATTCTCAGGCATTGAGGACTCTAGGCTATCAGCTTATAAGTTCATCACACTATGGGCTAGTAGGCAGAAGTTTTATTAATTTTCTTGTACAATTCCCCCTTGCACTTTAGACCAGCTGAGATTTTAGAACCTGAGTTTCTGTTGGAATACAATATGTGATATGTGTGTCTCTTACTCTTCAGTCCCCAAATGTTAGCAATGTTCTTACTTTAATTTACCTGTCAAACCACCCTATTGGATTTCTTACCTTAGCTCTGCCAATGGTATTTTGAGAGGTTTAATTGGCTTTAAGACAATTATACCATTCCACACCAAAGCTCCAGAAAAACATGCAAATACCTTTTCACTTCAAATCTTAAATAATTTACCTAAATCATTCTTGTAAACTCTGATTCTTATCCAGTGGCAATAAGAAAGTTCTAGTTGTTAACCAGAATTTACAGTTTTAGTATACTGGTGTTCAAAAATTACCTCCATAGCGAGATGATCACTAGATTCAAGGTCTACCACCTGAAAAGTTCTAACAAGTTGAAAATGTTCACATGAAACAAAGGAATAGTTAATTGGTGCAGTTTGCTTGCCATGTCTGAATGTGGCACTGGCAGGGCTATTGCAGGAAAAGCAGCCATTAAGATTGACTAAGTTGTATTGGGAATAGAAGTATCTATACTTATTTGGCCCTGTTCTGTCAGTTCATTAGAGCTGAGGCTGAGTTTGGTATCTCAAGAAATGACAACTGGTCAGACATTGCTTCGTCAAAGCAAATTAGATAAGTTGTAAATTAGGATTCATTGCTATTAAAAACACCAAGGCTGGATATTCACATCTGTTAATATTGAGAAAGCCGATGTCAATATGAAGAACGATACATTTATGTATAAAAACAAAATCACATCTTTATTAATGAATTTGTCTGTTGTAAACTACACATCAACCCCGATTCAGAAATACATAGTCAGGCAGGCTCTGAGACCTAGCCCTGAGGTCACTGATTGTCAGGTCACAGGTGGGGTGACAAACGCATGAACAGGAAATCCCAGATCAATTCCGCAGATAGTTGAAGCAACACCACAATGGTCCAAGGAGAATGGCCCCAATACAGCACATATGGCCAGAGGGGTACATACGCTCCCAAAACAACATAATGTCAGTTGCCACATAAGTTAGGAACATATAGCCAATGAGGACACAGCACACACAGTACACAGAGTGATCACGGGCTCCCCATGCCTGACATCTGGACACGTTACCCACTGGCCACATTGTGTCCACGCAGGGTCGAGGCCCACCTGGATTCCCCATCGAATAAATTAATTTACGTTCCTTACCATACAAGGATTGCCGGAACCATTTATGACATTCAATTCATTGTATATAAACACATCTCAGATTGATTGTAAGTTGAGACAGTCCTCAAACTCTATGCCTGTAACTGTTCTCCCGCCTGCATTGTTTAATTAAATGAACTGTTCCTGTTTTACCTCTTGTCTCTTGCTTTTTCAAGATATTTCATGTTCAAGCAACATTTTGGCGAACCACCATCGGAGCTGATTGGTACCTTGAACCCGACTGCAGCCAAAGAAAGGAGACCCCACCTGGACGGATTTACATCCGCGCAGCAAGGAAGGTGAGCAGACATCACAATTGATTGGAAGTTCGGCTGAATCCATCCTGAAGCAGCCATCACAGAGGGTAAGAGACTACCTCAGAACCTTAGTAAAGCATTTGGCATATGGCAAATTAGAGAGAAGCCTAAAAGGATAACCTGAGTGCCCTGCCACTGACAGAACCTGATATATAACCTATTTTATATGCCTTAGCTGAGTAGTCGTAAGGCGGCCTTGGAGCGATCCCGCAGAAGTCACCTTTTTTCGATAGTCAGTACGCTAGGAAAAGTGAATATTTATTGTAGAGCACTTTATGGCTCTCAGGACGCTCTTTGTGAAAAAGCTATCCTAATTGGGCTAAGTTGGCACCTCAATCTTATTTTTTAGTCTAAAAGGGTTTCTCAGTGCCGCCGGTT
The DNA here is from genome assembly GCA_963921515.1 of Calotriton arnoldi. Classification (NCBI taxonomy): domain Eukaryota; kingdom Metazoa; phylum Chordata; class Amphibia; order Caudata; family Salamandridae; genus Calotriton; species Calotriton arnoldi. The sequence goes on along the minus strand of CAWUFW010005582.1, from coordinate 728,529 downwards.
TCGTAACACCGTTGGTATCTGAAAGGAGTGAGAGGTGTTGGTCGCTTGGACTGCTGGGCATGATACAGATGGTACTCCTGGGTGTGATACAGGGTGCAGTTAGGACATTTAGGGTAAAAGATTTGGACCTGAGAAACTAAGTGTAATGTGTGTGGCCAAGAGGGGTCTGTGGTTCTTGAGTTATTCCCTTTTTCCACGAGCTATTGGTATCACCTTTGCTCCGGAGCCGATATTGGCAGACTATCAGGCTCACTTAGTTGCGTGTACCGCATAGAGCTTCCCATGGTCCAGGATAGCATGCGTTAGGAGCGGGCTAAGAGATTTTTAGCAAAGTCATAATTTTTTCTCTTTCAGTTTTTTTTTAGATTGATGTTATGTATATAGTAATGTTATGGTGCTGGTATTTATTGCAAACTGTATTTTGTATTTTATTTTGTATTTTAAAAGTTAATCAAAGATTGTCCTAAAAATTGCATTTTATTGGTCGATGACTCAATGTTTCATATGAAGGTGCTGTTATTTCTAGCAAACTGTAATTGACACCAAAAGTTGATATCATTCAGATACTGTTTTTTTTTATTATTGCACTTTTTACCTATGTTGCAACCCTTCACATGCATTGATATTTGTGTTAATGAAATGTTCATATTGAGTTGTTTGATGCATCTGTGGATAGCGCTAAGCTCGTAGAATGTAATTATAAGAGTTCACCACGTGCATTTTTCCTTCCCCGCGATTATATCAAAACACATATTCCCGAAGAAGGAGCTAAGTTGTACTTTGTCCACTAAAACTACCAGACTTATCATAGATTCCCCAATAAAACACTTGCAAGCCAGGTTCCCCACACAGACTAAAAAACATAAGTTTTGCCAAGAATGGCACACACACACGAAAGCACACAAATTCCCTTGGCCATAGTAGGGAACTTTTGACACTAACGCAATTGAACATATGAGCACACACATACAGACTAAATACACAGGTCAAAAGAAAGGCAGGAGAGAGGCATTACTAGAACTATGGGCCATCTTCAAGATGGCCCAGATTGATAATCCTACACCACAGATAGCAAGCTAAGCATCAGCACCTCCCCCACCATATGCAGGTATGGATGTGCTCATGCCAGTTCAACCCGCATTGAGATATTCAAGTCAGTCAATTGCAGGAGCCGGTGGGCCCCCCACTGAACGACGAACGGTTAGGCCTAAACAAGAAAAACTAACAGGCCAGCAAGCCCAGACAATTCCAGAGCAACCTAAGTCTGGTGAAAAGGTCCCCAGAAGCTCAACTCCCCATCTGTCGCCTCTCACACATAGAACCCCAGCAGCATTGAGAACACACACTCTCACTCACTGGTTCAGGCAAACATCCAAGAGTGACATGGTGATTTGTGGTGGTCCTAGACAGTGATACAGCAAGTGGGGTGAGGAAGGGAGCCCCAGTTCCCCAGGAACCTATGATGAGGGTAAGACTACAGGGTTTGCCCAGGTAGCAGAGGAAACAACAGAGAGTGAATTTGAGGCAAAGCCCAACCACAAAGAACAAAGCATAGCTCAGAGCAAAGGAAGCAAACCATTTGGGATGAGGAAGAAAGGCGCAACCTAAGGAGAGAGAGAGAAAGAGCTTGTACCCAGGAAGCACAGTGAAAAAACAGAGCAGCGCACCCCCCCATAAGGAAAGCAGGGGTAGGTACAGGGCACCAATCAGGGAAGAATCGGAAGTAGAATTAGATGAGAGCTTGTGGCAGGGATCCGAGCCTCACCAATCATTCAACCTAGGAGAGGGGCTGATGGTAAATAAGAGGCCAAGGCAACCTGGTACTGACCCAACCAAGTGCAGGAAAAATAAGATCGTACCTTTGAGCATGAACGAGGGTAGCAGCGACGAGGATGTAGTCTGCTCCACTGGAACGCACGAGAAAGACAAACTGTCCCCAAAGGAGATAGTAGCAAGAGAAGAAGGCAAGATCTTTGCGTGCCCATTCTGCCACCTGCTAGTCTGCTGGACCAAGGAAAGAGACCAGTGCAATAGACATTGGCCGGAGGAGGGATCCATCGAACCAGAGGACATGGCTATAGCAGAAGATTGCATCCAACATGGGAGAGGAGATCCCAAGTGGAACTTCCCATATATGCAGAAATGCCTAAAAAGATGAGAACGCCACGTCAGAGCGAAACTCGTACAGCTACCCAAAGTAAGAATGTACCTGTTACTACAGAATGGCACATCAGGGACCATCTATATGCCATGTGCTCAGATGGATAAAGAGGGGTTAAGGACAAAGTTACCGCCATTGTTGGAAGGAGTGGGGAAATGAATCTCATGCTTTGAGAAGAACACTGCAGAAATACACCTAGCGATAGGCGATATTAAATGTCTGCTAAGTAGTCTTATTGGAGAACAGACTAACGCAGGGTTTGCCCAGGCTCACATCAAAGCAATTACACTGACAAACACCAAGCATGACGGGGCCACATTCTATTCATACAGGCAATGGATATGGACAGTCCTGAGGGATATGTTCCCTGACCGCCCTGATGTGGGAGGCTTAATGATGGAGTCTATGAAACCAGGAGAGAGTATAACCGATTTTCTGGATAGAACGAGAAAACAATGGGGACAAGAGACAGGACAGTTGTGGACTGATACAGGCCACAAGTTGCATTATTTTACAAAATACTCAAAAATGGGCTGTCCATCAATATACAAAGCGCACTGGACAGCGTGGTTGGGTTAGACACCAAACCCTGGCGGAAGATACAAGCCCATATATTACATTACCACAAAAAAAAGCAAGAAAGGGATAGAGAAAAATCAGAGCAAGCCCAGAGAGACGCTGCTAAATTGGTCCAACACAAATTGAAAAGGCCGCCTTCTAGGGGGCCACGTTGGCTGCGAGAGTGCAAATGGCACCAGTCTTAAAGGGAGCTCCAATGCAAAACCCCAGAGGGTTTCAACCTGGAGCAAGGATTTCTGTACACCTAGGATAGGGACGACCCTACCACCTCCACAGCACACAGACAAGATCCAATAAGCGGTGAGGCATCCACATGATGTCGAGTCCACGCCCTTAGGTGGGGGGGGTTGCCGGAGTAGTCAGGCATCCCAGTATTGCTGGAGTAGTCCCAGTTCATCACCATAATTCGGCAGACTTCGGCAAATGTTTTTGGGGCATTTGACCCGGTCTCTTCACCGCCTTATGTTCCCAGTAACGTTTTCTTTCTCTCTTTTTTCTTAAAGTTTTTTCCAATTTCCAAAGTCCAACCACCATGCCATACCCCTCCAAAATAGCAGCAGAAGCACGCCTGCTCATCGGAAGTCCCTAGCCACAAGCTGGGAACAGCAGGTCCAAATGCGCTGAAAGAAAGCATAACGTGGTCTGAGAGAGAGGGAGACAGGGGGTGCCTGGGAGAGGACAGATCCTCAGTGTCAACCACAGCTCCAGGCGAGAGTAGAATACCGAATGTGCTCATCCCCATATCAGTCCTAGCAACTAACCAAAGCACCAAGCCTCACATGCACCATCCAGAAAAGGCAGTAGGCCCGATGTCAGACAACACAAGATGGCATAATCAGGGGTACATGGGAGCCACAGAACAAATTTCCTACTCCCTCCGCCTCATGATAAATGAGGTAGCAGATCAAGACCTAGGGAAATACCCAAAATCCAACAAAAGAAGTGCAAAGTTAGCCCAAAAGAAGACTCTAGAGAATGGCGGAGTCAAGATATCTGGTGCCATAAGGGTGGGTCACGTTGTACACCTCATGCCGGGAACTGATAGATACACACATGGGATCTCGGGGCACATTGCAACCATCAACAATACTTAACAGCAACATGCCCCCTTCTCTCACAGTCCCACGCACGTGTAGGTTGAAAGATGCAGCCCATACCGACGGTGCCACCGTGCAAATACTAGAAGAGACATGTTCTTGGAACACTGGTGGTGCCCATATAACCCTAACTAAAAACTGATGCGATCCATTCCAACGATCGCGAGACCATTCCATAAATTTCTGCACTAGTTCAAGCACCCAGTTAGGTAAGAAGGAAGGGGTGGCGGGCAAAATGTCTCATAAAAGACATTCATCCGTCTGATTACCCCCGACCAGGGCCACCTTCCAGTGCCTCACTAAAATTGTGACTAATGGATTGTGGAGAACACACCTCTAAGGGTAGTACAGAAACCCCGGAAAAATAATTGACTACGGCACACATGTAGGTCTCTGAATTTTAAAAAATGAAGTGAGTTCTTATCCAAAAGGTCTACAAAAATATCTCCAAGTGCACCACCTCTCAGCTGCCACATCAACACCCCAGCACGAATCCAAAGTGTACGACTAAAGATTACGAACTAACACCGCAAACATTTTTGTTTGAATTAATAAAAGGGAAACCCCAATCACCAGAGGACCACAGACACTTCCCATGGATCCATACCAAGACCTGGAATGTTCAATAACAAGTTATGTATTATTGCACTTCTATGTACCCTATGTCTTCTTTGGGTGCTGCCGCACATATTCACTGCTAAAGAACTGCCTGACCAAATGGAGTCCATTCAAAAACTGTCACAGCGTTGCGCACAGTCTCTCCTATGTTAATTACAATTACTCCAAACCAAACACCAACATGCACTACACAGCGCCCTCTTGCACAACACATGCTATCAGCACATGACCGCAGTGGGCTCCCAGACATCAGCCAGTTCATGTTACGTCTGTTCACTGATACCACATGTGGTGGGCACAGACAGACTTTACTTATCCCAAGAGGTAGCCCCCAAAAAAGCAATAGCCTTCTTCACTTATACTTATGTAGAATTAGGGCCAAAATCCAACCCAGCAAAGTAGATCCCCACAGAGTAGTAGTAAATCCAACCCGATACGAAACCAACCCAATGGCTCTATACCTTTTCACTGAGCCTAGCGATATTCAAACTAAGCTGGACAGGATGCGCAGAAAGGGCACCATAGTAGAGGATACTGTTTGGCCCGAGACTTCCCGGAGGAGAGATTCTTGTATGTAGCAAAACCCCTAACTCAATGCACAAACACGCCCATTCCTGCCTCCATTTGTGGTCCAAGGGTGGCCCTTAGCATATCTGGGGCAGTCTTCTTTAACAACAAGTGGATCCCTGACTTGGAGTTCCTGTGGAGGGCCATCCAGTTCAAGGATAAAAAGGGAAATGAGTCACATGGTGGAGGGATGAATGAGAGCATGACCATCCCACTGCAGGAAATCTGTGATACCGATGTGGGTGGATACACTTGGCTAGAAGGGACAGGGTAACCTCTAATTGTACGAAAACTTACACTCTATTTCTTGTGTTTGAGAGGTAATGGAATGCCTCCGCTGGACACAAATGAGAACTGTGGCACGTGTGTGCACATTCAGGATATGCAAAGGGGCACCTCAATGCTGATGCATTTTTACTGCCAGTGCTGCGAGTTTGCCTACACTCGGCTCATCCAAGGATGGCACAGACTTTGGGCCAGATATATGACCATTCTGTTTTGTGGGTCGCAAATTGCGATTTCTTGTGACTCGCAATTTGCGACTCACAAATCTGAATGTACTAATGTGTCTTAGACACATTTTGCGATTCCAAGTGGGGTGGCAAATGACCTGCCTCGTAAATATTAATGAGGCAGGTCGCAATTTGCAACCCATTGGGACTGGGCAAGAACACAGGGATGGTGGCCTCCTAGGGACAGCAGACCACCATGTCTGTGCTTGCTTTTTAAATAAAGCAACTTTTTTTTCCCAAAGCAGTCCGTTTTCCTTAAAAAATAAAAATAAGATGCGTTCAAAAGAAAAAAATTAAAACTTTTCTTTTCATTTTTTAAGGGAAGGCAGTGGTCCGTGGGACCACTGCCTGCTCTTAAAAATATTTTTGCATACATTCACAAAGGGGAAGGGGTCCCCTGGGGACCCTTTCCCGTTTGTGACTGGCTTACCACCTACTTGAAGTAGGTGGTAACCATGATTGTTTTGCGACCGCATTTGTGGTCGCAAAATGATCGTACATACCAGTGCGACTCGCTATTAGCAAGGGACACCCTTGACACACCCCTTCCTAATAGTGACTCGCAAACCCTATTTTGCGACTCAGTAATAGGTTACCGTCTCGCAAAATAGGGGTTGTACTTACCACAACCCTGTTTAGCAGTCACAAATGGGCCGATTTTCCGTTTGTGATCACCAAAAAGAGTCGTATATCTGGCCCTTTATTCTCTAGTAACCATACACACCCCGACCCTGGTCATTCCAGGAGAAGAGATGTTGGATTTGTACCAGCACCCGCTGAGGAAGAAGAGAACCTTTCTGCATCAGGCTTGTGAAAAAAGAACTGCATATTTTTTGGCTAAGCTCAGTACAAGGACATTCCAGTAGATTTCAGACTGTTCACAGACACACAAGTATCTGCAGGAGAGGCTATACCCTTCTTCACAGTACAAACAAAATTAAACGCCCACTGGTTACAAATAACCAGGTAGGAGATGCTTACAACAGCACTGAGCTTTCCCTTAATTCAATCAAGGAAGAACTGAGAGCAATCCACCTCATGGTGATGCAGCATCAATATGTGTGAGACTTAATGACAGCGATTTAGGGAGGAGTGTGTGCCAAGATCGGTGTGTCTCTCTGCACATGTATCCAAGGGAACGATATGGACAATGGAACATTAACTCTTGCTATCCAAGGACTGCACCATTTACAAAGAGACATGCGTGAGGAAGAGGTGCCCCTGAGTAGAAGTGGTTCTCGAATTGGTTCTCTTGGCTCCCACGGTGGGTGGATCTCTGGTCTGTACACATTGTTGTTGACAGTTTTCATAGTGTTCTTGTTTTTGTCTACAATTGGGGATTTTCTGCTGTAAAAATGCAGTCCTCAAACTGGGTAGAATGTAGTAACTAGTAAAGTAGTAATTGTCAAAAGCAAGCTTAAAGAACAACAGGCCCCCAATGAAGTAACTGTCATGAAGTATGTGTTAGATACCGTAGTTGAAAATTCAACTAGAGGGGGGAATGTTAAGTCGATGTCAGTATGAAGAACAATACATTGATGTATAAAAACGAAATTGTATCTTTATTAACAAATTCACTCGTAGTGAACTCTACATCAACCCCAACTCAGAAATACATAGTCAGGCAGGCTCTGAGACCTAGGTCTGAGGTCACTGATTGACAAATCACAGGTGGGGTATCATGTAGCCAGCAGACAAACGCCTGAACAGGAAATCTCAGATCAATTCCACAGATAGGCGCAGCGACACCACAATGGTCCAAGGAGATTGGCCCCAAAAAAGCACACATGGCTGGCAGGGTATGCACGCTCCCAAAGCACCATAAAATCAGATGTCATATAAGGTAGGAACATATAGGCAATAAGGACATCGCACACAAAGAACACGCAGTGATCACGCGCTCCCCATGCCGGACATCTGGACACGTTACCCACTGGCCACATTGTGCCCACGCATGGACGAGGCCTACCTGGATTTCCCATTGAACAAATTAATTTACAACTCCAAAGGCAGCAACTCACATTCCTTACCATACAAGGATCGCCGGAACCATTTATGGCATTCAATGAACTGTATATAAACACATTTCAGGTCAGTTGTAATTTGAAACAGTCCTCAGACCCTATGCCTGAAACTGTTCTCTCGGCTGCATTGTTTTATTAAACAAACTGTTCCTGTTTTGCCAAACACCTATTGTTTTTTTCAAGGTATTTCATTTTCAAGCAACACATCTACAGTAAAACAGGTCATAATGAAATCTCCTTAAGTCTTCATCCAAAGATGACGCATTTGGAGAAATCTAAACGTAATGCATACAATAGAAAAACAGTTAGTTTGAGAATTGCATAACAAAATCAAACAGGCTAATATTGAAATGAAGGTTGTGTCTAGATCTCTAGAAAACATAATAGACACCAATATCACCTCTCTTCCCCGCAGGCACCCAGTCACTTGCAAGTTAGTGTTTTTAGTACAGGTAATAAAGCCTGTGATCACGGAGCCTGTCAAAACCAGGTTTCATGAAAAAATATGATAGAATATTTGCCAAAGTTTCCCTCCAATATTTTTTAATTCAAAATAGTTTTAAAACCATGAACATTCCATATCAGGATGCTATGATTTGCAGACTGCCCCACCATCTAAGAACAATCACTTAGCTGGTCTTTACTCCATGCTTTGTTAATATGCCAGATACCAGGCCTATTTGAGGAGGATATAAAGTTTACATTTTGATCACACATATCATTTCGTACTGTTATTGTATTTTTTCATATGTGTAGGTTTGCCCAAACTGGGAGGCTCCTTCTCATTCCTATGAAGTAGGAGCCAGGGGGCATCCTATAGCCTTACATGGGTAGAAAATAAACCACTATGTTTTGTTAAAAGAGGAGTCTTAGAAATTGGGTTTCTGGTTGGCAGAGGTATACACCCTGCCCAAGCAGGACCCACAATTCTAGTGAGGGTAAGTCAGATACACACCACAAATTAACCTGCACTCACCCTCTAGTAGCTTGACACAGAGCAGTCAGGCTTAACTTAAGAAGCAATGTGTAAAGTATTTGTGCAACACTTCAAACAGTAAAACAGTGAAAATACCACACAAAAAGTATCTGCAACAGTTTAGAAAAATAGAATGTATTTTACTGAACAAAACAAGACCACAATGACAAAAATCCAATGAGTAGAAGTCGAGATTTTTAAAGAATAATTGCAAAAATAGCACTTAGAAGCAATAAGTGCTTATGTGGGTTATCTGGTCGAGCTGGAATAGGACAAAGTTAAAAGTTTGGGCCATCTGCGATAGAGCGCTGGCCAAATACAGGAACCACACAAGGCCCACTAAACAAAAGTATCTTGATCCTTGTCACAACATGAAGATGCAGGGTGCAGTTGAGTGATGCGTAGATTTTCTCCACGCAATGGTGGTGTTACGTCAGTTCTGAGAGCGAATCGCTGTTTCCGAATTGTAGCAGTTCTGAAGGTGATGCGCTAGGTTTCTCCACGTAGTAGAGGTGATGCGTCTATCTTCCCCATGCAGTGGCGGCAATGCATTGGTTCCAAATAGGCGGTTCCGAAGGCGATGCACTGGATTTGAGTGCAATGCACCGATCCTGGCCCCGCAACAGCAGCGATGCATCGATGCTGCTCACGCAGCAGAGGATGCATCGGTCCCACTGGAGAAAACACCTTAGTCTCACTTCCAAGGGTCCAGAACTGGGGTTGCACCACTTGGCAGGGCAGACTCACAGATGGCAGAGTCCAGGTGCAGGAGCAGGATGATTGGAAGTCTTTTATGTCCCTGAGATTTCAATCAGGAGGCAAGCCAGCAAGCCCTTGGAGTCACTCTGGTTCTGGGTTATAGAGATGCAGGTCCAGTCCTTCTCACTCCAAGGCAAGAGGGCAGCAGGCAGCAGATCAGCACAGCACAGCAGGAGTCGAGCAGAGTAGCAGTCCAGCAGAGCGGCAGTCCTTGTAGTAGCACAGAAGTCCTTCCTGGCAGAGTAGCCACAGGTCCAGAAGTGTACTGGGTTGGTGGTGTCAGAGGTCCAGTAATTATACCCAGTTTGTTGAGACGCAGGAGTAGTGAGGAGACACAGGAGTAGCGAGCAGATACACTGAACACAGGGGCGAGAAGATGCACTGAACACTGAACGCAGGAGCGAGGAGACGCACTGAACGCAGAGAGGCAGACGCACTGAACACTTTGAGGAGGAGGTAGAGCTGATCGTGCAGGTCAGACAGTCGTAGGGTGTTGAGACGTGCCGTGTTGGGGGCCCGTGGGGAGGGCCCCTGGCGGTCTCCTGTGTTTTCCCTGTTGGAGACCCCTTGATGCTGCTGTTATTTACCACATGCAGCTTGTGGGAGGCTCTGCGACAGCGAAAGGGCTAATTGCCGAGGCAAACTCAACTCCCAGTCCCACTGAAAAGAAGGGTGAGTTAAGGAGTTAAGGGGCTCGTTAAGGAGCCTGCAGTGCTCCGTTTCCCCTAGCACAGTGCACAGTGTACCCTTTCTCACCACCTGTGTCCTTACAAGGATTCCTTTCAAGCCTGCGTTTGTGGAGGTGAGGGAGAGGGGCGTGTTAGGCATTGCAATGCTGGTAGCACATGGCACGGAGGCGGCCTCTCTAGAGAGCAGGTGTGGCTTGTGCTTGCGGGATGCTGCCTGGTTCCATCCCCCTTCCTGCTACTTGTTACTTGGACTTGTGGTCCCAGTGTCTGCCATTTCTGACATTTTGTTGTTACTTACAAATATATTTTCCCTGAGGGTATTCACTCACGCCGGGGCTGTTTTACTACCTGTGCTTTTGTACTGTCTGGAGGTACTACCAGCTAAGACCAGCCAAACCTAAGGCCAAGGCGACAGTAAAACGTAACTTTGCAACTTTTGGAGCCCCTGTAACTGCTGGAACAACGGGTGGTGTCGGGAACTGTGAAAAACAGTGAGTGTGAAAAATCGTTGCCTTTGGAAAATGTATGGTTGTGATTTTTTTTTTAACCATATTGTGACTATGGCAGAGCATATATTGAGACCAAGAGGAAAGGGTAATGGGACTTATTACTCTGGTCAGCGTAAGGGGGGATGAAAGTACTGTCCAAGAGCACACAGGAACTGTCAGAGCCATTGGAGCTCTGTCAGGCCCTACGGAGCCGATCCTCCTTACGTCTTTGTGATTCCCACTAATCTTCATGAGCATGGAGGGAGCACTAATCCAAGGGAGCCCAACATATCGATTAGCCTCAATGAAATCTCTGAGGGGCACGGAGATGTTAACGCTGTTTGTATTTGTTCGCCACCTGTTACTAATCTTAGTGAGGATATATTGTCCAAGGATGCTGCAGCAGCAGGACGGTTAGATGGTGTTCTCATAAGTGACGTGGCTTCTTGCTCCACTCAGGAACGTACCATACCAATATATCTTAAGGATCATCCTGACCTCCACGCTCCCCCTTCCCGGTGCGCAGGCCAAGTAGGCAGGCCTGCTGTCTTGTCCAGAGACTCCGAGCATGATTTAAGGTTGGAGTTTATATCCGATTTATCAGGAAATCCACTCTCTACTGACTTTACAGTGACCTCCATGACATCTGCTGCTCCTGTTCCTTTCTCTTCTGAGGCAAAACATTTCTGGTCTCCAAGAAGTAGGCAGAAGTCAGTTACCGGATTGCCATCCTTCTTGCAGGACTTTGTTACCAATCATTTCAAAGTCAGAAGCCCCAGGTCCCTCCAGGCTAAGGGGGAGAGTACTTCGCCTGTGGTCAGAAATAATGCTGATGTTAGGAACGGATTTGTTGGAGAGGAGGTGTCACTCATCTTTGGTGGTGAAGAATGCGGTCCCAGAGAGCATGAGGCCTTCACAGTTGAGCCTCCCCCATGCAGAGTCAGCGGAAAAAATGGATATAAAGGCTGTCGCTTGAGAGTGTCAGTCAGTGCCTAGGGTGCCTGGACTTGTCAAGCCTCTCCATTCTGATTGAGCGGCTACACTGTCAGAAGGAGGGAGCCCTAGGACCCAGACCCCCGAGGTCTTCATCCTCCCCAATAATTTGGAGAGGAGAGGGGTCTGGTGTAACCCTGTTTGATCTGCCATATAATGGTCAACTGGAACCTATTTCTCCCGCCGTGAACAAGGAGCGCGAGGACTCGATGGCTGGGCCCAGGGGGTCTGAGGACGATGTTGATGATCTACAAGTTAAGCACAAATTAACAAATGAGACCAATTCCCTGGGAAATGTTTTTGAGTTTGCCCAAGAATTGTTGATGTTGAATCTTCTTTCCCTAATGCAAACAACCTTTCAAGAAATGTTAAAGGCATTGGTTTTTTACAATGCTCAAAATGTCAAGCTTATCCAACTACTTGAAAGTATTAGTAAATTTAAAGGATGGTTCTAGGGATGCGCTTCTGGAAGGAAATTTAAATGGTGTTATCCCCGACCCTAGTTCTCCCCCCTCCTCTAGAGAGAGTCCATCTATCTATTTGCACAGTAAAACATGAGATATATGTTTCTAAATGTCCCTATTTTTATTTATTTTTAAAAGGGAAGTGCATTTGGGAAACAAAGGGTCCTATCTAAGGGTAGCCTCACCATGTTGTTGAGATCAGGGGTGAGAAGGATAGCCTAGGAAGGGAGGGGAGGTCATAAGTATAGGAGCTGGGTGAGGCCACTTGGAATAGATTCCCTGAGCCAACCTCCTAGACCCCCCAAGTTGCCAGCTCCAAAGGCTACCTCTAAGATGTGCAAGCAACTAACCATGAAGGGAAGCTGGGTAAGAAAGGCATTGAGAAGCTAGGGAAACCTCCAACGAAAAGGAGTGAGGAAATTAAGGAAACCAAGGAAAGTATAAATGTGGTAAAAAAGGTTGCTGGGGTCAAAAACAAAAATCCCACAAAAAAAACTCAAAGTATCAAAATTTTGAAGGGGAGATCCTCGCCTAACCCCATATATTGGAGTAGTGACAAAAGGAAATCTGTGTTGGTGCCAATAATTCCTCTCTAGTTCAGACTGTGGATGCCTGTAAGCAATTGGGACCACCATTGTTGCTCCTAAAGATGCAATCTAAAAGGAAAATGCAACAGTCAGTTTGACAACCCTTCACTAGATCCAGGTTGCTAACTGCATTTGCCAATATTAAAAGACCAAGGAAGATTTCTTCAAAGGATTTGGTCCTGGTTGGTTTTAGGAAGGTTGCTGGGGAAGAACTAACCAGTGTATTGTTTGTTTCAGAAGAGACACAGAACTTAGTGGAGTACTCTAGCTCAACCTTGGAGGAAAATGGCATTAGCCTATGTGACGGAAGTGAGGTATTAAGTGCACCTGCTGGCAAATTAGTGGAGGGCTATTATAGTGAAGTACCTACATTTCTAAATCTTATCTTATCTTGCCTTATAATGCGCATAGTTACCATAAAGCTTCTCAGCGCTGTGAGAGTCAGTGCATACCCCTATGGTACTAAATTACCCAAAACTACTGGAGGGTTAAAATGTAACCAAGTTTTTCTGCAGGCCAGATAATAGGGGCTAAAAGGAGTTGATGGGAGTGAGACAGCTCGTAAGAAAGGATAGTTACAATAACGTTCCATAATGATAGAGCCCCAGATACAAGCAGTCATTGGTCCAATCGCCGTTACCACTCCCAGTTAGATGAACATAGGAGCCAAAGCGGGCAGGGTGGTCAGGGGCATATACCCACAGAACAGAGACCCACCCCCTCAAATGCTTTGAAAGAAACTATGAGGATTGCTTCACTTCGACTTGGAGTAGTGGGGGGCTGACGAAATTGACTGGTAGGGTTCGGGCATTCTCTACCTGGTCGTGTCTCGGTTTGGAACGTTCATGAGTTTAAATCGTTTATAGAAATGGAAAAACACAGGGAGGTCTTAACGAATTATCCCATATTGTTCCTCCCGGAGACCTTGTTGTTGGAGTGCCCAGCAGTGAAGGGGTACGTTGCCATAGGTCAAAATGCCATGGCCTCGATAAGAGGGAGAGCAATGGGTAGCCTGCTCATTTTGATATCTGTCCGCTGTGGGAAGAAGGTAACAAAACTCCCAACTACTTGCATATGGGCCCTTGTTTGTTTAATTGATTTGTTAATCAATGACGAGGGGCTAAAATAAATGGTTTGTCTAAATGTGTATGTCCATCTAATTTGTCCCCTGTCAGAGTGTGAATTGTTGGATCTGGTCAATGATGTGGGAAAATTGATATGTGAGTATCCAAATGTTTTGTTCATGGTATGGGGGATTTTAATGAAAGATCAACTTTCAAAGAGCTAGATGTGGCCATGAAAGAGGTATGGTTAGCCTTAAATATTCCGGAAAGCACTTTTCCTGAAAATCATAGAGAAGGAAATGCAAAGATTCTGTCTGGTTGGGTCCAATTGAATTTGATCAATGTTAATTGTCGGTGTAATGAAGATAACCCAGCTATGCGAACTTTCAAACATGGCACTAGAAATCTGTCCATTGACTATCTGCTAGTACCAGTGCACCACTTCCATTGGATAAAAAACTTTAGATTTTTAGATTTGGGGCCTAGCGATCATCTTGCCCTTAGTCTAGAAAACAGAGAAGATTCTTTGCCCTGCCTAAGTACCAACCCATCTCTTGAAGTAGTTTACCATGGGAGAATACGAGTTTTGATTTTCGAAGATGTATTGCAGGATCATTCCGCACTGGAATTTGATCATTTTGACTTGAAAGATGGTCAAGATGCATTGGATTGGTATTATAGGTTAATGAAGCAATTGTTAGCAAACTTCAAACTGGTAAATGGGGGCCCTCACTCAGTTAGTAGTATAAGAGACAAAGGAAACAGCTGATTTGACAATGATTGTAGGGAGGGTAGAAGAGTGGTAAATAGGAGTAATCACCACTTCACGTAAAAAACTAGTGATGTTGGCTTATAAACAACAATGGTGGCTGCGAAAGTCGCCTTTCGTAACCTATGTGCCCCTAAAAAGAAGGAGTTCTATAGGTTAAATAGGGAGTTAATGTTATCTGCCTTTGTTGAAAAAAACAGTTAGCACTTTTGGTGGCTAGTGAATTCAGTAACCTTTTCCTCGCCATTCTTTCTAGAGGCTCTGATAAGTGAGGATGATTGATACACATTTATATATTCGCTATACAGTGGTGGAAACCTTGAAAATTTGTTTGTGTCCCAGGCTAGTTCTGTTGAGGAGGCAGAAATGATTGCAAGTACTCAAACAGCAGTAACGCTCTCCAACATAATCAGTAATATGAAAGCCTCTAGGGCTGGTGGTCCGGATGGGCTCCCATCTGTGATAGTTAAGAGCCTAAGAAACAGGGACTAATGCAGAGTGGGTTCTTCCGATGGTAATGCTAACTAGCATTCTCTCAGACTCCTGGAAGGGAACAATAGTGAAACCCATTCACAAAAAATGCAAATTAGATCCGCCTGCTAATTGCAGCGTGTTTTCTCTTCTAGATGTTCCATCTTAACTTTATGCTCAAACCTTGTTAAAACCCCTAACTGCTTGGGCTTTTGATTTGGGGCTGATTCCAGTTGAACAAGAAGGCTTCAGGCTGAAGCATTCCACGATGTACCACTGTTTCATGCTGTGGGGGGTCACAAGGAAGTCAATTAGGTCGGTAGGTGAACTTTGCTGCTGCTTCGTTGACTTCGGAGCATCTTTCGACAGGGTGGACAGAGATACGCTATGGTGGAAGCTTCAGCGATGGAATATATCTGGAGCATTGTTAAGCCTTATGATGAAAATGCATAGTGATAAAAGGGTCCAGGTGGATCTGGATGGACAAGGCAGCCTGTCGAGGAAAATCCCGATTGAGAATGGTTTACGGCAGGGGTACGCCAGCACCCCTGCTGCTTAGTCTGTTCATTGCAGACCTGCCCCAGGTGTTACGCGATATGCACAGTTACTCTCCAAAGATTGGGGTCAGACACACCAGCTGCCTAATGTACGTGGATGATCTGACGGTGATGGACCTAAGGTCCATAGGGCTCCAAAGAAAATTAAAGGCCTTGAATGCTTATGGTCTGGAAAACAAATTGACGATAAATGTTGATAGAACAAAAACCTTGTTTTTTGCTAGAAAGAAAAATAATTTTGCTTGGTTCTTAGGCAATGTGCGGTTGGAGCAGGTTCGGGAGTATAAGTATCTGGGCATTACATTTTGTGATGATCTGAGGTGGGATAAGCATGTGGCCTCCCGGAGACTGATACTTTCAACTGCAGTGAACGGCCTGAAGAAGTGTGACCGCAAATTTGGTAGCTATACATTCGATCCCCTAGGTAAAGTGATACAAGACAATTAATACCTCAGGCTCTTTATGGTACAGAGGTGTTGGCAATGGATAGGCGGATTTCTTAGGATGGCTGAGAAGGCAATTCATTGAAACTGCTCATAAATTTACCGAAAAATGCCATGATACAAGCCATCAGAAGGGAGCTGAGAACAGTAGCCTGGAGTGTACTGGCAGATGCCAGAGCTGTGCGCATATATTTCTTGATCAAAAGTGGGGTCCCTAGAGATAAATTGTCAGTACTAATTTTACCAGAGATAATGGCAACTTTCCCAACTAAGAGGAACCCTGTGATAGCAATGCTAAGGCGCCTGTAAGTTCCTTATCTGTGCACTGAGGGAGGGACGGTAGCTCAAGTTAGTCATATAAAGAGCACCCTCAGGCAAAGCGCTATTGATACCAGTTGGAAAGAGGACTTTCAGTATCACCAAAGTTAAGAATTCATTTATCCCCTTGTTAGCTGCGCAGGAGAGCATGGATATCTTCCCATATCTATATGCAATTCCAGATAAGTTTTTACAGAATGAAATCCTACGACTGAAGGTGGGAATTGACCCAGGTTGGCGAATAACGGGTTTAAAAACCAAAGTAGACGAGCGCTATAGTCAATGTCCCTTTAGGCGGGTAGGAAGTATTCAGTGACCCACCTTTTGATGGGTTGTGCACTTTTCGTTGAGGAAAGAAAAAAGATCCTCCAACTGTTAGAAATGGGATCTCTAGTTGGCAAGGGCTTGCACCTTTGTCCAAGTAGGGACCCTTCTTCCTAGTCAGGGTAAGGGTGTTACACTCGTGAAGTAACCCCTGCTCACCCTCATGGTAGCTTGGCACGAGCAGTCAGGCTTAATTCAGAGGCAGTGTGTAAAGCATTTGCACATAACCAACAGTAATACCGTGTAAGCACTACAAACGGACATCACACCAGTTTAGAAAAATAACCAATATTTTATATACTCAAGACAAGACCAATTACGACAAAAATCCACAATACTATACTTTAAAAATGAATGCTTGATAAGGTAACTTCTTCTTTGCAGGAATAGCACAAAAGCAAAGTTCGTACGAGTCGGTAGCTCCGTCCGAGCCTACCGTGATGCTGAAAACCACAGAGTCTAACAGTTCCAGCCGACCGCGTCGATACGGGCCAGCAGAGTCATGAACAGACTCGGTTACAGTACCTTTCTCGTTGTGGCGGGTACGGAGTGTACGAGCCGGTCGGCGTTCGTCGCGGTTGCGGTGCAAGACGGAGCGATGCAAGGTGCGGTGTCCCTCGATGCGGTGCAGGCAGCGGCTCGATGAGCGTCGTGCAGACGGAGTCGGTGAGTCCAAGGCGTGCGATGCAGGGTGAGACGATGCTCGATGCGGTGCTGACAGGTTGCAATGCAGGCGACCTAGCCGGAGTGCGGGAGCTGGCGTCGGACAGCGGTGCGAGTTGGAGCGGTGCGTCGCAGACGTGCGAGAGCGGTGCCCCAACCGCGGTGCGGTCACGACTCTTGAGCCAGTTGCAGCGACCTCGTCGGTCGGGTCCGGCTGGTTCAGTGAAGCGATGCGATGCGAACTGCGGTGCCCACAGGTCACGGTGCAAGCAGCGGCTCGATGTTGGCGGCGTCGGACGTCGCCCACGGTGAGACCAGGGTTGCGATGCGAAGCGGGGCGATGCGGTCTGCGGTGCAAACAGGTCACCGGCCAGGGATGGATTCGGTTGACGGAGTCGGTTGCGGTTCCCTTCCTCTGTGGCAACTGAAACAGCGTTCCAGAAGCGGTACCCAGAGGCTTGTGAAGTCTTTGTAGTGCCTGAGACTTCTTAACAGGAGGCCAGCTCGGTTTCAGGCCCTTGGAGATACTCAGCACAAGTTTGTAGAAAGTTCAGTCCTTTCACTGCCCAAGGCAGAAGCAGCAGCTGCAGGCCAACCCAACAAAGCAACAACACAGCAAAGGGGCAGTACTCCTCCTGGCAGCTCTTCCAGCTCTTCGTCTTGGCAGGTTCCTTGATTCCAGCGAGATCTAAATTCATGGGGTCAGGGCCCCAATATTTATATCCCAAATTCCTTTGTTCTCTGAAGGCAGAGAGGCCTTTGCCTAGTCCAAACCAGTTCTGGAGCACTTTGTTGACAAGTCTCCGTCCCTTCTTTCAGTGAGCAGGCCAGGGACATCAGACGCACCACAGGAGGTGGAGCCAGCATTGTGGAGGGAAGGCACTGTCCTATTCAGGGCCCAGGTGCGACCCCTCCCACCCAGCTACATGTAGATCTTGCTATTCAGCCCTGTGCTGACTCACCCTGTCTCCTGGCATCCCCCAGCCCCTGTCACTCACACTCCAGACAAGGAATACACAACCTCGCAGAGGCAGGCTTGGATGGTTAGACAAGAAAATACCCACTTTCTAAAAGTGGTATTTTCAAACACAGAATGTTAAAACCAACTTCACTAAAAGATGCATTTTATCATTCTGAGTCCAGGCATACTAAACTCGAATTTCTACCATGTTCCCGGGGTCAGTTAGGATTATAAGCTGTAATAATCAAAACTGCCCGTTCTGGCCTAGGGGGAACAGGTAGCCTTGCAATAGTGAAAAACGAACTAGGCTGTAATTCACTATCAGGACATGCCGCACACACCCGGGCATGTCCTACCTTTCGCGTACAACGCACCCTGCCCACAGGGGTACCTTGGGCCTACCTTAGGGGTGACTAACACGTAGCAAAGGGAAGGTTTAGGGACTTGCAAGTGTGTGCACTTGCCAAGTCGACATGGCAGCCCCAGGCTGCGCACAGGCTCTGCGGTGGCAGGCCCGAGTTACACTTTACGGGCTGTTTGCGTGGGTGGGACAATCCAGTGCTGCAGCCCACCAACAGCATTTGGTCTATAGGCCCTGGCACTCGCAGTGCACTTTACAAGGGACTGACACATAAACCAAATAGGCCAATCATGGAAACACCAATCCATAACGCATTTTATACAGGAGCACTTGCACTTTCCCACTGGACCGCAGTGAGGAAAGTGCGCAGAATCATTACACCAGCAAAAACAGAGTCAAAACCGGGAGGTCAGAAAGCAAAGGTCAGGGGGAACACGCCAAAAGATGCCAAGTCTAACACATGTCCCCTCCAGCTGAAAGTAGGGAGAACTACCCAACCCCATTGGAGTTCTCTTCACTAAGGCGGAAGAACCTGGACAGACCATCTGCGTTGGCGTGTTCTGTACCAGGACGGTGTTCCACCGTAAAGTCCATTCCCTGTAGGGAGATGGACCACCTCAGCAGTTTTGGATTCTCACCCCTCATTTGCATCAACCATCTGAGGGGCCTGTGGTCTGTCTGAACCCGGAAGTGAGTCCCAAACAGGTATGGTCTCAACTTCTTCAGTGCCCAGTCCACAGCAAAAGCTTCCCTTTCTATGGCACTCCACCTCTGTTCCCTGGGAAGTAGCCTCCTGCTAAGGAAGACTACAGGCTGATCCAGGCCCTCTTCGTTCAGTTGTGAGAGCACCGCTCCCACACCATGCTCTGAAGCGTCAGTCTGCACGACAAATTCTTTGGAGAAGTCAGGTGCCTTGAGCACGGGCGCCGTGCACATGGCTGCCTTCAGGGCATCAAAAGCTTTCTGGCAGGACTCAGTCCAGATCACTTTCCTGGGCTGCCTCTTAGAGGTCAGCTCTGTTAAGGGGGCAACGATGGTGCCATAGCCCTTAACAAATCTCCTATAGTAACCGGTGAGACCTAAGAAGGCTCTCACCTCTGTCTGGGTCTTGGGGGGTTCCCAAGCCAGAATGGTGTCAATCTTGGGTTGTAGGGGCGCCACCTGGCTGCTTCCTACCTGGTGTCCCAAGTACACCACAGAACCCTGCCCGATATAGCACTTACTGGCCTTGATCGTGAGGCCTGCACCTTGCAGAGCCCTCAACACTTTCTCAAGGTGCTGTAAATGTTCTTCCCAGCTGGAACTGAACACAGCAATGTCAACCAGGTAGGCGGCACTGAAATCCTCCAGCCCGGCCAACACCTGATTGACCAACCTCTGAAAGGTGGCAGGGGCATTCTTCAACCCAAAGGGCATCACCCGGAATTGGTAATGACCTTCTGTGGTTGAGAATGCTGATCTCTCCTTGGCCCCATCGGTTAAGGCAATCTGCCAGTACCCAGACGTCAAATCAAACGTGCTGAGGAACCGGGCAGCTCCCAACCGATCAATGAGCTCATCAGCTCTGGGGATGGGGTGCGCGTCAGTCCTGGTGACGGCATTGAGCCCACGGTAGTCCACACAAAACCGGAGTTCTGGAGTGGCACTGGGCGCCGCAGCCTTTGGGACCAAGACCACTGGGCTGGCCCAAGGACTGTGGGAGGGCTCAATCACCCCTAACGCCAACATCTTAGAGACCTCCTCCTTGATGCTGGCTCTGACCCGGTCAGTCAACCTGTAAATTTTGTGCTTCACAGGATGGCTGTCACCGGTGTCCACGTCATGGGTACACCAGTGAGTAACACCGGGGGTCAGAGAGAACAGTGGGGCGAACTGTCCCAACAACTGGCGACAGTCCCCCTGCTGCTCCTGAGTCAGAGTAGGGGAGAGGATCACACCCTCTACTGACCCATCATGCTCCTTGGTAGACAGGAGGTCAGGGAGAGGCTCGCTCTCCTCTTCCACCCCATCATCTGTCGCCAAGAGCATACTCACTTCGGACCTCTCGAAGTGGGGCTTGAGGCGGTTCACGTGAAGGACCCTCAAAGGGTTCCTTGGAGCCTGCAAATCCACCAGGTAGGTGACGTCACTTTTGCGCTCCTTTACCTCATATGGCCCAGTCCACTTGTCCTGCAAGGCACAAGGTGCCACTGGGGCCATGACCCACACTTTTTGCCCAGGTTGAAATTCGACCAGAGTGGCGTTCTGGTCATACCATCTCTTCATTTCTTCCTGGCTTGCTTCTAGGTTCGCCTGAGCGAGTTTCCTGAAGCGGGCAGTTTGGTTTCTAAAGGCCAGCATGTAGCTAAATACATCCTGGGGAGTTTTCCTGGGAGCCGCCTCCCAGCCTTCCTTTACCAAACTCAGAGGTCCTCTGACAGGGTGGCCATACAGGAGCTCAAAGGGGCTGTACCCAAGAGACTTCTGAGGCACCTCCCTGTATGCAAAGAGTAGGCATGGCAAGAGGACGTCCCACTTACGCCTCATGGGTTCTGTTAGACCCTTGATCATGCCTTTCAAGGTCTGGTTGAATCTCTCCACCAGACCGTTTCCTTGTGGGTGGTAAGGAGTGGTGAACTTGTAGGTTACACCACACTCCTTCCACAGGGATGTCATATACTTCGATATGAAATTGGTCCCCCTATCAGAAACCACCTCTCTGGGGAATCCCACACGGGAAAAGATCCCCATTAACGCCCGGCCCACCACTGGCGCCGTCGTTGTCCTGAGAGGGATTGCCTCCGGGTACCGGGTGGCATGGTCCACCAAGACCAGGATGTACCTGTTGCCCATGGCTGTCTTGGGATCCAGTGGCCCCATAATGTCCATCCCTACCCTTTCAAAGGGTGTTCCAACAACAGGAAAAGGTTGGAGAGGAGCTTTGACCTTCCTCCCACTCTTACCACTTGCCTGGCAAGTTTGGCAAGACCTACAGTGTGCATCTGACTGCCTTCGCATTTGGGGCCAAAAGAAGTGGGTGACAAGCCTGTCAAAGGTCTTGTCCTGCCCCAAATGTCCTGCCAAAGGCACGTCATGAGCCAGACCCAGTAGGAAGGTCCTGAAGCGCTGGGGTACCACCAGCACACGGGCTGACCCAGGCTCAGCAACCTTAGGCTCACTGTATAGGAGACCACTCTCCCAGTAGATCAGATGTGACCCGGACTGATTACCAGCTGCCTGGTCTGCAGCCTGCCGCCGCAGACCCTCTAGAGTAGGGCACTCGTTCTGCTCCCTGCAGAACTCCTCCCTGGTGGGACCCCCTTCTTGCTGCCAATGGGTCAGCTCAGAGATGTCTCCCAGTTCGGCTACCTGCTCCCCTGTAGGCACCGGGCGTCCCCCTCGAGGTCCGCCTCCTCCCGGTCCGTGGGAACTTCGGGGGCCGGTTTCCCGCGCCCCTGCCCTTTCTCTTGGCAGGGACTTGGGCCACTGTTTCAGGCTCCAAGTCCTCTTGATCACCCTTTCTGGCTGCCATTGACCGAGTAGACACGCATGCCCACTCTGGCAACCCAAGCATCTCCAAGTGAGACCTGAGCTCAACCTCCTTCCATGAGGACTGCTCCAGGTCGTTCCCTAGCAGACAATCTACAGGCATGGTAGGGCTCACAACCACCCTCAAGGGACCTGAGACCCCCCCATTCAAAGGGAACCTGCGCCACCATACACTGGCGCTCAGAGTTGTCGACAGCAACTACTTGGTGGAATGCTCCTGGGACTACTTGCTTCTCAGACACCAGGTGACACCGGACTGAGGTCACACTGGCTCCAGTGTCTCTGAGAGCCTCTACCCTGTTCCCATTAATGGTCACCCAGGTGCTATATTTCTTTGTGTTAGGGGGCACCTGGTTTCCTGGGACCATCTCACTGTCCCCTAGTGAGACAAGGGTCATTTCTGCGGGATCCCCACCCTCCTGTGGGCACCCCTCCTCCCCAAGCGCTACACTAGCCAACACTTTGGATTGTCCACCGGTGGGTGGCTGTGTCCCCTTCGGGCACTTGGGGTCCCCCTTAAAGTGACCTACCTGGTCACATGCATAACACTTGCGGGGGCCGGTCTCAACAGGCTTCCCTGTAGAGACCCCTTTCTTCTCATCACCGGGGGCTGGGAACCTTTACCCTGGGTACTAGTTTGGGGCCCTTTAGAGAACTCCTGTGCTTTACCCTTGTCCCCCCACCTTTCTGCTGGGGACCCTGCCCACCTTTGGCTGAGTCTCCCCAAACGCTTTCTTGTGGACCCTGGTACTCACCCAGCGGTCCGCTTCCATAGCAAGCTTCCTGGGGTCAGTTAGCTTACTATCAACTAGGTGCTGGCGCAGATCTGCAAAACATAGACTAGACAAGTGCTCCCATGCAATCAAGTTGTAGAGCCCCTGAAAATCTGTTACACTACTGCCCTTCACCCAACCATCCAGAGACCTGCAGAACACATCCACACATTCCAACCAAGTGTTGGCATCAGACTTCTTACTGGACCTGAACTGATCCCTGTACTTTTCAGGAGTAAGACCATACTTCGTGAGAAGGGCATCCTTCATGTCAGCATAGGTGAGGTGATACCCCTTACCCAAAGCTATCAGAGCATCCCTTGCTTCTTCCGGGAAAAGTGGCCACAATCCTGCTCCCCAATTCTCCTCAGGGACCCCATTCATGTGTATGGCTGCCTCATAACCCTGAAACCACCTTTGTATGTCATCCCCCTTCTTGAACTCCTTGCCTACGTTCTTGGGAATGTGCACAATCCTGTCTGCTTTTCTGGACGAATTGCTGCCACCATCTGAGCCTGACTTACTCCTAAGTTCTAGCTCCTTCAGTTCTCTCTCATGCTCTAAGAGCATCTTCCTCTCCTCTATGGCCAATCTCATCTCCTCCCGCTCACTCTCCAGCCTGAGCTTCTGCAGCTCAAACTGCCTTGCCTCCCGCCTGTCCTCCAGCTCCTCTGGGGACAGACTGCTGCTGCCTGACCTGGCGGGTTCCCCCCTACCCAACAGCACATCCACCCTGGAAATAGGCTCCTCCACCTCCTCACTGAGATCACCAGGCTGCCCATTGGCATGTCTGGCTGCTACCCAGGCCCTCAGCGCCTTCTGTAGCTCCTCCTTCCTTGTGAGGCCTTTAATTTGGACTTTCAGGTTTTTACAAATCGCTCGTAACTCCTTTACGGCGTAGGATTCCAACCTGTCCTCCTCAAAGATAACTTCCAGAGATGCAACGGATGATGCAATTGATTCAGGCATGACAAAAGTCGTGAGTTGAAAACTGGCAAGATCAAAAATAGGCCAACAGAAAAAGAACCAGTATGTGGTACGTAATGGTCTGCGATATGGTAGTAGTGCACACCAATCACTGTAAGTCAAGTGCAAACACAAGTCCTATCCTCACCGCTGACAACCAATGTTAGAAATGGGATCTCTAGTTGGCAAGGGCTTGCACCTTTGTCCAAGTAGGGACCCTTCTTCCTAGTCAGGGTAAGGGTGTTACACTCGTGAAGTAACCCCTGCTCACCCTCGTGGTAGCTTGGCACGAGCAGTCAGGCTTAATTCAGAGGCAGTGTGTAAAGCATTTGCACATAACCAACAGTAATACCGTGTAAACACTACAAACGGACACCACACCAGTTTAGAAAAATAACCAATATTTTATATACTCAAGACAAGACCAATTACGACAAAAATCCACAATACTATACTTTAAAAATGAATGCTTGATAAGGTAACTTCTTCTTTGCAGGAATAGCACAAAAGCAAAGTTCGTACGAGTCGGTAGCTCCGTCCGAGCCTACCGTGATGCTGAAAACCACAGAGTCTAACAGTTCCAGCCGACCGCGTCGATACGGGCCGGCAGAGTCATGAACAGACTCGGTTACAGTACCTTTCTCGTTGTGGCTGGTACGGAGTGTACGAGCCGGTCGGCGTTCGTCGCGGTTGCGGTGCAAGACGGAGCGATGCAAGGTGCGGTGTCCCTCGATGCGGTGCAGGCAGCGGCTCGATGAGCGTCGTGCAGACGGAGTCGGTGAGTCCAAGGCGTGCGATGCAGGGTGAGACGATGCTCGATGCGGTGCTGACAGGTTGCAATGCAGGCGACCTAGCCGGAGTGCGGGAGCTGGCGTCGGACAGCGGTGCGAGTCGGAGCGGTGCGTCGCAGACGTGCGAGAGCGGTGCCCCAACCGTGGTGCGGTCACGACTCTTGAGCCAGTTGCAGCGACCTCGTCGGTCGGGTCCGGCTGGTTCAGTGAAGCGATGCGATGCGAACTGCGGTGCCCACAGGTCACGGTGCAAGCAGCGGCTCGATGTTGGCGGCGTCGGACGTCGCCCACGGTGAGACCAGGGTTGCGATGCGAAGCGGGGCGATGCGGTCTGCGGTGCAAACAGGTCACCGGCCAGGGATGGATTCGGTTGACGGAGTCGGTTGCGGTTCCCTTCCTCTGTGGCAACTGAAACAGCGTTCCAGAAGCGGTACCCAGAGGCTTGTGAAGTCTTTGTAGTCCCTGAGACTTCTTAACAGGAGGCCAGCTCGGTTTCAGGCCCTTGGAGATACTCAGCACAAGTTTGTAGAAAGTTCAGTCCTTTCACTGCCCAAGGCAGAAGCAGCAGCTGCAGGCCAACCCAACAAAGCAACAACACAGCAAAGGGGCAGTACTCCTCCTGGCAGCTCTTCCAGCTCTTCGTCTTGGCAGGTTCCTTGATTCCAGCGAGATCTAAATTCATGGGGTCAGGGCCCCAATATTTATATCCCAAATTCCTTTGTTCTCTGAAGGCAGAGAGGCCTTTGCCTAGTCCAAACCAGTTCTGGAGCACTTTGTTGACAAGTCTCCGTCCCTTCTTTCAGTGAGCAGGCCAGGGACATCAGACGCACCACAGGAGATGGAGCCAGCATTGTGGAGGGAAGGCACTGTCCTATTCAGGGCCCAGGTGCGACCCCTCCCACCCAGCTACATGTAGATCTTGCTATTCAGCCCTGTGCTGACTCACCCTGTCTCCTGGCATCCCCCAGCCCCTGTCACTCACACTCCAGACAAGGAATACACAACCTCACAGAGGCAGGCTTGGATGGTTAGACAAGAAAATACCCACTTTCTAAAAGTGGTATTTTCAAACACAGAATGTTAAAACCAACTTCACTAAAAGATGCATTTTATCATTCTGAGTCCAGGCATACTAAACTCGAATTTCTACCATGTTCCCGGGGTCAGTTAGGATTATAAGCTGTAATAATCAAAACTGCCCGTTCTGGCCTAGGGGAACAGGTAGCCTTGCAATAGTGAAAAACGAACTAGGCTGTAATTCACTATCAGGACATGCCGCACACACCTGGGCATGTCCTACCTTTCGCGTACAACGCACCCTGCCCACAGGGGTACCTTGGGCCTACCTTAGGGGTGACTAACACGTAGCAAAGGGAAGGTTTAGGGACTTGCAAGTGTGTGCACTTGCCAAGTCGACATGGCAGCCCCAGGCTGCGCACAGGCTCTGCGGTGGCAGGCCCGAGTTACACTTTACGGGCTGTTTGCGTGGGTGGCACAATCCAGTGCTGCAGCCCACCAACAGCATTTGGTCTATAGGCCCTGGCACTCGCAGTGCACTTTACAAGGGACTGACACATAAACCAAATAGGCCAATCATGGAAACACCAATCCATAACGCATTTTATACAGGAGCACTTGCACTTTCCCACTGGACTGCAGTGAGGAAAGTGCGCAGAATCATTACACCAGCAAAAACAGAGTCAAAACCGGGAGGTCAGAAAGCAAAAAGTCCGGGGACACACGCCAAAAGATGCCAAGTCTAATACCAACCCATATTTAAAAAGTATGGGATACAGTTGAGAGAAATGGGCTTATAATTGCTGTGCGATCTCAGATACCACGGTATAGCCATAGCCACCGATCAACACTATGCCTTTTTTCCTCTTAGTATTTTAAGATAAAGGTTGGCTAGCCTCAAAGCTGGTAGAGCAGTGGTTTGAAAGGGCAAAAAATATGTCGCAAGCTGCTGGTTATTTTTATTATTTTTCTTTTTAAATGTTTTTAATATGTGCTGGATAGTTTTGAAGATCTAACTGAGTCTTGTTCATTTTAAGAGGATGATTTGGCAGGGCCTACCACGAGATGGGAAATTGTGATTAGCTGCTATGCACACTGTACTTTACAATGTTGTATCTGAGCAAAATGAGCTGCAATTTAATGGACTGTTAATATATGTGAGACTTTGGGTTGTCAACTATTTGCTTTTTTTGCGTCTAAAATTTTTTGTGTTTATACGGCTTAGCCAAAGTTATGTGTTTGGTTGAAATTGATCTAATTGTCTGTTATTAATTTTTTATGATATTTGGGATTCTTTATTTATGAATTGGGTAATGTGCAATATTTCTGTAAGAATGTAATTCTTGGAAATAACGTATTTTGGTTAATTGATTGATATAACCAGTTCTGCCTTGGGGGCGTGGCCAGGCAGCCGACCGCGATGCACTGAAGCTCCGCCAGAATCACCCAGCAAAATGCTTTCTGTCGCCTGAATAAAGACTGCAACCTGCACCCGAAGTCGATCCTGCTATTCCCATACAGCGGAGAAGGAGCGGAGGGGTCGGTGACTCCGTGAAACGCCAGCGAACAGACACTATAGTGCCCCGATCGGGCTTGGTTGTGGCCATACTCGTCTACCCAGCGCAGCCTAGTGAACGGCCTTTACATCCCCGGCCTCGAGTGAGACCCCGTGGCTGAGAGGGCGGCGACTCCGGGACTCCCGCTTGACTACTGTTCGTTAAGCAGGTCCTGTGAGTGGGGCGCTTGGTGTGCCTTTCCCCCCCTGGTCCCTCCTGCTGCACATCCCTCCGCGTGCTTCGGTTCCTGGCTGGGACCGGCGTGCACGCGCAAGGCCAGCACCACTCCCGGAGGCCCCGCGGTGACAGGGACCGCGGGAGAGCCAGGGAGGCAGCCACACGGCTGCGTGCATTTCGCTACCAGGGGGGGACGTGGCAACCTGTGGCCCGCCGCCCGCGAGCTACATACAACACCGCTGTTCCTGGAACGCGACGCCCAAGCAACGTTGCTGGCAGAACTGGGCATCTTGGTGGGCCGCTGAGGACGGGCTGCACAACCGCCATCTTCTGGGAGCCCGGCTCCGTGGGGGAATTGCTGGCCCTGCAATGGCCCCCACCCCCCCTGATTTACCCCTGCAACGAGCACTTGCTGGCCCATTTGTCGCGACCTCTCGGATCCACCATAAGATTGTGGTGCCCGGCCCTACAGTTGTTCACTGGGGTCGCCCCATCAACCACCACGCACTGCCACTGTCCAAAAACTGCCCTTTTCTAAACCAGCTGCCCCTGGGTGTTGTACTTGCTCAGCCATATGTACTAGTCACTGGAGAGGAAACTTTTGACCAAATTGCCCCACTGACTACTTTATAAACACTCGCTCTGGCTCCCCCTTACATGCGTGCTGGGCGGAATGTGCCGTAAGGACCCCAAACAAAGACTGCTAACATTCGAGAAACCTGCGGAGAAAGCACAAGAGCTCGACACCAACATGGAGGAGGGGGTCAGGTCACGGTCCCTGCAACCGACCCGACTGCAACCCAGTCTTCCCTCTTGACGGAATTGAGAGCCAGATTTAGAGCATTGGACGGCAGGTTCGACACGCTTGAAAAGCGGCTGGATACCTTGGGGGCCAAAATCGACGTTCACGATCGTCGACTGGACACGGTGGAGGGGAGGGGGTCCGACCTTGAAGATGGAGCTGCGCAATCTACTAAACGCTTGGAGCGTATGGAAAAACTGCTAAAAGACGTTGCTATCAAGAATGAGGACTTAGAATCACGCAGCAGGCGCAACAATCTACGCATTCTCGGAGTGCCCGAGTCCACAAATACTGGCCGCATGGACCTTTTTGTAGAGACGCTGCTCACCGACCTCTTTGGGAAAGATGCTTTCAT
Organism: Calotriton arnoldi; assembly: GCA_963921515.1. Lineage (NCBI taxonomy): Eukaryota > Metazoa > Chordata > Amphibia > Caudata > Salamandridae > Calotriton > Calotriton arnoldi. Next base: position 700,119 of record CAWUFW010005582.1, on the reverse strand, counting down.
CCCGGGATTTGTTGTAGAACGTGCTCATCGCTCCCTGGGCCCGCGTCCCAATCCCGGCTGCCCACCAAGACCCATTATTGCTAGAATAATGAACTTCCACGACTGGGACACAGCTCTCCCTCTAGCACGGGAACGTGGCGAGACCACCTGGCAGGGCTCACCAGTTGCACTGTATCCAGACTTCACTGCGATGGTGCAAGATGCACGGCAAAAATACAACGGCGTCAAAGCAACTCTGCGGAACTTGGGCCTTCGATATGGACTGTTATATCCAGCTCGCCTACGAGTCGATATCAACGGCCGCTCCCGCATCTTTGATTCCCATACTGCGGTGCAGGAATTCTGTAGAACCTACAAGAACAGCAACAACCAGCTGAAAGAGGCTGGGTCTGGTCCTTCCCCCCCACATAGTGGCTCGGTCGCCAGCGTAGATCTCTTCTCCACGGAATAGCTTTTTTCAACTCGTTCAGGTCTGCAGTTTTTCTAGGCTAGAAACTTTTCATGGATACTGAGACAGAATACACATGACTGAAACTTACTTTACATTGCTGGGAGCTGTCGGGGCTGTCGGGGCATTGCCTCCCCTTAGAGTGTTTCTCATGCTACTGGTTTTCCTGATAATAATGCATCATACTGTACATTTGCATTTACAACTCAGATGTTTACTGGATGCATTTGGTTATGGTTTGATGGGATGGGTTCCTGACGTCTGCGGGCGTGAGGTTGGGTGGGGGGCGGGGAATATTCAGATTTGTTTCTTTTGCTATTGTGCGCAGAATGCTTGTTGCTGTGTAGAAATGTATTTTTTCACTACTGCCACACTGCTTTTTCACATAGATTGTTGGAATGACATTGTTACTTAACTTATCTGACCGATCCTGCCTGTCCTTGATTACTTGGAATGCTAGGGGCCTCAACAACAACAAAAAAGGGAAACATGTACTCCAATACCTATACAGGCATCACATAGATGTTGCGTTTTTACAGGAAACCCACCTCCCTAAGTCAACCGACACTCATTTTGCAGCTAGCTAGGGCCCACATCGCTACTTTTCAAATTACAGCTCATATGCCCGGGGCACAGCGATACTTATCCACAAGCGACTCCCCTTTCACTTGCACAAAGCCCATTATGATGAAGACGGTCGCCACATCATAGTAACAGGAAAACTGATGGGCCACAACGTTACATTGGTATGCCTATATGCCCCTAATACTGACAGTCCTGAATACTTTCACGAGCTCCATTCCTTGGTTCTCCGCAGGGGCTCTGATACCATATTAATGGGAGGAGATTACAACCTATTGCTTCACCCCACATTAGACATTTCTTCTGCCTCCCCAAACACCAAACCACGTGCACGACGCACCCTCATTGAAATGTGCGACTCACTGAACCTGTTTGACATTTGGAGAAAACGCAATCCTACAGCTGACGCTTACACGCATTACTCGGCACAATACAATACATGGACCAGGTTGGACTACTGGTTATGCTCTCCGGGCTTAGCCTCATGGTATAAGTCCACCAAGACGCTCCTTAGAACGTATTCAGATCACTCTCCGGTGGTGCTACAGGTTAGGGTCCCCAGGCCGGAGGGACACGAGCGACAGTGGCGGTTCCCGAGCAGGGCCCTAAATGATGACCTGTTTTTCTCTGTGATTAGAGAGGCAATAGTGGAATATTTTGAATGAAACACTAGTTCGGTAGATACCTGGGCAGTACTTTGGGAGGCCTTTAAAGATTTCATCAGGGGTGTTAGCATTTCCAAGCATGCAGGAGTATTGAAAGATCTCAGGGCGACCCTGGACCGCCTCGAGCAGCAACTGGATGCCATAGACCGAGAGCAACTTCACTCCCCTCATCCAGATGGTGCCAGACGATGACTGGCACTGCTCACTGACTTCCATGAGGCGGCCGAGAGAGAAATCCATTTTCTGAGTAAATATGCATCCGCCCGCCGTTATGGGGAGGGGGAGAGACCAGGATGCACCTTGGCACGTGAATATGTCTCTTTACACCGCGAGCAAATACCACGCGGTAGGGTACAACGCGGACGTTACATTGTCCGCGTTGTTACCACGCATGGCTTTACATCGCAAGTCGTTTCTACAACTTGCACTAGATGGCGCGCTGGACTTAGGAATAGTATAAATTACTATTCCTACTCCAGTTTGCGCAACAGCAGGGAATGTGTTGGATTTAAAATCCAACACATTCCCTGGTGTTGCGCGCCATCTAGCACAAGTCGTTGAAACGACTTGCGATGTAATGCCATGCGTGGTAACAACGCGGACGATGTAACGTCTGCGTTGTAACCTACCCGCGTGGTATTACCCACGTTGAAACCGCTGTTTCCCTGGCACGTCTGTTGAGACCTCCTTATAGCAAATCTTATATATCAGAACTCAAATCCATGTCAAGACAACTCCTTACTGATACTGCCGACATCCGGGATGAATTCTTGACATATTATAGCACACTTTACACATCCAAAACCACACATACTCCCCCTGAACTAGAAGAATATTTTTCCGAAATTGCCCTGGTATATCTAGAAAAATACATGCAAGACTTTCTGGCTGAACCCTTTTTCCTCTGATGAGATTCTAAGCGCGATTGAGGCTCTGAACGGTTCCACTGCTCCAGGCCTTGATGGTTTCATGGGTGACTTTTACAAATCCTAAAAAGACTTACTGGCTCCCAAATTGTTAGAGGTTTACAATGAGGCGCTAGAGCGAAAGGAGTTACCGCCCTCTCTTCGAGAGGCTGTGATTGTATTACTCCCAAAGCCTGGGAAGGACCCTCTACTCTGTGGATCGTACAGACCGCTGTCTTTGTTAAATTTAGATTATAAAATCCTAGCGAAGATGATTGCGATGCAGCTCTCTTTATTACTCGACAGAATAATCTCCCCCGCTCAGTCTGGGTTCGTGCCCCACCGGTCCACCTCCCTGAATTTAAGGACACTGTTCGCAGTATTGCATAGAATTAATCCTGAGATCCCAGCGGCGGCAATTCTCCTAGACACCGAGAAGGCCTTCGATTCCCTGGAGTGGCCCTTTTTTCTTTCTGTTGTGCGCAGAATGGGAATGCCCATGGGATTCATCAATCTCACTGCTCTCCTATAACGTGGCCCGACGGCCAGGATCCGCCTAAATGGCACCATATCTCGCCCCTTCTCCCTCTCAAGGGGTACCCGGCAGGGCTGTCCGTTATCACCGCTTCTGTTTATTCTGGCAATGGACCCCCTGGTCTGGCATTTTCAGGAGCGGCATCTGCAGAGAGGAATCCAGTTGAACACGGGTCCCCTGCTGGTTCTTTATATGCGGACAACGTCATTCTGTACGTTCGGGAACCACAGGCAAACCTTGAACCCTTGATAAGGGAAATTATTAGGTTTGGGCGCTTTTCGGGCTTGGGAATAAATTGGCACAAATCAGTTATATTTCCGCTCACCACAGGCACCACACGCTGGACTTGCGAGTTTCCTCTGGAGTGGTGCGAGGACTCGACTAAATATCTAGGAATACATATACACTTGGATACTGCTCAAATAATCTGACTAAATTATGGCCAGGCGGTGCATAAACTTGAGGCACAGGTTGAAAAATGGTTACGGCTCCCCCTTTCGATTGCTGGCCAATTTACTTTAATAAAAATGATTGTCCTCCCCAAATTTCTCTATCTGTTTAACAATATCCCTATACCACTCCCTAACAGTTTCTTCTTGACATTACGCACTCACCTCATTAGGCTTACCTGGGGTGGCAAGAGACCTAGGGCCCGCTGGGAAGTTATGACTCTCCCTTACGGTAGAGGCGGATTTGGGGCATCCAACCTTCAGTTATATTATTTAGTTGCACAGTGCAGTTACGCACACTCTTAGTTCCATCATGACACCAGAATCCCGTACTTACGCCCGGAGGCTGATTTAGTCCTCCCTGGCTCCCTAAACACGGTACTGCCTCAGGGTTTCCCCCGAGACCCCAATGACATACAAACTGTCTCAACCACCAGCTGGGCCTGGAAAAAACTGATTAGAATTATGAAGGCCTCCATACTATATTCTCCTGGACTCCTGATTATTAACAAAAACTGGATCCCAATCACCGGTGAAAAACTGGTGCAAAAAACGCTCTCTAAATACGACATAGGTAAAGTAGGGGACCTGTTCACTGGTGGGCAGGTTTTCTCTATCTCAGAGGAAGAGAACTTCACTGAGGCAACGTTCATGGACAAGTTCATTCTTAACCGGGTACGTTCAGCGATGAGACCGCTGTTACCGGGATTCCCACTTGAGCCTGAACCATTTGCTCCACTCTCCATAGTTATTGAATACAATAGAACATCTCACCTCCAAACTATACAGAGCATGTGCAGACATCATCCCATTGGACGATACCAAACTACGGGAGCAATGGGAGGGTGATCTGGGTCACCCGATCCTAGATGACCAATGGACTGCGTGCTGTATGCAGACGAAGGAAATCTCCTTAAACTGCCGGTATAAACTGATACATTTTAAATTTTTACGCAGACTCTATGTCACCCCAGAGAAAATTCATAAGATAGACCCGACCAGACCCCACTTTTGTTTAAAATGCGGGGCCCGCATGCAGATTTTGCACAACTCACATGGAATTGCAGTAAAGTCAAAACATACTGGGCAGAAATATTTCGAACATTGGGAAACATGGTGGAGATGGACATCAGACCCACACCGGAAGTCGCGTTGATGGGTTATATGGTCAACTTTCCGAAGAGGATTCGCAAATTTATTGCCTTGGGGTTAGTGTTGGCAAAAAGAGAGATTGCACTGAAGTTGGGGAAGAAGACTGCCCCAACTTTACAGAGTTCGTTAAATAGCCTTACATATTGTAATACAAATAGCGAACTGTACTGCAGCACCTTACCCAGGTCGTCCCGTCCAAAGGACATTTGGGGTCCTGTAAAAAACTATGTAGCTGCCTCACACTCTTTAAATACCTCACAACAGGAGCATGGGATTGTCCCGACAGGAGTGGGCTGATCATGAAGTGTGCATTATGTTTGATTAATCCACTAATTAATGTCACACCTGAATTAAGACACTACTTTGCAGGACCCGATGCAGTCTGTAAGATGCGCTCAGTTGGGTTTGTAGTTTGGAGAATAACTGCTGTTAGTTATAATAATTTGCAAAGGTTGTCAAACATGTCTGATAGTAGTGATGTACCTTATTGATGTCTATTCTCCAAACGGTGTTTTGTAATAAGCAATGTGCATTGACATACTCAATGTTAAACTCGAGAAACTGGTAAATAAAGTTTAAAAAAAAATATATATAACCAGTTCTGTCTTTGAAGTGGGGGAGACTTCAAAGAGGGGCTTTGAAGTACACAGAGGTTCCCCCTTTCCTGCCTAACTCCAGACTCACTACAGGGGGTTAAGCAGTCCTTTGTGTGGGGACAGGACACAGCCCATTCAGGTGTAAGTGTGAGGCTGTGCCCAGCTCCTCCCTCCCATCCTGCCCAGTATGGCCCATCAGGTTGTTGATTGCCTATCAGTCCTTAGGCTTCCATTGTGTGTGGTTGTCTAGAGGGAATGCACAAGGCCCAGTTGTCACCCACCCAGACATGTATTAGAGACAGGCAGCAGGCACACAGGGCTTAAAAGCTGAAAAATGCCAACTTTATAAAAGTGACATTTTTAAAGTTGTAATTATAAATCCAACTTTACCATTAAAGAGGATTTATTATTACAAATCCATAGGTACCAAACATGTTAGTTCTACTTCCTCTCAATCAGAAATTATACTTATTAGAGATAATAAGAAATCCCCAATGTTAAGCTATGAGATTGGTAGGCCTTACAGCAGTGAAAAAAATAATTTCTGAGTTTTTCACTACCAGGGCATGTAAAACGTAAAAGTACATGTTCTACCTTTAAGTTACGCAGTGCACTGCCCTGTGGGCTTTCTAGGGCCTAACCTGCGGATGTCTATATGTAATAAAATGGGGGTTTAAGGCTTGGCAAGGGGCTTTAAATGCCAAGTTGACATGACAGTGTAAACTGCACACACAGGCTCTGCAGTTGCAGGCCTGAGACATGTTTTAAAGGGTTTCTTAAGTGGGTGGCACAATTATTGCTGCAGGCCCACTAGTAGAATTTAACTTGCAGGACCTGGGCACATGTAGTGCACTTTACAAGGGACTTGCAACTAAATAAAATACACCAATTTAGTATAAGCCAATTGTACCAGGTTTTAGGGAGAGAGCACATGCACTTTAGCACTGATTAGCAGTGGCAAAGTGCCCAGAGTCCTAAAGTCAACAAAAACGAGGTCAGAAAAAGGGGAGGAGGAAAACAAAAGGTTTTCGGGTGACCCTGCAGAAAGGGCCATTTCCAACAAGGAGGAACAGTTTTTTAAATGTTCAGTTTTTTCATTTCCAGCCAATAATGGCCCTTCACATAGCTAAACTCCTATTGTGCTTAGCTCTGATATGCTTTTTGAGTTACTGAGGCTGTAATTTAGAAGAGAACAGGACGATTGTGACCTTGCACCCTTCAACAACACAAAAGCTCACTGTATTCAGACATTTTTTGAACTTATATTTTTGAGGACTTTTACGGCTTGAAACGAAGATTTTTGCTTCCCCATTTTTGGGCTTAAACAGGTCAGATGCATTCTTCTGTGGTGGAGCATTTGAGATATTAGGGTCTGAGCCTAATCAAAACCTCGGTGCTTTGCTATTTCCCCACCCACAGTCTTTCACCTCTTGATAATGACCTTGAAAGGTCATCCTTATATTTTCCCTCTACTGCAACATAGTTTTGAGGCTAAACTTTGCTAAAAACCTGCTTGTGCTGCCTCTCTCTGGAATTTTGCAAATAAATGATTGCAGAGATCTCCGCAGTCAGGATGGAGATATCCACTCAAAAAGGATAGGCGAAGCAGAGGCAGCGAGCTCTGCACATTGGTTAGAGAATAGCATTTTGTAATACGTGAGTATTACTATTGAAGTTCTAATACACGTACTACAAAATTCAGTTTGTGAACAAACCCCATAGAAAGACGCATCCATTGATGGTTTGCTGACATTAATGCTTCCTAGTGAAACAAATACATTTTAAGGATACCCAAGATCAAAACTGATTAAAAACAATTGCTAATCTCAAAAAGTTAAATCGACTTAAACTCCTTTGTGGAGCCCTCCTAAATAGGGGAGTGTTATACACAAGTTGCTTTGACACTGGTCACACTTGAGGGGAAAACATCATACACACTGGCATTCACAAGGAAATAATTCAAATAGATTGAAATCATACCTAAATATATGACTCCTAAATTGTGTTATACCCTTTGATAGATGTGCTGCTGTCCCCACTTCATACAGTGAAAAAGACTTTCTCAACAATGATAAAGGCATAAACAATTAGCAACATTTTAAAGTTAGATGGAAAGGTAGATGGGAGGCCAGTGCCCTGAGTATGAGAGGCGCTGTTGTTAGATACTCATGTAGCAAGCATTTTCATAACTTAATATTTAAGACCCTGGGATTGAAGACTCACTTTTATGAGGTCACAGCCGTTTGCACTTGGCACTCCCTGTGTCCTCAATCAAGATCTCAAACAAGGGGCAATTTTCTAAATTTACAAGGGACCCCATTACAATAAGCACTTTGCAGTGTTGTGAAACCATGTGTGCTAGGACCCTTGCGGTTCTGGGGGAACTCAGTAGAGGAAGTGCGTAACTGGTTGGGAGGTGTTAAGGTGTGGTCATGAACGGTTATGGCATAATCAGAGAACAGAGTGAGATTGCATGCTGAGGAATAAAGAGGTGCAATCCAGAGCTCAATGTGTGGTGTACTGCTTTGCATGCTCCCAGACTTGGGAGGACTCTACAACTGGCGACGATTGTAGGATGTGTGCCCTGAAGAAAGGAGACTGCTTTCCCTGGAAGTTTGCAAAGCTACAGCAAATTCCTTGTGTGTACCATGTTTGCCTATTTTGATGAGAAGCAGTTCAATGTTGGGGTGTGTGGAATCAAAGCCCTGCTCCAGCCCACATACGGCTCTAGAAGAAATTGAAGGCCCTGCAGAGGGCACCTTGGAAAGCTTGCCAGAAACTCAGTGGTAAGGCCAAAAGAAGAGCTACTGCACCATAGCTTAACACAAAGCCATCATTGATACAGAGCAAAATGCTAGAATCAGTTACAAACAGGCGCAATGCAAAAAGCTGAAAGCAGTGATGAACAAGTACAAGAAACTGAACCGCTGCTTACCATCAAGAAAGAAGATGGTGCATTACAACCTCTGATCGGGCATGGCAACCCAAGTACAAGCACATGGCCAGTGCCTGCAGGAGCTACCAGCCAGAAGACCAGTTGCCATCACAGCATATACTCTCAACGGCATTTAAAAAGAGCGCGAAGTACAGTGCAGCCGCATTCCTGAAACCTCCACCACCATTCAGCACCACCAAGAAGCAGAATATTGGCGCCATATGGACTGTAAGGATTGAGACCTTCGATGATTTCATAGATGACATAGAAAAGGTTAATGACAAGAAAATTATTAAGTACCTACAGAACCTTGCTGGTGACAGAGTAAAAGGAGTGCTGAAAAAAATATCACAAGCTGACGAAATATCATACTGTCAAGTCAAGGAAGCTTTGAAAGCCAAGTTCAATCTGATGTCAAACATGAACTATGAAAGATACATTTTGCAATCAAGTGTGACAGCAAACTGGTGAAACGATGGATGAGTTTGTTGAAAGACTTGATATGCCTAGTTATCAATGACTGTCTTTCAGACTCCTTTAGAGGACACATGTTGAGAGAAATTACTAATGGCCACCAGTGCCAGAGAAATAGCAGTTTGAGAAGCTGCTGATATAGAAACTAGAACCGCGAAAAAGGAATCAGCGCTGGCCATGAAGAGTAAAGACAAACATCGAATAGAAGCATGCAAGTCGCCGTTTACAAAGAAAAAAAGGTTGTGCTTCTGATGTGGGTTTTCATATACACAAGAAGACAAATTTTCAGCCATGGGTCAAATGTGAAAAGGCTACAGTAAGGAGAACTACTTCATAACGGTGTGCAAAATGAAAGAGAAACTAACTGCATCACAGCGAGAAAAGAAAATGGACGCCAGAAAGTTCCAGAAGCCTTCTCGCCACGCCCATGATATGAGAAGGTGGCATTTATTACAACAAGTAGAAATCAGATGAACTCAATCATCAGCGAGTTCATCCTGCAGAGGCTCGTCAATGCCATCATCGAGCACCAATGAGGAAAATGGATGTGCGCTGATGGCATCGACCAACAAATGATGGGCACATGTAAGTCTGGCTGCTTGCAAGGAAGTACCAATTGCAACAGCAAACCACCAAACAAAACAACAAAACTCATTTTGCTATTTCCCCAAGATTACAATAAAGGTCAGCTGTTGCCACATATCTTTCATTATAGGCAGTGGTGCATCGATTAACATATGCCAGTAGAGAGGTTTAACAGCTTATTTCCTGTGCCACGTCTCCATCCATTAAACACGAAAGTATACACGTGGGTAGCTTCTAAACCATTGCAGACTCAAAGGTCATTCACAGCGACTTTGAGAAATAAAGCAGTATCAGTGCAGTGCCAATTCATGTTCGTCCAGTGCTTGCCTACTCAGCCATGTCACTGCTGCTGGCATGGGACTGATATCTATCAATTACAACCTTCACACTCAATCTGAAGTAGTGAGTCGAATTTCGAATTTAGATACTTTCTTTCAGTCAAAGACCTTATAAGCAGCAAAAATTAAAAACATTACATTGCTCGTTAACATAAATCTCAAAAACAGATAAAAGGCATTAACTGTAAGATGTCTATCATAAGTCATAATCACATTTTGCAGCAAATTGCAGGAGAAGTAAAAACAAAGAAAACATTCATATCTAAAAATACTGTTAACATAAAATATGTCTGCACATAATTGTGTATGAAATTTTGGACAATAAAAATAACCAGTTTCTTTAAAATTTGCATCAATATCATGTCAACCTACATAATTAATCACTAACAGTGCGTAAGTGCAATTTAAAACTAGTATAAACACGCAAATTACCCTGCTTACCAAATTCTCATTTACTTTTATCATCGTAATTGGTTGATTACTGGGCTCGATGGTGGCAGCCACCCCTTGCTTTGCGGACCCGGCATGGATAGACCAACCAATGTTCTGTGAACCTTGTGGCGATATTAATTCAGCCTCTTAATAGGACACGAAAAGTGTAAAAATAAATTTACAGGTGATACTAGCAAACAAGATACCCAACCTAGGAAAGTAGTAATTTGCGTTAGTCATAGTTAAAGGTTAGTTTCTGTGCTAGATAGAAACAGCTACTGATTGCTTTGCAATCCTGACATGGTTAGGCCAGATTGAGTCAAGTAATTTAGCAATCGAAAAAACAATGCATAGATCAGTGTCCGACCTGCAGATTCGCAAAGCCAGTTTGTGTTGGCGTGTTCTGTACAGAGGCACAATCCAGTGCCTCTGTTGTCTTTTATATGTTGGGCAAAAAAGAGTAAATGGTTATCTGTTTCATCAACTACCCTGCAAGCCGGATAGAGTGCACTGCCCTCTGGGCAGGGCCTCCACTTACTGGTGAAGGATGCAAGTGGCCGAGTTCCTAGCCTAAATCTTATATACAGTTATCTAGTAAATAACAGGTCAATCTCGTCAAGAAAAGTTTCACATTTTGGCTCACACTTTTGGTTTAATAAATGCTCAGCCGCACTACTGTGGCTAGTTGATTGACATATTTTTGTCCTCTCGTGATCCTAGAAACCATTTTTTACCTTTTAGGCAGATGAGGCGTTAATGGACTCAGGACATTGTCAGAAGTCAGGGAATCCCAAAATACAAAGAGTTTGTTTGACATACTTTAACCATTGCAGTGGGGCAACACTCATGAGCATACTAAGAATATCCTTCATCCCAATCCTAAAGTGTTCCAACTCAGCAATCAACCATAATCTTAGCCAATATAAAACAGGTTTCAGTCTCACCACCGCAGTAATCGGTTGGATGTCCAAGTCCAATTTAAAAAAGACCTGGGGCGTGCTTTGAGGAAGGTTCAATGCTATCCTCAGAAACGTATTTTCAGCTACCCCTAGAGTCTTCAGGTTACTGTAGGTTGAGCCCTCTAAATTTCCAACAGTGGAGACATTGGATAAAAGGTAATTTTGTTTTGTGAAGCTCAGCGTGGTAGTGCAAAATAAGCTGAATCTATTGAGCAGAGTTTCCAAACCCTTTTAAGTTTTCGACACCAGGAGGGTGTCATCCGCAAATAAAAGGGCTGGAATCATGGTACCACCCTGGACTGGAGAACAGTTTTTGCAGCCCATTACAAATTTGACACACTTGTTTATAAATAGTAGGAAAAGAGTTTGGGCAAGTACGCATCCCTGTTTTACGCCCCTATCAACTACTATGCAGTCTGTTGTTCCACCATTAGGGCCACATCTTATTTGGGTGAAATTCTCAGAGTGGGGTCTCACAATAATTTCCAGTAACACAGGTGGAAGACCCCTCAAGACTGCCCAGAGTCTAACTCTGGGAACAATACTGAATGCAGCCTTGAGGTCCATGCATGGTACATAAAGACTCCCTCTGTTTAAGTCCACTGTCTTCCTTCTAATCAGAAATCTAAAAACTTGGTCAACAGTGCTAGTTTTTGAAAGAAACCCCCCTTGGAATTGACACAGTATTTTGTTGTCTTCTATTCAAGAATTCAGGGTGGCCAAAACCTTTTCGCTAAAGATCTTCTGGGCTATGTCAATGATAATTGGTTGGGTCAGATTTCAAACTCTTCTTATGTATGGGGACTAGTTATGCTGCCCTCCAAGTATTGGGGATTGGCACCCCAGCCAGAATGACATTGAAAAATCTATTTAAGCAGGGTGCCCAAATCTCTGGTTCCAACTTATACAAGTACCCAGGATTCTTGTCCAGGCCTAGGGCCTTGCCAGCTTTCAGCTCACAAATAGCTTGCTGTGTCTCAGTGAGGGTCAGTGACATTGTAGCATTAGTCAACTCTCGAGGTAGCCCGGGAGAGTCATCGACTAGGATGTTTAGATCAGCTGACGACCTCTCCGAGTCGGCCCTATCCAGGTCGTCATAGTCAGCACTTCAAAGGATTTGAAAATGGGTAACCCAGTCCTTGGGTAAGATGTTAGAATCAGGTCTCATCATAGTGGTTTTACTTCCATGACTGAGCACATGCTAGAAGGTTGCCTGGTTCTTATTCCAAATGGCATTTAGGACATCTCCTCATATCGAAGAGTCCCAAGATGTCTTCGCTTGCTTAAGGTTCGCTTTATGAATCACTGACTAAATATCGAAGGTCACAATATCGACCTACAAAAATATCGCAGCAAAAATATCGAAGACAAGAATATCGACATCCTATCAACATTAAGGTAAGTACAAAAATATCGAAAAAAAATATCGATGTCAAAAATATCGTTGTTAAAAATATCGTTATTAATTTAAGTTAAAAAAATATTGTAAAATAAAGTAAATAATACATATAATTAAAAGAAACATAGTTAAAAATATTTTAAAATGCTTAAAAATTATAAGTAATATATATAATTTGAAAACACATTAAACATATACATATAATATATAATATATATATACTTACTTATTAATGTTTTAATATTTATTTTAATAACATAAATTGTTTAATTTATTTTTATAAATTATAAATACATATATACACATAAAACAATAATATAAATAAAAATTAAATAAATATATGTAACAAATTTAAAAAAATTAAATTATTTTAAATCTTTTTAAAAATAATTATACAGTACATTAGCTAAAAAAATACAAAATATTAGATAGAGGAGGAAATCAAATTACTATTCCCACTCCAGTGAGTGCAACAGTAGGGAAAGTGTTGGCTAGCGTAGGGGTAAAAATTACTGTTCCCACTCCAGTGAGTGCAACAGTAGGGAAAGTGTTGGATAGCATAGGGGTTAAAATTACTATTCCCACTCCAGTGATAGCAACAGTAGGGAAAGTGTTGGATAGCGTAGGGGTAAAAATTACTATTCCCACTCCAGTGAGTGCAACAGTAGGGAAAGTGTTGGATAGCGTAGGGGTTAAAATTACTATTCCCACTCCAGTGAGTGCAACAGTAGGGAAAGTGTTGGATAGCGTAGGGGTAAAAATTACTATTCCCACTCCAGTGAGTGCAACAGTAGGGAAAGTGCTGGATAGCGTAGGGGTAAAAATTACTATTCCCACTCTAGTGAGTGCAACAGTAGGGAAAGTGTTGGATAGCGGGGGGGTAAAAATGACTATTCCCACTCCAGTGAGTGCAACAATAGGGAAAGTGTTGGATAGCGGAGGGGTAAAAATTACTATTCCCACTCCAGTGAGTGCAACAGTAGGGAAAGTGTTGGATAGCGTAGGGGTTAAAATTACTATTCCCACTCCAGTGAGTGCAACAGTAGGGAAAGTGTTGGATAGCGTAGGGGTTAAAATTACTATTCCCACTCCAGTGAGTGCAACAGTAGGGAAAGTGTTGGATAGCGTAGGGGTTAAAATTACTATTCCCACTCCAGTGAGTGCAACAGTAGGGAAAGTGTTGGATAGCGTAGGGGTAAAAATTACTATTCCCACTCCAATGAGTGCAACAGTAGGGAAAGTGTTGGATAGCGGGGGGTAAAAATTACTATTCCCACTCCAGTGAGTGCAACAGTAGGGAAAGTGTTGGACAGCGTAGGGGTAAAAATTACTATTCCCACTCCAGTGAGTGCAACAGTAGGGAAAATGTAGGATCGCTTAGGGGTTAAATTAACATACTTATAAATTAATTTAAAAATAAATAAATAACATATTAATAATTATTTAACCAAATAATTATTAATAAATACCAATTAAATTAAATTAATATTTACTTAAATAACATTAAATTACTTCCCACCCTATTCCCCTATAAACACACAACGCGCTACACATAAAAAATAACACAATTATTGTAATTATCAATTAATCCATTAATAAAAATGAATTACCAATTAATAATTAATTAACAATAAATTAATTAACAATAACAATAAATAAAAAATAATAATAAATTAATTATCATTAATATAATTTTTAATTAACCAGTTAATAAAACTTATTACCAATTAATAATTAATTAACAATACATTAATAATCAATAACAATATACACATATTAACTAATTAATTATATTTAAATTACTTCCCACCCTATTCCCCTATAAACCCACAACCCGCTACACATTAAAAATAACATAATTAATTTAATTACCAATTAATCAATGAATTAAAATTAATTACCAATTAATAATTAATTTACAATAAATTAATGAACAATAACAATAAATAAAAATAATAATAAATTAATTATAATTAATATAATTATAAATTAACCAATTTATATAAATTAATTACCAATTAATAATTAATTACCAATAAATTAACAATGAATAACAATAAATAAAAACATATTAATTAATTAATTATAATTAAATTACTTCCCACCCTATTCCCCTATAAACCCACAACCCGCTCTGATACTAAAACGCAAAATTTCCTTTAAAAAAATTACTATTTTCTAAACATTTAATACATATATTTAAAAATAATGAAAAAACTTTAAAAAAAATGTTAAACATACATATACAATGCATAACACTAAAAAAATCGCTATTATTAACAACTATATTTTTGCTAACGATATTAATGACTTCGATATTACTTACTTCGATATTAAAAAATCGATATTACTTACCTTAAAGTCGATATTCTGGTCAACGATATTCTTGACTTCGATATTCTGTCCCTACGATATTTAAAACTCGATATTAGTGTAGGTCGATATTTAAAATTCGATATTTTGACTGCCCACCTCGCTTTATATCTAGCCCTAGCTGCCTGAATTAGGGATTGAGGGCCACTTTTAATACTTTTGACCAGGAGGGTTTTCGCTTCTTTATACTCTTTATTATACGAAAAATGATTACCATTATGTGTGGGATTATGTCTCAATGTAGTTTTGGTGAATCAGGTGTTCCTTAATAGCTCAAAGCAATTGCTTTGGGATTTCATAACAGCAAGAAGAGAGAGATCAGGATCACCCAGTGCTGACAAAAAGGTGTTAGGCAACAATATATTTGGCCAAGGGTGACTCATTAGTAATACAAGTGTCCCATCTAACATTCCTCCTGTTGCGGATAATAACCAATTTCCATCTGGGCACGCCGGAGCAAGGGACTACAAAGGCTGGGCTGCCCTCAAGAGTAGGAAACAAAGGAAAATAATCGCTTTCATATTTAGTTTGAACCTCCATATCAATAAGTGCTGGCCATTAGTGGAGATCTAAAAGAAAGTAATCAATATTACTTGTGTATGCTCCCCTTCTAAATGCAGGTAGTCTTGTTAGATCCAAGGGGGTACGGACATTACAGGCTCTCAAATGGCATGGAAGTGAGAGTTCTATCATTTGTAAGGCAGCTTTAGATGTGGTTGGTATACAGGGTCCAAGTTGTTGGGTAATGCCCTTTTGCTGGTGTTCATCACTTGCTATATACCTAATTAAAGCTGATGGTTCAAAACAGATGTTAATGTCACCTCCAACCAGAATAGCAATATTACTGTTAGCCACTTGTTTACATTCTCGCAGTTGAGCTATCAGAGTAGATTCCCCCACTGTGGATGTTTCTCTATTATAAATATTCTACAAAAAACATTTTTTTGCCATTCCACAGCGCAAAATATGATGGGAATTAATATTAAGCTGTTTCACCTGACAGCTTATTGAGGTGCTAACTCATATAGTGAGGCCCACTGAAGCTCTGCCAGCATGTGTCTTCAAGGCTGGAGTGTGAAAGGTTTTAAAGCCATGCCTCTCAGGTGCTGCTAGTTCCCAAGTTTCCTGGAACATGGTTATGTGTGCTTTGTCAATGTAATCCCCCGAGTCTACTTAGGGCAATTTACCTCTTAGGCCCCCGGAGTGTTGGCTGCCTGAGCACCTTTACAGAATGTAGATGTTGCTGGCATGAGCTGGTCCTGGGAAGCAGACACAAGTACTACACCTTCTCCTAAGGAATTTGGGGGGCAGATTCTTGGAGAACAGATGAATGGTTTATAACTAAACCTCCAATGTCTGTAGTGCTAACCAGACATGGGGTCTGCTGGGACTTCTCCGAACCATTGCAAGTAGCTAAGTTTTGTGGGCTACTAGATTCAGCAACAACAACAGGAAGTCTATCCACCTCAGATAGGGTGGAGAGTGGTGGAAAACTGTTGGAAGTGCCAAAGTTGTGAGTCAGTTCATGTCGCTATTTCACGGCCTGGGCAGGTTCAAGACAATGAAAGTGCAACTTCACATCAGTGAGGATGTTCGCTCTGTTGCCCAGCTGCACAGCAGAATTGCTTTTCATGTGCAAAAAGCAGTTGAGAAAGAACTAGAAACGCAATTGAAGCATGACATCATCGAGCGATCCACTGGTCCTATGCCAAGGGTGTGACCCATAGTGGTGGTATCAAAAAAAGTACAGTGAGAGTGCAGTGTGCATCTGTGTTGATATGCGCCAGGCCATCCTGGTCCACATATAGCGGCCATAATCATGCAACTTTATGGTGCCAAAGTTTTCTCCTATCTTGACCTGAACAAGGGATATCATTAACTCGAGTTGGAAGAGAATTTCAGGTACATCACTACTTTTTTGACTCATGTTGGTTTTTTCAGAAACAAAAGGTTGAGTTTTGGAGTCTCGTCAGCTGCAGAACTATATCAGGATGTTATACGTTCAACAATTCAACCTGTCACAAGTGCTTTTAATGTCAGGGATTACATTGTTATATTCCATATAGGTACCCTATATAGGCGCAGATAACACTGCAACCTTTCACCTATATCCTTCCCTACATTACATACATAATGGTTCATAGGGACGGACCTTTTACCTAGATACGACACTGCATTCAGAACGCGGGTTTTTCCCTGGTTCGAAACTCATACATTAGGCATGAGGCTTCTTGGAAGCACAGTAGGACTCACAGCATGACGAACATCTCCTGTATAATATCTATGTTAAAGTTCAAGCCCGATGCAGGCCTCACTCTGAATGCAGCAAAGTGTGAGTTCCACAAGACCAAACTCAAATTCTTTGGACACATATTTTCCAATGAGGGAATGACTCCTGACCCTGATAAAGTAAAAGCACTGTCAGCTACTTTCCCCCAGAAGATGTCACCATGCTCCTATCCTCTCTAGGTATGGCCAGTTATTGCTCAAGATACATTCATGATTTTGCTGCTGTAAGTGCTCTATAAAGAGAGTTGACAAAACAAAATGTCCTGTTCCAATTGTCTGTTAAATGTAATCAAAGTTTCAAATGAATAAAACATGCAATTGAGAATGCCATAGAGATCGCCTACTTTGACCCCAAACTACACACTGAGAACACAGTGGATGCGAGCCCGGTGGGGCTGGGGGCAATTTTGCTCAACATAATGGTCATCTGAACACTCAGAGACACATTGTGGCCTATGCTAGTCAAAACCTATCTGACACAGAACATGCCTATTCTCATCTGGAGAAGGAGAGTCTGGCTTTAGTGTGGTCCTGCGAACATTTTCATGTGTGTCTGTGCGGAAAACGTTTCACTATCATTACAGACCACCAAGTGCTACACACCAGCTTTGGAAATCCAAAAGCCATTGAGAGGTGGGGTCTGAGACTGCAAGAGTACGATTAAGCATTTGTACACAAGCTGCGTAAAGACCAGAACCCTGCTGATTATTTTTCATGAGTACCAATAAATTGCCACAGTTCAACATCCAAGACAGCTGAGGTGTAGTTAGTGACCATAATAATCAACCAGATTGGGGAGGCCACTAATGATGACAAGAACATGCATATTCTCAAAGACATCATTCTGGTTCAATCCTGGAAAAGAAGTGTTTGACCTCTTCCTGACGATGTCAAATAAAAAAATGTATAGGATGAACTGTCTGTGACCAGATTAGGGGTTTGTTAAAAATGGGTTTCTGGTTGGCTAGGGTATGCACCTAAGCCAGGCAGAACCCACCACTCTAATGAGGTCAAGTAAGTTACACACCAAAGATAACCTGTGCTCACCCTCTGGTAGCTTGGCACAGAGCAGGCAGGCTTATCATGAGAGTCAATGTGTAAAGCGTTTGTGCAACACACTCACACAGAAACACAATGACTACACCACAAAATAGACTTCACACAGGATTATATAAAAATATATATAGCATATTGTACGTAACCTAGACCAAAATGACATGAATCACATAAGCAGTTCAAAAGTTATTATCATTTAACACATATGAGCATATAAAGTGCTGAAAATAACATATGAGCTTTTATGTGGTCCTTTACGATAATTCTCACCCAATTACAATGGCTTCCTGCAGGGGTATCAGACAGGACTTTTCTAGCCGAGGAGCGCTAAAGCAGGGTTTCAAAAGCCCCTGGGGGTTGACTTTAACTGCAGTAAAGGGGGAATATCGCTTTGTACTCTGGAGTCATTGGCAGGAGAGTCCTCTCTTGGACCCTCCGGGACCGAGTACTTACAAGTCAGCTGCTTGCGGGGGCGCCGGGCAGCGTTGAGAACCATGCGGGCCCTGGTGGCTACAGTGCCATTCATCTTGCGGCAGGGCAGCTAGTTACAGATGGTTGCCAGTGGGGGCCTCGAAGAGAAAGCGCCCTATCTCCTCTGATGCTAGGGGGCAGCCAGGTGACACTCAGGGCGGGCTGTCAAGTTGAAGCGAAGGATCCCGATGCAGCGGTGTTGGAAAGTGGATTATTAGTAGGGGTAAGTAGGCACCTATCACTAGCAATAAGGCCACCAACACAATATAAGGCCCAGACAAGGTCCAAATAAATTATTCCCCTGCTCAATCCGTGGTAGTTGGCAACAAGCAGGCAGGCTTAACTTAGGAGACAGGGGTGTAAACCATTTAAAAACACCAATACACTAAATAAGTAAGACACAACACACAATAAAAATCCAACACCAATTTATAGAAATAGGAAATGTTTTTTGGGAAAAAAAGACACCAAAATGACAAAATTCCAATGCAGGGAACAGGAGACATGAATGTTTAAAGAATAAACCCTTTCTAGTGCTTAAAAACATATAGCGCAAACTTGGGACATCTGGTCGCACTTGACTGGGACAAAGTCAAAGTTAAAGGTCGACCGCGATGGAGCCCTGGTCAGATACACTAAGCGGGAGGCCTCGGTCAAAATTTTACCTTCACACTTAGAAACTTTTCTGGAGGATTTTCTCTCGTCATGAAGCGAGGCTCCTCTTAATGCCAGGATTTGAGTCGAAGACAGCAGCTTGGCTCAGCGCAAGGCTTCAGTAAAATCCTGGAAGTTTTTAGCTCTGGAGTTTTAAGTGGGACGAACCTGAAGTCCAGGCCGCATCACGATTCGATGATGGCAACTTGACTCTCATCGATGGCTTGGTCACCTTATGGAGCTTTTTTCAAAAGTTGCCCCAAACTTCTCCAAACTTCTGGAACTTCTTCCTGAAGTTACTCTTGAGGGTTCAAAGTGTCCAAAACGCAAATCCAAGGGTCTAGAATCTCTGAGATGGTTCTTGGAAGTTTGGGACTACAATTCCCACAATGCACCTGGCCAAATCCTTAAAGTCCACTGGACGTACTCCAGGCTGGGGACTTCTTGGGGGAGATGGTGCAGGTGAGGTCTGGTAACCTGTTGCTTTCAGAGAGTCCCCTGCTTAATCCTTTCTGAAGCACTGCAAAATGTTCAGGGCTGTAGTTCCAAGTGTGCAGCAGGTGTAGTCCTTCAAGTGCAATCCTTTAGGGTGCAGACCAGGGTTCCAGCAGGGCAGTCCTTCTTCTCCTTGTAGTTTCAGGCAGCAGATCTGTAGTGCTATGCAGCTCTCACATATTTATCCAGTGGTTTGGAGCGGCAAGCAGGGGGGCACTCCTGACCAATGGGGTACAGGGTGCCTCCCAAACGCACGACAGCTTCCTCCAAAGTGTGGCATATTCTTGTCCCACAAAGCCCTGTACTGTAAAATTCAAGATGGAAAAATTCTCTCCTTGGGGGTATGATCTGGCTAAGCCAACCTACTTGTGTGGCTCATTTCCTTGAAAACTCCCCTTTCAGACCTCCTTCAAATTCCAATCCTGGGGCTCCCATCTGGCTGGGGGGTACTGGAAGAAGGTGTAGGCCTGCCTTGTATCCTTTCTGTCCTGCTCTCTTTGAAGACCAATTTATTTACACAGCTCCCTTCCTGGCCTGTTCTCTGTAGCTGCAAATCTCCCCCCAACAGATAACCTTTGTCTGTATGCAGATCATGTATCACCTCATCAAAGCAGTTCAGCTCAGCCCGTGAAGACTGCTCAATCAGGCGCGTCCACTCACACGTGACACCCGGGCCGGAGTGCCCTGGGGAGCATCGGGTCCGGGGGCTGGATCGGGTCCAGGCCATGGCCGCGAGACGTGGTTGACAAACTCTGGAACGCCACAGGTGGGCACAGCAGACACAGCTCCCCCAAGACAAGCCCAGGCGCGGCACATCCCATCCACGCGCGGCGACCAAGCCAGAAGACCCCTGGAGGAAAGGGTAAGCCTCATTGGGAAGCTCCGCTGACCTCGCGCCCCCATGGGCGGACATATCCATACCACGACCATAGAGTGAGGGCCACCAGTGACTGTAAACCCACGGACAAGCGCGGTGAGACGGCAACAAGCGGGGTATCACCGCGAACACCGTCGGAACTGCACACACTGCGGCAAGGAGTTCACCACACGGGATAAACAAGTGGTGCTCACGCCCGTCCACGCTGTCAAGCACCTACCACTGCCAGCGCGCAACAATCCCGCAGGTCGGTGCAGCTGCAACCAAGGCATAACGCCCCACGTGGCCGGCACGGCTACCACATTTCTCCAACGAATGTCGACAGCACAACAGCTAGTAATAGGCCACCTACGCACAAACACGCAACAGCTTAATACATGCACTTGCAACTCGGAACTGGCACCTGCGGAAGGTGGAAACACAGCTGAGGCACCACATAGAGCACTCGCCACCAAGCTGGACTCAGTGCTGGTGGCGGTGGAGAAGATCGGATCTGCCCTGGACCAAACTCGCTCCTCACTGGAGTCCAAGATTGACTAAGTCACCTCCGACTTCACCCTACTACGCACCGATCATCACAAGCTAGGGGAAAAAAGTGCGTCTACAAGAGCAATCACTCGCAGAACTAAACCCATCACACAAAGTCACACTGCGGCCCTGCAGGACCTCATAGACCGTATGCATGCACAAGAGGACAAAGTGGAGGATGCAGAAGGGTGCTCACGTCATAACAATATCCGCGTGGTGGGCCTTCCGGAGGGGGAAGAAGGACGCAACCCGGAGGAGTACACCGAGCGTTGGCTCAGAGAACTGCTACCTACCGGCGTGCAATTTGTGGTCGAAAGGGTGCACCGTGTGTCAGTGCAGAAACCCCCTCCGGGTACCCGCTCACACCCATTCTTATTCAAAGTGCTCAACTACAGGGACAGGGACGCGATCCTGCGTGAAACTCGCAAGCTGACAGACATCAAAATATGTAATATCCAGATAATGGTATTCCCTGACTATACAGCACAAGTGCAGCGAAGCAGGGGCGCATATACCGCAGTGAAACGTCAACTCCGCGACCTTAACCTTAGTTATTCCCTATTATTCCCGCCAGGCTACGAGTGGTCGCAAAAGGTGTGGTGAGCTTTTTTGACTCACCCCCCGAAATCTGGGACTGGCTGGAGGAATCTGGGCTATGGACAGGGCCCAGACCACGCATGGTAGACACTCCAAGGAAACCTGGCAGAAGAAAACGCCAACGCGGCGGGTGCAGAAGGTTCCAGGTAGACAAGACCGCAACTTCCATGGCTCCTGACCCCGATCAGAGAAGACTGGAGCGGCAGGAGGCGATACAAGTAGCTGCAACACTCGGAACTGTGAGGCAATACCCTGACCGGAACTTGAGCCCTGCTAGATCCTCGGCCACTAACGATTCCACACCCTCCAGGTTTGACGACCCCGAAGATTACCAGCTACCAGATGTCACACCGCAGACGACGGATGGCATCATATGACTCTCTGTGAACCTGCTGAACTATATAGAAGCCTGTACATGCAAGTAACTGCCAACCTGGAAAATTGTCTTATCATGATTAATCAATTGTTTGCATGCCTATTACAAAGCAGTGCCACCCCACACTCCGTCACGAGCAGCACTTACATGGTGCTGCGATAGACGGCACATGCAACACACACACACTCCTCATATAATGGATTGGCTGGGAAGACATACAGACGGATCACAACACCGAGGGGCCAAACAACCCCGCCTAGCCACACGCCACACATGCCCACAATAAGCATCGCACTGACACAGTCGTTGCCATAGTTGGGCACCCCAGTTTGGACAAGTATCCTTTTGGACCTCGCCCTTAACAGTTATGCACGGTTCTGTTCACACTGGTGCCTTGTTCTTAACAATTTTATCTTGGAGCAAACCCACTTACGCCATGAGATACCACGCCTCACTCGCCCTAAATCGCCCTGACCAACACAATGACTGGACATGGCACAAGTTAATTTAGTTACGTGGAACGTGCACGGTATGCACACGCCAGTGCGCAGATACTCAATATACGCTTACTTGCAGCGCAGGTCCACTAGCATCACGTTACTTCAAGAAACGCACATGTCCCAAACAGAGCTACAGCGCTTGTGTAGGAGATGGAGAGGACAAGTCTATGGCACGACCTACTCGGCCCAAGCACGAGGTGTCCTTATCTGGGTAAGAGCTGGTATCCCATTTACCAGCGAAGAGGTACTGATTGATCCCGAAGGCAGATACACATTGGTGAGAGGGCGACTCAATGGCCAAATGATGCTGATCCGTTCCATTTATGCCCCAAACGTAAATCAACCCTCTTTCTTAGATAGCCTAACCGGAGTACTAGCTAAGTGGAACTGCATTCCATGGTTTCTTGGGGGGGACTTTAATTCAGTGCTCAGTGTAGATCTAGACAGGTCATTCCTGCCCCTGACTAAAACCACGGCAGCATCCAATGCGCAGGCCCTCGCGGACTGGCTCGCTCACTGGGCACTGCTAGACATATGGCGCTCCCTCAACCCTGGCACAAGCGTCTACTCATACTACTCCGCGGTACATGGACTCCACGTGCGCTTGGACCGAATAGTGGGCTCTCCCGCTCTACTCCCCCTAGTTCGGCAGACAGAATACCTCGGACGAATGCACTCCGATCATAACCCCCAAATGCTGAAACTCGCCTGGGAGGCTAGGCATCCCCTGGTCCCCACATGGCGACTTCAAACCGCAGCACTGGAAGAGCCAGCGTTCAGCTCAACCCTAGGATCGGCGATCCTCGAATATTTTGAGATCAACGAAGGCACAGTAGGAGACACATTAGTGGAATGGGAAGCATTTAAGGTAGTAACACGGGGACACTGTCTGGGAGCCACCTGGAACATATGCAGACAACTGTTCGATTCCCTTAGCAAAATAGAAACGCAACTCCTACGACACGAAACAGACGGGGAGGGCGAGGGCAGGGGTGTGTGTCACCTAGAGACACTGCGCGCAGAACACGCCGAACTGACAGATTGCCTCCGCTGTCACAATTATGCCGCTCACACGGCCGTACACATGCCACTGAGCAGGCCGGCTGTTGGCCTGGCTAATTCAACAGGAACACACCCACAAACCGATAGGCACACTGCGCACCAATACAGGACTCTTACAATACACACAACGTGACATCCACGCAGCCATGACGCTGCATTACACCCGGCTATATCAATCCCAAGGGCACTGCGATATGCAATGCCTCATAACGTTCCTAGACCGAATACAGCTACCTGAGGCGACGCCGGCACACAACGAGATACTGAACAAACCGATTTCACTTGAGGAGATCAGAGAGGCAATATCGTCCCTGGCCACGGGGAAGACCCCAGGGCCTGACGGGTTTCCGGCAGAGTACTACATGGCATACCAAGTGTCGCTAGCACAACGGTTACATGCCTTCTATGAAGCTGCCACTGAGGCGAGGCAACTCCCTCATTCCCTGCGTGAGGCACACCTGGTGTCCCTACTCAAGCCCGACAGGGACCCCGTGGACATGGGCTCCTATAGGCCCCTCCCCCTACTCAGCACTGACTACAAGATAGTGGCAAAGGTTCTGGCAGACAGACTTGCGCAGGTAGTCCCTACTTTGGTCCACGCAGACCAAAACGGTTTCGTACCATCCGGTAGCACTTCACTCAACCTGCGCTGCTTCTTTCGGGTTGCAGCGGATTCCACGTGTGCATGGCCAGGGACGGGCTGTCTCATACTCGAACTTGAAAATGCCTTTGACTCTCTGGAGTGGGACTATATGTTCGCGACACTCGAAAAATACAAGCTAGGCTCCACTTTCCTAAACCTGACCCGCCTACTCTACACGGAACCGGTCGTAAGAGTCAAAATGGGTCTGTACGCATTGGATGCAGTCCAAGTGCAAAGAGAGACGTGGCAGGGCTGCCCACTGTCCCCCCTCCTCTTCGCGCTGGCGATGGAGCCTCTTGCGGAGATGATAAGGACGCAATTAAACAATGGCATTCCTCTAGAAGATGGCACGCACAAGGTGTTGCTGTACGCGGACGACCTCTTAGTTTACCTGAGAGACATCAACAACATGCCTAGACAGCTGGCCCAGATCCTACGGGATTTTGCGGCCATATCAGGGCTAAGGTAAACGTCGACAAATCCAACCTATATGCCTTCGCAGAGGGGAATCGCGATCCGGGCCTTGTGCTTAACGGGGGAAGGGTGCAGTGGAGCGCAGACACATTCCAATACCAAGGCATAAAAATATATTGTCAGCCGTCGGACCTAGTCGATGGCAACCTAGGCAGGGCACTAACAACCACCAGATCCCAGATGCAATTTTGGAGCACACTCCCGCTTGCCGTGACAGGCAGAGTAGCACTCGTGAAAATGGTGGCCCTGCCGAGATTCCTTTACTACTTTGCGAACCTACCTATATACGTGCCCCCCCTTCTTTGCCACTCTGGAGAAGATGGCCAGATACTTTATATGGGATTCCAGCTGGCATAGAGTGGCATTCAAGAAACTATATTTGCCCACGGACCAGGGAGGCTTAGCGGCCCCATGCTTTGAACACTACTACCTGGCAGCCCAGCTGCAATGGATAGCCTGATGGATGGCAGACCGACAACGAGACGACACGGCAACCATACACCCGCTGTACCCCTAGAGGTCAATCTGCACTTACAGCTACCGAGCTACAGGACTGGCATGAGGCAGGCATACAATCCCCTGGAGACCTGTATCGCGACAGGTCACTCGTTCCCTACGCGGCAATGATAGAGGATGAGGGTCTCCCCCCAGGCCAATTCCTCCTGCACCGTTCGCTAGTGACTGCACTCATGGAGAAATTGGGCGATCTCACTACTGAGCCACAAACACACCTCACCATGCAATACATACATGTCATGGGACGGGGCAGTTACCTCACGCGTTGGTTCGCGGCCTCACTTAGGCAGCATGCGGCGATCAGCCTCGACCCCCACTGGCACAAGTGGGAGCACGATCTAGGCCGTCAACTCTCGGACGCAGAATGGGCACAGGTGCTGGCCAGCCCAGTGAACATTCCCAGAAACATGAGATTCAGGCAAATACAATATTATATCACTCAGAGAGCATATTTCATGCCTGCCAAAATCAACAGATATTTCAACCGCGCCGACTCTGCCTGCTCCAGGTGTGACACCCTTGATGCTGACCTCATACATCTGCTCTAGAGCTGTGCCAGCCTTAGCACATACTGGAGGGAAGTCGCGGATACACTCCACACCTGCACTGAACGCGATATACCCTTCGACTGGCTGACATACCTGTTACACAAATTCTGCAGAACCCGTAGCACCAAGGTAACCTCCAGATTCTTAGACCTAGGCATAGTGGCAGCCAAGAGATTAATTACCAAAAGATGGAAGGAACCCCACCCCCCACGTATACAGGCGTGGAGACACTCCGCGCTTGCATGGGCCAAAGCGGAAAGCATAGCACTCCGGCACGAAGAAACCATGGGCCTAAGAAAAGTCCCAATCTCTGCAAACTGGGACGCGATCCGACCCCGCAAGCGTCCAATTCGGCAGAATAATATTGTGCACACGAGCCGTAATTCCACTCCAACCCGTGACACTCAATTTGAGGCCATGTGATACACAGCTACACTCAAGCACGCAATTTCGCAAAGGGCCACATCGCAAGGCAGCAGGCGTGGGTAGAATAGGCGAGACCTGCATAAGGAGGTGTATGGGATTCTCCAATTTAGCTCCTAGTTTTATGTTCCCCCCCTTTTTCCTTCAATTTGTCAGCTGTGCTACTCAACCACTGTCAACTAAGCACTACTAGTTGCTACATGTTACTCATCGCGCAATAGCAGCACAAGGTTCTCCAGTGATTCCTCATGCATGTTCAAACAGATATGGTGATTTGCATCATGTTAAGCTCCCGGGTGCTACCACTCAGCAACACCTACTGTATGAGTAACTGTAACAAAAATGATGCTACTGCATACCAATGCACGCTGTGCCAACTGTTGTTGTTAACGACGGAAAAATCAATACAATATATTTTTTTTTTTAAATTTAAAAAGACTGTCCTATCAGGAGAGGCTGCTAGAAGGCTGAATTTTGGCTCACAGAAAAAAAGTTCTATAACTTCTTTTCTGTATTAGTTATGCTAAATTCAACAGTGGCAAGTTGTTGGATTTATCATTGCCAATCTGTTAAATACTTGAAATATTATTTTAGCTCACTCCTGTCAATAGTTATACTTTAGTATAGTATTCTTATGTTAGCCTATGGAGCTAAAATGCTACAATGGGGACAAACAAAACTGGTGGTTTTCCTCACCAGGGCATATAAAACATATTTTAAAATGTCCCTACTCATTTTTACACTGCACCCTACCCTGGGTGCAACTAGGGTAGCTCTTAGGGGTGACATATGTAAAAATAAGGTAATTTAATACTTTGGAAGTACCTTTAAATACAAAGTCGAATTTGCATATAATTTCAGTTTAAAATCAGCTTGCAAAGCATTGCTGACTTTTAAAATGATAGCAGGCAACACAGCAGTGCACACTTCAGTGCCTGAAATCTGCTCAACCTCTAAACCTACATGCCCTACCATATACTAGGGACTTGCAGGTAGGTTGTCAGTGTCAATTCTAATTACACCTAATTACCATATACCTTTTTAATCAGAGCACTGGCCCTGGGCCTCGTTAGCAGGGCCCAGGGCACAGTCAGAGTCAGTTACCACCAGTATCAGTCAAACCATGGGTGTGATCAAGGTAGAAGAATGTCTTTCTCACAAGTGGCTTCGCTTCCAGCGGCTCCGCCTTTCAGAGCGTGGCTTTGTCGAAACTTCTCGCAGAAGGGAACCCCGGTTGTCAAGGCAACACAGTACACAAAGGTTTTCCTCGACCTTGTGGTGCTGCTTCGCACACAGAGGGGTGATTGCGATCGGTGCAAGGTACGGCTTGTTTGTAGAGCATCACTCTCAATCTGCTTTAAACTTAGGTTTTTGGAGGATGATCTACGCACACTGATCCTAGGGCAATTAGGGCAGCTCAGTCTTGCCGAATGGCTTCTGCAATCATACGAGCCCAAAAGTAGATAATGAGGTATTTGATACCCCTGAGAACAGGGGAGAACAGGGGGCCAGCCAGCAAATCCTTGGAGAACACTGGGGCACAAAGTGAGGAGCAGGCAAGCAGGCCAGCACATGAAGCTCAATTGCAGAGTTGTAGTCCCTCTAGCAGTCCAGCAGACAACAGGTCAGCACAACAAAGCAAGTAGTGCCAATGGCGTTTTTTCCTGGCAGCACAATAGTCCTCTGGCAATGTGCAGTTTGTAGAGCCAGCAGCGTTTGGTTACAAGTCCACGCAGTATCTAAATAAATGAAGTCAGAGCACCTGTACTTATACTCAAAAATGTCTTTGTTCAAGGGGTGACTTCAAAGGAACAATCCTGGACAATATCTTTGCAGCGTGGGGTATCCCCACCATTCTCGAATCTGACAACGGTCCACCTTTCAACAGAAAATAGTTCCGAGAGTTCCTAATCAGAATGAATATCAAGCATCAAAAGAGTAAACCTCTTTAGCTCCAAGCAAATGGTGTCGCGGAATGCTTTATGGGTACACTCAAAAGGGTTATTCAGTGAGCATCCTTTGAGGTGATTGAATTGAAGCAGGCCCTGTCTCAAGCACTCTGTGCTTATCATTCAACTCCTCACTCCATAACGGGTGAAAGCCCCTTCACATTGCTATTTGAGACAGTCATCGGAACCAAACTGCCACAATGGACAGCAGAGAGATCCTTCAGTGCTGAGTAGGCTTCTGTCTCTGACACTTCTCGAAAGTGCAAGATGAAGACATACGCCGACCAGCGTCGGAGAGCCCAAGAGACAGTCTTCAATGAAGGTGACTTGGTCCTAGTCAGGCAGAAGTGAAAATGGAAAACAGACACTCCATTTGCTGTCGATCCTCTGAGGATTGTGATGTGCAAAGGACACATGGTGACTGCACAATTTCCCGGACAGTCCATCACATGATCGGGACTCGTCAAATTTCAAACACCTACCTCTGTGATCATCAGCTCCTACACCTACCAATGAGGCCGTCCCACTTGACAGTCTAGATCAAGACTCAGAACCTGAACCATTGGTGGTTGAACAGAGTGCATCTCAACCACTCCCTGTCATTCGATCTGGTCAACTAGTGTGAGCGCCTTGGCGGCTCATCGAAGAAATGTGATACAACTGTTGTTTGTACTTCTAAGTTAACAAGTGGGGAGATGTAATGTCATGAAACTATGTGTGCTAGGACCTTTGCAGTTCTGGGCAGACTCAGTAGAGGAAGTACGTAACCAGTTGGGA
This sequence comes from Calotriton arnoldi, assembly GCA_963921515.1. Taxonomy (NCBI): domain Eukaryota; kingdom Metazoa; phylum Chordata; class Amphibia; order Caudata; family Salamandridae; genus Calotriton; species Calotriton arnoldi. The sequence continues at coordinate 671,057 of CAWUFW010005582.1, read as the reverse complement.
GGAGTTAAGGTGTGGTCATGAACGGTTATGACATAAGCAGAGAACAGAGTGAGATTGTATGTTCAGGAATAAAGACGTACAGTCCAGAGCTCCATGTGTGGTGTACTGATTTGCATGCGCCCAGGCTGGGGAGGACGCTATTCACTTCTTTCAGGATATTGGAACTGAGTGTTTCCTTCCAAAGTTACGAAGGGCCTCCTATTGCGGTGCACCCTTTAGTATACAGGAGTCTCGTAATGGGAACTATAAATTCAATGGTGTGAAGGATCAATAGGGGCACCTCAGCAAGTTGTACCATCTGGCACAGCAGGTGAAACTCCACAAGAGGTCATTGTGAGGTCAGTGCAAGGGACTTCTGAGGGGGTGAAACAGCCCCCCATAGTATAAGCCAAAGCTCAGCTGGTAAGCACCAAGCATAAAATCAAGCTGCATGATACAGGAGTACGTTCTAGGCCTACAGTCTTTTACCAAGTTGTGGGCTAGACTTCGATCACTGGTCACAAGGCCACAGGGCTGACTACCAACTCCCTACTGTCTTCAATGTCGTCTATATTGGGTCTAAACCACTTTATACCTCTTCATGGCAAAGTTCGTCACCCGGCCTCTCTGCAACTCGCAGTAATTACTCCTGCAGTCCATCTGCCACTACAGTAATGTGAGAAGCAGGTGGCAATGACTCGCGCAACTCTTCCTCATACAGAGAAGTGGGCAGTAGAGCCCCTGCAGCCAGGTTCCTGCTCGATGCTTTTAGGCAACCTCCGGTCATTGAGGGCATGACCCTGTAACCAGTAGGCTGCAATCACACAGTCCTCAATCCAGCACATGAGCGAATGAGGGGCCCAAATGCAGTCTGCAGGCATCCACAGAGAGGCTACAGGTGGGCCGCAGACAGGTCAATAACTTAAAGCCCCGAGCCCCAAGCCCCAAGTCCAAAGCCACAAGTTTAGGCCCTCAGCACTCCAGAGCACGCCTTACTTCACAGCACATCAGTGCACTCTTCTCATCAGTACGCTCTTACACTAGTCACGTTCTACTTGTCAGTGCCTCATGCTTGAAGAAAGAGACATTCCATATGCATTGCTTCTGCAGGCTCGTTTCAACATCGACGTGAAAGTGAAAACACAATTCTTTGACAAACCGGAAGGTGCCTTACATTATGGTGAAACAATGGGCCTTCCATATAGTTTGGTACGGCGTGCTGATGTTCAGTAATGCGCATGTGTACTACCACTCATGATGCATGAAGACTAGGACATTGCAATCCCGACAAATTTATGGAGGGGGCAACTTTGATGTTTTTAAAAGGTAATTTAAATACGCAGTAAAGTAGTCGTATCCTCCACAGAAACAACAAACTAGAGAAAGAGATGAGAACTATAGAGAAGATAGTTTATACTGAGGGATTGGAGAGTGGGGTATTTAGCCAATCCACAGAGCAGGCGACAGTGGTGGTTCTCATGAAGCCATTAGAGACTCATTAAACTGTGAATCATACTGTCTGCTGCCCCTGTTATATATCAACAATAAAATATTGGGAAAGATATTAGAAGACAGATTAGGTAGACTAATACATTTATTGGTACATGATGACCATTTGGGGTTTATACCTAAACACAATACAGCAATCAACACTTATAGAGGAGATGTGACATGGGGTGCCTTGCAAGCCAGAGGAAGCCTGGATGTTCATAAAGCTATTGATGTGCTAAATTTGAAATTTGTTAGAATTTTGGGGAAGTTGTATATTGACTGGGTCTGGTTATTTTATATAGGGTTGTCGGAAAGAGTGAGGATAAGCACTTTTATATTAGCACAGTGAGATATATAAAGGGGAATATGAGAGAGATGCCCGCTGTCACCCCTGTTTTTTCCATTGATGCTTGAACTGATGGTACAAATGATTAAGAGGCAACATGCAAATGGGGGGATGGTGGTCGGAGACCCAAGTCACTTTGAGTCTTTGTATGCTGCTAACATGGAATTATACATGTCAAATCAATGAGTCTCCTTACTGCAAATGCAAGAGACTGTCAAGGAATGTGGAGCTTTGCCGGCAGTCAGATGAACTGGTCAATAGTAAGGAGGGATACCTTCCACATCAAGCAAGATGTGACAGTTGTCTTGCCCCAGAATTGAATGGGACTTCTGGGAGGATATCACGTGATCGTGTTAGGTCACATGTGTTGTGATAACACCTTGGTCAAGTGCTAGTCACATGCTCATGGTGCTAGTCACATGCTCATTGCTCCACCAAGTGGTTAGGGCTCTGTAACAGCACTCATTAAACCAGAGACCCTGAAGATCAGGTGACCATGATGTGATATAGAGAAGTACACCCCATTTTTCCTTTATGCTTAGAATACATATATGGAGCCCCTAAGCATCCTATGCCAAACCCAGGAGCCATCCTCCAGAGAGAGATCACTCGGTCATTATGAAGAGATACAGCCACCTCATCAAAAAGACACCCTCTGATGGTGGTTTGAACACTATCGATAGATATTATCATAGCATGACACCAGTAGAAAAGGAGCAGAACGTGCAGTAGAGCGACCACAAAGAGGATGGTCACAATGTCACCGGTTTTGACGAAGAGCTCTGCCTGTGGTTGGAAACGCTCAGCCTCAAGGATTTGCCGTAACTGATCTTTTCCTATTAAGGGTTCCAGCAACAAAGCCTTGAATAACATAACAAATGCTGGAAATAATTTAATTGACATGGAAGATGGTGAAGAATCTATAACTGTGTACAACATCGACCGTGAGGCCTGGAGGGTGGAGAGGGGCTTCCACACACGGGAAGTGGGAAAGGATACGTCCTCCCAAATGATATCCGTCAACAAAAAGTATCCTGTCCAGAAAGAACTAGAATATAAGGTATGGGCACAATTCTCAATCAGAGGAGTGATGGTATGCTTCTACCACTATTGGGACCAATACCTCTTTGTATAGTAACCCTCACACACTATAATAGTGTCATGCTTCATCATCGGGTTCACCCTGGCTCCTAAAGGCCAGGGTGGGCTCAACCGTGTTTCAGGGAGCTCTTTGGAGAAAAGGCCAGGGGGTGAAAGATTAAAAACCCACCATACACTCCAGGTATCCCTTTAATATGGAGATATGGTGGATATTAAAATAACAGGAGTAGGGTGTTCCAAGGATATAATGGTCCTATGACCCTAAGAATATGCCAAAGTCCGGCGTGGCCTAGCGAGCTAAGATGGCGGTCGCACCTTGAGTGTGCTCCCGGACCCCTCCGCTATCCGCCTGCAATCTGCCCGTCCTATTAGCCATCCAGTGCTGAAATCCGGCGATATTCACTGCCGCTGCACACCCTGACGAGACCCCTGGCTGGGAGGACCCGAGCCACCAGAGCCACACCACAATCCGGACTGTCCGGCCGGTGCTTGCCTCCAACATGGCGGCCTCCCCCTCGAACCAACCGTTACCTGCGGCCTGGGTTTGAGCTGCCCAGGCCCTTGTTGAGCTGTCGACCTGAGAGGCCCGGGGGACCGATAGACCTTGAGGGGGCGAGAACGGTCTAGACGCTGCTTGCCTCCTCCTTCCTTGGCCGGGCTGAAGTTGTTCGTGGATCCCGGCCCACTGTGACCCGGATTGGCACCGCTGGCGCGAAAACTGCCTCCCGCCCCCTGCCCTTGGCGGGGACACCCGCGACTGTGCCTGGCTCCCATGCGGCGCTGCCGCTGTCTCGGCCGTGCCGCCGGGTGGCGGGATTCCGGAGCGGAGAACTGGGGAGCGGCGGCGCTTGAGGCCTAGCCACGGTGCGGCGGACTATGAGGTGACCTGGAGCCCTCCCCCTCTTCCTCCCGTACCTGCTGAGGCTGGCCCTGAGAGAGGCGCTATCCCTGCCGCCTCCCTGTGCGGTGATCCTGCGGCTGCATCCGGCCCCCAGGCGGCGTTGAGGTGGGGGCGGCCGCCGCATCGGGCAGTGGGAAACGGAGGCTGACAACAAGAAACCCTGGACGCTGTGCTGTGGCCGTAGCAGGTGGAGACCCGGTGACCGGCCGACTAGGAAGCGGTGAGTCCGGGCGCCGGAGAGAGGTCCAGAGCTTGTTGAGTAAGACCCCGTGCGCCCGGCCTGCGCCCGGCCTGCTTGGGGGACTTGGGCGGTACTACATGTGGTTCGGCCTGCTGCTCCGGCCTGCTGCTCCTCCCTGCCCCATCTGCAGTGCGTCAGACCTCCAGGGGCCCCGGCGCTCATCCCGCGAGCCGACCCAGCTGCTCCCTGCTCCCGAGGACTGTCTCTCTCCTCCTCCTTCTTCCTTGCCTGAGGGGGCTAACCGCTGCCACAGAAGCTGACCCACTGACGATGAGGCGCTATACCTGCTTCCCCCTGTGACGGGAGCGACTGCAGCTACACTCCGGCCCCTCTGCGGCGCTGCCGTAGTGTCGGCCGCCATATCGGGCGGCGGGGGCGGCGGACTGGTCGCGGTGGAGGATCCTGGGCACAGCGCTGCGGCGCTGAGAGGTGGGGACCCGGCGGTTGGCGGCCTCCTGGGCGGTGAGCCTGGGTGATGGTCCGGGAGCTGCTAAGGGGGACGTCCCGTGCGCCTGACCCGCTTGTGCAACCGGGGCCTTGTGCGATGCTGGACTGGCTGGCCTACTGCTTCCCTTACCTCACTGTGGAGGGCCCTATCTCCTAGGCCCTAGATTTCTTCCCGCCGGCCTGCCGGGGCCGTGCCCCTGCCCCTGCCTGGAGGAGGCCGGGTGGGGTGACACAGCCTGTTTCAGTTTTGCCTATCGGACCAGAGGTTTCCCCTGCTGGCCTACATCCTGCATATCATTGCTCCGTCCCCGTGGACCTGTGGCGCAGAGGAGGTGGGTGTTCGGCCGCACGCACCGAGCGGCGCGGCACTAGAGAGCCCCCCCCATCTCCCCCTGATCGGTATTGGCGTATTCACTAGGAACTGTGGTCCCTCTGTGAGGGGGGCCTCGCTGCCAGATCTGGGAAGGCCCGTCACCGTGTTGCTTCCCGCCGAGGTTGTGCCCCAAGGGAGTTCCAATTGGCGGCAACTACCGTAAGGCGCAACGACTGGCGAAACACTTCTTCGGCCCTGATCTGCCCTGACAGAGCCTGGTGCGGTCGGAGGTCCCCAGCTGCGGAGGATCTGGTACCTGTCTTGGGGCCTCGCCGAGGGTGGCCGCACTGCCTCGTATTTCTACTGGAGTGGGATCCCAAGGCTTTGGGCCCAACTTGCTCCTGCGCCTCTGGCCCTGGATCAGGGACCCCCGCCACGGAGACTGTCTACAGAACTGGCCGAACTCTAACCCGTGGAGTGACGATCATGGGTCGCGACAAAGTGGCCAAGACCCCGGCCACCCAGACTAAAATGGACCGCTTTACCACCACGTACGCCGGGGCGGTTGGAGGAACGATCGATAAAGACCCCCCGCCGGCCGCAGACCTGACTACCATACTCCAGGCCATACATGCCTCACAGTCCTCTGTGGAGGGTAAGATTGCAGAGGTGCGAGTGGACATTACCCTCATTCGGCAAGATATCCGGAATGCGGTGACCCGAATCACGGAGACAGAGTCACGCATTTCCACGGTGGAGGACGACGTCCACCAACTTAAGGAACAGGTCACCCGTCTCCAATCCCACACCCAAGAGCTTCATCGGCGGGCGGAGGATGCTGAAAATAGAGCCCGTCGTAACAACCTCCGCCTAGTGGGATTCCCGGAGGGTGCGGAGCAGGGTCGCCCAACAGACTTCATAGAAAAATGGCTTCGCTCATGGGTCACCGAGGGCTTGCTATCCCCGTGGTTCGCGATTGAACGAGCGCACCGCTCCCTTGCCCCTAGGCCGCCACCGGGGGCGGCCCCCAGACCCATCATCATGCGAATTCTCAACTTTAAAGACCGTGACTCCATCTTGGCTGAGGCCCGCAAACAGCAACGTCTTAGGTATGACAATCACACGATTATGGTCTTCCCCGATTACACTCGAGAGGTCCAGAGCCAACGCCGTTCGTTTGGTGAAGTTAAACAAAAGCTCCGTGCCCTTAACATACAGTACAGGCTCCTTTTTCCAGCACGCCTGCGAGTGGTTTTCTCCAACAAGACCCTTTTCTTTGACACCCCTGAAGAGGCATGGACTTGGGCCACGGAGGAACGCCCCCTGAGAGCCGCCGACCATCCACCCTCATCAGGTGGCATGACTCGTGGGTCCGGCAACCGAGAAGCTCCTGGCCCCCGGTCCCAGCGCAATCGCTCACGAAGACGCCGAGGTCAGAGAAGGGCCCGTTCTGACTCCCCACCGGGCCCCTCCCGACAACCAACTCCGCTACCTGGGGGGCCTTCCGGTCTAAGGCGGTCCGGCTCCTCAGGGCACTTGGATCCTGGAGGCTCCTCGCCCCGGCCTTCATTGCTGGACCTCCCAGACACTGACCTGTTGCGTAGCCCAATGCTCCTCAGGGACCCCATATGAGCTCGTCTCTGCCCGCCGGGCCTGGCTCCGTGGCCGGAGACAGCGGCTCGTCAGTGTTGCAACCTCAGACGGACTTAACTATGCACATCCTGCAATGAGGAGGGGTCCTCCACGCTTCCGGTCCCGAACGTTTTAGTTTGGTCTTTGTTGTTTTCCACTGTTAGGGCGACAGATGCTTCCGTTCCTGAAGTATAGGGTGGGGGGTGGGTCCGGGTGGGGGGACCGTTGTCCCGGGTTCTATGGTGTTTTTGTTTTTTGTTGTTCTCATGCCAGCACTTATGCCTCATCTTGCGACGTTTATACAGTGATAGACCTTGTCCTTCCATGTCCCACACTCCACGTGCGTCCACTGCCACGCTCCCTGCGCATATGGGGCACCCAACCACTTAACCTGCCTCTCCATGTCTAACGAGCACACAGGTTTAACATCACTTCACATTGTGTCATGGAACGTCAATGGCCTCCTCGACAAGGTTAAACGCACTGCTGCCCTGCGCTATGCACAGCGACACAATGTAGACATATTACTGCTTCAGGAGACCCACCTAGTAGGCAACCACTGCCCCTTCCTGGCGCGCTATGGCTACAGCTGGGTTTGGCATGCTGGTTTTACCCGGGGGTCTCGAGGGGTGGCCGTCCTGCTGCGCCGCGCTCTGCCCTTTGTTGAGCGTAAAGTAATCCATGATCCGGGAGGCTGCTTTCTCATCCTGGAAGGGAGCATTGGGACCCAAGCCCTGAATTTGATAACGGTGTATGCTCCCCCTTCTCTGCTGTCCCCCACGCTCCGGCGCCTCACTCCACTAATAGCCGCCCTGCCTCCAGGAACCACTGTGGTGGGGGGGATTTTAATGCTGTCATGGCCCCAGCTCTTGATTCTGCTGCGACCCCTTCTGTCTCTCGAGTTTCCCAATCCGCACTCTTTTCAAACTGGGCTGCGAATCTGGGACTTAGTGATGCATGGCGACTCTGGCACCCGACCACTGCTATGTTCACTCACACATCGGCCGCCCACCACACGCAGGCCAGATTGGACTATCTGTTTCTCCCGGCCCTAGACTGTCGATCGATCCAAGCCATCACTATCCTTCCCAGAGGTCTCTCGGACCATTCCCCAGTATCTATGCATCTGGGTAGCCTCCCGGCCTCTTCACGCCCGATTTGGCGGCTCAACGCCTGGTTTCTCCAGGATGAAGACTTCAAGAAGCAGGTAGGGCTTGAGCTACGTCACTACTTCGCGGATAATCAAGGCTCGGTCCCGTCCCCTGGTACCTTGTGGGAAGCCGCTAAGGCAACCATTCGCGGTTTCGCCAAAGGCCAACTCAAAATTCAACGCTCGAAACAGGAGGCCCGGCTCACACTCCTAGAGGCCCAAGCGGCCCGGCTGGAGGCCCATCCACCCGGGGAAAGAACGGAGGCGCAGGATCGAAGACTTACCTTTCTTAGAGACGAGCTCAGACAGGCCTCCATGGAGTCCGCTAAGCTGCTATGGAGGTCCTCCGTGGCGAGAGTGTATGGGTGGGGGGATAAAAACGGGAAACTCCTCCATCGTCTGGCCACTTATCCAATGGCTAACCGTATTATTCCCGAAGTGGTGGACTCCCAAGGGCAGACACACCAAACCCCCATGGCGGTGGCCCAGTGTTTTGCCTCTTATTACGCCTCTCTATACTCTGCCCGGCCTCCAGACCTCGCCCTGTCAGAACTTCTCCAGAATGAAAGATTCTCGCTCCCACGGCTCACTGACACGGAGGCGGGTGATCTTGATCTCCCGATTACTCCGGAAGAACTTAACGATGCTATTTCCCGCATGGCAGTGGGCAAGACGCCAGGACCAGATGGCCTCCCGCAGGAATTTTACGCGTTCTACCGGACCACGCTGATCCCCCATCTTCTGGCAGTGTACCGCGAGGCAGCGGACCGTGGTTTCTTCCGTCCTGAGACGAATCTTGCTACCATTGTGGTGATCCCCAAGTCTCAACCCCCTTCAGTCCATTGCTCTGATTACCGCCCCATTTCCCTTATTAATTCAGAACTCAAGATCTTTGCCTCAGTTTTGGCACACCGTCTGCGCCCTCACCTGGCCAAATTGGTCCACATAGACCAGTGCGGCTTTATGCCCGGCCGGGGCACCAGGCACTGCCTGAGACGGCTCTACCTGGCTCTGGCATACCGCCAACAACTGACTCCCTACCTCTCCTTGCTTCTCGTGGATTTCGAGAAAGCATTCGATTCTGTGGATTGGCGGTACCTGGAGGCAGTGATGTCGGAGATGGGATTTGGAACCCCCTTTCGCAACTTGATTAAGACCTTTTACTACAAGCCGCAGGCCCAGGTGATGGTTAACGGAGGTCTTTCCTGCCCCTTCCCCATTGGGAGGGGCACGAGGCAGGGCTGCCCCCTCTCACCCCTCCTTTTCGCGTTAGCGATGGAGCCCTTTGCCTCGCTCGTCCGCGCCGACTCGCTACTCACGGGATGGCAGTGGCCCGGTCTGGCAGAGGACAAGATCGCCCTTTACGCCGACGACGTCCTGCTCTTCCTGTCGGACCCAGCCCGTTCAGGACCTCGATGTCTCCGAGCCCTACGTCTCTTCGAACGTGTCTCTGGTCTCAGATCGAACGCGGCCAAGTCGGTCCTGGTCCCCCTTCACCTGTCGAGAGAATGCTTCAACTGGCAGTCCTCGATCCCTCTCCGGCGCCAGTCGTTTAAATACCTGGGGATCTGGGTGACGCTCCTTCCTGATCTCGCCTGGGCTCTCAATGTCACCCCACTGGTGAAACGGGTACACGCGGATCTCCTTCGATGGCAAACACTGCCGTTGAACCTCATGGGCAGGATCGCCCTTTTTAAGATGATGGTCCTGCCACGATTTCTCTATATGCTCCAAAACACACCCCTCACATTCTCGCGGTCCTGGTTCAGAGAAATGGATGGCTTGGCCACTAAATTCCTCTGGGGAGGGCGGCGGCCGAGACTGGCCCTCGGTCACTGCAGAATTCCACCCTTTGATGGGGGCTGGGAATGACAAACTTACACCTATATTACCTGGCGACGAGGCTTCTCGTTGTGCATGACTGGTTTAATGGTGGCTGGGCGGATCCGGCCTACCGACTGGAAATACATGCCTTAGGTTTTTCCGGTATTCAAGGGATGCTGTACGGGACCACTATCCCCCACACCATGCCAGGGATTACTCGTGGGGTGTTTTTGGCTTGGCGAGTGGCCCTGCGCCATACCCGCTGGTCAGGCAGACTAACCCAATGTACTCCTCTGTGGAGTGGAACATGGCTCAAAGACGTTGCTTCTCTCCCCGGATTCAGAGTCTGGGATCTCATCGGCATTTCTCAGCTGGGAGATGTATGGCGCGGAAGGCACATTCGCGAATTCTCAGACATGCAGACCCGGTTCTCCCTCCACGCCTCTCAGTTCTACCGCTATCTTCAAATGCGCCATGCACTTCATGTCCACATCTCGGAAGGGACCTCCCTACCTGCATACAGCCCACCGGAGGCACAGGTCATGACTGGCGACCTGGGAAAGGGGGGGATTTCTCGTATTTACCGTTCCCTCACGAACAACACCCCCAATTCCCTCTCCTCTCTCCGGGATAAGTGGGAGGGCTGGATAGGCTCCCTAGAAGATGCTGATTGGAGGGACGCGCTGATGGCCCCTAAAACTGTTACTGCTTCAGCGCGACTCCGCTTAGTTCAAATATACTATTTGCACGCGGCCTACATCACACCACTGCGCCTTCATCGCTCTGGGCTCCGGCCTGGTGCGTCTTGTCCTCGCTGCCAGTGTTACCAAGCAGATTTCTATCACATGGTATGGCTCTGTCCCGCAGTTACGCGCTACTGGGAATCAGTGACAGCTGAACTTACGGAGGTTTTGGACTGGGAGGTCCCACTGAATCCACTGAACATCCTTTTGGGGGTTACTGATGGCTTAAATGGGCACAGGGCCGAGAAGCTCTGTCTCACCACGGCACTGATGGTTGCTAAGCGAGATATCGCAGCCCTTTGGATGGACCCGTCGACCCCCACCGTGGCACGGTGGCGAAGGGGGGTGGATTGGTGTGCGGCGCAGGAGCGACCAATGTATGTAACCCGCGGCTGCCCTAAAAAGTTTCGAAGGGTATGGGGTAAATGGATCAGGGTGGTGGAAGATTGAACTTCCTGAGGTGGCTCCATGGACAGGGTTGTGGACAATGTTGCTTGCTACTCCTTGCTGGACTCATGCATGTGAGAGTGTTATTCCCATTTTTGTCACTGTTCGATATTGACCAATTTGCGGAAAGCTGGTTTGTTTTTTGCTGCCAATGTGTTAACTTAAAATCAATAAAAATTGATTATCAAAAAGAATATGCCAAAATGTTTCAGCCAGTGAACGGCCCTATGGGTTCACGGCTTTCTTCAGGGCAAAACTTCGTAATAAATCCCTCCCTGGAATTATTAATATAGTATCACACTTTTAAATTGAAAATGTTTTACCAAACATAAGCGCCCTCTGGATATACTTATCCTTATTATGGTGTCTATGTTCACAGGTCCATCCAACCCAAATTTGGAGGACAAACTACGTCTCACGAGTGCAGACTTAATGGGGCAGTCCTCTAGTCAAACAGTCGTCAAGGATCCTAACCCCGCAGAATACCCTACTCGGTTCTGCATCTCCCGGCTTTTTGAGATATTAAAAGTGTGATACTATATTAATAATTCCAGGGCTAAGGGTGGAAAACCAAATTATCATGGTGCGCAGGACATCTTAGGTGGGCATTGCCAAGAAGCTTGGGCTGGGGACTGTGTTATCATTAATTTTAACGATTCTTTTATGGTAGACTGAATTTTAAGTACAGTTGTGCAATCTAATTACAGGAGTTGGAACTCGGCAATTGTGGCACTCCCGTTGGGATACTTTTATAGGCCAAGGAGTTACCATTTTCCTTAATTCGGCTCACAGGGGCAGACCCAAGATGTGGGCCACAGGAGCCAACTCGAGGTGAGCACAGGAGTAAGTCTGGCAAATAGGTTCATGCCGCTGAGTTCACTAGATGGATGTGATTGACGGTGTGCTGGCTCTCAGGCCCCAGACGTTTCCCTATTACAGTGGGAGGCACGACCTTTGGACCCAGGATTCAAAGAGTGTAAAGGGTGCAAGTTTATCTCCTGGAGTATCGCAGGGCTTGCGAGCAAGATTGAGGATCCTGATTGGTTACTCTTTGTTGAACGTTTTGACGTGATCAGCCTCCAGGAAACATGGGCTGTAGAGAATAGATTTCACCTGGAAGGTTATAAAATCTTCTTCGTGTCAGCTACCCCCTCTAGGTTAGGACGAGATAAGGGGGGGGGTCATGTAACCTTTGTCTCAGTAGCAGTCACCTTGCTCCATACTTCCTCCACCCTACATGTGATCTTATTATCGAGTGGAAAGAGTAAGCTTCCGCTCTTAAACTTCTATAACGCTGGAGTTGCCCACAGGGAAGAATGCAACATTACACAGCTGGGATCCGTATTACAGAACATTATTCCAAGAGGGCAGAGCTACTATAACATCTTTTTAACTGGGGAGAAGCTGGTTTGCATATGGAACACACCCCTCAGGGCATTATACTTAATGCTATCCTGCATGAATTCGATTTAACATCTGCTATGAATAAGCTGCCTCCGGAGAAAACTGACATCGTTCCCACTTTCATCGGGAGAAGGTGCAAGACTTTTATTGATTTTATCTTCGTCTCCACACCATTTTTTTCCCTGATTAAGGACTTTTCAGTTTAGGCGTATGCTCACAGTGATCACAACCCTGTATGTGTCTCAACAGGATGGCCCGAGTAAATAAGCATATTAAGGACGCTTTGGGGGCACCTCTAAAAGCTGTGGAAGGTGGGGTCAAATCGTCCCAGAGCAGTTTTATGAATCCCTTTCAACTCAGTGTCATAGGGAGTTTGCCACCTGTCTAGATGGTGAGGCCACTCCATCGGACATTATGAACGCCTTTGGAAGTATGTCCAGTGTTATAGTGAAGCTACTATGGGCCCCAGGTGGGTGCCCTATGCATTTAGGACCGAGATGGTTTAACTCTGAGTGCTCTCGTGCCTCCAGGAAACTGTAACAGGCCTTGGGAGTGATGCCTCATGATCAGGTGGTTGTTAAGAACCTCCGGAGAGCCTATAAGGCTGCCCTAGCAAAGCGCAAGTCTGCCCTGAAGGAGGAGGCATGGTCAGAACTAGTAGAGGCTAGCTCTTTGAGCAACAGTTCAAAGTTTTGGAGCATTATCAATAGCTCCTTTTTAGCAGGAGACACTGGCAACTCAATGAATGCCCATATCTTAGAGGAAGAATGGGTAAACCATTTTGAGGGCATTTTTCAGACTGACACTTTGTCAACAGAAGGGCAGGAAAGGGAGGAAGGCAAATCCGAGGTCGTTTTTACAGCCGAAGAGGTAGGAGCCGGCATCATGGGACTGTCTAAAAATAAGTCCCCAGGCCCTGATCGGATTCCTCCAGACCTTTACACCAATACGAAACTCACCCGCCATTTCCTAGAACAAAACCACAAGGACACCGACCTGAAATGGGTGATCCTAGAGGTTATGAAGAAACAGAAGACCGACATGACCAAACCCTTACATATCAGGGAACAGAGGTGGGTTTATCGCCTTCGTTCATGGGAAACAGGTCTCAATGATGAGATCCCATGGCTACAGATGGCACGATAATACCCTTATTAATACAGTCTTCGGAATATCAGCCCACCCATTGGCTGACACAACCCCTGCACCTCTTGTCTAGGTTCTCTGGTGCACTGTTAACAGACTACCAGTATACAGTACTTTTACAGGACGTTACCTTAATAACTTCCTTTTATGCTTTGGGTGACCCCCTTATTTACATACGGCACTATGAGTATCTTTTAGACACAGGTCACTCACTTTTTTGCTTGGCAGACCTATCACGAGCATCTCTTTGCAATTCCGCTATGGGCTTTTCAATCGTTAAACCTCATTTACATCGTTGTTAGCGGTAAAATCATCCTTTCTTTAATCTCTAGTACACGGAGCGAGTTGCGCTCACGTGACTAGACGCGGCCATAGATTATTGGTTGAGCTGCCCGGTCTTACTAATGGCGCGGACCTCTGCCTTTCCCGGCCAAGCACAACACACGTGGGTATAACCACGCCCTGGCCTCAGATTACGGGCTGCTCTCCCTGTATACAGGGAGGACGCTGGCCAATCTTCCTCCGCTTAGTGCAACTCACGTGGGGGCGACTTTGCCCCGGCTACAGGTCGCGCCCTGACTGGCTGTCAAGGGACGCACCCACGGTCAGGCTCCTGCCTGCCTCCTTTGAAACCATGCTCGCTCAGACACCGGAAACTTGCATTCCAAGCCTGCAATGGCCTATCCATCATGCTGAGAGCAGGTCAGGCTATTTACCACATACTTGTATCGGCGCTTTTTGGGACACCGGATCCCATTACCTGGTAGACACTTATTCAATCACAAAGCCAATTATGCTGATCTGCCCAATTAAGAGCACTTTAAAAACCACGCTCTCACCACATCCATTTATCGCCAGGGAGGAGCACACATATAGGTGCACTTACGGGAGATGCACCTTGAGGCAGTAAGAGGATGACTGCGGGCATGCTTGAAATGAATGTTTGGAAAGGGAGCACTTTTGGGTTCCTTAACTTTCTGCAAAGAAATTTTAACTCTTGTTACTATTTGTTCTGTTTTTCACCCCTTTAGAGTCTGACTACAGAGGTCTTCCTTTTGCCCTCCTCCCATGGGGCATTTAGGTTTATGTCCTAGGATAAGACAGTGAGATACTCTCTCACGTATAATGTTTCCAGTGTGTGCACAGATGAGTTTCACGTGTCACACATATAGCCACTCACCATTAATTAAATGTGCATGTGGTTGAATGAAATATTGACAAAGTGACCCAGGTTCTTTTCATTGTACTTTTGCATTTTTATTGTTTTTCAGGCTTCAAAGTGAGCCCCTTCTCGGTGGAGTGTGACATAGGTCACCCCACCTAGTGGCATCTTATCACCAAGGCTGGTAAGAACGGAGCCCTCCTTTCTTTTCTTTTAGGGCCTGATGAATGCCACGGACCCAACTGGGCCACACAGCAGAAACATGTCGACCGCACCTACAACGGTGAGGGGACAGTGGTCTCCCCATAGCACCGTTCACTTGTTTTTAATACCATATAGCTGCTTGCCACATTAAAAATTAATTTGGTAACTATAATGGTTTTTAAATCTCACTCACTCCCCACGGGCCCCCACTTAGTTTAGAAGTGCATCCCTGTCGTCAGGTGTATGCCCGCCCTCTACCAAACCGAGTTTCTAGAGGGCGAGGACTGGTCAATGATGAAGCATGACACCTGGTGGTGTGTGAGACCAGTCCTTCACATTTTATGAGATGCCCACACTCACAATTTAATTTGCACCTAGGTCACTACTCTGGGAGTGGCCCCATTTTGCTTTGAAAAGATAAAAATAATACCTTAGCTGAGGTACAATATGGTTTCCGCCCAGGGCGTTGCACAGTGGAACAATGTTTAAACCTGTATATGGTTTTAAACAATTACACTGTGGCTCGCACCGGCTCTATCCACCTAGCCTTTATCGATCTGTCCTCAACGTTCGATCGTGTAAAGAGATCGAAGCTTTGGCAGATGATGTCCTCTATTGGCATTGACAGGGACATCGTTTTGTTTCTAAGGGACCTCCACAGAGACTCAAAAGCGGTTGTCCGTTATTCAAAAAATCATAAAGTGACCCGCAAGTTTGATATTAGGAGAGGGGTGCATCCTGGCCCCCTTCCTTTTTAATCTATATATTAACTCCTTGGAGAAGGTCCTCTTAGAGGCAAAAGCTGACTGCCCACAGGTGGGTAAGCGCAGCCTGCCGGTTCTCCTATATGCAGACGATGCTGTCCTCATGGCGAGGACAACCAGGGCATTGCAACTCCTGTTGAACTCCTTTGTCCCCTTCATGGGGGACCTTGACCTGCTGGTGAATCATAGCAAATCGTTTGTTATGCAGGCGGGACCTCGTACAGTAAAGCAGTTCACTTTTAAGATAGGAACTTTGTCAATCCCGATGACAAACGTCTTTTCTCATCTGGGAGCAGTGTTTGACGACGCCCTGAGTTGGTTCCCCTTGATTACTCGTAAGAAAGGGGACCTCGTCAGAGTGACTGCAGCCGTCTTTAACTTTGCTTCCAGAGTGGGGGGAAAACCGATAGGGGCCCTTTTGAAGATTTACAGAGCCAAATGTATTGCAAAGGCCAGTTATGGGAGCAAGATATGGGGTCACACTGAGCTGGAGGCCTTGCAAATTGCAGAAAACACCTTCCTGAGACGGGTACTCTGATTACAGCAGAGTGTCCCATCTTATGTTGTGCACGAAGAGCACAAATGAACAGGCTTTTCGTCCATTAGCATTGTGGATAAAGATTTGGGCTAAGAAATAAAAATGCCCTTGGTAAGGATATTCTAAAGGATTGTCTTTCCCTTGATCACGTTAATCGCATCCGCTGGCTAAAGTATGTGATAGAAGGCCTCCGTAGCCTTGGAAGGGCAGATCTATTTGATAACCCAGAGGGCACATGTAAGAGAGACTTTACTTGGGTAAAAGAGTGTTTTTTTAGAAGGCGCTGTTGTGATAGAGAGGAAACAGAGGTGAGCAAGCCCAGTGTGTGTAGGTATATTGGATTAAAAACTGTGCCAACCATTGAACCATATCTTCTAGGGATCAAAAGCAACCATGATCGTTTCCTACTGACTAGATTTAGGCTTGACCTTTTTCACTACCTCTTGGCCCAACCACGTGGTGTTTATAGGGGGAAGTGCCTCATGTCCTGTGGCTGCGTGGGGAAGTCTCCTCAGGACATGATGCACTTTTTAATGTTTTGTAGTTTTTATGAGGTTCCTAGAAAGTCTTTTATTATCCCTATTCTTAAAGAGGCTTGTTTTAGGAGGGTGAGACCTGCTTTTATCTTTTTACAACTTCTTTCAAATGATACTGTACTGTATATGCTCAGCTTTTTAAGGGCCGCCATTACGCTCAGGTCAAGCTGTCATTAACTCTGATACTGGTATTCATTTTTATACTATAATTAGATCACAATGGTAACATTGTATTGTTATTCTGTACATATGCAGAGTTTTATTGATGTTTGTATGACTTTCATGGTTTTATCTGAAAAAAACGAATAAAGTTTGATTAAAGAATGACTGAAAGTGTTTGTTTGTACCTATAATATCGCAGATTTTGAAAAGGAAGATCCAGACGTACCCTACAATGCCATGTGGCCTGCTAAAAGTTTTGCTGAAATTGTTGTGAGAGCGTGTCAAACGTGACTATTATAACCTCTGTTACAGCCATGAAATTAATGATCGGCAGCAGAAGGCTCAAAAGTGTCTATATGACTCATACACTTTAAGAACAATCCATCATATATGTAGCTCGCTAGACCCGAACAAAGTATATAAGCTGTGAAGGTTGGTGTATGCTTTGTCTGAGAAAGAAAAATATCCATCCTGATATGATTAAGGGCTTGTCAACCACGCTCAAAGAGATCCGATGCTCGAGCGAGCCAAGCTCAAAACTCTGTCGTATGCAAGGTTTGTGTACGTATTTTGTTATAAGGATGGCAGAAAGGGCTATAGAAAGATGTATGTGCGATATGTATTTTAAAAATAGACGAGTCTGCACTTTAGCCCCATGAAAACTGTTTTAAAAAATGAGTCCCCGTCATTGTGTCATTATTGTATTATTTAACGTTACATACTTACTCACTTATAGGCCAAGCATGAGAATGTCGGTGCGCAAGATGCCTCTGAGTTATGTCGAGGATATATATGTTTTGCCAGATTAAGAAATAACTCAAATACAACCTGTAACTCTGCGCTAACTGAAGCTTCGTGATCCGCCCATGTCGATGCAGTGTGGCAGTCCTACGTGCATAGCCAACTGGTGAATCAATGCGTGGCTACCTACAATGGATGAATACTGGAGCGCATACAAATGCCATATGAGGGAGTTGATACTATCAATGACGACCAGCTTACATATCGCCTTGGAGCTTCTGAGCGAAGATTATTTCAGAAATAAAGGTTTTGTATTGTACGACAGAGAATAGTACGATCTTTTGAATGCTATTAGTGTCCTGAGTGTACAAAGTTATAGGAGGGGTGAAAGGAAAGTCCTGTCTAGAGCGGGTGAGTTTATAGCTGTAAAAATATCAAAACTTGTGACCTGAGGTAAATTATCTGCTGGGCCCTTAGTAACATATGTAGCATATTTTATATTATGTATACGTAGTGAAAAGTCAGCAAATTGTCCAACAACAATGACAAGACGTGTACTATGAACCTGTAAATTATGCCCTGTTTATGTGTTTCTAACATCCTTTATTTTTAATAAAATGATCTTACACAAAACCATTGTCTTTCATTTCATGGGATGTTGAGGCTGATAACATGTTGGGGGAATGGTTAAGGAAGCTTTATTATGATACAAGTGGGGTCGGAAGCTTCAGAAGCACCGAAGCTCTGTTTAATAGAAAATGAGACAGTAAACAGAGCACAGGTGAAGACCTGGTTATCTGGGGAAGAGGCGTAATCACTCCACAATCCAGTCAGGAGGCATTTTAAGAGGAGACCCACCATCGCAAATGTGCACCTAGATTATCAATGGCAGGCGCACATAATCAGTCTTCAAGATCTAGCCAAGTATAATAACGGAGCTTGATATATATTAACGGTAATAGATGTATTGTCCAAGTGCGCCTTTGCAGAAGCGCAAATCAATACAAGTGGTACTAGCATCACCATGACCTTTAAAGCCATCTTTAGGAAAGGGTGAACCCCTCAAAAACTGCAAACAGATGCAAGAAAATAATTATTTCAGAAATTATTAAAACAGCCAGCTGTTCATCATTTTCTAACGTACAATGAGTTATAAGCTGCTGTTATAGAGCCTTTTAACAGAACTTTAAAATCTAAGATGTGGAGATATTTCACAGCCTACAACACCTAGCAATATGTGGACATTCTACAGGTGTTCACAGATGCTCATAGCACCAATTATCACAGAACCATCAAAACGTCTCCCATAGAGGTAACGACCAATATTTCCTTAGCAGTGTAGAGAATGGTATACGGGAGCCATTTCACTGCCAAGGTAAAGAGCCTCTTTTAAAATAAGGTGATCATGTTTGAGATTCAAAGTTGAAAGGGGCCTTTGTGAAGAGCTACCGGCAGATTTTTGCCATACAACGCCTCGAAGGACATTTTCCCCAACATCAAATTTCTAATTATACCATGAAACTGGCTAAACTGTGGACCTAAAAGGGGACTGGGAGGTAGCCCTAACTGAAATTCAATACACAAGAACATGGAATACGTTTACAGTGCTCGAGGCCACATTTACTATAAAGCATGATCAGGACCCCTTGAGCATCCATGCTGGCTTTCCTCATGGCTATAAGCCCAGCGTTGCGGCGGTTGTACTGGCCATCAAAAAATCCATAGCCAGAATCTAAACATATTCGAATATTCAGCTAGTATTAGATAACGTTAGAAGGAAGGTGTTTCTTAAAGCTCCTAATCGCAATACAGAGTTTAGCTGTATGGGTAAATTAAGAAGAGTTTTAGAAACAGTACAACATATGAAAAGCCAGGTAGAGTCGGACCCTACATGCTCCGATATTAACGGAGGGTTATATACACTCAACGTGTATAGTGACATTGTGGAGCCGCAGAGTATCGGGTATAGTTATTCACCATTTTTAAGATGGGTCCAGATAAAAGGGGAAAATAACATGGTGATTAATATTCAGTATATCAAACCTGTCTACGTAGCTATTTCTAAAACCATTTTGACACTATGTTGGTCTTGATCTTCGATGATCAATCTGAGCCGGTGTCATTTAAATACAGGAAAGTTATTGTTAAGCTTCATTTAAGATCACGACACAAAAGCGAATATTAAGAAGTCATCATGGTGATCATGAAAACATACAGCGACCCCGCTCTGTACAGGGACTATTACAGACACTAGGCCAGTTATGGAGGGCCACCATTCTTTCAAGGGGCCGTGTTATATACGGGGCAGGACTTTGAGGTTTTTTCCATAGTTTGTTTAGAAGAGCTATGCCTTTCTTGAGAAGCGGCTATGTAATTGCAAAACCCCACATTAAAGCAGAGGCCTCGAACATTGCCCAGGATGTGGTGGGACCTGTGACTTCTGCTGTCGCTGAACGCATGAACAAACAACCCCAAGAAGGAGCGGGACTTGGGTACAGGCAAAGCAGAAGTATTAAAAGGAAACGAAGGCGTAGGGGTCCGCTTGCTACCTATAAAAAAGGAGGCGCTCTTCAAAAAGCGTTGACAAAAGAAGATCAATAAGGTGGAAGAGAGCCTCGAAGAACAAGGGAACACCCGCAAGCGTAAATATTTTTTTTAACGCAACAGCCTGAAACATGGCCATCATACATTGTGCATTGGGAGAATGCACCAAATCAGAGTTAGACTTGTTTTCTCTAAAGCCCACTCAGACCAGTATCGAAAACAGCTTTTTCATGGAAGTATTGCCTCTAGCTGCTTTGACACCATTGGCGCCGATAGAGTTTTTTGTGTCAGGGTCCATGGATATGTATCTGGATCTCAACAATATTCTCCTGCATCTTGTTTGTAAAATCATAAAAGCGAACAGTGCCAACATACCGGCTGCCACTAAAATGGCGACGATCGCTTAACCCACCGTGACCATGTTTAATCAGGTGGATATTACCCTCTGCGACCGACTCATCACACAAAGTGATAACATGTATGCCTACAGAGCCGACATCGAGAGTATTCTAAATTACAGCCACGATGCCCTGGACGCACAGCTTTCAGCAGGGCTTTTCTACAAGGATACTTATGCACATTTTGAAGGCAGGAGGGTGACAATCAAGGTATTGTAAAAAGAGCAAGCTTCACTGCGGGCAGTAGACGGTTTGACCTCCTCGGGCGTATACATTCAGGGGCCGATTCCGATTCGGGCCGGAAAACATACCGACCGACTCGTCCGGGAATAAAGTCCGACCGACACGTACCTGCGCTGCCCGACCTGGGTAGTACGATGAAATGCATGTGAAACACGACCGACTCGTACGGAACACAAGCCGAACGACCGAACAGGACGGAAACAAGCTATCCGGCCGGAAAACCACGCGAATCGAACCGACCGACACGCTCCAGGAAGGAACCCGAACGAAACGTACACGCGAACTCCGAGCCGCGTAGTACGATGCATTGCGTGGAAAACCAGACCGAGTCGCACGGAGACCAAGCCGCACGACCGACACGCATACAAAACCCAGCCGAAGCAACCCAATACACCGCGACCGACGCGTACGCCGCACAATAAACCTAGCAGAAACACAGCGTGAACTACTCGGAGAAGCTGGCACAAGACAACTGCAGCGTCCTACTCGGTCAGAAGAACGTCTCCTACAAGCACAAAAAATACAAGTGGAAAAATACAAAAAAAAGGGCCAAACAAGCAATTACAAAGTCAATAAATACAGGGGGAAAAAACAGGGAACAAGGACACACCCCCAACTCCACCTATATAAAGGCCACAAATCCCTACCATGATCCTTTGCAAATTCAACTGACCTGCCAGCACAGAACACCAACACACAGCAACCACAGACACACTCACAGCTCATCCATCACACAAGCCACACACCATTAGCACCTCAACAAATAGCACCCTCACATACACCCAGCAAAACCTACACACACACACACTCACTTGCACACACACACACATCAATCACCACCACCACCCATCACCATGCCCCCAAAGAAGAATCATAAGTTCCTAGACAGTGAATTGGAAGTCCTGGTAGATGAGATCCTCAGGGTAGAGCCACACTTGTTTGGCACATTGGTCCAACAGACCCCCATGTCGCAGAAAACCAAGATGTGGGAGAGGATCGTCGACAGGGTCAACGCACAATCACCATGTTTGCGCACAAAGGAAGACATCCAGAACAGGTGGTATGATGTGCGCAGGAGGGTCAGGGACCTACTAAAGAAGGATTACATCGTGAGCCAGCGCACCAGCAGTGGCCCTCCTGCCAAACCACTATACCTCAGGCCCTGGGAGGAGAAGGTGTGGGCCATCCTACCACCAGTGAGCGTATATGGACTAACAAACATCCCAGAGCCTGGTGAGTACACAACTAATATACCCAATATTGTGTGGCAATACACACACATCACTGTCAAGGGGATAGTCAAACCATGCACCCTTAGCAAATCCACAGCAACCAGAAGATAATCATACCAAGATGACTATGTTAGTCAGAGAAACACAATACCTGCCATCTCATAGTGATATGTAACAGTGTCATGACAGATACAAACCTAACAATAAATAGAGCAAGCCAGTGGCACAAATATAACAAACAAACAGTCACATATGTTGCCACCACCAGAACACCACCTCACAGGGAAGCTCACTGAAAGGAAGGAATTCTGGGTATGCTGGTGAAGTCAGTGTAGGCAATAGCATGATGGGAGTTGTAGTCACAGATATTGGTCAGCCTCACAATTGGCCCATCAACACCACTCTCAACCATGCACACATCACAGGGAGTAGAAAAGGACTGACAAGATGGCTGACACTGGGTACTGCTGTGGGGAGCACAAGGCCCTGCTGGGAACTGGCTACCAACAAACAACAGGAACACACTGTCAGCCATCTTGCCATTGCTGTCACACTCACACACAGTGAAGTCCACTCAAAAGGAAGGAAGTATGGGCATGCTGGGAAGGGGGTGTAGGCAATAGCATGATGGGAGTTGTAGTCACAGATATTGGTCAGCCTCACAATTGGCCCATCAACACCACTCTGAACTATGCTCACATCACAGGGAGTGGGAAAGGACTGACAAGATGGCGGACACTGGGGACTGCTGTGGGGAGCACAAGGCCCTGCTGGGAACTGTGCACCAACCAACAGCAGGACACCACTGACTGACATCCTGAAAGCCAAATTGCACCCCCTGCAATGGAAGCACGTTCCATGGTGGGATATCTGGCTGGGTGGGAAGGATGACTGACAGCTCTGACCATAGTTACAAGCAGCTCATCCCACATACCCCCTTAACACAAACTCCACATAACTCACCTGGGAGAATGCAATGCCTCACACTGTAATTTAACATCCCACAAAGAACCACCACACTGGGTTATGATGTGTGAAGCACAGGGACACTTTTGGGACTTGTAGCCAAACAAACGCCAGGACAACACTGTCAGCCATCCTGGCAGCACAGGCACACTACCCCACAGGGAAGCAGAGTCAAAAGGAAGGAAGTATGGGCATGCTGGGAAGGGGGGTGTAGGCAATAGCATGATGGGAGTTGTAGTCACAGATATTGCTCACCCTCACAATTGGCCCATCAACACCACTCTGAACAATGCTCACATCACAGGGAGTGGAAAACAACTGACAAGATGGCTGACAAATGGTGCTCTGTTGTGGGGAGTACCAGGCCCTGCTGGGACCTGGGCACCAACCAACAGCAGGACACCACTGACTGACATCCTGAGAGTCAACCTGAACCCACTGCAAGGGTGGCATGCTTCATGGTGGGATAACTTGGCTGGGTGGAGAAGGAGGGCCGGATGTCCACCAAATACAACCAATGCTGGCCATGCACACACCTCAACATTCACATTTAAATGCCTCAGGTTTGCAGGACAATGTGCTACACCAATATCAACCTCTTACTGTGACAACTTAGGTCAATGCAATGTACAGGGCCGCATCCAGAGGTACAGTCACAACTGTCAGGTGTGTGAACCATTGATGCCTGTAGAAACATAACATACATTGTGTGTCTCTTCCAAAAACAGGTGATGATGGGGACACAGCAGCAGACGATGAGGAGTCCCAGTCCCAGGCTCCGGGGACACTGAGCTCACTAGTGTGGAACAGCCTCTGCCCTCCTCGGATGGCGAAGACCTACCTGGCACCTCCGGTGTGAGTCGTCATGCAGCACCAGCAGGACCAACATCTGCACCCCCTGCACCCACTCCTCCAACAACTGCCAACACACAGACCACCCCCGCCGACACGGACAGACCAAGGACCACCAATGACAGCAGCACAGGGACCCTGGCCCAATGTCGAGCTACGGACAACGACCCCAGTAACAACCCACAAGGGGGCCCAGGGACACCTGTGCGTGCCACCGCAGGTCCCGCACGTGTCGCCAGGGGTGGTGGAAGGGGTGGTAGACATAGGTCGCTGTTTGCAGAGGGTCTGGACTGCATGATGACCCACAACTGGTACGCATTGCTGATGCGTACCAGAATAGCAACGGAGAGGTCACCCAGGTAGTGGGGATCCTCAAGGACATTCAACAGCAGCAGGCTGCCCATCATGCCCGCTTGGACTCACACATGTCCCGTGTGGAGACACACATGGCCCGTGTGGAGACACACATGTCTGGCATGGAGTCCAAGTGGGACACATTGCAAGAACTGACAGCGGTGCATAGGGACATACTGACATGCCTCTGCCAGATTAGCACCAACATGGCCACACCTCCCTGTGTGCCCACAACATCTGGTGCTGCAACACCTGCAACTGCCACAGGGAGGGAGGAGGACTCTGGCGGAGAGTCCCCTGCACCGCAGCAGCCTGCACGTGAGGGTCCCCCCAAAGAAGAGGGGTCGTCCGAGGAAGGAAAACTGAGAGGTCGATGGCCATGTACATCCCCCAGGAAGCCAACACCTGTTCTGGAAATTCTCCTTTGTGTGCAAACTGTTCACCCTGTCGAATGCAACACAACTCACCCACATGACATGGGGAGTTCAAGTTGGACCAATGTATCAGATCACTGTTGACTTTACCCTGGACATTTCTGCTACCAAGACTTCCAACTCACCTGGGAACTTTGGATCACAATCCCAATGTACAGCACCCACCATCTTGTGCACTAACCTCACACATGTATGTAATAAACTCACCAATACACCATACTTGCCTCTGTTGTGATTCCAACGTTGTTATCGTCACAGAGATGATGATCTGCTAAATGACACCGTGCATGCTAACTGCCACAGCAAGTTCAACACCGTCATGTGACTCATGGCGACGTGACACATATGAGGGAGACACACCACTAGGGCTACACAACACATAGACACCAGGGCCATCGGACTCATCGCCTACACTGATGTTGCCAGGAAATATTGTGGAATGCACAGACACCACACCTATTCAGAGTCTGTGTTAACTAGCCCACAGGTGCAGTAAGCAAATGTCAGTCAGAACTGTGACCACAGACAACGCACATCCCAAAGTGAAGCACAGGTTTATTACACATTTGCAACATGTTGTTTCCACTACAGATGCAAGGTAATCCCACGTGGCAGTGGCCACACAGCCAACAAGTGTAGAAGAAAGAAAGTCCAGGGGTGTGGGGCACATCACCTGTAGGGAAACGACTGCTTCCACCCTGGAAGTTGAATCATGGTGTCGGGGGATCCGAGTTGACCAAACAACTCTGAGAGCGCCCTGTGAAGGACAGACATGACACACTGTCAAAAGCACTGAAGAACAGGACAGAACTGCAATACTCATGCACAATACATGTCACAAGATACCTACACAAAAACAAGTTAGCATGTCAACACTGTTGGGGAGTACAGACTACCTGTAAGGACACATCGCTGCACGCATCCAGTCAAGTAGCACATGGCCACACTCAAACAGCAACAGAGCACCACCAACACATATCATGCAAACTCAAATCATTGACATGACATCTCTGGATACTCACATTCAGCTGAAGAAGCTGGTGATGAGCTGTGTGCGGACATCACCATCATCATCATCATCATCACTGGCATCGTGGCCCAGGCCAGGATCCTCCACAGGTGGCGGATGTTGGTCATCGTCATCCAGGATGAGAGGCAATTCCTTCCGCACTGCCAGGTTGTGTAGCATGCAGCAGACGATGACAATCTTGCACACCTTTACTGGGGCATATGGGAGGGGCCCTCCTGTCTTGTCCAGGCAGCGGAAGCGGCTCTTCAGGAGACTAAATGTCAGCTCGATCACTCTCCTGGTCCGACCATGTGCTTCATTGTAGCGCATCTGGGCTGGTGTCACAGGGTTCCTGAGGGGTGTCAGCAACCACGGCATGTTGGGGTATCCGGAGTCACCTACTGACAGACAATTGCACATTAGCTGAGTTGGAAAAGAGTGCGGAACACAACATAGCAGAACACACACAATGGTACAAAGTCAGTACACACCGACAAGCCAGGCACGCTGGTTCCGCATCTGTGACATCATCCTCGGGATGCGACTACTCCTCATCACGAAGGCATCGTGTGCCGAACCAGGGAAACGTGCTCACACATGTGAGATGCTCATATCTGCAAGACATACCACCAGAGCATTGATCGAGTGATAATGTTTACAATTCCTGTATGCCTGCTCATGTGCCTGTGGTGGTACCAAAGCCAAATGTGTCCCATCAATGGAGCCAATGACATGTGGCATCCTCCCCAGGGCATAGAAGTCACTCTTGACGTCAGTGAGTTGGTGACGTTTAGGGAAATAGATGTACTGGTTCAGACATCTCAACATTGCCTCCAAAATATCGCGTAGCACACGGCTGAACATAGTCTTTGACATCCCACCAGCAGTCGCCACAGTGTGTTGAAAGGTACCGGTGGCAAAGAAGTGTAGGGCTGCCATCACCTTCACCTTGGGGGTCAGCGTTGTAGGGTACGGCCGGCCAGGTTGCAAATGTGGTGCCAAGCGCACTGCCAAATCCTCAATCAGCTGCCTGGTGAAGCGGTACCGTCGGATGCAGTCACGTTCCACCATCGTTACAAGGTCAGGGAATGGTCTATGGACAGCTGGTGCCCTGCAGTGCATAGGTGAGGAAAGAAAGATTGTCAGTCACCCCACATATGTGGCATAGACCAGACTCAATATCACATGATACAACATTACGAGACACAAGTACATGATGTGTGTGCCGTTCCGTAAGGACATGTATGGCACCGAAATGTACAACATCTAACATCACAGTTCGACATGTGTCCTCAACAAGTCCCAGGTTGTGCTATGGGATATCATTAGGCTGTGTCACAGTACCCATGTACTGCTGTCACGTTCCAAACACACACCACAGTTACATGTGAGGACAGATGTGCCCCAGGCATCACAGCTCATTGACAGGTAGATTCCCAGGGACCCTGTATTGCCACATGGACACTGGCATGACATGGTGCATCATGAATACACCACATAAAAACAACCATGACCCCAACAGGTAGTGCTCCCTGTTGCCTCGGCAGGACAGACATGGACGTCTGTGACACACACACGCACAACATCAAAGGCCATGCACAAACAACGTGGATGTGGAGACTGTCTCCCATTGTGCACATGGAATCAGAGACATTGTATACACAACATGCACACAGACTGTGGAGGGCCATCACTATTGTGGCAATGGGTCACCCTGTGACGTACATACCGTCCCACATGGGACTCAGGGGTATGTGACATTACATACACATACACAACCGTGAAATGTGACCATGCCACATGCTCTGAAATGAACAGTTGCACATCACAGTGGTCATGTGCACAACACAAAAAGGAACCTGTCCCCATGAACACGTGCACAGCCTGGGAGTGGCTGCCCCCAAGTGCCACCCCAAAAACCACATGTTGACCCCCATACACAGAAAAGGTAATGCAGCCTTACATGCCTTAGGATACAGTGTGGACAGGCTGTGGTGTTGTAGGTGTGCCCCTGAGTCCCTGGCAAGTATATGTTACTGGCATACGTTCACCAGTGACAAGCATGGTGACATATGCGAGAGACCTGTACAGGGAAGCGTCGTACAGCAATGGACCGATCGGTGTGAACGCACTGGCCGTTGAATCTGTCATGTGCGGGTACGCGTTGTACAGCAATGGGCCGATCGGTGTGCACGCACTGGCCATTGAATCTGTCATGTGCGGGTACGCGTTGTACCCGGAATACGCGTTGTACAGCAATGGACCGATCGGTGTGCACGCACTGGCCATTGAATCTGTGATGTGCGGGTACGCGTTGTACAGCAATGGACCGATCGGTGTGCACGCACTGGCCATTGAATCTGTCATGTGCGGGTACGCGTTGTACCTGGAATACGCGTTGTACAGCAATGGACCGATCGGTGTGCACGCACTGGCCATTGAATCTGTCATGTGCGGGTCACGCGTTGTACAGCAATGGACCGATCGGTGTGCACGCACTGGCCATTGAATCTGTCATGTGCGGGTGCGCGTTGTACAGCAATGGACCGATCGGTGTGCACGCACTGGCCATTGCATACGATGTGACCAGGTACGCGTTGTTTTTCGAAAAACGCATTGTACAGGAAAGGACCGATCGGTGCGCATGCATTGGCTATGGCCTGGCATGGCAACGGACGCGTTTTCAAAAGTTTAACGAGTCTGATGCTGTGAATTCAGTTGGCCACCCACAACAATGTTGCAAATTCATGGGTGTCATGAAGTTGAACTTTTGAAGGATGCTGTGGGCGTGTGTAAGTGGTGCAATTCCATGGATTGGCCAGATTCAGAAGATGCAAACGACTTGGACCTATCACTTTGGACACATGGGACAGTATCTGCCTCAGCAGCACACATATAATGCTGGCTGTTCCCCTGAGAGCTCACTTGCCTGCACTACATGCTCCAGGACGACATCTGCCACCACCACTGCTGCTGTCTCTGCACCCTCTGGAACCTGCAATGGCACGTACTGTGGAGAGAGCCCCAGCCATCAGCACTGAGGAGAACCAGGCCCTGCTGGACAGCCTCCTTCCACAGTACAGCAAGCTGTATGGGAAAGCAGGGGAGCAGGTGAGTGTGCTGTCCACTGCCTTACAAATGTGCATGTTGTCTGACTAGCCAGACTTACAGTCTGCACGCCACTGGCTAGCAGGCTCACTGAGTAGTTGTCACCCCCAAAGTGTGTAGTTACATGCACTGAACAGGTATAGTGCAGTAACAGTGCATTTAAACAAGGTTTGACTTCCCAGGCAATGATACCATGTAGTAACTGCTGGCAAACTGTTCATAGCCATCCTTGCACTGCCCGTGTACATCATGTGCCCCTGTGATTGAGACATGAATATCCAAATGTGTGATGCACGGATTTGTTGCATGTGTAGTAATGGCCTTTACACTTTGTCATCCTCACAGGTTGATGCCCACCAGAAGCAGGAAATATGGCTGGACATCGCCCGGGCAGTAAGGTCTGTGGGGGTCTACAAGCGCCGGATCCGCAACTGCCAGAAGAGGTGGCAGGACCTTCGGGGCTGGACCCGGAGGATCGCAAGGGTCCAGCTGAAGCTGTCGCCTCCTCGCAGGAGGGGCGGACACCGGACCCTGACCCCCCTCATGCGCAGGATCCTGGCGGTGGTCTTCCCTGATCTGTATGGGCAGCTGAAGGGCAGACAGCAGCAAGGAGGGGGTGAGTCCATGACTGCACTGTGAGCTTTGTCTGACATGCTATGTGCCCTCCTCTGGCCTGTTTAAACTCCAACAGTACATCAGTTATGTGATCCAGGACCCATGTCCCTCAATTGTGCACTGCCCACTCCTCATCTGATACCCAGGTGTGGCCCTTACAGTCAGGAAATTGTGTCACTTGGGTACTGTGTCCTTGCATTTTGCTTAGCTCAAGGTGGGGGACATCATTTGTTCCCGTAACTCTGTGGTGGGCTTCATGGGTGGGTCCATTGCTTACACAATGCCTGAGTTCTGACATGTAATCTGCGTGTTACTTTGATATGTGGTCCAATTGCTGATCTGATTCACCACATGTGCCTGGGGTATTTGGCACACACCCATGCTGCGGGTGGGAACAATGTTTGGGCCTCAGGAGTATGTATATCAAGTGTGTCACACATGCTTAGCCACCTGCCTACTGTCCTGGGCTCATCCCTCTTTCACGTGGAGCAGGACAGTCATGCCTTCTCCAGGCCATGCAATACACTCTGTACTCCCACTCCCGTGTATCAGCAGACACGTTGTGCTCAGTGAAATGTTCCCTCAGGTGTCTGCCTCTGTGTCATTGTGCTTTGGCTTCATTGTCTGGACTACTGGGGTGTTTATCGGTTAGGGCTCAGCATGCCACCCGAGATGTGACCATAGGAGACGATACTTGTGTGACATATAGGTGTTTGACCACTTGACCGTGCATACTGGGGTGTGCGACTGTGTAGTTCAGGCAGCTGTTTCCCATTCACAGCAGATTGTGAGGTGCTCAGGTTCCGAGGGTTGTGTTTCATGTCTCCCATATGTCCAATTGGTATGACGTGGACAAATGAGAGTTCAGATGATGTGGTTTGTGGGGGATGGACATGTGCACTTGTCGGCTACAGGACTTGCATTCCCCATGACCTAGAATTGTGACACAGTGCAGACTGTTGTCGTCTGGCAGCCCTGCCCATGTGACTGGAGACAGTGATGTATGACTTTGCAGGCATGCCTGTGCCATGGCATTAAACTTCCTAAGAGGGATCCTGCAGGGGAGTGACATGTGCTACATGCACCCCATTGTGGCATTGACTATCAGGACATGGGTGCATCATGGTGTCTGGTGCTGGTATGCATCACATGCATTTCAAATATAGACTCTGGCCATCCCTTTATCCGGACACCTGTACTGATTCAGTGGCAAGAGTTGTGATGTGTCCATGTTCACATACTTCACCGTGTTCTCTGCACTGTCCAACTACTGTGTAGGTGGTGCATGTGTCCACACTGGGGTATTGCCATCCGACAAACACCAGACCGATGGGTGCAAGGCCAGGAGGGATGTGAGTGCCATGGGTGACCATCAGACTGACAATTGGCTTCTCCTACTCTGTTTGGGCACTTTTGGCAATGTTCAACTAAGGATGCCAGGGCTTGCTCTGTAATGTGCTGTACTTACTGTGGTTTTGTGCGGTTAGTGCAGGTGACTGATGTCTGTCTGTTTCCCTAATTGTTTGCAGATACATCCACGGCCACAGGAGGGGACAGCTCCACGGACCAGGAGGAGCCGCAGAGCCAGACTGGGTCAACAGCCGAGGAGTGGTCGGAGGGACCCAGTGGCACGGAGGGCGAGGGAGCCACACCGAGGAGTCCTCAGCACCATCCACTTCAGCTGAGGACCACAGCAGCTCGGAGGATGACTCCCTTGTGGAGGCGGGTGTCAGCAGCCACCACACCCCAGCTACTATTGCTGTCCCCGCCACCACCACCACCACCGCCCTCCCATCGGCTCCCATTCCAGAGGTCCGTGGAGGCTCCCGTGTTCGGGAGCATGTCTCCTTCGTGCCAGGCACCGCAGCCCCTGCCCCTGTGTCCCCTGCTGCCCTGAGTGAGGAGTCTGTGTACCTACTTCGCCAGCTCCATGTAGGGCAGACAGCAATGCTGAGTGTCCTCTATGCCCACACCACTCTGTTGACTCAGCTGGTGTCGTTCATGGAGGGCATCTCATCGGGCATGTCTGCCCTACAGAGGAGCAATAGGTCCATGGACTCCTCCCTGATGGCAGCAGTGTCCCTCCTCCAACAGTCCCTCACCCCTCCTACCTCTGCCCCATCCACACTTCCTGGCACCCTACCTGTCCCAAGCACATGCACACCTGCACATTCACCCAAACACACAAACACGAGCAGCACAGACACACCCACTACAAAAACAAGACGTGCACGCAGGCATCCTCAGGGGACTGATACCACACCCACAGGGGAAGGGGTACATACACACACACAGGCATCCACAGTCACTCCGCAGTCCTCCGATACCTCTCCCTCCAAGGGCCCTTCCCTTGCCTCACCTGCAACCCCACCTACACAGCAGCTCTTCCTCTGTGACCTCGGCCTCTTCCCTCCAATCCAGCTGATCCAGCATACAGGGGGAAGAGGAAGTCCACCCACACAGAGGGAGTGCCCCTCACCCCCGGACACCCTCCCCCAGGCGCAGACAGAGGCCCCCATCCGCAAGTCCCCCGGACCCGGAAGAGCAAGACCCCGCCACCACCCTGCAGCTCAACCACCAAGTCTCCTTCCTCCATCCCTCAGGCCCCCACTCCACAGGTTCCCCCACCACACCCTGCCCCAGGTTCCCCCACCCACAGATACACCATCCCCAGAAAGATCCGGCCTTCTCCCCCTACCACTTGCTCTTCCAGCACCACCCCCCCGCTGCGCTTGTTTGTACCACTGGTGTGGAGAACGTGTCCTCCCCCTCTGTCCTGCCCACCTTACCTGAACCCCATTCTGCTCCCCTGGGGATAGGCACTGCAGTGGAGTCCACTACTACCCTGTCTGACTTGGGCACTGCAGTGGGGAACCTGTCCACTCCATCTGCACGGCCCACTGCAGTCGTGCCGGCACCCACACCATCTGACTCATGCCCCCCAGTTGTGCCGGCACACACCATGTCAGACGCCTCCACTGCAGTTGTCAGTGACTCTCCAGCACCCACCACCCCTTCCCTGCCTCCTTCTGGTGAGCCCTGATCCTGTCCCTGCGGTGCCTGGCTTGTCCCCCGTATGCCCCTCCGAGGGGAATGTACCTGCTCCATATCAGTGCAGGCATGCAAAGGGTGACATCTGGCACTGTCACCCTGTTTGGACTATTGTTATGGACTGGCCATTGGCCTTTGTTATATTTCTGGACTTTCACTTCTATACACAAAAATGCTGAATAAAGCTACTTTCTGTTCTCTAGTGGTTTTGCTTCTGATGTACATGATGTTGATGATGCTAACCCGTGCCCTTGCTGCACTGATGGTGATTTTTGATATCAGGGAAATGAAGTGTTACTGTGCAGGACCCCATGTGGTCCAGGGGGAATGTGTCCTATCCTGGTGTGTATCCATGTCATCCTTTGCAGCAATAAGAGGGTGTCATGTTTTCAATATTTGGCAATGTGATTTCCTACATTTATTTGCAATATCACATCTGTGGCTTACAACCCTGCACATCTGTTGTGCTTGCCATTGTTCAATTTGTCTATTTCCCTGACTGTGTGACCATCTCCACTGGACATGCAAGTTTGGGCATCAATGGGGAAGGACTCATCTGTGTGATCAGTGCAACTTGCTATACATGTGTGTTGGATCTGTGCAGATGGTGTCGGTGACACTGCCATGACCAGGCTGATATGACGAGGGCCTTCATTTTGTGCTAATTGATGACTGAGTGACCAAGTGTACTGCTGATATGATAGAGCCCTGCAGAGACAACGTATGGCACAGCATTCCTTACACAGGAGTGGAGTGCCCTCATGGCAGTGTGTAATTCTGTGACATTGCCTGAGCCCAAGGTGTGTGTTGTGTGAGCATGTCTGTGTGTGTTCACTTCCGTTTTGCAACACAGGCTGGGATCCCTAGTGATGTTCCTGTTTGTGATGCTTGCTGAGTTGACCTATGTTCCACCATAATCTTCGCCCTGGGTTCTCTGGGATGTGGGTGCATGGCACATTACTGGTCATCAGGGTGTCATCCATAGGTGTGTTTGCTGTCAGGGCTGAGTTTGTGGGCAAACGCAGATGAGACACAGTCAGGATTCCCCTTGGCACTTGTTGGTTACACAAGTCATGTAATTTCCAGTTTGTGTTAGCTTTCAGGGATTGTGACACGTTGTGTGTGTGACTGCTGCCACTCCTCTGGGTCAGAGCTGCAATGTTGGAAGTTGTCTATGTGTGTTCTTTGTGGGTGACCTTGACTTCTTCATTGGTGTGTGACTGTGTCCGGGATCACATTGATTGTGGTGGATTTCACATCATGCCCATGTACAGCGTACTGTGCAGTGTGTCAGACATTCACGAGTCTTGTAGACTGGCCATGTGTGATGGGTTTCTGCACCTTAGTTCCCAACACCACCCCTGGGATTGTCATGGGTGCATGTGCAATGTCACCAGTCCATGTGAGCTTCACTGCTGCACATTGTTGGAGATCAAGGTGTGTGGTGTTGAGTGTGTGCAAATGAGAGTTGTTGCACGGCTAGACCCCTGCCTCCATGTTGGCCTTGGCTGACAGGCCGTGCTGATTGATTTGTGCTTGTGTAGGTGTGATTGTAGTCTGTTGCTCAGGACACATGACTGTGGTTCACAGTGTGAACGACATCTAGCTTTGTCATCACAGTGGGATCATCATGCAGGCCACGGTCACCACGATGTGGGGTCCCTGGCGGTAGTGCTGTGGTGGGTCTGTCTCTTGCTGTGTTATTTGCTGTTCCTACAAGCTTGTGTGACATGTGTAATTTGGGCTCCCTCTCATCTAACAATGCCTGTTTGCCCACATAGGGGATCCGATCCATGAGTGACTTTTGTGTGGCACTGTATACACATCTGTGTAATTGTGATTCAGGCCTCCTCATGTGTTGTGTGGTTGCCTGGGGACACTGGCACACCCCCCATCACCTGTTGTGTTTGATCTGCAGTGTGAGGCTGCCTGTTTGTGTTTGTGCATCTGCACCACTGCATTGGCATGTCTTTAGTGTGCCATTGGCTGTATGTTGTTTGTTGGCTTTCCCCTGCTGTCCCTGGGACTCCTAGGTCATCAGTCAGCACAATGATCATGGTTTGTATGTTCCATTGCTGCCATGGTATGGTATTTGTTCACCTGACATCTACAGTCTCCAAAGGATATCTACATTTGTGTGTCCATTGGTGCAGATATGTGGGGCTGCATTATGATGGTCACTTCTGTCATTGTGTTATTGAGGGATGTTGACAATGTCAGCCCCCATGGGTGATGTTTGTCTGCACATGGCCAAAGGTATATCTTATTTGCACTGCACTGATTGCCTCACCCAATGTGTGTTGGTATGGGACACAACAGTAAGTGGTCCCAGCAAGATAACATTCAACAGTAATAATAAAATAAACAAAATTGGAAGAACTTAGAAAACATGTTTATGTAATTGGTCAGTGTTATTTAATCACACTGAACATAAAAGAATTGTAATTGCAAAAACTTTATATGCAATACTGACAAAAGTGCCCAGAAAAAGCGGGGAAAGAAGGTTCCAGGAAAAGTAAGTGATTCAAGTGAGGGTAGCGGGGGTGTATGAAGCAAGAATACTGTGTAAATCACTTAGAATAATATACATAAAATAATGGCACATCATTTAGCCAACAACTTCACAATTCTATAGTCCGTATATAGTATAAAGCCATGTATACAAATCACAGTCACATCATTGCTGTCGATTGTACTGGCAAGCTACATAAGTGTCGACGTTTCGACCCCCAATACAAGGTGTAGTTTCTTGTAATCCTTACAGGGGGGGGGGTCTTCCTCAGGACTGAAGTAAGGGGAAGAAGGGAGGGCACCTAAGAATTAATTACAAAAATATATTAACTTAATACACGAATAAAGCTAATCCTAAGAGATAAAAACGCGAAGGGCAAAAGTCCCTTATATTTACCATGAAAAACCCACAGCGGGGGCTGATGTAAGAATTTAGGCCTCGTAGGCTCCAAACACAAGAGAGCTGGAAAACAGCACCTAAAAGAATAAGGTGCATGTATGAATAACCACCTATATATTGTGGTTAAAGTACAATCATTGTACCAATATAATTAATCGAAATACCTTATTTAAAATTGAAACAGTACAATTCTTTCCTCTTCAAAGTATACTCTCCAAAGAGAGCCAGACTCCTTGGTTTATTTATTTGCGCATTAATCTGAAAAACATGAAAAGAGGAACTGCTTAAAAGGACCCTGAACGCGCCAGTGGATCAAGTATTAAAACCACGGCAAGCCAACAGTTAAATATAAATACCTGTCCTTTCCATATTCTCATGAGGATATCTGTTTATATATGAAAAGCTGCCTCCGGGATAGCATGAAACCAGCGGTGCAGAATCTATAAAATAAACCAAGGATCGCAATTAAGATCGATCCAAGAGGTGAAAAGGTCTGTAAAATGGAATTCCTAAGGACAAGGTCAGAAAGGAAATCTTACCGCTACTCGCAGAAAAACCTCCGTCTACTCAGAAGGAAACGAGGCAATGCCCAACCTGAGTCTTAAATACTTCAGAATAAACTCACAGCTGCCGCGTGTATGACGCCTGCCAGCAGCCGCTAAATGCAGGTGAGTCACATGTTGATGACCCTGTGGCAGTGAAGACAGACTGCCGAGAAAAACCTAGTAACTAGGAGTTTTTAACTTCTACAATTATAATTATAACGCATGTGGATCGCGTAAATAATAACATTAAAGAAACATCATGAAGCCACATATGGTCATAAATGGCACCGTACTTAAGGTGTTTTTCAAAAAGGCAAATAACAATTTGACAAGCATGCCCTATCGTGCAGGGAAAACAATAGGGCCACATATGATCATGCTAAAAAATTGCATCTAGGAGTATTTTTACGCAAGGGCAAATAACAGTTCTACAAATATGCCCTACCAAAAAGGACATCATGAGGACACATATGCAGAGTATTATTACAAAAAAGGCAAATAACATTTTTACAAACATGCCCTATTGTGCAAGACACACTGAATGGCCACATACGGTCATGCAAAATGCAATGTGTCAAGGGTGGAAATAATCCACTAAAGTGACACACTGACTACGGACATTGTCATAGGACAAATTAGACACCCCCAATTAATTTGCAATAATTCACGTTTAAAATCCAACATTTAAACAAAACATAGAGCAAAAAGGACACAATGGCAGTCATTAGAACATTTGACAATATAAGCTATACAATCTTAACACATCAAAGAATACTAGATAAAGCTGGAAGGGCTAAGTTTATCATGACCAATCCAAATGATTTCAAACAGTATAGAGCCACCTAACAATCAATAACGCAGAAACTGTTCTAAAAAGGAAGACTATATGGTGGAATCGCAGGACCTGAGTAACCGGCTTCTGGAGAGGGGCTATCCGAGAAGACTGATTAAAAGAGCACAGAAGAGGGCGTGGTTTAGTCCTCGGGAAACTTTATTAACACCTAGAGACAGGAGGGATGATTCAGCGCAGAGGATGATCTGTGTAACCACCTTTTCTACGAGGAGCAATGCTGTTAAGAAGGTGATCAATAAACATTGGAATTTGGTGTCGGATGACATTGAACAACCTAATCCACCAATGCACTCGTTCAAGAAAGCAAGAGCGTGAAAGATCATGTTGTCCGCTCCTTTCTCGACATTCCAACTACACCGGCGCTTCAATCACTTTGGAACTTACCAGCAGTACAAGGGCATTTTAAGTGTGGTCAATGCAAGGCGTGTCAGACGACCATACAAACTAAGAAATTCATATATAAACATTATACAATTGATTTACATTCTTTTACCAATTGTAACACGACTAATGCAATCTATGGGATCATGTGCCCGTGTGAACTGTTGTATGTGGGCCAGACACAGCAAAGAATTAAGGCTCGTATACTGCAGCATCACAGTCGAGTACGCTGTGGGGTACAAGGTGCACCTCTAGTGGAGCATTGTACAGCCAAGGGACACAGGCCAGATGAGTTGCAGTGGGTAGTTTTGGAGAAAGTCTCACTGGGCCCTAGAGGGGGCAACATTGTTTCGATCCTGAATATCAAAGAGAGCAAATGGATGGCCCATCTGGATACTATCAAAAATGGATTAAACGAGTTAGATTCGAGCCATGCACAACTAGCATGCCTTACTTTAGAGTAATTTGACCCGTATGTCGTTTTTGACAATCTGTGGTGCTTACTGCCTGAGGCTGAATCCTTTTGCCATTATATGTTTTTTAAGGCTGTTATTGATTGTTAGGTGGCTCTATACTGTTTGAAATCATTTGGATTGGTCATGATAAACTTAGCCCTTCCAGCTTTATCTAGTATTCTTTGATGTGTTAAGATTGTATAGCTTATATTGTCAAATGTTCTAATGATTGCCATTGTGTCCTTTTTGCTCTATATTTTGTTTAAATGTTGGATTTTAAACGTGAATTATTGCAAATTAATTGGGGGTGTCTAATTTGTCCTATGACAATGTCCGTAGTCAGTGTGTCACTTTACTGGATTATTTCCACCCTTGACACATTGCATTTTGCATTACCGTATGTGGCCGTTCAGTGTCTCTTGCACAATAGGGCATGTTTGTAAAAATGTTATTTGCCCTTTTTTGTAATAATACTCTGCATATGTGTCCTCATGATGTCCTTTTTGGTAGGGCATATTTGTAGAACTGTTATTTGCCCTTGTGTAAAAATACTCCTAGATGCCATTTTTTAGCATGATCATATGTGGCCCTATTGTTTTCCCTGCACGATAGGGCATGCTTGTCAAATTGTTATTTGCCTTTTGAAAAACACCTTAAGTACGGTTGCCATATGTGGCTTCATGATGTTTCTTTAATGTTATTATTCTACGCGATCCACATGCGTTATAATTATAATTGTAGAGTTAAAAACTCCTAGTTACTAGGTTTTTCTCGGCAGTCTGTCTTCACTGCCACAGGGTCATCAACATGTGACTCACCTGCATTTAGCGGCTGCTGGCAGGCGTCATACACGCGGCAGCTGTGAGTTTATTCTGAAGTATTTAAGACTCAGGTTTGGCATTGCCTCGTTTCCTTCTGAGTAGACGGAGGTTTTTCTGCGAGTAGCGGTAAGATTTCCTTTCTGACCTTGTCCTTAGGAATTCCATTTTACAGACCTTTTCACCTCTTGGATCGATCTTAATTGCGATCCTTGGTTTATTTTATAGATTCTGCACCGCTGGTTTCATGCTATCCCGGAGGCAGCTTTTCATATATAAACAGATATCCTCATGAGAATATGGAAAGGACAGGTATTTATATTTAACTGTTGGCTTGCCGTGGTTTTAATACTTGATCCACTGGCGCGTTCAGGGTCCTTTTAAGCAGTTCCTCTTTTCATGTTTTTCAGATTAATGCGCAAATAAATAAACCAAGGAGTCTGGCTCTCTTTGGAGAGTATATTTTGAAGAGGAGAAGAATTGTACTGTTTCACTTTTAAATAAGGTATTTCGATTAATTATATTGGTACAATGATTGTACTTTAACCACAATATATAGGTGGTTATTCATACATGCACCTTATTCTTTTAGGTGCTGTTTTCCGCTCTCTTGTGTTTGGAGCCTACGAGGCCTATATTCTTACATCAGCCCCCGCTGTGGGTTTTTCATGGTAAATATAGGGGACTTTTTGCCCTTTGCGTTTTTATCTCTTAGGATTAGCTTTATTCGTGTATTAAGTTAATATATTTTTGTAATTAATTCTTAGGTGCCCTCCTTCTTCCCCTTACTTCAGTCCTGAGGAAGACCCCCTGTAAGGATTACAAGAAACTACACCTTGTATTGGGGTCGAAGCGTCGACACTTATGTAGCTTGCCAGTACAATCGACAGCAATGATGTGACTGTGATTTGTATACATGGCTTTATACTATATAACGGACTATAGAATTGTGAAGTTGTTGGCTAAATGATGTGCCAGTATTTTATGTATATTATTCTAAGTGATTTACACAGTATTCTTGCTTCACACACCCCGCTACCCTCACTTGAATCACTTACTTTCCTGGAACCTTCTTTCCCGCTTTTCTGGGCACTTTTGTCAGTATTGTATATAAAGTTTTTGCAATTACAATTCTTTATGTTCAGTGTGATTAAATAACACTGACCAATTGCATAAGCGTGTTTTCTAAGTTCTTCCAATTTTGTTTATTTTATTATTACTGTTGAATGTTATTTTGTTGGGACCACTTACTATTGTACTGTCCTATACCCAGGTCCCAGTGACTATTTTGGGTTTACCCTTTTTGTAACGATTTCTGAGCAGGTGCATGCCTGCGAGGTATATTAGTGATTAATTGCACTTTTTAGGTAAAAATGGTAGAGAGCGAATTTCTGTCCTATACAGAGGAATATATTAATCAATTGCTACAGGACCCTGCCAACCAATTCCTTTCTTCAACCACACCCAATATTGATTTCACTTTGAACGACAAGGTTGCACGACTTGAACGGTTGGAAAAGAAATTAATCCGCACCCGTCTGCATGGGCATTTATTGACGAACTATCTTCAAGCAAACATAATACCTGTTGGATTGCAAATTAAGAATGAACCAGCAATTTTTGTAGATTTACCTAAATTTAAGGAAGGGTTTAGTTTCGTTGCAAATAACTGCTCCCGGCTCTGGATGGTGCTGGGAGTAGAAACAGGAGCAGAGCAGGTCCAAGTTCTTATGAGGGAAATTACTGCCCTTAAACAAGAAATTGCAGGTGATTCTACTTTGACCAATGCCAAAGATGCCTTGGAACATTTGACAAAGACCTTAAAGGATTTTGAGACTACCACTCAAAACAAAAAACTGGACAAACTTTCTAAGGATATCCGATTTTATGAAAAGAAGAACACATATCCTTACCTACAAGAGGATTACTACAAGCAGGATAATCAGGGTCGTTTTTCCAACAGAGGAAGAAGTGTCTACCGTGGACGCAGGAATTATACTACTTTCTCAGACTCCTCCTTGAGCACGGATAGCGACAACGAACAACCAGGTCCTAGTTCGGACTACGGCTATCAAGATAGCTGGTATCCACCGCAAGGATG
Organism: Calotriton arnoldi; assembly: GCA_963921515.1. Taxonomy (NCBI): domain Eukaryota; kingdom Metazoa; phylum Chordata; class Amphibia; order Caudata; family Salamandridae; genus Calotriton; species Calotriton arnoldi. Next base: position 630,915 of record CAWUFW010005582.1, on the reverse strand, counting down.
CTTACCTCCTCCTTTTTTAGGAGGAGGCCAATGGAGACCACCCAGGGGACGGGGAGGCAACTGGCCCAGAGGACCCCCACGAGGGCAACAATCATCCAATGTGAATTGGGAAAGAGGACGGGACAATACATCGAAACAGGTTCGCTTCCAACCGGAAAGCCACGGAGAAATATCAACACAACGCAAAGTATACAGATGGTAGAAAGCACACGGAACCCAGTGGTTAACATCTCCTCTTATACTTTGAAAGATGAGGAGGTGAGTATTCTCAGTAAGGGACTATCCTTTGTGCCGACAGCCCACCCCAATGACTTTGCAGTAAAAACAGAACTTCACAGGTTCTTTCGAAAAATCAGTTTGAGATACTTCTTTAAGAATTCTACAACACCATCCTTAACATCACAAACAGGACTACGGATTCCCTCCACTTTCGTTCCACCGTCCAACGCTATGACGAACAAAATTCTGGCCTATGAGAGTGTGGTACTAAGGGATGTGTCCAGACTATTAAAGAAAGTAAACATACTATCCCGAATATTACGAAGATGGAGAATGAGGCCCTGTCAGCACTGAGAAACAACAAGGACATTGTTATCAAGTCCGCGGATAAGGAGTGGGGCCATTGTGGTGCAGGATGTTACCAACTATAAGACTGAGATTATGAATCAACTGCAAGATGGCGTAAGTTATTGTAGATTGAGAGCGGATCCGTCCAATGAGATCGCACTTGAGATACTGACGATCACTAAGGATGGATTGGAACAAGGTTTCTTGAGTAATCTGGAATTCCAGTACCTCAACCAGAAACATCCTCGGCTTCCCACAATTTACACGTTGCCCAAGATCCATAAGGATATGCAGAATCCACCGGGCGCCCTATTGTATCGGGTTGTGGATCGATGCTTGAGCCTCTATGTAGATACATAGATTTCTTTTTGAAACCAATTGCTGAAACTACACAAGCCTATCTAAGAGACACGATGCAAACGATCAATTTGATTGACCAACACCTTTTTAACCCCACCAATCAACTTCTGGTTACTTGTGATATTGTATCATTATATACAAGTATACCCCAACGTTCGGCTTTGGAAGTGATGAGAGATGCTCTGAATCAAAGACCAGCGCCTTTGGCAGTGCCAACTGAATTTATCCTTGGACTACTATCCATAGCCATGATGAAGAATTTTTTCTTCTTTCAGGGCCACTACTATATACAGACCAAGGGTGTGGCGATGGGGGCAGCCTTTGCCCCAGATCTGGCGATTATTTACATGGATAACTTTGAGCAATCATTTATTTTCAACAATAATCCCTTTACCAACCAGGTGATATTGTGGAAACGCTACATCGACGATATATTGATGATTTGGACTGGAGATGCCACTGAACTAGGCCTTTTTCATGATTGGCTTAATCAAAGAAACCAGGACCTCAAATTTACAATGCAATCCAGCTCTAGTAAAATAGATTTTTGGATATTACTATACATAACGAGAATGACAAGTTATACACCACGCTTTATCGTAAGCCAATGGACACGTAACTCCTCCTCAGATATAATAGTTACCATCCACGTGGCCTTATGGACAACCTACCTGTCGGGCAGTTCCTGCGTTTACGCAGAAACTGTTCTAAAAAGGAAGACTATATGGTGGAATCGCAGGACCTGAGTAACCGGCTTCTGGAGAGGGGCTATCCGAGAAGACTGATTAAAAGAGCACAGAAGAGGGCGTGGTTTAGTCCTCGGGAAACTTTATTAACACCTAGAGACAGGAGGGATGATTCAGCGCAGAGGATGATCTGTGTAACCACCTTTTCTACGAGGAGCAATGCTGTTAAGAAGGTGATCAATAAACATTGGAATTTGGTGTCGGATGACATTGAACAACCTAATCCACCAATGCACTCGTTCAAGAAAGCAAAGAGCGTGAAAGATCATGTTGTCCGCTCCTTTCTCGACATTCCAACTACACCGACGCTTCAATCACTTTGGAACTTACCAGCAGTACAAGGGCATTTTAGGTGTGGTCAATGCAAGGCGTGTCAGACGACCATACAAACTAAGAAATTCATATATAAACATTATACAATTGATTTACATTCTTTTACCAATTGTAACACGACTAATGCAATCTATGTGATCATGTGCCCATGTGAACTGTTGTATGTGGGCGAGACACAGCAAAGAATTAAGGCTCGTATACTGCAGCATCACAGTCGAGTACGCTGTGGGGTACAAGTTGCACCTCTAGTGGAGCATTGTACAGCCAAGGGACACAGGCCAGATGAGTTGCAGTGGGTAGTTTTGGAGAAAGTCTCACTGGGCCCTAGAGGGGGCCACATTGTTTCGATCCTGAATATCAGAGAGAGCAAATGGATGGCCCGTCTGGATACTATCAAAAATGGATTAAACGAGTTAGATTCGAGCCATGCACAACTAGCATGCCTTACTTTAGAAGTAATTTGACCCGTATGTCGTTTTGACAATCTGTGGTGCTTACTGCCTGAGGCTGAATCCTTTAGCCATTATATGTTTTTTAAGGCTGTTATTGATTGTTAGGTGGCTCTATACTGTTTGAAATCATTTGGATTGGTCATGATAAACTTAGCCCTTCCAGCTTTATCTAGTATTCTTTGATGTGTTAAGATTGTATAGCTTATATTGTCAAATGTTCTAATGATTGCCATTGTGTCCTTTTTGCTCTATGTTTTGTTTAAATGTTGGATTTTAAACGTGAATTATTGCAAATTAATTGGGGGTGTCTAATTTGTCCTATGACAATGTCCGTAGTCAGTGTGTCACTTTAGTGGATTATTTCCACCCTTGACACATTGCATTTTGCATGACCGTATGTGGCCGTTCAGTGTCTCTTGCACAATAGGGCATGTTTGTAAAAATGTTATTTGCCCTTTTTTGTAATAATACTCTGCATATGTGTCCTCATGATGTCCTTTTTGCTAGGGCATATTTGTAGAACTGTTATTTGCCCTTGCGTAAAAATACTCCTAGATGCCATTTTTTAGCATGATCATATGTGGCCCTATTGTTTTCCCTGCACGATAGGGCATGCTTGTCAAATTGTTATTTGCCTTTTTGAAAAAACACCTTAAGTACGGTGCCATTTATGACCATATGTGGCTTCATGATGTTTCTTTAATGTTATTATTTACGCGATCCACATGCGTTATAATTATAATTGTAGAAGTTAAAAACTCCTAGTTACTAGGTTTTTCTCGGCAGTCTGTCTTCACTGCCACAGGGTCATCAACATGTGACTCACCTGCATTTAGCGGCTGCTGGCAGGCGTCATACACGCGGCAGCTGTGAGTTTATTCTGAAGTATTTAAGACTCAGGTTGGGCATTGCCTCGTTTCCTTCTGAGTAGAGCGGAGGTTTTTCTGCGAGTAGCGGTAAGATTTCCTTTCTGACCTTGTCCTTAGGAATTCCATTTTACAGACCTTTTCACCTCTTGGATCGATCTTAATTGCGATCCTTGGTTTATTTTATAGATTCTGCACCGCTGGTTTCATGCTATCCCGGAGGCAGCTTTTCATATATAAACAGATATCCTCATGAGAATATGGAAAGGACAGGTATTTATATTTAACTGTTGGCTTGCCGTGGTTTTAATACTTGATCCACTGGCGCATTCAGGGTCCTTTTTAAGCAGTTCCTCTTTTCATGTTTTTCAGATTAATGCGCAAATAAATAAACCAAGGAGTCTGGCTCTCTTTGGAGAGTATATTTTGAAGAGGAAAGAATTGTACTGTTTCACTTTTAAATAAGGTATTTCGATTAATTATATTGGTACAATGATTGTACTTTAACCACAATATATAGGTGGTTATTCATACCTGCACCTTATTCTTTTAGGTGCTGTTTTCCGCTCTCTTGTGTTTGGAGCCTACGAGGCCTATATTCTTACATCAGCCCCCGCTGTGGGTTTTTTCATGGTAAATATAAGGGACTTTTGCCCTTTGCGTTTTTTATCTCTTAGGATTAGCTTTATTCGTGTATTAAGTTAATATATTTTTTGTAATTAATTCTTAGGTGCCCTCCCTTCTTCCCCTTACTTCAGTCCTGAGGAAGACCCCCCCTGTAAGGATTACAAGAACCTACACCTTGTATTGGGGGTCGAAACGTCGACACTTATGTAGCTTGCCAGTACAAACGACAGCAATGATGTGACTGTGATTTGTATACATGGCTTTATACTATATACGGACTATAGAATTGTGAAGTTGTTGGCTAAATGATGTGCCATTATTTTATGTATATTATTCTAAGTGATTTACACAGTATTCTTGCTTCACACACCCCCGCTACCCTCACTTGAATCACTTACTTTTCCTGGAACCTTCTTTCCCCGCTTTTTCTGGGCACTTTTGTCAGTATTGTATATAAAGTTTTTGCAATTACAATTCTTTTATGTTCAGTGCGATTAAATAACACTGACCAATTGCATAAACGTGTTTTCTAAGTTCTTCCAATTTTGTTTATTTTATTATTACTGTTGAATGTTATTTTGCTGGGACCACTTACTTACTGTCCTATACCCAGGTCCCAGTGACTATTTTGGGTTTACCCTTTTTGTAACGCTATGGGACACAAGCACTACTATGCCACAGATGTGTTTGTTGTTCTGTGACCAGGAATCATCCATGCAGTTTGGCATTTGCAGCTTTTACCATTACTACACTTACCTTTTGGTCACTGTGGTGATGGGTGTTTAGACCCCATTGCCACAATGTTCAGAATGTGCTTCAGCTATGGACCCCAGACTTCCCATTTGGTCACTGTGGTGATGGGTGTTTAGACCCCATTGCCACACTGTTCAATTGGGCTTCAGCTATGGACCCCAGACTTACCTTTTGGTCACTGTGGTGATGGGTGTTTAGACCCCATTGCCACAATGTTCAGAATGTGCTTCAGCTATGGACCTCACACTTCCCATTTGGTCACTGTGGTGATGGGTGTTTAGACACCATTGCCACACTGTTCAATTGGGCTTCAGCTATGGATCCCAGACTTACCTTTTGGTCACTGTGGTGATGGGTGTTTAGACCCCATTGCCACAATGTTCAGAATGGGCTTCAGCTATGGACCCCACACTTCCCATTTGGTCACTGTGGTGATGGGTGTTTAGACACCATTGCCACACTGTTCAATTGGGCTTCAGCTGTGGACCCCAGACTTACCTTTTGGTCACTGTGATGATGGGGTGTTATACCCCATTGCCACAGTGGTCATGGTCTGCTTGCATTGTGGAGGCCACACAAATTTATGTGTGACACATGTGATTGGGGGTCACATTGTATGCTCAATGACATGTTCAGTGTTGTGGGCATTTGACACAGACTACACACGCTTGTCATGGTGTTGGTGGGATGTATTTCCAGGCATTCCTTATGTTGGAGTATGCTGGTTGTGTCATGCATTTCCCGTCCTATGTTTAGGGGTGGTGGTAGTGGTAGGCATCCAGGCCCCCATGAGTAGGGGTGGTGTTAGTGGTAGGCATCCAGGCCCCCCTGAGTAGGGGTGGTGGTAGTGGTAGGCATCCAGCCCCCTATGAGTGGGGATGGTAGTAGTGACAGGCATCCAGCCCCCCTGAGTAGGGGTGGTGGTAGTGGTAGGCATCCAGGCCCCCTGAGTAGGGGTGGTGGTAGTGGTAGGCATCCAGCCCCCATGAGTAGGGGTGGTGTTAGTGGTAGGCATCCAGGCCCCCTGAGTAGGGGTGGTGGTAGTGGTAGGCATCCAGGCCCCCCTGAGTAGGGGTGGTGGTAGTGGTAGGCATCCAGCCCCCTATCAGTGGGGATGGTAGTAGTGACAGGCATCCAGCCCCCCCTGAGTAGGGGTGTTGGTAGTGGTAGGCATCCAGCCCCCTATGAGTGGGGATGGTAGTAGTGACAGGCATCCAGCCCCCATGAGTAGGGGTGGTGGTAGTGGTAGGCATCCAGCCCCCATGAGTAGGGGTGGTGTTAGTGGTAGGCATCCAGGCCCCCTGAGTAGGGGTGGTGGTAGTGGTAGGCATCCAGCCCCCCATGAGTAGGGGTGGTGTTAGTGGTAGGCATCCAGGCCCCCTGAGTAGGGGTGGTGGTAGTGGTAGGCATCCAGGCCCCTGAGTAGGGGTGGTGGTAGTGGTAGGCATCCAGCCCCCTATGAGTGGGGATGGTAGTAGTGATAGGCATCCAGCCCCCTATGAGTGGGGATGGTAGTAGTGACAGGCATCCAGCCCCCGGAGTAGGGGTGGTGGTAGTGGTAGGCATCCAGCCCCCCATGAGTAGCGGTGGTGTTAGTGGTAGGCATCCAGGCCCCCCTGAGTAGGGGTGGTGGTAGTGGTAGGCATTCAGGCCCCCCTGAGTAGGGGTGGTGGTAGTGGTAGGCATCCAGCCCCACTATCAGTGGGGATGGTAGTAGTGACAGGCATCCAGCCCCCTGAGTAGGGGTGGTGGTAGTGGTAGGCATCCAGGCCCCCTGAGTAGGGGTGGTGGTAGTGGTAGGCATCCAGCCCCCCATGAGTAGGGGTGGTGTTAGTGGTAGAGCATCCAGGCCCCTGAGTAGGGGTGGTGGTAGTGGTAGGCATCCAGGCCCCCTGAGTAGGGGTGGTGGTAGTGGTAGGCATCCAGCCCCCTATCAGTGGGGATGGTAGTAGTGACAGGCATCCAGCCCCCTGAGTAGGGGTGGTGGTAGTGGTAGGCATCCAGGCCCCCTGAGTAGGGGAGGTGGTAGTGGTAGGCATCCAGCCCCCATGAGTAGGGGTGGTGGTAGTGGTAGGCATCCAGCCCCCTATGAGTGGGGATGGTAGTAGTGACAGGCATCCAGCCCCTATGAGTGGGGATGGTAGTAGTGACAGGCATCCAGCCCCCGAGTAGGGGTGGTGGTAGTGGTAGGCATCCAGGCCCCCTGAGTAGGGGTGGTGGTAGTGGTAGGCATCCAGCCCCCTGAGTAGGGGTGGTGGTAGTGGTAGGCATCCAGCCCCCATGAGTAGGGGGTGGTGTTAGTGGTAGGCATCCAGGCCCCCTGAGTAGGGGTGGTGGTAGTGGTAGGCATCCAGCCCCCCATGAGTATGGGTGGTGTTAGTGAGTACGCATCCAGGCCCCCTGAGTAGGGGTGGTGGTAGTGGTAGGCATCCAGGCCCCCTGAGTAGGGGTGGTGGTAGTGGTAGGCATCCAGGCCCCCTGAGTAGGGGTGGTGGTAGTGGTAGGCATCCGGCCCCCCCTGAGTAGGGGTGGTGGTAGTGGTAGGCATCCAGGCCCGCAGAGTAGGGGTGGTGGTAATGGTAGGCATCCATCCCCCTATGGGTGTGTATGGCATTGGTGGTAGCCATCCCGCCCCTATGGTTCTGCTGTTGCTGGTGTACGTCATTTCTGCATCCCTATGTGTGTGTGACATATGTTGGGTACGTGTGGTTTGTTTGTGTAGTGGGTGTTTGACTTACCGTCTTCGCCTTACGCGTCCGTGCCGGTCCCGGTAATAGATGTAGAGTATTGGTAGGACCTGCGCGATGGGATTCATGGTTTGTTCGTCTCGTTCGGGTTTCTCGTAGCTTCGAATCGTACTCGTCGCTGGCTTGTTCGTCTCGTAGCCGTGGATCGTCTTGTGGCGCGAATCGGAGCTTATGTGCAGCTCTCCCGGATGCTCTGACGTGCCGGACGTAGCGACGGGATGGGCGTGTACGGAATGCGCATCGTACTAGTCCGGCCGGTAGGTGCTGTGTATTTGCTTCCGTGCGACTCGATTGGACGTTTACGGATCCGGCTCGGGCGGGGAAGAGGAGCTGAAATGGGTGAGTACGGCTCGCTCGGAATCTGGGCTGTTATGCGCATCGTACTTGTTCGTTCGGACGGCTGTTCGAATCGGTCGGGAAACACGCGTTCGGCTTGGTTTTTTTCCGGACGAATACTGTTAGGTGCGCTTCCGGCCGAGATCGGAATCGACCCCTCAGACCTTTTCTTCCAAGACAAACTGCTCATCAGCGGTATCGATCTTAAGATCAAACTTAAACACAACAAGGACTCGTTCTGTCTCATCAGGGGGATGCAGAATAGTATAAACTGGTCTTATTGTCCACTATTTTCTTTGTAAAGAGAGTGAAAGTGTCCCCTAATGTCAGACTGGCTCACGCCGAAACCTTACAGCTATCAAACGGCAAATACGCCATTGAAAGAGTAGCTCTGAAGATATTCAGCATCCCAGCCAGTACCAGATTAACCCAGCAGCAACATTTATTTTTGGGGCAACTACCGAAACTTATTATTATAGGTTTTGATGACAACATGGCTTTTAGTGGTCTCTATACCTCAGACCCTTTCAATTTCAAATATTATGACATCAACTATGTGGCACTGTTCCACGAGGGGGCTGTGATTCATGCAAAACAGTACATACCCTGCCTTTGAGACTCTCATTTTATCAGGGAATATCTGGGCTTGGTTTCGATAACCGGGAAGCACCTGCATGATTCGGGAGTCATCGTGTCAAGAGACAGATATGGGACAGGCTACACGCTGTTCGCCTTCGATCTGACCCCTAGCATGAAAGACGGCGACCACTACAGCTTGATCAGAAATGAAAATCTAAAAGCTGAAATATGTTTTAGTCAGCCTTTGGCTATGAATGTGAACATGGTTGTATTCTCTGCATTCAACAACATCATTCAGATCAACCACTCCCGGCAGATTTTGTTTGACTATCTTTAGAATATTGTAAAATGGACACTGTTCAGATTTGGGATTTCTTAAGCCATCATAAATAAGCCAAGAAAGACTTTTTAGGTGTTTTTCCAAGTGACACTCTACATGGTGAAATAGGGTCCGAAAGACCTTGCACGCTCGTCTTTAACACGGATCCGCACTACATGGAAGGAACTCACTGGGCGGCCCTGTTTTTAGATAAAGATACGGTTGCAGTATTTGACAGCACAACAGCATTCCCCAAGCCTAGCATCTATACAAAACCTGCATTTAAGTATGTAAAAAAAGCTGTTGCGAGGGTGAAGTGTAGCAAAATACAGCTACAGTATTCTTTTGCCGTCACGTGAGGAGCGTTGTATATATTTTATTGGTAAAAATATCTGAGGGTATGATATTTCAAAAAAATTTTAATCTATGTTTGAAAAACCTAGTTAACAATGACAGTGTTGTTATGAAATATGTGAAAGAAAACTCTAGGTTTACATCAAGCGCTGTTAAAATAGAATACGCAGTTTGTCAAAAGTGTAACACCTCTTATGCGTAATGATGACTGTCTAAAATAAAATAATCAAAACTTGAATGCAGACTCAGTATCTTAATTTTGATGCAAGGACACACATTTAAAATGTTTTTAAAAGATGACAGAAACACTTTGAAAAGTTAAAAAGTTTATTTACAAAACAGTTTTTGCAGAACAAGCATCACATTGATAAACTTACTAAGGAAATAAAAGAAGAAAAACATAAAAATGTTAACTATGGCAAAACTTTACACACAAATACAGGCACATATACATAGGTTTCAAAGTCAGAAGAAACATCAGACATTTAACCACGTGTTAATTTTGGACAATATCTATTTTTTAGGTTTGAGAGGCAGAGCCTCGATGATCTAAGAGGGGGACAGTTGGGGAAAGAAAGGGGATGCTGGCTTCTTAGGCAGGGGGTTAAAAACAACTGGTGTTGAGCACTTGGGGGGCTGTAAGTCGGATCTTTCAAACTTTCAAACAGCCGCCTGTGTTCAGCATTACAGACGATTGTTGAAGGAATGTTGAGTTCCACATAAGCTTGCAGAAATTGTTCCCAACCTCTAGGCGCATTCTGGAGCAATAATGTTCTGGGGTGCGTAAGAACTTTGACAGGTCTTACATATGGGATCCAACAACCGTTTGGCCTTTGTAGAGGAATTCGCCTGTCTCATTCCATGAGGACAGGTCTGTAGAAGCTGACATTTCACTTAGCAACATTTGCGCGGCCCCTCTCTACCTATGACATCTATTTTTTAAAAGTTCTTCAACAACGATGTCTGAGGATGGCAGTGGTTCTTGAGTCATTGAACGGGGTGGTGGAGGCTGTTCAGAGTCAGGGGCATCTAGAGTCAACCTGTTTTTTTCAGCATTCTACTGCCTGTAATATTTTTTAAAGTTTTGGAGAGCGCTGGAATAAACACCTGCTTTGTCATAAGCTTTTTAATCAGTACGGTTCGAAATGTCTTTAATCTCGGCATCCAGTTGCTGCGTCTCATTTTCCCGGATGACCCAGGAGTTGCCCGTAGATGTCCCCAACTGTTCCAGCTGCTGCCGTGGTACCAAGTACATCTTTTGGGCATAATTCGTCAGTTCCCGGTTAGGATGCTGGTAATTTCTAACGGTATAGCTATGCCCAACAAAGAACCTATAAAGCCTCCCGGCTTCTTCTTAGGTAGCTCATCTTCTTCAAAACATGAAACTTGCTCTCTGATATAGGGACATTACCTTTTAGGGTGTTTTGGGTGATTTCTGCAATGGCAGCCACTAAATATTGTGAAGCCGAACACAGGATGTCCTTTCTTTGCTGGCGCTAGCTGTGACTAGCTTTTTTTGTGAGGGCTAAATTACTGCCTATATGCGCTGATATGGTCAGTACCGGGTATTATAAAGTCTAGTGTGTAAATGTTACATGAGACTCTTTAATGATTCTTTTTATAGGCTTTGGGCTTGGTTTTAAGTGTGTAAGCGATGGGGAGATCGGGTGGGAAAATACCAACCTGCAGTCTGTAGTCTTCTAGAGTATTGGGTTTTAAGTCTAACAGTAAGTAACCGTGGGGTTTCTCGGTAGCATCGTTAAAGGCTTCGAAGAAACACTGGGTGTTGTCCGGGGAACATCTGTTTAGCTATAATGAATATCTGTTGTTTGTCTCGGGTGTTTTCAAATTAAACCAGGTATGAGGGGTTAAGAGTTTTTGAACAACTGTTCTTACCCTTGTAAAACAAGTTTTGCACAATGTAACATATGCTTAGATCGCGATTGTGTGAATATTGAGTAAAGCTTTCTCTATCTCAGGGTGATCGCCACATTCGTTCATAAGGTTCTATAATCACTATGTTTACAAGGCCTGTAGGCAACAATGCATTGTTGTTGAGATTATTCGGTATGCCTTCTATAAATTTGATGTGTGGAAACCTTAGGGATAGTTCTGTATAAAGACCTTGCCAGCATGAATAAAGCCAAACAATATTGTTAGGGTTTGAGATAAAACATTGGGAGGATATTCTAAGTTTCTTTATAAAATAGCTTTTACTGCAATTTGAGAGGCCTGCTACAATGCAGGAGAACATGTGCTACAACCTGATGTCCATAGTGTGGTGTTTCGAGACTCTAATGCACATTCAATAACCGCATGGTAGGGTTTTGTAGTCTTCAGTCAGGACCCTTTTATCAAACAATATGCGCAAGATTTCATGCAATGGCTGGGTTTGTAATTTCTCTCCATTTTTGGGACTGGACTATGCTGGATTGTTTTACAACTATTGTTTTATCATTTTCACGGTCGCTCGAGGTAGAGTATTCGTTCACCAGACCCTTTAGACCAAGGCCGGACTGGCTACCGGGCGTTTTGTGGGCTGACAAGTTGGGGGGCTGATTACACTACGGTGGGGGCTGATTTTGTTGATAGGGACCTGCATGTGCTTCAAAATAAAGAGAGCAAAACAAATGGTTTTAAAGCATACTTTAAAACCATTTGGTTTTGCATGGTTTACTTAGAAATGCCCGGTAGCCAGTCCAGCCCTGCTTCAGACTGTCAAAATTAATTTTGACACTGTTGTTTACATTTAAGGTGATGCCTTTGACTTTCAGACATTCTGCATTGTTAGAAGTTCCGCAAGAATAGGTCTTGGGCCCGGACAATGTGAACTGAACTATACACTCATCCTTTTCTATCTTGCTGGTTAAATCGCCTAGACAATCACTGAGTTGGGGATCTTCATCCCCTAATTTGCTCACAAAAATAACAGAGTCTGTATTATGATACAGACACAGTTCCGGAAGTTTATTCATCAAATTGTAAAGCTCTAAGCGAGCGTGAGCGGTTCTGTAACAGGCTATGAAGATGTATATATTGTTACAAGTTGTGGAGTACTCTTTTGTGTATTTTCAACACAGCGCTGCAGTTTTGTCATCGAGAAACTCGCAGCTGGACATCTTGTAAGATGGTGCATAAAGATATTTGAACAGTTTGTAAGGATCTGTGATGATGGTCGTGTTTGACAAGTTTGGATGCTGTGCAAATTTTTCCCATAACGAATTGACAGAGCTTTGCTAGCTATAGTCTGACGGGGTTGACTTTAATGGACTCGGGACTCAAGCATATACCCTTGTGAGTGCAGTAATCATCTAAGTATTTTTGCTTTGAGGCCTCGTTAATGCACCATTGTGGAAACCCTGATGGCTCCTGCTTGTCTCTGAGAAATAAGTTAATATACTCAGAAAGGAGTTGGGTTTTAGTCTTCTCAAAGTGCCAAATTTTGTGTATTTTTCTAAGTTGGTATCCTTTCTCTAGGGCCACCTGTACCTCAGTGCTACACCAGGTCCCGGTGAGCACACTTTGCTCGTCAGTGTGTCTGCACTTGCTAGTCTCTTTACTTTCAGAGCATGTTCGACACAGGGGGAACATTAGTTTACCATCGACTCAGTATGGTAGTATGGGGAAGTAAAGCCTCTGGGATGGGTAGACTTGACATTGAACTAACCCAAAGTATTCGCCTACGGCTTTAAAGTCCCTATATATGAAGCTGGAGGGACCTAAGTGGTATTACTTCATCTTGTTCACAAATGGATACTGACTCGTCAAATCGTAGTAATGTATTTTCTCACCCTCTCCCATGGCCCTGTACAACTGTATAGCTTTGTATGACCCCCAAATAAGGCATTGCGGGGCTCCAAAGGTTCGGGTAACTCATTGCTCTTAATGAAGGAGCAAAGTTTTACATCTGATGTTAACATATCTAGTCACTCATGCTCCCAGAGGGATCTCAGAACAAAACCACAGTTTTCAACATATTGCGCCTTTAACAGAGTATGACTGTGCAAGTGTTCAAATTTGGTAATTAACAGCTTATTATACTCGTGGGGTTTGTAACAGTGGGGACAATTGTGGTAAAAGCAACCGTTTAATTCAAAGGCTATTGGTACGCAGTTAGGTACAGCGTACCCATCCAGGAAGTAAGGGCCCACATGGTATTCACCACCCTGCAAGGCGTGTTGGATGAAAATGTTTTCCTTGTCAGAGACGTACATGAGCCATTAAATAGAGGGGGGTAGAATAACGCTTCTGTTGACTGTTATAGAATTCAGGTGGCACTAGAGCTATGCTAGAGCTATGCTTTCAGGTTGTAAAAACATGTGCTTGTAGATAGACATACACATGGAAGCCAGCGTGATGTGTAGAAAAGGGTCGATGTACTCTAAAGATTTTGTCATCTTGGTGGTATTAGGTTTCAGAATCTTTTCTTGTTTTGTCATCTCTACAAGAACATCTCTGAAGAAATTGCAAGGTGTTCTCAAGATCATTACATCTGCCTGACAGTAAACTTTCAATTTGGTTTGAAAATGAAATTTCTTTTCGTGGTTTTCACCATGCCACTGTGGAAAACTCTCTTTCTCCTCCAGCATCATATACTCAACACGAAGCTGTCAGGTGGGTAATTATGATTCGCCCAGATGTTAAAAAAGTGGGGGAAATATACTTTACAACTTGGAAAACCAAAGGCTTTAGGCAACTTGCTCAATTTCATGGGCAGAAAATTCAAAGCATCTATGAATCATATATGTAAATGTACAGCAGTTAGCAGCATCAGTTTAAAGGTGATGAGTTCTACAGGAATCTTTTTACAAATCATATTTTGCAAAATAAAGAATGAGTCAGATGCTTTTGAGTTATGGGCCATCAGGGTATACCCTTTGAATTTTGTCTGCAGGAATGTGCTAAGGAATTTGTTCATGCAAGAAGGGCCTTCAAACTCCCAGTTTTCATTGGAAGTTAGATGGCATGCGAAAATATAGGTAGGCTGGTGCACTCCGGTCTCTTGGGTACACTCTATATCGAACACTATGTAGGCTTGTTTTGGTCTGGGGCTGGACTTTAGTCGTGTAACACAAGTGTCCTGTTACCGGAGGAAAATACACCTTACACTGTGGGCATTTCATACCTTCATATATGCGTGATCGGTGGATGTGTAGCGGCACACACCGCACACTCTGTTTTAGGGATGCACTGAATACCCTCAATGCGTATGCTCAAGCAGTTTTGCGAGAGGCAGAATAGATTACATCTAGGACATCTCACCTTCTGATCCACGACTACGATGCAGCCATCCCTTTGACACATTTTACAATGCATTTCACACTGATGAGCTGTCTGTGTGTTGTAGATTTGATTGCAATGGGTGCACACGTACTTCGCTCCTAGAAAACTCTTCAGGTTTAAGATACCATAAAATTGATTTTCATGATGGAGAATGTAAACCGTCTTACTTTTCACAGGTTCTCCAGATACAAAGTACTTCCACGATCCGCTGTAGTAAAGAACTTTTACAGTGACGGCAAAATAGTTCTAAAAAAGTCCCAGTTCTCCAAAGCATACCGGTATGTTGGGAGGTATTTCAAGTGCAGCATGGAATTCAACCGCTCTAGACAGGACGACCGTGTCAGTAGTGCTGTGATCCATTAGTAACCAAGCGATGCTAGCCGCCAGACACATGTTGGTCGCGCGGTGTTAAAGTTGAACAACCACCAATGTTTTTTTCTCAATGACTTCACTGTAGAAGATACCCTTTAAAGGTCTGGAAATGCCCCCCCTCGTGACCCGAACAATGATAGTGCCTATTCTGAAGGTCCCATATGCTGCTATTTCTGCTTTACTCTGTAAAAGTTTAGAGTAGTTTTCTAAACATTCCACAGTGCCAGACACATCGCGAGGCGTTCATCTGTTGAACAATGGGCTGTCAATACCCTCCCCGTGGAAGAGGGCCTGAAAGAAATCATTCGGCCCCACGTCGTGTAACAACCGCTCTACGAGCGTTTGTACTGCCTGCTGAATAGCTACAAACCCATGATCAGATGAGTTTATGTGCTCTATGTTAACAAACCTGAATTCTTCATAATACTCTGTAGAGTTAAATCTCTCTACATTTCACTGGTACCTTCTGATGCTCTCTGAAAACACTGCCTCTGAATCCGCAGATTGGAGATTTGCGTTGGATGTTGTGTCTCCGGCGAATCACTATGGCGGGGGGGGGGGGGGTGACTCTGATTCTGAGGCAGTGTATTTTTAAGCCTCCTTGTAGCACAAATTCTGGCTTTCTTTAATTTACTGATTAAAAGCCTACCCTGCTTGGCGCTATTAGCCCACTTTTCTTTCTTACCAGCTCACCTGTTTTTAGGCAGCCACCTTGAGCCAGTTTGAACGGTCTCAGGAGTATTTGCTGAAGATGCCCTCCCTGATTACCCGGCTACAACCTTTACTTCGAGACCTACTTTGTGTTCAGAGTATATCCCGGTCTCTCAGTTTTGACCCGTGAGTGTTTGAAACACCTGGAGCGCCTGAGCCTCTCTCCTAAAATGGTATTTGGGGGTCCAATCTGTGCCATTTGAGGATGTGCTGTCATGGTATTTGGAACTTTTAGGCCCTTTCTGAGGGGTTCTAACTTCTTTTTGGCCATGTGGACTCGTAAGAACTGTCACACTTCAGTAAGGATGTCTTCTTTTTATATGTGTCTTCTTTTTATATTTGGAACTTTGGACTGAGTTATTAATAAAGCTGGAACCCCTGCTCTTTAAGGAGCGCCGCAGACCTCGTCAACATGAAATAACCGCTACGTCTGCAATGGCTGATTTGCAATTTTATAACACCTCTCTTCTACACCTTTGTACCCTCTGGATTATCTTCTTCTGTACATCCCTCAAGGGTTGGTTCTCGGTTTCTGTCTTCAACAGTTTAATGGCTTTAGAGTTCAGATTGGATTTTAGTTTTCTGGCAACCTGGTGCATGTCTTTCACATATGACCCTAGTACAGCTTTTTGGGCTAAAAACCCATATTCTGGGGCAATTATCTGTGACAATAGGGGTGGGGCGTATATAACCCTGAATTTCTCTGAGCACCGCTCTCTGGCTACTCCCACTAACACCGTTCTGAACGTAATTGGGGGGTTCAAAAAAAGCGGTTCCCAATCCGAACACCCACCGGAGTGTCCGACGGCTGCTCCTGAGGACGTCTCGCTGCTATACTCAATTTCAAAGCTCTGATTATGAAATCCGCTCCAACCTGTACGGCTGTCGGAGTATGTTGAGGTGGGTGATGGAGACATTACACTTGTCACGGGACTGGTGGGATCATACGTTCATGTAGGTGTAACCAGTGACACAGGATATGGGGAGTTTAAATTCTGGTCATAATAGCTCTGCGTGGTAGAGGTGAGAAACCCTGTACCTACATTAGATGTAACCATTTGGGAATGATAATTTTCAAGCCCTTCATCAACTAGGGTTTGTGAGATTTTTATATGCCGTTGTGGTTCACCGGTTAGCCCCCTGATAAGCCCTATACATGCAGAATACAGTTCCTGGTCTGGATGATCATTTTTAA
Source organism: Calotriton arnoldi (assembly GCA_963921515.1). Taxonomy (NCBI): domain Eukaryota; kingdom Metazoa; phylum Chordata; class Amphibia; order Caudata; family Salamandridae; genus Calotriton; species Calotriton arnoldi. The sequence goes on along the minus strand of CAWUFW010005582.1, from coordinate 614,315 downwards.
AGCCCTTCATCAAATAGAGTACGTGTGATCTTTATAGGTGTGTCTGCTTTTGAATGATCATTTTCAAAACCTTTGTCCCAAAGGCTATGTGAGATAATTAGTCAGTTTTGGGGATCCTCTGGGGAGCACATCAACATTCACCCACTCAGACATTTACCTGCATGAAGATTATGGGGACATGGCTGCATGGTAACTGTGTTTTTTAAGGATAGATCTATGGGGACAGTTTGTAGGTCCAGGACTGTGGGTTTCTTCTTCTTTAAGGAAAGGCAACTTGATTTTGGTTTGTTTAGCACAAGATCTACTTCCTTTTTTTTACATGACCCTGACTGTTGTGTGTTAGCGGCTGGAAGTGTGCAGCCTTTGAGGTGTACACCACCTGCCAAAAATGGCCTTCCTGTATGCATGCTTGCTATACTGGTTGTGGGTTTTGCAAGTAAAGCAGTATCGGGTTAGAGTAACAAGTGTCTCTAAAGGCCTCATTCAATCAATCACGCGTTTGTTAAGCGCTACTACTCACCCGTGAGGGTCTCAAGGCGCTGGGGGAGGGGGGGTTTTGCAGGTTCCAGTCCATCAAGGAGGGGGTCTGTCGAAGAGCCAGGTTTTGAGGTTTCTTGTGAAGATGGGGAGAGATGTTGTCTGTCTGAGGTGGAAAGGGAGGGCGTTCCAGGCTCTGGCCACGAGGAAGAAGAAGGAGCGGCCGCCTGATCTGGTCTTTCTGATGCGGGCGACCACGGCATAGGAGAGCTGGGCTGATCGTAGGGTCCTTTGGGGTGCGTGGAATTTGAGTCTGCTGTTCAGGTATGCTGGACCGGTGTCATGGAGTGCCTTGTGAGCGTGGGTGAGCATCTTGAAGTTGACTCTAGCTTCGATGGGGAGCCAGTGGAGTGTGCGCAGGTGCTGGGAGATGTGGCAGTGTCTTGGCAGGTTCAGGACCAGTCTTGCGGCGGCATTCTGGATGTTCTGTAGCTTGCGTGTGAGGTTTTTGTTTATTCCGGCGTAGAGTGCGTTGCCGTAGTCGAGTCTGCTGGTGACCAGGGCGTGAGTGACGGTCTTTCTGTGTTCGAGGGGGATCCATTTGAAGGTCTTGCGTAGGAGGCGAAGGGTGTGGAAGCAGGAGGACGAGACGGCGTTGATCTGGCGGTCCATTTTGAGTTTAGAGTACAGGATGATTCCCAGGTTGCGTGCATGGTCCGTGGGGGTGGGCGGGCTTCCGAGGGCGGGGGCCACCAGGTGTCGTTCCAGGCATCAGGGTGTGGGCCCATGATGAGTACTTCTGTTTTGTTGGTGTTTAGTTGAAGGCAGCTGTTTTTCATCCATTTGGCGGCGACTTCCATGCCTTCTCGAAAATTGTGTCTGGCGGTGTTGGGTTCGTTGGATAGGGAGAGGATGAGTTGGGTGTCGTCTGCGTATGATACAATGTTGAGTCCGTAGGTTCTGACGATGGGGGCGGCGGAGCCATGTAGACGTTGAAGAGGGTAGGGCTGAGGATGACCCCTGGGGGACTCCACAGGTGGTTGGTGTAGGGCCCGAGAGGAAAGGGGGAGTCTGACCCTCTGCGTTCTGCCGGAGAGGAAGGAGCGGATCCAGTCGAGGGCCTTGTCTTGAATCCCTGCGTTGTGGAGTCTGCGTATTAGGGTGCAGTGAGAGACTGTGTCGAACGCCGCTGAGAGGTCGAGGAGGATGAGGGCTGCTGTTTCTCCTTGGTCCAGTAGGGTGCAGATGTCGTCTGTTGCAGCGAGGAGAGCGGTTTCCGTGCTGTGGTTTTTTCTGAAGCCGGATTGGGAGGAGTCGAGGATGTTGTGCTCTTCGATGAATGTGGCGAGTTGGCTGTTGATGGCTTTCTCGACGACTTTCGCTGGGAACGGGAGCAGGGAGATGGGTCTGTAGTTTTTGAGGTCGGTGGGGTCCGCCGAGGGTTTCTTGAGGAGGGGGTTGATCTGGGCTTGTTTCCAGTCGTCGGGGAACGATGCGGTTGCCAGGGAGCGGTTGATGGTGTGGCGGAGCATGGGTGCGATGGTGTCGGCGGCTCTGTTGAAAATGTGGTGGGGGCAGGGGTCCGTGGGGGCCCCGGAGTGGATTGAGTTCATCGTCTTCAGTGTGTCTTCGGTGGTGAGGGCTGTCCAGTTGTCGATCGTTGGCTTCATGGTGTCGGGGGTGGTTGGTGAGGGTTCAGTGTGTTGGTTGTCTTCGTCGAAGTTGTCGTAGATGCTCTTGATTTTGTGGTGGAAAAAGGTGCTGAGTTTGTCGCAGAGGTCTTGTGAGGGTGGGATGTCGGTGGACTCGCTGGTAGGTTGGGCAAACTCCTTGATGATGTTGAAGAGTTCTTTGCTGTTGTGTGCGTGGGTGGAGATTCTGTCTTTTTTCCTCGTTTTTCTGATGAGTTGGTGGTGGACTTTGGTGGCGGCTCTGAAGTTGTTGTGGGCTTCTGTGGATTTGGTGTTCCTCCAGTCCTTTTCGAGGCGGTGGCAAGTACGTCTGGACTCTCGAAGTTTGGTGTTAAACCATCTAGCTTTCTTGGCGTGGGTGTTGCTGTTTTTCTTAAGGGGGGCTAAGGTGTTGACGCTGTCGGTGATCCATCTGTTCAGGGTTCGGGCTGCGGCGTTGGGGTCGTTGTTTTCCACGACTGTAGGGGTGGAGTTGCTGAGTGATGAGGTTAGCTGGTCATCGGTGATTCTGGTCCAATTTCTTCGTCGGAGCAGGTGCTGGTGTCTGTGGATGTTGGGTGTTCTGGAGGTGAAGTGGACGCATCGATGGTCGGTCCATAGGAGTTCGGTGGTGTGGCTGAAGGTGATGGAGTTTCCTGTTGTGAAGAGGGGGTCGAGGGTGTGTCCTGCTGAGTGCGTGGGTTCGGTCACGATCTGGCGGAGTCCAATGTTGTGGAGGTTGTCCAGGAGGGATGTGGTGCTGGGGTCCAGTTGGTTGTCGAGGTGGAAGTTGAGGTCTCCCAGCAGGGTGTAGTTGGTTAATGTGATGGCCTGCGGGGAGATGATGTCTGTGATGGATTCGGCAAAAGGACTGCGGGGTCCAGGGGGTCGGTAGATGAGGGTTCCTTGGAGGGTGGTGGTGGGGCTGGCCAGTATCTTGAAGTGAAGGTGTTCCATCAGGTCTGTGGGCTCGTTGGGTAGTGTGCTCAGGCGGAGGGTGGATTTGTGGACGATAGCGATTCCTCCTCCCGGGCGGTTGGGGCGGTCCTTCCTGTAGATCTTGTATCCTTGCGGTTGCAGAGTCCGCGCACAGTTCGTTATGACGCACTGGGCATCTCTCACTGGTGGCTGGAGTAGGGTCATTTTGAAAGATCTGTGTGATGTACTTTAGTGGCGTCGACGTACGCTTAACCTTTTGTGGTACTCCGGCACCGGTCTTTTGTGTTGACTCTACAATGAAAAAAAAAAAAAATACACATTAGTAAAAAATAAAAATAAAAAAGCCTGAAAGGTTCTTTACAACCTTATGATTGTTACTGCATGTCATTTACATTTTTAATAGCCCTTACAAGATGCTGGAGGAACACGATGCTTGAAACTAAAATAAATTAGGGTTTTCTTGGTGCTACATTTTGTAAAACACATCTGCTTTGCCCTTTGTGGAATCCCTTTGTTATAGCCAGTTCGTCTATAGGCCCTGAAGATGATGTTGCGACCTTTCCAGGATTCGTTAAAGGCTCCGGCCACCACTTTTACTCGAGGGTCTACCGTTTGCTGCGGTTCGGTATAATTATGAGCTTCCAAGGGAACTGTGAAGAAAGATGAATCACTGTCACATTTACAATATAATACTCCAATTTAGCACACTCTCTAAGGGCACAATGGAGTCTTGGGGGTTTTGAAATGTACAAAATTGCCCCCACTCCTAGGGCTCACTGGGTAATCTTGACATATCATTTATACAAACCCAACCCATATTCACCTGTAATAGAAGGGTTATGCTGTACACTGTCCAATGCGTCTTTAGACTCTTAGGGGCCGATTACGATGTCGGTCGGAATGGCTCGGAACAGCATTCGGTTTGTCTGAATCCAATTCGGAGCCCACTTTTCTGACCGACTCGTAAAGACATCCGACCGATTACGATAGTCGGAAACCATTCGGTCATTCCAACTGGGTTCCGATCGGCATTCAGAGAAACCGAGCCGCTCGGAGCCAAATCGTGCAGGTCTATGGAACGCGTTTCCAACCGACGTATTAGGATGTCGGATTCGGACAGCCTTTCCAAATCGGTTTGTCTGACACGGATCAGTTGTCGGAATCTGACTTTGTGGGCCCGTAGCAGGCCGCCCTCCACCCAGAGACCTCCGGTTGGGTCCCGTGGGGGTACCAACAATGCACAGTGTGGCAGGCACCAGGGGGTGTCCGCCACAGGGTGCAAGGTTTTCCACAACCACCCCTTTTTTCAATGGGAGCCTGTGCTGTCGGTCAGAAAACAGGCTCTCATTGAAGTCAATATGACTCCGACCGAACAGTGTTCAGAAACATCGTAATCGGTCGGTCGGACTCCCCGAATCCGATTCGGCCGGAAATGATTCAGAGACCGAGATTGTAATGAGGCCCTAAGATTTGTTTTAGCGTTTCAACAGGAATCTGCACTTCCGCCTCATAACCTGTAAAAACACGCACATAAGAATATCTTTTAGAAAAAGTCAGCGATGTTGAGACAATAAGGTTAGCAACAGACTCAGAACTATTTTGCTCTAAATATCTGTACCTTGGTGAAATTCAACAATTTCCTCATGGCTCCATGTTAATTCTGGGAGATCCTGTGTGCAGAGCAGACAGATTTGGTTTACAACAGGTCTAACAAACATCGCCTGTCGTAGTTGATTGAGTAATTAAAAAAAAATGTTCTTGACATGTGTTGTTTCACAATATAATAAATCTTGTAAAGTTGCTGGAACCAGCATTCTTATCGAACTTTGTAGCACAAAGGGCAAATTAAGGCAGGGGCTTTGAATCTGTGCTAAACAGTTCAGGCATCTAAACACAGGGGGGCTGCGCTGGATCCATAACCTCCACATTAAAGAAAAGCTGTCAGCTCTGCCCTATACGGGTCTGAGTTGTGGGGCTTCGATAAGATAATTGAGCTCACAAGATCGGAGCATAATTTCTTAAGGAACCTAGTGATGCTGCCCCAAAGCACCCCATTTTACCCTCTAATGCTAGATATGGGTCGCCGCTCCATCAGTGACATAGCTAAGCTTCGCCCTTTGTTATTCTGGACTAGAACCAAGAAGACCCCTGAACTAGCGCCTTATGCTGAAGCCTTGGCGGAGGTTATCCATTTAGATACCTCAAACGAGGTTGGGTGGCTAAGCACCTTAAGGAGGCTTGTGTCTGATATAGGGCTACGGGATGCTTGGGAAAAATCTGACTCCCCCCCTGCTTCAAAAAGATGTAGTAAAGAGGCATTACTGGGAATGGGTCATACAAACAGATTCCAGTAGAACTGATCGGGGGAAATTTACTAGAGAATTCCTCCTGCACAAACAGATTAGTTTCCTGGAACCCTATCTTGATCTAATCCAAGAAGTTCATGATAGGAAACTTTATATCCAGTTCAGACTTGGCATCCTCCCTGTGAATGAGTTGATAGCCATGTGGCAAACCAAAGTCCAAAGCTCAAGTATTTGCCCTGGATGCAAGGCTCCCGTGGAGCGCATAGCACATGTGCTGTTCGCGTGTCGTGCTTATGCGTGCCCGAGATTAAAATAGATTAAACCAATCTGCCAGCAAATGGGCACGCGGAACTACAGGGATGCCTTGCGAATCTTAAAATCTGACACTAGACCCCTCATTGCCTGCTCAGTTGCCAAATTCCTTAGTCACATGTGGGGCATTAGGAAAAAGGTGCAAGAAAGGAGCTTAGAATGAAGCTGGCCTGCTTTTTGAACCCGATTGCCCATAATCTTTTTAAGTATAGTTCTGTCTATCAAAATATGATCACCTATGTTTTAGTTGTAATGTATCTCAGAGACGTTATTCAAACACTTGATTGCACATTGTAGAAGAATTGATTTTTAAATATTGGCATTTTAGCATGGGGGTTTAACATGTAAATCGTACCATTGTGATCTTGGTCATTTTACCTTTCTGTATATATGAATTTCTTACTTTGTATTGATTCATAACTTTTATGAAATTTCAATCGCTTTATATGGCATTACTATGGTTATTATGAATTCGCTTACCACTTATCTGAATTCGTTTATTTTTAAATATTTGTATATGAAAACGTTTAAGGCACGTATGCCGAAATAAAGATTTTTTATTGATTAAAGAATTGCTCAAAGCATATTAGAAATAATTCCAAATCAACGCTTGTACTAAACACATTCAGTTTTCTTTCTCCACCTCTGCCCCTCCTGCCCTGGTCCTGTTGCTCAGGGCTTTTGAAAGCACATTCAAAGCATGCTGCTGACCTTTAACCCCTGGCAAACCCTTGGTGTAAGCAATGGATTTTACTTCTAAATTTTTGTAAAACGCAGATTTTCACATAGGCAATGCAACACAATGAAACAAACAACATGGTTCAGCTACCATTCCCCCAACCACAACAGAGGTCCTTGAGCCCACGCAGTTTAAAAGAAATAGCCGTCCCTCTGACAGCCCTATTTTACACTTGCATTTTCTTAATCACAGGATGCTACCAAGGGCTGCCTTGTCAAATATACGCTTTTACATAAGCATGTTACAGATTTGCTCAAAGCATATTGGAAATAACTCCTAATCAACGCTTGCACTAAAAACATCCAGTTTTCTTTCTCCACCTCCGCCCTTCCTGTCCTGGTACTGTAGCTCTAGGCTTTTGAAAACACATTCAAAGCAGGCTACCAACCTATAACCCCTGGCAAACCCTTGATTTACACAATAGATTTTATTTGTACATTTTTATAAAACGCAGATTTACACAGGGCCTGTGGCATGCTATGCTAAACTAAGCCACTAGGAGGTTAAGCTAACACACAGTTTTTTTTCAAAATATAAAAAAAGCAGACACAGTGAAATGCAATACATTTTTTTTTTAAATGTATTTATTTAGATTTTTATAAACATATAACCAGTACAGCATGTACAATACACAGGTAGAGACATGATTGCCAGACAAGAAAAGAAAATAAAAAAGAGGAAATCAAGATTATTACAATAACGGAAAATTACAGAGCTTCGTGTATAGTAACAGTCAGAGCAGTGATCATTGTATCAGGGTTCATATATGGGAGGTCACTAGTACCACCGGGGGACATATCCGTATAGATGGAATCCACAATCATAGCATGTAATGTGCAGACAACATATATGGTTGGACAGGGATCTGTCAACAGGCACCAGCACTGGAGGCCTAAGTGGTGCTGATGGTATCGATCGGGTGTGCAAGCAAGTATTCCGTTAAGGGGCCCCAGATGTCACGAGGGCGTGAGGCAAGGGGGAGGAGTTCTGCAAACGTGAAAGTTTGTTCCTGCCAGAATACCATGTCGGCGATCCAGTCCTTGAATTTGGGTGCCCTGCCCCGACCCCACCTACATGCTATTCATCTTTTAGCCAAGAGAAGGCTAAAGGACACAAATTTCCGATGTGCCACAGCTAAAGTTTCAGTGTAGACCAACAAGGCAAGCAGAGGGGAAAACGGGAGCTGCAGTGAAGTCATCTGTTCTAGTGCTGTGAGGACTTGACGCCAGTAGGCTTGTACAGTGCCACAGTCCCAGGCAAGATGCAAGAAATCTGCCCCCGCAATACCGCAGCGATCACAATTATCACTATTGCGCAATTTGTATCTGTACATTTTGGCAGGGGTATAATAAGTACGATGTAAGAATTTATAATGGATGATGCGGAGGCGGCTACTGGATGTGCTTTGTTCTGTCTGGTTGCAACAGTAAGTCCATTGCCTATCTGTAATGTCATGTCCCACCTCGGCAGCCCATTTATCTCTGGCAGCACAATGTGTTGGACCCAAGTCAGTGTATAGGCTATGATATAGTGTGGAGACTAAGTGCGACGCAGCACTGTTGCGTAGTATCAGGCGCAGTGGGGCGACCTCTGGGGGCTCCAGCGGGTATGTAGGCGTGTGTTCTTTGATGCCCTGTCTCAAGCGAACATAGAGAAAAATGTCCATGGGAGAGGGTGGTTGTTTAGAAAATAGTTGTTGTAGTGTGCGAAACTTGCCATTGAGATAAAGATCCCCCCAGCATGTGATCCCGTATTTAGCTTTAGTTTTTTTAAAGACACCTTCCTGTAGGACTGGCATCTTCGGGTGATAGACCAGAGGGAGTAGTGGTGAGTACAACATGGGTGCCTGGGAACGTCTGGCGGTGCCATGCTTTCACTGTGCAAACGATCGGCGAGGGGTCCACCGCTCGCGGTGTAGTGACGGTCAATATGGCGCCCTCAAGCGGTATGGGGTCAGACAACCAGTGTTCAGCTGCCACCTGAGGCATGTATTTGGGGGGGTGGAACCAAAAATTGGCGTAGTGAGCTTGCGCGCATAGGTAGTATAGCTCGAAGTTGGGTACATCGAACACTCCCTGTGAATAGGGCTTAGTAATCGTGTCCCATTGTAGTCGAGGTTGTTTGCCTCCCCAGGTCAGTCGAATCAATTCCGAGCGAAGTGCTGAGAAGAAATGTCTGCTTGGTTCGTACGGGATATTTAAAAAAAGATAGAGTAGCTTGGCAAGAACGACCATTTTTATGAGGGAAGTGCGCCCTGCGAGAGAGAGAGGGAGAGCGATCCATCTCGTGACGTTGTTTTTGACGTCTTCAAGCGTCCGACCATAATTGAGCCGCATCAGCTCTTCTCGATCAGTGGTGACGTACACCCCCAAGTATTTCACTTCATCAGCGCACCACTCAATTGGAAAGTCCGGTGTAAACGTCGTCACGGACGAGGTGAGGGGGAAGATCTGAGACTTCGCCCAGTTGATGTGGATACCGGAGAGCCCTCCAAAGCGAACAAATTCTCGAAGCAGAGGATTAAGATTGAGGTGTGGTTCTCAGACATATAGGGTGATGTCGTCCGCATAGAGGGAAATGAGTATTGGCCGGAGGAAGCAACAAAGCGCCTTATCATGGTGATATTGTCTAACTCTGGCCGCAAGGGGCTCAACAGCCAAAGCAAAAAGTAGGGGAGAGAGCGGACAGCCTTGCCGAGTGCCCCGAGTGATGGGGAAGGGGGGAGAAGAGTGCCCATTGATTAAAACCCTAGCCTCCGGGCCCGTGTATAAGAGACGGATCCACGCCAAGAACCCTTTAGGTAATCCCATATTTTGAAGGATAACAAATAAATAGTCCCATTCAACGGAGTCAAAGGCCTTCGTGGCGTCCAGAAAAACTGCCACCTGGGCTAACTGAGGGTCAACTGACTGTAGAATTGAGAAGAGTGTGCGCAAATTATGTGATGTTGCCCGGCCAGGGATACACCCAGCCTGGTCCGGGAGAACCAATTTCTCCATGAGCAAGCTGAGCCTGTTAGCTAATATTTTGGCGAGGATTTTTGCATCCGTATTGATCAGGGAGAGGGGGCGGTAGGAGTCGCAGCTGTCTGCAGACTTGCCGGGTTTAAGGAGTGAAGAAATTAGGGCTTCCCTCAAAGAGGGAGGAAGAGACCCTAGCTCCTGTGCCTCACCAAAGACCTGTTTGAGAATGGGGAGCAGCTGATCAATGTATGTTTTATAAAAATCAATGGGGAGACCATCGGAGCCCAGGGCCTTCCCGGACTTCATTTGCATAATTGCCTCGCGTATCTCATCATTTTCAAGAGGGGCGGCGAGGAACTCTCTCTGCGCATCCCCCAGCCAACTGAGAGTGATGTCTCGTAGGTATGTGGAGAAGTCTGGAGGCGCGGTTCTACGGGTGCTATATAAATCAGCATAGAAATCGGTAAAAACTTTTAGGATATCTAGGCTGTCCTTATGACGTGTGCCGTTATTGTCTCGAATTTCTAGGACGTAGTTAGAGAACTTGGGCAATCGAATTTCCTGCACTAGTGCCCTGCCTGGGCGCTCGCCTTCACCATATTTGCGCGCCGTGAAATACTTGCCCCGAAAACGAGCCTCCCGGTCAGCCGTGTGTTTGTAGTCTGAGAGTTTATCTCGGAATGTTGCTAATTGGTGCCCAGAGGAGTCCCTCCATAGATCCTCTTCCAATTGTTTAAGTTCCCCCTCAAGCGTGCGTAGGTTGCGGCGGAGGTCTCTCAGGACTCCGAAACTTTTAGCAATACAGGTTCCCCTAATCGTAACTTTAAAGGCCTCCCAGACCGTGCCCACCTGTGTGACTGAATCTATGTTTCGCTGGAAGAATTCTGTGATTTCTGTTCCCAGCTCAGCCCGGAAGACGGCATCCAGCAGGGCTTCTGGCATTAATCTCCAAAACCTAGGGGTAGCGATCGAGTTGAGGGGGGCGACTGTCATGAAAACTGGGGCGTGATCAGAGTACGTCCTGGCTAGATGCTCAGCTTTGTGAATCCACGGGACTACCCCACGGGAGACCACCCAGTAATCCAAGCAAGCCCAGGACGAGTGTGCTGCTGTGTAGTGAGTGCCTTCCCTACTGTCTGGGTGCAAGTGCCACCACGCATCTGTGAGCCCGTGAGCAGAGAACATGTCCGCTAGTGTTCCTTGTGTCTTGGTGTAGTGCGAGGGGAGAGGGTTAGACCTGTCTAGGGCAGGATGGAATGCTGCGTTAAAATCCCCTCCCCAGATGATATGAGTGGAGCCTATTTGGAGTACACGCCCCCAAAGCGCTGTGAAGAAGTCTGGGTAGTCTATGTTCGGCCCATAGCAACACACCAGTGTAACAGATTGTGTTCCTAGTGTGCCCCAGAGTATGCTCCTCCCCAGAGAGTCTTAATGTGTGCCACTCAGTATGAAAGGAGTATTTTTTTTTATAAGGATCACTGTACCTCTAGAGTAAGTGGAGTATGAGGAGAATAGACGTTCTGCGGCCCACTTACTGGCAAAGGGGGGAGTGCGAGTTGGATCAAGATGGGTCTCCTGCAGCATTGCAATATGAACGTGATGCCTGTCAAGGTACGTAAGTATTTGTCTGCATTTCCGGGGGTCCCTTAGTCCCCTGAGATTCCATGTAAGGAGATTTATCTGTAGTGCCTCAGTGCGCGTCTGCATATCTGAGTGATATGATAATGTTGCGATGTGCTCTGAACAGAAGTGTGTAGGTGTACCTCTTAATGTGCAGTCTCAAGTCCACCTGTTGAAAAAAAGCAGTAATGAAAACAAATGTGAATGAGTCCCAACCCGCCCCCTCCCACAACAGCACCCCAATTGTGCTGGTATCATTTTGCCCGCCCAAAACCCACCAAAACTTTGACATTACAAAGGCAAAACAGTTGCGCCAAAAAGGCTAGGGGAACGCCCGTGGGGGGGGGACGCTAGTGGGCAACGAGATCCTCCCTTCTCCCATAGCCGTTAAGCCAGATCCCCAATGACAGAGGGAAAGAGGGGAAGGGGTGCTCGGCATAGTCTAGATTATTATCAAAAAAGAACAAGGAAGAACGTGCCCGCCATCTAAATAAATTTGCCTGTTTAAGTTCCTCATCACTTATCTGACTTTGAATAGCGGTCCATCAAGTCCACTCATCTGTGTGGCGGTGGGATCAGGCACAAAAACAACAATGCTCATTGTCAGCCGCTCGAGTCCCACCAAAGACAGAGCGACCAGCAGGAAATGAAGACCATGAACATCTGCAATGCGCCCCATCAAAAAAAATAGGTGTAGAATCCTGAGTTTCAATACGAGCCGAGCGATGGAGATCTCGAGAGGCGGTCTTGGGATTCTCGTTGCGGTGAGTCCTTTCTGACAGCCCTAAGGAAGTCATCAACCTGCTGTCCGTTGGTGAAGAAATGTTGCTTGCCCTGGTGTGTGACCCTCAAACGGGCCGGGTACAATAAAGCATATTCAATTTGCGCCTTGCAGAGTTTTTGCTTAGCTGGCAGAAACTTGCGCCTCGCCTCCTGGACTGTAGCCGTGAAGTCTGGATAGACAGTGAATTTGTTGCCTTCGAAGTGCAAAGTTTTCTTGTCCCTGGCTAGTTTCAGAGCAGTGTTGCGGTCGCGATAGTTAAGGAGACGAGCAACTATCGGCCGCGGATTGCTTCCTGGGGGAGGTCTGGGGCCCAAAGAACGGTGTGCTCGTGCCACGATCAGCTGGGTGGAAAAGGCCTCAGCGCCAAAGGTGGTGCGCAGCAAGCGCTCGACGAATTCCTCCATACGCCCGGTGTTGGTGCTCTCAGGAATTCCAATGACGCGGATATTGTTGCGCCTACTGCGCGCCTCCAAATCCTCATTTTTGGCCGCAATTACCTTGAGGAGCTTGTCCATTTGCGCCACTTGTCGTGACACCTGAGTCGTAGCGTCTTCATTGTCGGAAATCCGCTTCTCCGCCTCCTTGAGCTGCTCGTCGTGTTTATCCACTTTCAGGACTATAAAGTCCATACGGCTATTCATGGAGTCCATTTTATTGGAGAGTTCCGCAAGGCTGTGTTGCATGGCAAGGAGGAGAGTTTTAACTTCGTCGACTTGGGATGTCGGGGGGGCCTGCGCATGCTCACCAATGGGCGGCTCTGGGTCTTCTGAGCTGGAGCGTGTGGCCACCTTTTTAGTGTCGAAGAGAAGTTTGGACTGGTGACCGTCAGGTTTCCCCATGACTGTAAGAGTGTGTGGTGGCGGAGGTGAAGTACCGGGGGGAAGGTGGTTGGTGATAACTGTGCGCCTTCCACCGCCAAGTTGGGCTCCACTAGGGCGTCCCCCGAAGTCAGCGAGTCAACAGTAGAGAGCCGCCAGGGAGGCTGCCCCGCCGGGGTACCAAGCGCATAGGGCGCACAGCGCCTGTGTCTCAGCAGTAGTCACCAGTTCGAGTTAGCAGGGGCTCGAAGGGTGTAGGCTGCACGTTCTGGACAGCAGTAGCAGGGACAAGGTCTTGTGCACAGTGGGCAATCTAAAAGAGTCATATAGCAGCGGGGCACAGGAGGACTATATTGCAGGAAGTCCACAACAAGCTGCTTGTATGATCGATAGGAGCGATGTAATAGCTGTTGTGAGGTTGAGGAGAGTAGTGCCTCAAGACACTTGGCGAATCCTACAGGCAGCGAGTGGAAGATGGGTGGCAATATCTGTGCGTCTTCCGCCGCACGAGTGGCCTCAGCAAGTGCACCTCCCATCGTCGATGTGCCAGTAGGGACTAACTGCCAGGGAGTCCGCCCCACCGGAGCACCAAGTGTAGGTGGCGTATAGTGTCTGTGCAGCAGTAGTAATCCCTAGCGCGACTTAGCCAGGGTGTTGGAGACTTGGGCTGCTTGGTGACGGTAGCAAGGTGGCATCGGAAGGTTAAACTGCGGGGAGGCCGCAGCAAGCTGTCAGTGACGCCAGCAGGGGTGTTTTTATGGCTATTGTGAGGTTTAAAAGGATGGTACCTCAAGTCCTTGGGCAGCGTAGGGGTCAAACTTCAGAGGCAGCGGTCGTGTGGAATCGCGAGTGCCGGCCTGTCTGTGGGTGTCAATCTACGCTGATCAGGCGTTGCAGCAGTTCGTGAAGTATTGAAGGCCGCAGGGCTGCACCTGATAAGGCGATGCGATGGCGTGTGAATTGGGCGAGTCACTCCGTCCGTTAGAGAAGTCATGTCGCCGCCAGGAGGGAAGCCGGGATGGTGTCTTAGCGATGCTAGTGGGTAGGGCTCAACTAGTGCAAGTCGACCGGGGCCCACACGCCACGTGGGATCCCCGGCACTCGCTTACTCGCTCCAGCCGACGAGGGCTTCCGCCAGGCTTCGCACACAGTCTGCGCGCGGGCCGCCTCGCCGAACAGCTACCTCCAGCAGCGGTCGTGAAAGCAGATCTCGGCACCGGAGCAAAGGCGCTGATAAGTGTAGTTACGGCGGTCACTTCCAGCGAGTTTGATGCGTGTAGAATGAGGATAAATGTCAAATTATGCCGCCAAGCAGCAAGAGCCTCACAGGCATGCGGCCATCTTAGTCGTGCGCCACCTAGCGCCCCCCAAAGTGAAATGCAATACATTTTAAAGGTAAATAAACATGTAAATGCTAAAAGCTAGCATTGTTTTTATCTGCAGCAGAATTTGTCCTGTATCACCCCGCTGCTCCCCGCACTTCATCTCAAAGCTTTGCTTCATGTTGCGCAATCCCTTCAGGCCACAGTCTTAAAGCAGCATTTATCTGCTGCTTGTGATTGTGTGTGTGTGTATGTGGCCTTTGGGACAGCATTTTAAATGTAGTAGAGCTTGCTAATTATGCATGGGCCAACTTTGCAGAGGGGGGTGTAGCAGACATCTGTGTTTGGGTTCCATTTCAGAGCAGATGGCTGCTTCTGATTGTGTGTGTGGCCTTGGGATGACTTCTTATATTTAGTAGAGCTTGCTAATTATGAGATGGGAGCACTTTGGGGAGTTGAGGAGTACCAGCCATCTGTGTATGGGTTCCATTTCATAGCAGTCTTGATTCAATTATGAATTTGTCTAGACGTTTCTAACAAAAGACCTTTTTAAGTCAAATATGCACTGTCCAAAAGAAGACAGATGGCAGCATCCTAAGCACGTTTTAGGACCATTAGCACATGACTCTCACGTGACCAGGGTGATGTCACAACACACGTGACCCAACACGGTCACGTGAACGAAGGCCCCCAGGGGCCCAGAAGTCCCAGTAACGGAAGTAACGTCACTTTTGGGCAGGACAACTGTCACTTTTTGCTTGATGTGGAAGTTATCCCTCCTTGCTACTCTGGTCTATATCAGTACTCTTCCCTATTCATGAGGACCAAGTAACATATTGATATAAAAGTGAGCAGAGATCCCTTTAAATATCTCAGTATATATATTAATAATTATAGACTTGAACGTGCTGTCCACTGTTGGTACCTAATTAGAATCGCTCTCCCCCTGATGTCTGTCATTGGGAGATACTAATATGTAAAATGATTACTGTTACTCAATTACTGTAGCTATAGCAAAGTATGGCAATGTTGATGCAGGACTTCGTACATAAATGAACAGATGCAATGTTGTTAAGATTGCTGTGATGTTGCAAAATGGCAGGGGTAGCTTTGGCTACAATTAAGCTCCCATTGGAGAGAGGAGGTATTTCACTTCCTGATATGAAACAGTATCATGGAGCAATTCCAACATTTAGTGCCATGGTTGACCAAAGCCAGGGACTCATTGACTAGGTGATTAAAAATCTGATCACTACAACCGGTTTACTGTTATTGCCACTAAGACAAAACATCCAAAAAACATGGGATGTATGATGGAAGGCCACACTAATAAAAGGATATCTACAGATGTATCACCCACAGTTAGAAATCTGGAACACTTCATTTCTCAGTCGTTGCCCACCATGGCAGTTGAGGTAAATGGAGGGAGACAATTCAAAGACCCTCACATATATGTACGAGCATGTGAGATTGCTAAGGTTTGTGGAGTGGTGCGAGAAAAGCCAGGTTAGGGAGGTGCATTTCTTGATGTGCACAGGAGTGGCAGACAGGTTGGCTAAGGCCAAGCCTAACTTCAAGTTGGAGCCTGAGCTGCACCCTAAAAATGTGTTGCTGTTATGGTTTAAACTTGTATCAATAATGTATAAGTGGTGCATGCCTGACACTAATGGAGCAATAAGTCAAGAAACAGATGGGATGATGACCTGCACAAGTTGCCGCCGGCCAAAGAATAGGCTAGGTACTGCTTATATGTAACACTATTAGCAACAAGCATTGGCATAGCCAATAGGTCTCGCCTTTGGGACCTTATAAGTGTTTAGCCAGAGCGAATGGTTTTGCCAAAGTCTTTAAACTAGGTTGTAGAGCAGTGTGGCTGCTGTGCAGCATGTTGAAAAGTTATAATAAAAACGTGTTATAAGCATTTTTCTTACCTTATATATAACCAAGAAGACATTATGTACAACTGACAGACACACACACAGACACACACAGACACACACACAGACTATAACGGACCTGCGCCTTTTAATAGACCATGATAGTAATACTTGCTTGGCCATGGAGGAAGTGAGAGTTTGCCAAAAGGATGCAAATCAGCTCAGAGAAGTAGACTGGGTAAGAAAGCAGGCTCCTAAGGAAATCATGACCCCCTATACAGGGGTTATCCTGGGAGGCCAGAATTACGAAACAGATATCTGTAGCTGTAATTGCAGCCGGCATTGAGCGTGCAGGAAGAAAATATGAGGGCACCACTTTCATTACGTGGAACATAATAAACATCTGAATAATTAAACTACGAGTAAATCAGGAGCCTGGCAATTGTGAAAATAAAAAAAAGACTCACTAGTTTGATCTGAAAAATATTGTCCATGCCATGGTGTTTTTTTTCTCTAAATATTGGACAATCAGCAGTTAGCAGAAAGAAAGCCGTACAGCTCGTTCTCAGGTGACAAATACAATGTGCGGTAATGCGCATCTGGTGCGAGCCTTTCATTAATTATGAGACACCATCCTCTGGCAATTTGCATCCAACCTTTCAGCTGAAATGAGGAAAAAAATCTGACTGCTGCAAGTGAACTGTAATAGAATTCACCGCCTCTCATCATACATTTTACGAGAAACCAACTCATTAATTGCTTGATGAAAAGTTACATTTGGAATGCATTGCTTTTTTCCCCTAATATTAATCACCATTGGAAACGGCTCCTACACGAAGGATTAAGTTTTTACATCCTGTTGTCTGAGAGTGGAACATTATTGCTACCCTGAAAGGCCCACTCTGGGTAAAGCAATCTCTTTGATAATTACAGCTGCGATAACTTCTGACTTAATTGAAATGAGGGCTCGTGTCCGCAAGAGCATTTTGGAATCATGTTTTTTACCCGATAGGAATGGCGTGGAATCTAGGTTGGTTATTTGTATACCTACATTTTTTTATTTGTATAGTTTTCTTTAAACTTTACAACATAATCAACATTTTACGTATATAAAAAATGTACCACTAACAATAAATAAATTATTAAAAAAGGGGTACACAGAAAACACCCCCTCGCATTATTTGTGCAAATTTGCCCTAGATAGAATCAGCAACAAATATAATGAGAACACCAGCGTAGTTCAATGACCAAGGGGGGGGCGGGGGGCTGCACGGATCAAGTTCTCAACCGAAATGCTCGAGATAAAATGTGAATGTGTTTTGACGATAACCCCAGGCAGACGAGAATACGGCAAAACCAGTCACAACACAACCCTGCAACTTTCAAATCCATATTAGTGCATGATCGTGATAAAAAGGATTTTTTTTAAAAACGATTTGTTGGCCCGTGGACTGTTGCCATTGCGAGCGAAGCACGTGCACGTGAGGGCACGCGCGAGTGGTGTGTTTATTTTTAGCAAGGTGACAAAAGCAGCATGTGTTGGGTACATCTCCCAACCGAAGGAAGCAAATAAACGTGCTAACGAGTGAGACTGCGGAATAAATGCAAAGTACCACAGCAGCTAATCAGCCAAGCATTTGCAATGCAATAGGTCTCGCATTTGTAGGAGTTTAAGCTATTGGCATTCTAAATGACAATGCTTTCTATTTATCGGTTTTGATAATTAACACATAAATAAAAGGCATTGCCATTTACAATGCCAATAGCTCAAACTCTTGTAAATGCGAGACCTAATTCATTTCAAAGAAGCGGACGCCATTGTCCCGGGCTGCTTGGAAAGTGAAAGCGCGCATGGCGCGCTGAATGTTGCAGGAAAGCATGTTGGGCCTGCAGTAGGAGAAACTCATTTAAGAAAATAGTGCTTACAGACTAAATAAGACATACCATGTAACAACCGAAGTAAAAGGGCCAGTCCTCATGGGAGGTTACAAATGAAGACAAGGCAGTACTAAGGAGGGACTAACAAGCCTATTAACGAATCAGAAGCCAGCATTTACAAAGGACAATGACACAAGCTAATGACAAATATGGGTGGAGAGTGGGCGGAGCTTCAAGTCCATACTTGAATACAGCATGCCTCGCAGAGCAGCGCATGAGCTGCCCACTCTTGACCTAAAAAGAACTAAGGATCCCTGACTGCACGACTTGCATGGCGATTCTGGTCAGGAATAAAATCAGAGGAGGAAGCCCGGACCCATTTAGGGCCAGCCCCATGTTGCTGTGAACTGAGTGACCGTGTGGCAGATGGGCTCCTCGGTAGAGGTTTCCCACAGCGGAGCTCCCTAAGGCTCTGCTCATGGAAACAAGGTGGGTTTACTCACCTGTAAGAGAGTGAGAGAAACTATGTGTTAGGCAAAGTGGGAGCCCAGCAGATTTGAAGTGGGGCTCCTACTCCTCCATACCTTGAATGAGAATCTTACTCAGAATCCATGTTTCTGACCAGGACAGCAGCATAGCATGGATTTCGTAGTGCATCGATGTTCATGATTCGATCGCAGCCCAGTAGTTCTCCTACTTCATTGGAATTGCTATAGCTCACAAACAGCCTGAGCTTCTAAGTGCTAGCAAATGTTCAGATCCAGCTGAAACCTTTCACTCAATGCACCAGATCCCAAGGACACTAGTTGAAGAAACTGACCGACCAAGTCTGAGAGTTGAGCGAATTATGCTGGGACTGATGTCTCTCCCTGTGCCTACAACACGTTTTGCTTATGGCTGATTCATTTCTTCTCCTATGATCACCCTGTGCTCTGTGAAACCAACACAATGTGATGGGATGGAGTGCTTGAATTCATGTCAACGACTGATGATTGTTCCTGGCTGCATTCCACTCTATTCGTTTTTGCTCAGTGTATCATTACAGACCAGGAGCAACCGTGCACAAATCAGTCTTGAGGCTCCCCCAAAAGGGACAGGGGGACAGTCCATTGCAAACAACTCGACCTCTTTGGTGGTAAAACTGCTAGGACCCCGTAGTGGTGGCTGATTGATAAATATAAGATAAAGGCCTTTTACCTGCATACCAGATTTGAGGATCCCTTCTTAGTCTAGCCGAACAGTTTGTCTTGACTGAGCCCCACGCTCCCTGCATAGCATGAGATGTGTGCAGAGTAAAAACAGACTATAACAAGCATTGGCATAGCTAATAGGTCTCGACTTTGGGGCCTTATAAGTATTTAGCCATGCAGCACATTATCCTGGGTGCTACGATATCTACTGTCACTTCATGTGAAAACCAACCTGCATTCTGCTGTGCCTAGAGAGTTTGCATCAGTAGTATAAGCGGATACCACCCATCACCATGCGTGTCCTTAAAAGTGACAGGTCCCCCCTCCCCTAGGTGTGTCCTTAAAAGTGACATGTGTGTCCTTAAAAGTGACAGGTCCCCCCTCCCCTAGCTGTGTCCTTAAAAGTGACGTGTGTCCTTAAAAGTGACAGGTCCCCCCTCCCCTAGCTGTGTCCTTAAAAGTGACAGGCCTCAAGCCCCTGGAAATACAAGGGTGTGGCACCGTGTATGTGTCAGAGTGTGAGCATCATGAGATGTCCATCTTGTCCAAGGGGCGGTCCTAGGGGCGGTGCTGTTTTTGGAGACACCAGCGAACCCGAGCCCTATGACGCCTCTAAGGCCTTGTTGATGTGTAGAGGGGCCACCCCCTTTTAGGAGCTGTTTAGGATACATATAAGGCATCCTTAAGAGCGTTGTACAGAAAGCAGCCGCCTGAAGACGAGAAGGTTCCCATTTCAAAATGAAGAGATACAGCTCTCTTGTGAAGAGACCTATGTGGGGTGGCTCCCAACAACCTATCAGTAGATATTACCGCAGCTTACCAACTCTGGTAATGGACGAGAATGCTCAGCAAGAAACACCTAAGGATATGGGCTGCGACATTACTGGTTTTGGTAATGGCCTGTGTCGGGGGTGCAAAAACTCAGTCTCAAGGAGTGCGTATGCAGGTTGTCTCCGGTTAAGGACGCCCACAGCGAGAGTGAGGGCTCTGGTAGTGGCAGCTTGTTTGCCGGCCCCAGTTTCGTGGATATGGAGGAAGATGAAGAGGCTGTAGCACCTCCTAACACACCCGTCTAGGAAGCCATGGCCCTTCAGGAGGATACGGATGCTGCTGAGGTTGTGCTGCAACCATCGGGTACAGTCGCCGAAGATGTTGGGGCAGCGCAGGACATTAGCGACTCTCAAGATTTCAGAACCGCAGCAGAGGCCGGTGAAAATGCAAAGGTTAGTAAAAAAAAAAAAAAATTTAAAAATTATTTTTTATGCTCGGCAGTTACAAAGATGAGGTATTTTATTTCTTCAGCTATTGGCATATCAATCTTTCTTTTTTTGACCCTAGAGAGTAACACCAGCAGGATGCACCTACTTCATAATGCACTATGGTAAAGAGGATGTAGCACCTCCTAACACCCCTGTCTACGAAGACATGGACCTTCAGGAGGATGCGGCTGCTGCGGAGGCCGTGTTGCAACAGCCCAGTACAAGCGTCGAAGATGACGGGGCATCGCAGGTCATTAGCGACTCTCAGGATTTCAGAGCTGCCGCAGAGGGTGGTGAAAATATGGAGGTTAGTATGAAAATGTTATGCCACATGTATCTATATAACGATGTATTTTATTTCTTCAACTAATGGTCTGTCAATCTTTCTTCTTTTGAACCCTAGATAGAAGCCCCAAAAGAACGGCTGGAGCCTGGCGACCTGCAAAAGCGAGCAATGTAATCTTTAATTGTCTGTGGTGTTCAAAATAGGCTGAAAGCTCAACGTGCCAAAACAGCGAGGGCTGCGACAAATGTGTATGCGGTTCTAAGAGCGGCGCGTGTGAAAAAGATGAAGATGAAGGATTGTCCTTCTTTGAACGGCGTGGAGTTAAGGGTTTCGCAGCGACGGTAGTACTAAACTGTGTCAAACGTGACTATTACAGTCTTTGTCACGGCCACCAAATGAACGATCCACAGCAGGCGGCTCACGAATGTTTGTGCGAATCATACAGAGCAAGAACAATACGCTATATTTGTGGTTTGTTAGACCCTTACAAGTTGTATAAGCTGCTAAGGGTGGTGTACGGCCTGCACCCTGAAAAGAAAACTGTACACCCCGATATGTTGAGGATCTTGACATCTGCACTCAATGAGATCCAATACGCCTTTGACCCGAGCGTAAAACTACCTGATATGCAGGAGATGTGCCCGACTCTTGATAGAAAGCTGCTACAAAGACTCGTAGAAAGGCGTATGTGTAACGTGTATAAAAAAATAGTCTCAGGGGGGCTTTGGGCCCCCGAAGACTATTTAACTAAGTTCTTATGTAACGTTACAGGATAGCGTGTATTTAGAACAAACAAGCGGAATGTTACAACGCATGGTGGCTATGTGTTAATACGTACTTATGACGTTTGCTATGAAAATGTAAAGTATCTTTTGCTTAGGTCTTGGTAGTATTGTTTATTTGTTTTTTAATAAAACGCCCTTACACAAAACAATCGTCTTTCATTTCATTAATTGTACCGGATGCTATCATGTCGGGGGCTATGTTAAGAAAACTTTATTATGATACAAGCGGGGTTGGCAGCTTTGGAAGTGTCGAAGCCCTATACAGAAGGGCTGCAGATGAAAACGAGCCCGTAAGCAGAGACCTGGTCAAGACATGGCTATCAGGAGAGGAGGCGTATTCGCTCCATAAACCGGCCAGAAGACGTTTTAAGAGACGTCCTACAATCGTTAATGCTCAAATAGATTATCAGTGGCAAGCTGACATAATCAGCCTTCAAGATATAGCAAAACATAACAACGGCGTTTGTTATATATTAACCGTCATAGACGTGCTGTCCAAATACGCCTACGCAGAACCGTTAAGCGATAAAAGAGGGGCCAGCGTCACGGCCGCTTTTAAAGCCATCTTCGAGAAGGGCAGGGTTCCTCAAAAACTACAAACAGACGCCGGTAAAGAATTCTTAAACAAGACATTTCAGAAATTATTAAACAACCACGGCGTTCAACATTTTGTAACACACACGGAGGTGAAAGCAGCGGTTGTAGAACGGTTTAACAGAACTTTAAAGTCTAAGATGTGGCGGTATTTTACGGCCAACAACACCTACAGATACGTGGATGTTCTACAGGCTTTATTTAGATGTGTATAATGCCAGTTATCACCGGACCATCAAAACATCACCCACAGAGGTGACTCCTAGTAATTCTTTAGCTGTTTGGCGAACGGTGTACGGGCATAATTTTGCTACAAAGGTGAAGAAACCTATTTTTAAAAAGGCACGCATGTGAGGATTTCAAAATTGAAAGGGGTCTTTACGAAGGGCTACCGCCAGACTTTTAGCGACAAAATATTTATAGTGGATAATGTGGAGCTTAAAGAAGGGCTGTATATTTACAGTTTAAAGGACTACGAAGGGGAAGCTGTATCGGGGTGTTTTACAAGGAAGAGTTACAAATGGTACCTGATGATCCGAACCGTGTGTATAGGGTTGAAAAGGTTCTGAAAAGGAAAGGTCGGGGGCTAGCAGCCAGGCATATGTCAAATGGAGGGGATGGCCGGAGAAATTTAACAGTTGGGTGTTGGCCAGCTCCCTGAAGGGTGTGTGAGCTAAGGACCGTCTAAAATCCTCTAATAAGATGGAGACAGCACCCTTTTATATCACCTTACCATCCAACGCTTCTAAGGGTATGTTCCCCGACAACCAGATTTCTAATTACACCGTGAAACTGGCTAAGCCTGTGGACCTGAAAGGGGATTGGGAGGTGGCCCTAACAGAAATCCAATACCCTAGAACATGGAATACATTCACACAGGCCGAGGCAAAGTTTTACATAAAGCGTGAGCAGGATCCAGTGAGCATGCACAAGAGCATTCCACACGGTTACTACCCAACCGGTTTAAGTGTTGTCGATGCTGTCAACAAAGCCATAGACAGCATCGAAGCATATCCGAATACTCATCTGTCGTTAGATAACGTCAGAAGGAAGGTATTTCTTAAAGCACCAAGCCGTACCACAACGTTTAACTGCTCCGGTAAATTAAGAAGGGTTTTAGGCACCGTGCTGCATGCGAAAAGTCCGATGGAGCAGGATCACACATGCCCCGATATTAACGGTGGGTTCTATACGCTCTATGTGTATAGCGACATTGTAGAGGCCCAGAGGATCGGTGATAGTTATTCGCCGCTGTTAAGATGGGTCCATGTACAGGGTGAAAATAATACGATGGTTAATATTCAATTTAACAAACCCGACTACGTCGCAGTTTCTAAAAACCATTTTGACACTATTTCAATTATGATCTACGATGATCAGTTTGAGCCGGTGGCCTTTAAATACGGGAAAGTTATTGTTAAGCTTCATTTAAGACCGAGACACGACAGTGGTTATTAAGCAGGCATCATGGTGGTCGTGAAAACATACGGGGACCCATCTATGTACAGGGACTATTACAGAAAACAAGCCGGATATGGAGGTCCTCCGTACTTTCAAGGGTCGCCTGTTATGTATGGGGCTGGTTTAGGGGGCTTCTTCAGGAGCCTGTTTAGAAGAGCTATGCCGTTCTTGAGAAGAGGCTATGAAATTGTAAAACCGCATGTTAAGACGGCTGCTACGAACATTGCCCATGATGTTGTTGGGTCTGTTACTTCGGCGGTTGCAGAGCGCATGAACAAGCAGCCGCGGGGCTGTTGTACAAGCCGCGCGCGAGTGTTAAAAGGAAGCGCCAGTCTTCGAGACGCAGGGGTCCACCGGTCCCCTATAAAAAAAGGAGTTCTTCAAAACGCCCTCAGAAAAGAAGAACTCCAAGACGGAAGAGAGCTGCGAAGAAGAGAAACGGCTCTAAAGTCAATATTTTTTAAAGCATCGTAAACTAAACCATGGCCTTTGTACACTGTGCATCTGGCGAGTGCGCCAAATCCGAGTTAGACTTGTTTACTCTAAAACCAACGCAGACAAGCATCGAAAACAGCTTCTTCATGGAGGTATCGCCTTTAGCCGCCTTGACACCGCTGGCCCCTATAGAGTTTTTTGTGTCAGGGTCCACGGATATGTATTTGGATCTCAACAACACGCTGCTGCGTCTTATGTGTAAAATCGTAAAAGCGGATGGGTCCGACATAGCAGCAGACGCTAAAGTGGCAACGATCGCTTATCCCCTAGCGGCCATGTTTAATCAGGTGGACATCACCCTGGGCGATCGACTCATCACACAGAACGATAACATGTACGCCTACAGAGCCTACCTCGAGAGTATTCTAAATTACAGTAGCAACGCCCTTGACACGCAGCTTTCAGCGGGTCTCTTCTACAAGGATACATACGGCCAGTTTGAAACCACGGCTCTGGACGGGGCCAATCATGGTTTTGTAAAAAGAGCAATGTTTGCAGCAGGCAGTCGCAACTTTGACCTCCTGGGCCGCATACATTCAGATCTCTTCTTCCAAGATAAACTGCTCATCAATGGTATTGATCTTAAGATCAAGCTCACACGCAACAAGGACTCATTCTGTCTCATCAGCGGGGATGCGGACCAGTACAAGCTGGACATCCTGGCCGCGAGCCTGTTTGTAAAGAGAGTGAAAGTGTCCCCGAGCGTCAGATTAGCGCACGCCGACGCTTTGCAAATATCAAACGCCAAGTACGCTGTGGAAAGAGTAGCTCTGAAGGTGTTCAGCATCCCAGCAGGTACCCGTTTAACCCAGCAGCAGAATTTATTTCTAGGGCAACTACCCAAACTCATCATCATCGGTTTTGTGGACAATACAGCATTTAGCGGCACCTACGCCTTAAACCCCTTCAATTTTAGACACTACAACATCAACTACGCGGCGCTGGTCCACGAGGGCACTGTGATTCCTGCAAAACCCTACACCCCCAGTTTTATAACCTCCAACTACATCAGGGAATATCAGGGGTTGGTTTCAATAACCGGGAAGCATCTAAGGGACTGCGGTGTAGCTGTGTCAAGAGAAGGCTATGGGGCCGGGTACACGTTGTTCGCATTCGACCTGACCCCCGACATGGAAGACGGCGATCACTACAACCTTGTCAAAAACGGAAATCTAAAAGCTGAAATACGATTCAGTAATCCGCCACCGGCGAATGTGAACATGGTCGTATTCTCGGTATTCGACAGCATCATTCAGATCAACCACGCAAGACAGATTTTGTTTGACTATCTTTAAAACATTTTGTGAAATGGACACTGTGCAGATACGATCGTTCTTAAGCAGGCATAAAGACGCTAGGAAATACTTTTAGGTGTTTTCCCTAGCGATGGGTTACCCCTGAAATAGGGTTAGAAAGACCCCGCACCCTAGTCTTTAACACCGACCCGCATGACAAGAGCGGAACACACTGGGTGGCCTTGTTTATAGACAGTGACAAGGTTATATTGTTTGATAGTGCCGCTGAATTCCCCGAACATCGTATCTATACACCGCCTATATTCAAGTTTGTGAAAAAAGCCGCTGCGAGGTTGGAGTATAACAAGCTGAGGGCCCAGGATTCCATAGCCATCACATGTGGGGAACATTGTATTTATTTTATCAGTAAAATGTCTGAGGGTATGTCGTTTAGAAATTTCTTAAATCTATATTCGCGTGACCTTGTTAACAATGACAGTATAGTTGTGAAATATGTAAAAGAAAACACAGTGGTCTCGGTCAGACCTGTGAAACCCGAATATGTCGCTTGTCAAAATTGTAAGTCCGTGGGACATGTGCATGTTTAATGATGAACGCCTAAAATAAAGACATTATTTTTTTTAAAAAGCCGGTATTCAGACTTTGTATTTCTATGCTACCACATACAACATAATTAAAACATTTTAAAAGACATCAGAGGCAGGTTGTAAAGTTATAAAAAAAGTGTTTTATTACAAACATCTATGCAGGGGTGTATTACATCGACAACCAATGCTCAAGAAACATAAGAAGAAGAAGAAAAATCAGACGCTGCTATACGCGTAATAGACACATTTTATTAAAAAACAATAAAAAGTCTGAAGAAACATCAGGGTGTAAGCCAGGTACTTGGTTTGAAAAATGTATTTTTCGCGGTACAACCACCGTTGCAGGGGTAGTCCAGGAGGGGATAGCCGTGGAACGTCAGAGCCTGTTGGTGATGGGTGTACGGGGGCTTTCAAATTTTCAAGCAAACGCCGGTGCTCGTTATTACCCACGAGCGTGGAAGGGATGTTGAGTTCAGCAGCGGCTCGTAGAAACGCATCCCAACCACGCGGTGCGTTTTGAGGCGTTATGATTTTGGGGTGCGTGAGACCTTTGACTAGATCGTACATGTGTGACCCTGCAACCGGCTGGCCCTTGTAGAGAAATTCGCCTTGTTCATTCCAAGATGTTAGGTCTTTAGAAGTTGCAAGTTTACTCATCAGCATTTGCGCGGCCCCCTGTGTCTTTGACTTATATTTTTTAAGAGATCGGCAACAAAGGCATCTGAGGGTGATGCAAGGTCCTGTGATGGTTGCAGGGGTTGAGGGCCATTTGGAGGTGCGGCTGGTTGTTCAGAGTCCGGGGCGTATAGAGTCAGCTTATTTTTCTCGGTATTCCATTGGTTGTAGTAACTTAAAAAGTTTTTAAGGGTGCTGGTGTAAAGGTTTGCCTTGTCGTAGGGGTTTAGATCGGTTCTGTTCAAAATGTCTTTAATTTCAGCATCCAGACGCAGAGTCTCATTTCGGCGTATATCCCAGGCGTTGTCCTTTGAAGAGCTCAGATGGTCCATTTGCTGTCTCGGAACCAAATACATCTTTGTGGCATGCTCCATTACTGTCCCGAGAGGAGGCTTGTAATTATGGGTATAGCTATGCCCAGCAAAGAGCCTATAAAGCCTCCAGACTGTTTCACCAGTTTCTTCTTGGTAATGAGTGAGGCCCTTTTATTACTGAGCTTCTTGATAAGAGCCTCTTCAGAACCTGTAACTGACTCCTTGATATAGGGACGTTGCCTTTTAGGGTATTTAGGGCAATTTCAGAAATGGCAGACACTAAGTCGTCAGAAGCAGCGCACAGGATGGCCTTTCTGTGCTGGGGACTGGCTGTAACAAGCATTTTCAGGAGAGCTAAATTGCGGCGTAGGCGGGCCGACATGGTCAACACCTTATATTATAAGGGACAGGATTGTAAATGTCTCTAAAAGTCATCAGCGCTGCTTTTTATAGGTCCGGACCTTGGGCTTAGGGGTGTAAGCGACTGGTAGATCGGGGGCAAATATATCAGCCCTCAGTCTATAGTCTTCTAGAGTTTCATTTTTAAGTCGACCAGCAGGTAGCCGTGGGGTTTTGCTGTAGCGTCGTTAAAGGCCTCCATGAAGAAGTGTGTGTTTCCTGGGTACATCTGTTTAGCTATGACTGATATTTGTTGTTTGTCACGGGGTTTTTAAATAAAACAAGGTATGAAGCGTTGAGAGCTATAGACCTGCTGTTCTTGCCCTTGTAAAACAAGTTCTGCACAATGTAGCAGATGCTTAGATTACGGTGATGCGAATATTGAGTAAAAGCTCTCTCTAACTCCGGATGATCCCCACCTTCACGCATAAGGTCATCGACAATTATCATGTTTACAAGGGACGGTGGCAGTAACTCATCATCGTTGAGATTATCTGGTATGCCTTCTATAAATCTGATATGGGGAAACTACGGGCCAGATCAGTATAAAGAGCTTGCCAGCATGAATAAAGCCATACAATGTTATTAGGGGTTTGGGATAAAACATCGGCAGCATTTTCTAAGAGCTTTTTATAAAGTAGCTCTTACCACAGTTTGAGGGCCCTGCTAACAGGCATGCGAATGGATGCTGTAATCTGGTGTCCATGGTGCGGGGTCTGTATCTCTAATGAGGCTAATAACCATACGGCAGTGTTTTATAGTCAGCAGTCAGAACCCTTTTATCAAAAACAACGCGTAATGTTTTATGTAAGGGCTGGGTTGTAATTTCCCACTTCTTTTTGGACCTGACTATACACGGCTGGTTCACAACTATGGTTTTAGCATTTTCACAATTGTCGGAGGCAGCGTATTCGTGCACCAGATTCTTCAGACTGTCAAAATTGATTTTTAGGGTGTTGCTGACATTTAATGTTATGCCTTTGACCTTCATACACACTTTGTTCTTGTTTGTGCGGTAGGAGTAGGTCTTAGGTCCGGATGACGCGTATTCTATTATATGCTCATCCTTATCGAGCTCGCTGGTCAAATTACCCAGATAATCCCCAAGAGGAGGGTCTTCATCCCCTGGTTTACTCAGAAAAATCACCGAGTCGGTATCGTGATACAAGCAGCGGTCCTGGAGTTTGTCCATAACCTTGTAAAGTTCTAGACGGGTGTGGGCGGTGGTGAAGCACGCTATGAAGATGTTGATGTTGTTACACGTTGTGGGGTACGCTTTTGTGTATTTCCAACACACAGCTGCGGTCTCGTCATCGATAAACCCGCAGCTGGACACCTCGTAACATGGGGCAAACAGGTACTTAAACAGCTCATCAGGATCGGTTATTAAGGTCGTATTTGACAGGTTTGTACGCTGTGCGAATTTTCCCCATAAGGAGTTGAGGCAGAGTTTGGCTAACTGCCGGCGGGCCGGGTTGACCTCTATCAAATGGGGGCGTAAATGGATACCTTCGTGAGCGTAGTAGTCATCGATGTATTTCTGCTTTGCATCCTGACTAGTACACCATTCGGGATACCCTGAGGCCTCCTGCTTGTCTCTGAGAAACATATTAATGTATGGGGCAAAGAGGCGTGTCGTGGTCCTCTGAAAATGCCACACCTCGTGTATCCTACCGAGCCTGTAACCTTTCTCTAAGGCCGGTTCTACCTCGATGCTGCACCAGGTCCCTGTGAGCATCCTTTGTTCATCGGTGTGTCTACAATCGTCAACCTCTTTAAACACCGCACATGTGCGACAGAGGGGGAACATCAGTTTACCATCGACTCGGTATGGTAACACCGGAAAGTAAAGCTGTCGTGGAGGATAGATTTCACATTTGACTAGCCCAAAGTATTCGGATATGGGCTTAAAATCTCTATATATGATGGTAGGGTGCCCTAAGGGGTATACCTTCATTTTGTTCACAAATGGGTACAGACTGGTGAAATCATAGTAGTGTATTTTCTCACCCTCACCCACAGCCCTGTACAGTTGTATGGCATTTGTACGCCCCCCGAATAAGGCATCGCGGGGTTCCAGGGGTTCTGGTAAATCACGACTCTGAAGGAAAGAGCAGAGCGCTGTGTCGGTTGTTAACATCTCTAACCACTCATGCTCCCAAAGAACCCTCATAGCAAAGCCACATTTTTCAACATACTGAGCCTTCAACAGCGTACGTCTGTGTAAGTGTTCAAATTTGACACCCAGCAGTCTGTTAAACTCATGGGGTTTGTAACACTGAGGACAGCCGTGGTAAAAGCAGCCATTGTATTCAAAGGCCGTCGGCACCCCCTTAATTACAGCGTACCCATCCAAGTAGTAGGGACCCACACGGTATTCACCACCCTGTAAGGCGTGTTGAATATGTACGTCTTCCTTCTCAGAAACGTACATGAGCCACCGGATCGAGGGGTTGAATAGCGTTTCTGTTTGCCATTATAGAGGTCTACCGGCACTAGAGCAATACTTTTTGGTCTTAAAAACATGTGTTTGTAGATGGACATACACATGGAGGCCAGTGTGATGTTTTGAAAAGGGTCTATGTATTCGACAGCCTTTGGCATTTCAGGCGTATTGGGTTTCAAGACCCTGACTTTCTTTGTCATTTGAGGCTTCTTGGGTTTCATGATCCTGACTTTCTTTGTCGTTTGAGGCTTCTTGGGTTTCAGGATCCTGACTTTCTTAGTCATTTCCACCACAACATCTCTGAAGAGGTTGCACGCTTGTCGTAGGATCATTACATCAGCCTGACAATAAGCTTTCAACTCTGTTTGAAAATGAAACTCCTTTTCACGGTTTTCAGAGTACCATTCTAGAAAGCTCTCCTTCTCGGATGGCATCATATATTCAACCCCGTAGCTGTCAGGAGGTGGCATGGGGCCCACATAATTCTGGTTCGCCCAGGTGTTAAAAAAGTGTGGAAAATAACCTTTACAACCGGGGAATCCAAAGGCTTTTGGTAGCTTGCTCAATTTCATAGGTAGGAAATTCAGGGTGTCTATAAACCTTATTTGTAACCTAGCGGCTGTTAACAACATCAGCTTGGAACCCTGAGTGATGAGTTCTACTTGTACCTTTTCACGAATCATATTTTGTAAAATAAAGAATGAGTCGTATGCTTTTGAGTTGTGGGCCAGCATGGTATACCCTTTGAATTTGGTTTGAATGAAGGTGTTAAGGAAATCACCAACGCACGTTCTGCCTTCAAACTCCCAGCTGTCGTCGGAAGTTAGATGGTGTGCGTAAATATAGTTAGGTTGGTGTACCCCCGTCTCTTGTGTGCACTCTATATCAAACACAATGTATGCTTCGGTTTTGGTCTGGGGTCTGCCTTTAACCATGTAGCACCGATGGTTGGTACCCGCCTCAAAAGACGTCTGACACCGGGGGCATTTCATACCTCGGCATTTGTGATCTGTCGCCACATACCGACCACACTCAAAGCAATCCATTTTAGGGCTGCATTTAACAGCTTTTTTATGGATGCTCAAACAGTCTTGAGAGCGACAAAACATCTTACAGGTGCGACACCTCACCTTCAGGGCAGCGTCTACGACGCAACCATCCCTCTGGCACATCTTACAATGCATTTCACACTGATGCCGGTCCTTACTGTTGTATATGTGGTCACAATGTGTGCACACGTACTTAACACCCAGAAAACTTTTAAGGTTCAAGATACCGTAAAAGTGATTTTCGTGGTGAAGGACATATACGGTCTTGTTTCTCACACGGTCCCCTGTTGTAAAGTACTTCCAAGAGCCGCTGTGATAAAGAACTTTCACCGTCACAGAGAAATAGTTCTCAAAAAGACCTATGTCGCCAAAGCCGACCATGCGGTCTGGTGGTATTTCAAGAACCTCGTGGGCTTCAGCCGCTCTAGACATGATGGCCGCGTCGGTGGTGTTGCGCCCCATCAACAACCCTACGATGCTGGCCGCCAGACAGATATTGGATGTGTCGTTGTTAAAGTCGAGCAGCCACCGCTGTTTCTTACCAATTATCTGACTGTATAGCACACTCTTTAAAGGTCTTGAAACACCCCCTCACGACCCCGTACAATGAGGGCTATGACACGGAAAGTACCGTAGGCGACTAGTTCAGCCTTGCTCTGTAAAAGCCTCGAAAGGTTTTCTAAAAATTCCACGGCGTCAAACACATCTCGGGACCTCCGTTTGGTGAACAAAGGACTGTCAAAACCCTGCCCCTGGAAGCGTAGTTGGAAAAAATCATTAGGCCCCACATCGCGTAACAACCTTTCTATGAGCGTTTGTACCGCCTGATGTATAGCTAAAACACTGTGATCGGAGGACCTTATCTGGTGGAGGTTGGTAAACCTAAACTCCTCGTAGTGCTCGGTGGCATTAAATCTCTCTACATCACGCCTGTAGCTTCTAATGCTCTCTAAATAGACGCCCTCTGAATCCTCATCTTGAGGGATTTGACTTATTGGGGAGCTTACTGATGTATCATTTTGGGGGTTCTGGTTTAGTAGGGTCTCTGGGGGTCTTTTAAGCACCCGTGTAGCACATATCCGGGCTTTCTTTAATTTACTTATTAAAAGCCGGCGCTGCTTGGCGCTATTAGCCCACTTTTGTTTTTTACGGGACCAGGCTTTTCTAGGTAACCGTCCACCTCCTATCTGAACAGTATGGGATGTGTCTATGTGCGCTGTACTCATGGAGGCCTCTGCTACATGCCCACCCCTTGACCCCTCTAGGGGTTCCGGATGTCGATGTGTTGGCGTTCTACCACCAACAACATTCAATTGCCCTCCCCCAGGACCGTTCCCTCATACACTTACGTATTTGGGGGTGGATGGCATCGGGGTATGACTCTGATTGCATGGTTCTATGTACTTTTTACGCTGGAGTATGCGTAAGAAGCGCAGGGACTTTGTCAGTACTGTTTGGACCTTACGGTTATATTTTGATGTGTGTGCTTTTTTATTAGAACCGCTAGCATGGGGTTTCTTTAGGGTATGGCGCTGTCCTAGTCACGCCTGTATATGCCATATGTCTGATCCCGCTTCCTGGCACGTATTGAGGATCAGCCTTTTACACATGTCAACTCTTTGCAGTATCCGTTGCTGTGCCTCCACCATGGACCTGTCGCCGCTACCCCCCAACCCCATTTTTAAGGTTGCGGTTTTCGCTTGGCGTTTTAGCTTTCTGACAGCCATTTATATATCCTTTACATGAGCATCTAGTACCGGATTTGGGTCTACAGCGTCGTATTGTGGAGGGTTAGGTATGAATACGGTGTTTGGCTGTATAACAGCCTTTAACACCCGGGGGCCTCTAATGGTCCTTCATCCCCAACGCCATTCTGTAACTGAGGGCCTGGGGGATCATAGAAATAGGATCCCAGTGCGAACACCCCGGGGCATTTGGGAAAGTCGCCTCACTAAATGTCACCCCCGTACTATGAATTGACCAGTCGTCCCACCCTGTACTGTCAGTGTTGTATGTTGTCGGGGGTGTTGCGGAGCTTACACTGGCCGCGGGGCTGTTTGGGTCGTAAGCTCCCTGAGGGGTGATAGGGGACATAAGGTCCGGGGAGTTTAAATGACTGTCAAAATAATCGATGGTGGTAACGGCTAAGGTATTGTCAGGGCCGGGGTTGGGTGAATGTGTAACAGGGGTCTGCAAAACCCCCTTGTATGTGCTAGAAGGCCCCTCGGGCGCTGCTTCTGAGGGTTTATCAAATTTGTCTACCATACTTGCCAGTGTATTGAGACAGCTTTTGCTGATGGTATACGAGCCTCCTAAGGGCTGCCCTTTTCCAGACCCGGGACCCCTAAACCCATCAGTAACGACTATAGAAGGTTTTGAGGTCTGTTCTACGGGGCATTCCTCTACAGACGTCGCTAGTTTATTTGAAACTATAGAGGTCGTCAGAGGATGGGAAGGGTCCTGTGGTGTAGCAGGTTTGTTTAAGGGTCCTTCCAATGTTTCTACTTGTAACGCCTGTACCCCTTGCTTATTCTTAAGATAATTTCTTGAAAGCTTGTTGACTTTAGGGGTTTGAGTTTGTAACAGAGCTTCCACACCAGGCGTCACAGCCGGGAGGCCCAAAGAGAGCGCTGGGGTAGATGGATCGTTCCCCTGCTTAGCAACATTTTTTAATGCTAGATCTAAAGGTGTAGCTAGGGTCTCAGGGACCACCTGTTTCATGCTGAGGTCTAAAGGGGTTGCTTGGGATTCCAGGACCAAAGACGGCTTCTTGAGGTTTAAAGGACATGTCTGGGGTTCTGCGGCCATTTGCTTCTTCTTAAGTGTGGGCTTGTTTGAGATTAGAGTTCCTTTTGAGGCTTTGAGAGGGTTCAGATACACATCGGATACGTCGGTTCTCTGTTGTATGTGGGTGTAGTATGTGTAGATCTTATTCTGGCGTACACGCCTACTCACTCCTTTTGCCGCAGCCCCGGTGTTCAGAACGGTCTTTGTTATATCCCTCAGCGGTTTTGTAGACCTCTTAGACTTATGCGTATCTTCGCCATGGCTCTTTTGAACGGCTCCTAGAATGTAACATAAAAAATATATATTAGAAACAATAAGGAACATAAGATGCTTACAATACCCTCAGTAGTACATCTGGGACTACATGGCTGTGCACCCCTTTGTTTGAGAGAATACAACCCAGAGGGTTCTTTTTTCACACCCTTTTTGTATAAAACACACCTTTTAGATGTCTTTTCACAGATCGTTTCTTTGCCCCAGGCCCTTCTTTAGATGTTGAAGATTTCCTTTTCACAGGTCTTTCTTTTGGTCGCTGCGCCGGCTCTTGCACAATCACTGCTTCCGTGTGTGACTCCATGGACCCTGTAAAGAAAAAATAATCAGGTTTGCAGTATACAGCTGGCCTTAGTATCCCCCTCTACGGTGCGTTCCTATAGTTCACAACTATGGCTTTTGGGGTCTAGACACCCCTTGGTTTAGACCTTTTAAAGAAGCAGCGCCTTTCTGATTTACCTGTAAGAACGGTGCTATCCTGTACACATGGCGATGCGTCTTGACCACCCTTGGGACATTCTATATCATCAAGAATCCATTGTAGTTCAGGATCCAGACCTATAAAACAACCCATACATGAGAACACCATTAGAAACACCTAACTTCTAAGGTATATGTGAACAAAACTACGCGGAACTATACACCTCAAAACACATGTACCTGTCTGTAGGGCTAGCATTTCAGAGTCTGTTAGGATTAATTCCGGCATGTCCTGCGTCTGGATAAATAAAAACGAATGTTTTAAAACTACACTTCATAAACATGATATTACAAGTTCATAAATTCACCTTAGAAAGCTCCATTACACAACGCAGAGAGACAGACACCCTTACAACGAGTCTACATAAAACAGTACCGCGGAATATGGGCCCCTGGTTATGGGTGTACAAACTGTAGACATGACATGCCCGACCCCCCCAGCTAAACATCCTGGTTAAAGTTTGGGAAAACATAAAAATCTAAATTGAAAACAAAACTCAGCCATTTATTTCACCCTGGAAGCAGATGCACCAATAATATAGGTATCTGGCACCGTTAGAATAAATAAGCCCTTAAAACTAGGGGCTGACATTTGCGTTTAAAAAAATATATATATATATATATATATCCACACATGTTTATTTATTTATTTCGTTATTTTTTTGCATGGCATGTTTCTAACATTGTATCCAGATATATGATACAGCATGTAACAGCTGCAGGTCTATTGTCTTTGTCACTGGTTGTTAGTTGCATAAGATAAATAAGCAGCAACTATGATGTGTATATATGATGGGTATATAATATTGAAAAAGCTTCCATTTAAACCTTCCATTTAAAGCCCTGGTGACACCCCTACAATGCTGCTGCCTTGTTACACACTCTTAGGAGGCACTTCCCATGGGGGAATACCGACTGGGAGCTCCTCCTCCATGTTTCACGAAGGAAGACCCTCCCCAGCCGTGATGTCATCACAGAGGGGAGGAGCTTCCTTCGTGAAACATGGAGGGGGAGCTCCTGGCAGCCATGATACTGCCGCCCTTGCAACCATCGTGGGGGCCCCTGAAACGGCGCCACCAACCGCCCCAGAGCAGCGCCGGTGGTAAGAGGGCGCCGAGGTCTTATTTTTATTTTTTTTTAAAACAGGGCCGCGCGCCGCGCACTGCCCCGAGGGCACAGGAACCCCCAACCCCCACTGCCCCAGCCACCCGGAGCACCGCGTGGAGCTCAGCGGGCTCCGGGGCCTTTAATTTAAAAAATGGGGCCGAGCACCACACACGGAGCCCCAAGGCCGCAGGACCCTCACACGGGCACCCGGAGCTCCGCCTGGTGCAAAGCGGGCTCCGGGGCCTTTAATTTAAAAAAAGGGGGCTGAACACCCCACACGGCGCCCAAACACGCCGGACCCACACCCCCGCCCGCACCAGAGCCCCGGAGCCCCGCATGGTGCATAGCGGGCTCCGGGGCCTTTAATTTTAAAAAAAGGGGCCTCCGCCCCGCACTACCCCACGGGCACCGGAGCCCCAGCCACAACGGCCCCAGCAACCCCGGAGCACCGCAAGGCGCGCAGCGGGCTCTGGGGCCTTTAATTTAAAAAAAAGGGGGCCGAACACGCCGGACCCACACCCCCAGCCCGCACCAGAGCCCCGGAGCCCCGCATGGTGCATAGCGGGCTCCGGGGCCTTTAATTTTAAAAAAAGGGGCATCGCGCCCCGCACTACCCCAAGGGACACTGGAGCCCCAGCCACAACGGCCCCAGCAACCCCGGAGCACCGCATGGCGCACAGCGGGCTCCGGGGCCTTTCATTTAAAAAAAGGGGACCGAACACCCCACACGGCGCCCAAGCACGCCGGACCCACACCCCTGCCCGCACCAGAGCCCCGGAGCCCCGCATGGTGCATAGCGGGCTCCGGGGCCTTTAATTTTTAAAAAAAGGGGCCTCGCGCCCGCACTACCCCACGGGACACCGGAGCCCCAGCCACAACGGCCCCAGCAACCCCGGAGCACCGCATGGCGCGCAGCGGGCTCCGGGGCCTTTCATTTAAAAAAAGGGGGCCGAACACCCCACACGGCGCCCAAGCACGCCGGACCCACACCCCTGCCCGCACCAGAGCCCCGGAGCCCCGCATGGTGCATAGCGGGCTCCGGGGCCTTTAATTTTAAAGAAAAGGGGCCTCGCGCCCCCGCACTATCCCACGGGACACCGGAGCCCCAGCCACAACTGCCTCAGCAACCCCGGAGCACCGCATGGCGCACAGCGGGCTCCGGGGCCTTTCATTTAAAAAAACAGGGCCTCGAGCCCACACGGTCCCTCGCCCCCGCCCGCACCAGATCCCCGGAGCAGCGCCCATGACAAGCGGGCTCCGGGGCCTTTCATTTTTAAAAACAGGGCCTCGCGCCCACACGGTCCCTCGCCCCCCGCCCGCACCAGATCCCCGGAGACCTCACGAGCCCACCGATGGCTCTGGGCTTCAGCAGTGCATGGCCCTACCACAGCCCCATAGCAGCGCCTACCATAAGGGGGCTCGGGGACATTTTTTTTATTTATTTATTTTTTTTAAACATCCCGGTCTACATCCACACCACAACCCCAACCCTCAACATCACTCCAGCCATTAGGGGACCATCACACCATCGCGGACTTGCGACATTTTTGGGGCCTCGCACATAATGGCCCTGGTCAGCTATCAACAGGCCCTTCACCAGCAGCTCCACAAGGATCGACCCATGGGTGAGTACTTAAACAGTTTTTATTTATTGTTACATTTTTGGGGTTAATTTTGCGATCTCTGGGGACTCTAAACACGTATGTAACATTGTAAAAATACTTCTAGGCATTGTTAAACCTTAAAATTACACCCATATTTTACATCCCTCATTATTCACCTTAAGCAGCCTGCCCCAAGACCTCCTTAATCCGTACTTAAAACATTGTAAACACCTTCATGCCTTGCGTTAAACACCCTTTAAAAATGCAACGCTGTTCATTTAAATACAGGCCCCAACATATTAAATAAGCCCATACACTCTTAAGCCTGTAACACACCCCCCTTATTTACGTACCTCCATTAATGTGTAGCAGGCAGCGTCAATCTGGGAGAAGCTGCTCTGGTCCATTGCTGGTTTTAAACTTTGGGGCTGATGGGCCGGTGCAGCAAAGACAATCCCAGCAGGTCGCTCCTAATGGGTTTTTGAATGGCTGCTTGTGTCGGCGCTCTAAAGTATGCTTTTTATACCTGGCAGGGCATGATAATTGGAAGGAGGACCCTTTATGGAGGGGAGTGTTTAGAATCTTGTACTGGGTGTCATTATTGGTAATAGAGCATTGTAGTGAGGGTCAATATTGGGACCGTT
The DNA here is from genome assembly GCA_963921515.1 of Calotriton arnoldi. Classification (NCBI taxonomy): domain Eukaryota; kingdom Metazoa; phylum Chordata; class Amphibia; order Caudata; family Salamandridae; genus Calotriton; species Calotriton arnoldi. The sequence goes on along the minus strand of CAWUFW010005582.1, from coordinate 576,919 downwards.
TTCTGACCATAGCACTGCTTTGTTAGATGGCTCTTTGACCTTTGATATCTGATAATTAAACCTAGGGCCTGTTGGGGGATGCGCTCCTGGGAAGGATGGACGGATGTTTCATAAAGAACCCCTGTACTATACAAATTAAGATGCGTGGGAAGCTTGGGACTGGCTGATTAGTTTTGCCTGTTCTCAACGGTGCTCTGTCAGGGTAACTGGCCTTTTGTTCTTGTGTTTTCACGTTGTGACTTGTGAGCCTAATGGGTAGTTTTCTGTCCCCAGCTACGGCTGGGATACGTTTCAAACTGCAGCATCTGATTCTAAAGAAAGACCCTTTTAAAAAAAACTCTGCACCGTAAACCCTTGTGTTAGACAGCCCCAGATGTCCCGGGGCTGGTGGGGGCTTAGGGATGCCTGCTCAGACGCCAACTGCCAGCAACACAGCCCTCGGTTTTAAACAGACACACACATGTCACTTTTGGGGACACACATGTCACTTTTAAGGACACAGCGAAGGGATGGGGGACCTGTCACTTTTAAGGACACACATGTCACTTTTAAGGACACAGCTAGGGGAGGGGGACCTGTCACTTTTAAGGACACACGTCACTTTTAAGGACACAGCTAGGGGAGGGGGACCTGTCACTTTTAAGGACACACATGTCACTTTTAAGGACACAGCTAGGGGAGGGGGACCTGTCACTTTTAAGGACACGCATGGTGATGGGTGGTATCCCCTTATACTACTTGCATCCATTCGCCTACACAAGCTGTATAATAAAGTACCCCTCAGGCATCAGATAACCTGTCATGCAGCGTGCGTCTCCTGAGCAATGTGGCTAAAAGAAAACATGCACTAACAGTGTAACAATAATAATAAAAAGAGGAAATGTGGCTGCCAGTGCTGGGATCTGAACCCATTAAGCACTGCTGCATTCTTACCCTAAACATTCACCCCTGTGCCATTTAGGCCGAGTAAGCTGAGGATTCATGTACATCATTATAGCAGTATTTGTTAATGAATTTGCCTCTAATCAAATGAAAACATTAAAGCACGATTGGCTGCGGTAGCAGCAAGAACCTTATTGCCCAGGTAAGGAAGCATCTAAAGAAAACAATATATACATAAAGCCGTAGTTTTGACAGCATTGGCCATAGTAGTAGATGGGAAGAAAGGCATGCACCCGCAGTGTGCCCTACTGACTAAATGGATCTGGCTGGGACAGACATGACGGCGTGGGAATCTCCGTTAATGAAAGGAAACATCAAGGTGTGTGTAAAATGTGCAACCTTAAAGCGCAGAGGAGGAGAGCGTTTGCTGTGGTAAAGTAGCATTCTATTAGCACCAATCCCGAAGAAAATGACACTCCCTTGAATGAAGGTAAAGCATTCATAATATTTAAGCCAATTTGCATATATCAGCCTCAAATGCACAAAGAGGGCCGCCCCTACTTCAGATTATTAAAATATATTGCAGCCCTATCTGTTGACCTGTTAAAGGCACAGGGTGATTAAGTGATTTCCCCAGAATCACAGGATGTTGAGACGCTGCCGAGAATCAAACCTGGTCCCCAAAATCCCTAATTCAGCAGTTCTGGTCATTATGCCACATCCTATGCCAACACAGGAAGCCTCCAAACTAAACATGCTCTTCTGTAGCAACAGCTGTCAGTGTCCCAAGGGCAAAGGTAACAGCCCTTTGATTGTGAAAATACTGCCAGGATGCTGGTGTGGAACAAGATGGGGGTAACTCGGGCGTGGGGGGAGGCAATTAAGCTGCAATTTGTAACCAGTTTAACTCTGCTTAACAGAAATAGTAGAATATCTTCCTGGAATGAAAGGGTTTAAGCCCGCGCACGAGGATTGGGGCAGGTTCCCTAAGGTAGATGGGTTTCCCTAATTGTGAAGGAATGTCAGGCTAACGTGCAGCACCACAGAGAGGAGCACAGTACATATCAAAAACATTGAACATGTGTAACGAACAAGCAGCACCCTTCCCAGTAACACCACCAGCATGGCGGATGCCAATCATTGATGTGCTCAGTCGGAGTAATATATTTTTTAGAAGTTGTGGATGCAGAGTATGAAATGACATCAAAGTTGGCCAGCTAACCTAACAAAAAAACTGTTAATTTCCCGTGCATACAAAATAAATACGACTTTGTTTAATGCAACTGGTGTTCATGTAAAGCGCTCTGATACCTACTTCGCGCTTTACCAATGTAGATTAAGAAAAACAGTAGGGAGGAAAAGGAGGAATGCTGAGAGGGAGGAGGTGAGAGGGCAAAAACAGGAGGGTGAAAAGGGAGAAATACAAAAAGGTGGAGGAATACGAAGCTGGAGGGAGTAAGAGAGAGCTGTGTGGGTGGGGGTTTCACTGAAGCACACAGCAGTGCTGGGAGGGAAAACAAGAAAACAAACTGCAATGAAAATAATGCGGGCCTACGCCACAGAATTTAATCTCCTAAAAGCAGCTAAATCACCTTTCAGAAGGAGCTGGTCTGCCATTATCCGCACTCCAATTTCCAGCACTAGTGGGAGTTCTAAAGTAAGTGGGTGCCATGTAGAAGAAAAGAAAGGTGCCTGGCCGCCATGCTGAAAAATAAAGCGCAGCGGCCGTTAAGCTTGCGCCGCGCTGATTGAGTGCTCTTTCAGAATTAAAATGAAATAAAACGAGAAGACAAAGCAGATGCATGCTACGCATGGAGCACAATGTTCACTAGTGTTCCATTTAAAAACAAGCAACGAGGTGGGCCGGACTAATATAATTTTTTAGAAGATGCTGATGCAGAGCACGCAATTACACCAAAGTCGGTGACCTCACCTAACAAAAAAAGCGTGTCATCTCCCGGTGCGAACAAAATAAATACGACCTTGTGTAATGCAGCTGGTGTTCATGTAAAGCGCTCCAATACCTATGTCACGCTTTACGAATGTGATATCCGTAACCCTAACGGTGATGCTTTCTCGGGAGCCGAGTGAGGGTATTAGCGGGTTTCAGGCAGAGGTTATCAGCAGTGGCTAGCAAGAAGGAAGGAACATGGGATGCGCTGCCTTCAGTTAACAACAAGCCCGGGAGTGGTGCGTGCGTGCGCGCGCAGTCTGCTCATTTTCAAGCACTGCACTCGTGCTTGTGGCGCGCCCCTGCTCGCTCCCGCAAGGTGGATGCCGCCACAAGCACGAGTGTGTGCTTCAAAAAGAGCAGAGCGACGGCTAAAGGCCCTCCTATGCAGCTCGCTGCGTAAGCGAGACCTAAGAAGCACATTGTCATGACATTGAAAGCTGCCACCGAACCAAGTGGCCTTCAGTGGACACATGTGGCCTTATTCACAAAGGTAAACTAAGATCTCTACAAATGAGTGACATCTGAAAATTGCATTAGAAAGAATAAATGAAAGCAGAGATGGCTTAGATATATGTGGTCTGTGGTTTGGTCGGTGGCACTAATGATTTTGAATCACCCATGTGATAGATTGCAGCGTTAAAATAGGACGTCAGTATGGACACTGGACGCCTTGAAAACCCATCAATGTGCAACAATTAGATTACATTGACTTCACCATCTTCGAGAATTACAAAAATGTGATTAAACCAGTTGCATAAATCAAATTGATTTATTAACGGAATATGTATTTATTGACAGTTTATTGCATAATGTTGTTACGCACGTTCTCTCTGGTGCTCCGGTGGCCACTTTCTTGTTTGTCTTTGTATTTCTGTTGTGCCTATCTAACTCAAACAATAAAGGAATTTAAAAAAAAACCATAAGAATGTCTATAGAGAGCCCACAGTATAAATATAAGCAGAATGTGTTCTCAAAGGCATTTCACAATATCTTGTTGTAGTTTGCAAGCTCTAGGAGTGCACCAGATAGAACATGCTTATTATTTCATGAGACTCTGCACCTACAACGCTCTCTTTAAGTCGTCCTTTGTATGTGCAGTTCTTCTAAAAATCCTCATTAAGTGTGATGCATGCATTTTCTGAAAGGTGTTAAGGGGTTGACCTGCTGCCTTTATCTGTTTTGATGAATGCAAGAGAAACATAAGTGGACTGTGGGTTGCAGAGTGCTTGTGGGGTGAAGCTATTATAGTTACTGAGCTTGTACTTCTTTGCACAGCGTGTACAAAGCACAGGGGGGCACATGGAATGCCCACATGGTCTCTATGTGTACAAAATGTGTTTCAAATTGTTCTCTAATCTGTCCATCCACCATAGAAATGTAAAACAGGTATCTAATCCACACTCCTGCTTTTGAAGCCAAAAATCGCTTTATTTTAGCTGTCTCCCACCTGAAATTGACTTTGTTTCAATAGAAATTAGTTGGGGAAAGACATTCCTATGATTTATTTTTCAGAATCTCGCACTTTCTTGTTTTAAAAGGTTGGCATGTATTCTAATAAAATACAAGCTATATTTGCATGTCTTTTTGTAACAATTTGAAGAATCGCTTCCAAAGAAACTCAAGCATTGGTTTAATGTGCTAATACATGCTAACAGCGCTTGTAAAATCCTGTCTCAACTGCAACAACTCACTCCATTCCATCTGCTCTTTACATTTGAAGATGCAATTAATAAAGTTTGCATTAATTTTATTTTTCTTCCCCTATATAAATAACACCATTTATTATGGAATTTTGATTTATACCTAAAGGGATGCAATTTAGTGGGGTGTGTAACCAAATGACAATGGCACAGGGTGTTTTGCTTGAGAGTTTCTTGCCGGCCCTGTGAATGTACCCTGATTTGGGCTGCTGCTTGAGTTAGAACAGCGGTGTCTGGAGCCTGTAAAACGAGGCCTCAAAGAGGTGGCCTTGTCCGGTGGCACCAGGAGATGCTCAGCTGCAGAAGAGGGATAGTGAGGCACTGGGGCGCACGAACATCAAGTCAGGCAATGGAAAAGCATTACTAGAAAAAAGAGAAGAAAGAGACCTGGAGCTGAAAGGGCAGTGCTGCCTGGGGAGATGAAGGTGGCCTGACTTGTTATCGGCAGGGTCCCTAGGCCACAGGCAGCTGGCACCTAGCGGGCAGCACCCAGGGGCTGAAATTCTAAAAAAACGCTTGCATCAGCAGTTTCCTGAGGAACAGACAAGGAGGGCAGAAAAGGTACCGCTGAATGACATGAGAGAACATGACCACACATTTTTGAACTGTGATCTAGTTATTGACTGCTCTTTCCCTCACTGGAAAGGAAAAGGGAAACTTGGAAGAGATCTAGGAGGAGTGGGTGCATGCACCTTGTGATAACCTCTGACTGGTTTAACTATTGAAGACTCGTAATGTGCTTAGTCTAAGACTGCCTGGTGTTCACTGCGGTTTTGGAAGCTATCGCTCCACCATAACAACAGAAGAGGTGAGAGTGAATGGCCTGTAATAACTACTTTAATGCTCTCACTCGCTCATCAAGGGACAGAATATGGGCCAACCGAGATCAGGTAAAAGTCAAGTGTAATATGCAAATGTTCCAAAACAGCAGAAGCCATCAATCAGCTGCCAGCAGAACTCAATAGTATTAAATATCATTAATCCCAAAACCAGACAAGAAACCCACTCAATGCACCAAGTACTGTCCCATAGTATTCCTAAATACAGACATGAAATTACTGGAAAAAGCTCTTGCCACTAGACTAGGGCCACTAATCCCCCAACTCAACCCTCCCATAATTTGTGAACCCTGTTACATCTGCTGCAGCAGGTTAAGGATGATGCAGATTAGAGGGTGGCCCTCTTTCGGTGCAGAGAAAGCATTTGAATGGGTAGATTGGGGTTACCTTTTCTGAATGCTAAAAAGAGCAGGACTAGGCACATATTTTATAAATAAGGTACATTGACTGTATCCAGCCGCCATGGCACAAATCATCTGTAATGGCTTCATATCTGATGCATTCTTGGTCAAATGGGACACCCAGCATGGCTGATCGATGTCTCCACTCTTATTTGTTTTAGCCTTGGAGTCTTTAGCTGCCTAAATTTGACAATCGCAAGATTTCAAAGGTATTGCTACACCAGCAAAAATGATAAAACTGCTCTTGTGTGCAGACTACATACTACTGAGACTTGGAACATAAATCCTCGATGCCCATTACCGTGGCCCTCATCGTGGTCTTTTCTAAATTCTCTGGCTACCCCATCAACTAAACTAAGAGTGAACCTTTGAAAGTGTCAAAGGCCATGATTTACTTGGTCAGGGTTATTGATCCTTTTGCTGGGAACTGTCAAATTTAAAATACATGGGCATATTAATAAATCTTAAACAAATGGTGCGTGATACTATAACACCATTTTTGATGAGATTACAGGGAGACTGAAGTGATCAGGTCTCTAACGTCACTCTAGGGTAAGATTCAAATGATTAAGATGATTGTAGCACCCAGATTTATTTATGTTTTTACAGTGTTTTACCCTCACATCCCAAAATGCACTCCCACCGAAATATATAAATCCATTATGATAATTTGTCTGGAGCTCACAGAGAATTACATTTTCTAGACTATAAGCTGCCAGGGAGAGTGGAGGTCTATGTCTACTGCATATAAAACTATCTGGAAAATCAATTTCCAGGATGCTATCCAGTTGGGAAACTACCCCATTCTGAACTTCAATTGAGAAGAAATTGTTTCTCACTGAGGAAGACCTAGATATGATTTACAGTAACCTTTCTAAAATGGCAGAGGGACCTAACCCCACTATGCATGCATTGACATGCCTATGGCATGACACTCATAGACTCAGAAAATTAGACCCTTACATCCATTGAAATACTCCCATCTGGGACAATGCAGGAATAAAGGTTTATGGAAAGGTACTACACAGGCAGGAATTGGAAGAGGCAGGCATTCTCACTGTGGAAAACTTAATGCACAATGGTTGTCTGTATTCCTACATAGAACTCAGAATGGAATTTTCTCTGTAGACAGCCAAGGCCTGGAGACTAAATCAACTGCATCACATTCTCTGGCAGAAGCTGAAGACCCTTCCGTACAATCTCCCTATATAATATATTCAGCAATATATTTTACATTATGGGGATGGAGTTAGAGGGATTGCCTTGGGGTTATACAGTACTATAATTGAATGCACCTTTTTAGAACTGACAGAAGCATTCCTCTGAGGGCAGACTGAGATATCTGGCACACTTTATGGAAATGTCCAAAACTCACACAATATAGTGCGTCAATATGGATAACCTTGAAAATGGCCTGTGGATGGAACTTTTGATGCACAGTCCTTATGGCAATTTTACATGAGATTTCAGAAATCCAGGAATGACAATGCACAGGAGCCATTGGTTTTCAATGGCACCCTCAGTCGCACAGCTATGGTTCTTTAGAGCATGCAAGGAAATCCTCAGCATTACTTACACATATTATAGCAATTTTCTGACTAGACTCATACTGCCCATTAACATGGACTCTTTTGCAGTTGAAACAATAATGCTGTGATGTACAGAACTGTATTTTCCTGTTCTATGGCAAACCAAGACTCAACTAGGCCATAATTGAATCTTGTATTAGTATGGTTGCTTCATAATATTCATTGTGTGTTTATATTTCTCATTTACCCCGCAGCAAAATGTGCACTGTTGCTTTGTGTTGACATGCTGTTCTCGAAGACCTCCGGAGAAGGCCTTTTGATACCTTCCAAGGCTCTTTCTGCTCACTTACTGTAGGTTTTTCATTATGACGCCTTTCATTATTTATGTAACCGGGTTTGTGCTGTTGTTTCCGATGACATTAGTTCAAACGAATCATGTTATTATTCATTTAGTGGGATAGTGCTAGGAGGGCGGTATTATATGATGTTTACTAATGCTGTATTCAAGAGTGCTGGAAGTAGGGTGCGGAAGGTGCTGTAGCACCCCCCAGAATAACCTAGCAGGTGTTCAAAAGGAGAGTGATCAATAAAAAGCCCTTTCAATATTGTTCTTCTATTGTACCATTCAAATACAGAGTTAAAATATCAGGCAACCTCTTCTGACAAATTGCTACTAACTCCTTTTTTAACCATGAAGATAGGTGTTTACTTTTCCCTTCTCTTACTGCATACATGTCCATGACTATTTCCAGTGCCATGCTCCAACAAATGAAGCAGAAGAAACAGGCAAGGACATATTCTACCAACAGATGCAAGCTGAGTTTGAAGCTGTGCTAAACCACGATCTGTATATTGTGAAGGGAGACTAAAATGCTAAAGTGGGGAACACGAACCATGACAGAGCCATGGGAAAGGAAGGGTGTGGAACAATGAACAACAATGGAGTAAGTGTTGTAATTTGGTGCAACAAATTATCTGTTCATTGGAGGGACTCTATTCCCCCTTCGTGATATTCACAAACTAAATTGGTGCTCATCCAATAGCAGAGCCACAAATCAGATTGACCACCTGATCATATGCGAAACCAGGAGACTCTCACTGCAAGATGTCAGAGTGAGGAAGGGAGTAGACGTCGGCAGGGATCCCCATGAAGAGACTGCTCTTGTGAAGCAGAAACTCAGAAAAACAGAATGCAAAACATCAGGATGACAGCACTTTGATGTGACAAAATTACAGGACCCCAAGATAAAGAAGTCATTTGTCTTACAAATCAAAAACATGTTCCAACTCCTGGCACACATGGAAGATCAGTCTGCGCCAGCTACAGACACAGTCAACAAGAAATGGCAACAGGTCTCTTCAATATATGTAAAGAGTAGTGAAACATGCCTGGGGCCAAGCCAAGGAAGAGAAGAGAATGGATAAGACAAGATAAATGTCAAGCTATTGAAGACTGGGTCAACAAAAAAGAAACCTAAGAGGCTGCAGGAGAAGTACAAGCATCAGTACATAGAAACAAACAGAGCAGTCAAAAGAATAGCAAGAGCAGACATGACTACATGTATAACCTTGACTAGGGGTGGGCGATAAATTCCGCTCTGCTGGTGTAACACGGAGTTACAGTCAAATTCCACCAACTGCTGCGTGGTGAATTTCTTTCTTGCACGCAGCTTAGCAATGGTAAGTTAGTAAGTGCAAGTGAGATTTGGCTTCCCCTAGCATGGTTTATGGTCGCTAGGAGGGCAGCTGGTGAGATTTCCCCACCGCGGCGATCGCAACCGTTTGTAGAAAAATCTACTCAACCGGCAGCAAAGTCATCTCGAGAAGCAGTGCCCTCTGGTGCACCGCAGGGTGCAGTTCGTGCTAATTTTCAGCAAAGAATTAGCTCCCAGCGCTAAAAATCAGCGCAAGCAGCATGATGTTCCTAATCCTGCCCATTAGTGGAACTCCGCTGAATCACACGGAGTTTCATGTAACTCCGCGGAATTCCTCGGAGTGAAACTCCGTGAGTTCCACCCACCCCTAACCTTGACAGCCAAGCAGAGGATGTAGACAGTAGAGAAGAACGGGGGAAGGTCTTCAAGATCACAGAGACAATAGGGGTAAATCTTGTACAACAAACAACACCCCTATCATGGACAAGCAAGGAAGATTACTCACAGCAGAGAATGATCAGCAAGCCCGTTGGGTGGAGCACTTTGAGAAAGTCTTGAATAGTACCAACAGGAGAAGCAGACATCCACGAAGTAGAGACAGACGTGGATGTGAACACCGCCCCATCACAGAAAGAAAACATTGTCACTTCCATCCAAATGGAAAAGCTTCTTGCCAAGACAACCTGAAGTCAGAAACTTTCAAGGCAGACCCTAAAGCATAAGCTAAGTCCCTCCAACCACTGTTTACATTGATTTGGGAGGGAAAGAAAAAACTAGATGACTGGAACCAAAGCATCATCATCAGGTTTCCAAAGAAGAGAGCATTAACGAACTGTAACAACTAGTGTGCAATCACCCCTCTGTCAATCCCTAGTAAAATCCTGGCAAAAATCATTATACAGCGCATTTCTGAGGCTGTGGACAAGCAGTTAAGACAAGAACAAGATGGGTTCTGCAAGGGCAGAATGTGTGATGATCATATCCTTACTCAGGGTGCGCAGCCTAATAGAAAACTGCACGGATTCTCTTTTTGTAGTCTTAGGACTCTGGGCACTTTCCCACTGTAATGCAGTGTGAAAGTGCGCGCGCCTTTCCTACATATGTTAGGAAATGGTGCTTACCTGATGTTTTAAACATGTATCAGGCCTGACATTGCATTCCTGTGTGTGTGCATTTGCCCTTATGCTCAAGCTGGCCTTTCTAAATTAATGGCTAATGCTGAGGTTGCCTTTCACTAACACTAGTGCACCCCTAGGGTGAGCCTTGGGGGTGGAGCAAGTGATAGATGAAAGGCAGGGCATGTACACATGTTTGCTCCCTGCCCAGGTAATTAATGATCCATATGTGTGTTTTTGCTACCAATGAGGTTTGCTCTCTCCATAGATTAACATGGGGGAATGGCTGAGATTACTTTAAGCTGCAGTGGTGGCTTACAGTGGAGCAGCCTCCTGTTGTTTACTATCATTGGATTCACAATGACAAATCCTCCTTTGTGGTAAAGTTGGATTTGTCATTAATAGCTTAGGAAGCCAGATCATGGCCCCACTAAAGATTAAGATCTGCATTCCAAGGCCTCATGACAGACCGGACTGAAATTTAGGGGAGACATGTGTGGTTCAAGGGAGTCCTTTGAACCACCCCCAACTTGAAAGGCACAACACAGTATAACTACTGGTGTCATACTTCATTAGGGCAGAGATACAATTGTGGGGACGTGGGACCAGACATCCTGGACTGCGTGGTGCACACTCCCAGAGGAATCTGTTGTGTGCAAGGAGGAGACTGCCATTGGAAGGAACTCTGCACCCTGCCTGAATAGTGGCTGGCCTGGGCTGACTACCTGATGCTGTGGGGCACCCTGAAGTGTGCTCTCCATGTGCTTGTTGGGTTGCCCTCTGTTCTTTGTGGAAGTCTCAGACCTCCTGTGAGGGACCTACACTGCCTACGCCCTCTCAAGCCCCTACTTCGTTGCTGATCCTGACTGCAGTGCGGTGTGGGAGCGGAACTAAGTACTGTTCCTTGAGACTGGATTGCCTTGTGTGGAGCCCCCAAACCATGGCTGCATCTAAGGAGTGAGGCCCCTGCATTGTGGGACCTCAGCACGCACAAGTGTATCGGTGGCTAGCGGATTCACCAGTTGCAAGGCTCAGTGTAGCCCGTTTCGTCGTCCGTGCCGCATATCTCTTGTGTGACATGCCGACTGCATGCTCATTGCGTACAGTGTCTGATTCACAGGTTGCGACGCTCGCAGGGAGTGTGCATCTATAGTAGTGCCTCATTCTAGATTGTGCGGTGCTACTGAATTGCGACTGTGTGTGCCGGATAGTCTGGTGCAACTCGTATCATCGCTCACCAGACATTATGCCTCATTCCAGGGAGGTTTGGCGAACCTGACTGTGGGTTGATTGTGACTGGATTGTCTGGTGCGGCTCGTATCATTGTGCAGTAGATGTTGTGCTTCATTCCAGGGAGGTATGGCGAACCCGACTGTGGGTTGATTGTAACCGGATTGTCTGGTGCAACTCGTATCATTGTGCAGTAGACGTTGTGCTTCATTCCAGGGAGGTCTGGCGAACCCGACTGTGGGTTGATTGTAACCGGATTGTCTGTTGCGAATTGGATCATCGTGCACCAGACGTTGTGCCTCATTTCCAGGGAGGTAAGGCGACCCCAACTTTTGGTTCATTGTGACCGGATTGTCTTGTGCGACTCGTATCATTGAGCACCAGACGTTGTGCCTCATTTCCAGGGAGGTACGGAGAATCCGACTTGTGGTTCATTGTGAATGTATTGTCTAGTGAGACTCGGATCAACGTGCACCAGACATTTTATATCACTTCCTGTGGGGTGTGGGGACAGCTGCACCCCCCATTCACCAAGTGTTCCGTCTTGCCCCCAGTGTGGCAAATCAACTGCCCTATCCTCACCCAGCCCGACAACTTCATGTTGCTAGGTAGTATGACCAGGATCTAGCCTGGCTGTTGAGAATAAGTGACTGGGCTGAGGAACACTTCCGAAAGCGATCAGAAGCGGGTTGAGAGACTGCGTGACCTCCCTGCGCTATGCAGAACTGGGCTGGTGCCAGAAGGTAAATTGAGGGAGCTCTTGATTGAACTGGGACATCCTCTAGCCTGTTTCTGCTCTGCATAAAGTGGGTGAACTTCCCGAGTGGTGGCCAACCCCCCATTTATTGACTGTTGCCTGATTGCCCTGATAGTTACTCCAGCTTTCTCCCCTTGGCCCCTGACTAAGTGTGACTACGTCCTGTATATTTTGTACATTGGATTTCAAACAAATGTGGCTCTTCAATAATAGTTTCATTCACGCTGATTGACTTTTTTCATCTTGTTTTTAATTTGTTTTGTTGAATTAAGTAAAAGGACAAATTCAAAGACTGGTAATTTACTTCTTTTCTCAATTTGCTCAATTTCTTTGTTCCATCATTGTGGGAGGGATGGGTGGAAACAGAATCTAGGAGGCTTGATATGTTTCTCAATTTTTGCGTATTTGTTGGTCAAGTCGGATGTACATGGGAATATTTAGTGTTCTGGACTCCTGGTTTTCTGTGCTGAATCACGTCTTTTCGTCTTTCTTTCAGGACGGTCTTCTCCAGGAGGAGGTCCTCAGGAGGTTCCAAAAAAAGGAGAAAACAGCAGTGAGTATCTTGTGGGTTTTTATTTTAGTGAGCTGGAGCTGGGACAGTTTCCTTCACCACACCGCCAGTGAATAGGAAGAGGTGGGTACAAGAATAAGTGAGGGTAAAAGAACAAAGATAGGGATAAATACTCTTTTCCCTTGTCATACACACATCTTCCTTTAGTGAAATCATTTCAGAAAAAAACTAAGTAAATATCGAGGCCGGTACTAAGCCAAAAACATAATCTCTGAGAAGGGCATGCCATTTATACTAGGATCTTTATCGTATCTTAAGGAATGATACCAAATTGACTTGCCTCACAATGCATTTCTATTTAAGTAACACTGATCTTCAGTGTAATCTGAATCCACTCCAGGTTTCCGTATTCGTAACCCAAGGTGACAAACAACAAAAAAAACACGTTCAACACAAAGGGTATTAAACCCTTCTGTCTTGACCCCGCGTGACCACAATCAAAGAAACTAGTGCGGCATGATAAAGAACCCACGGTGTTTCTTTATCCGGCTCCCCATTTACAACTCCGCTCGCCTTTTCCTTTGTTAGTATCACTCACCGCCAGTGCCGCAACTCTCCTGATTTGCGGCAGCAATTGCGCCTCTCCTGGGGGAGTCCACCACTCCTCGCTCCAATCCTCGGGCGTCTCCTCTCCAACCTCGGCGTCCTTCTTTGGCTTCTCATCTCCTTCCCTCAGCGTTCCTCTCGGGCTTCCATCTACGACATCCTCCGGCTCTCTCCAGTTCCACCCTTCGATTTCCGGTTCCTCCTCTCTTCCGTCTCTGATGCCATTTTCTTCATCGTGTTGAGCCTCTGGTTGGTTCCTTTGTTGAGTGGATCCTCCGTTTTCCTGTAGGGAAGAGCCCAGGGGGAGTGGTTTAACCTGTTTCTCTTCTTTTCTATTCCAGCCTCGAGACTGTGTCGGCATTTCCTCGCAGGAGAACGGGGTCATAAAAGGTAAGTGGTGGGGCTCCAAGTTTCCTGTGTCGGACCCTTCCTCACAATCATACATTTTAGAAAGGTAAAAATTAATAAACATTGTTCATTCATAAATAAATTACATGTAGGTAATGCTTTTCATATTTTTTTAAAATGCCAAAAAATAACAAAAATGACAAACCAAAAAGTATTATTTTATTAAATTGGAATAAAGGATTGTATTTCATATTTTTCAAATGCATTAGAACACATGCATAATCCAAATACTTCATGCTATATTTTCATTTACATTTCCAGACCTTGCCCCATTCAACAGAAAACAAGTCTAATGCAATCTTAAAATCTTCAATTCAAACACTGTGCAAGTTGTCTTCATACAAAATGTGTACATCCAAAGTATGTGAGTGTCTTTCACAGGGTCAACTCATGTTCCCATTGTACTTCGCAACAGCAGCATATAACTGCAAATGTCACAGCTTAGAAATGTCCAAATGAAGATGACATGGTGAAGGAACCTAAAACAGATTAAAACAAAAGGATTTTTAAATTACATTACAAAATAGAAACATTACAAATTACAAATTTTGAGGACACATTTTCTAAAAACAATCAAAGATAAACAATGTAAATAAATACAGTGGTCAATGTGTCAAAACTTAGATTAACAAACTTCTTTGCCATGGATTTTCCTTACCTTGCCTAAGTTTCAAACAAATGTCTAGCACAGACTTTTATACTCAAATGAATAGTTGATTTAAAATGTAATGTAAGAATATGTAAATATATACTTACACTCATATGAAGAAGCTGTCAATAACATCTTGATGTAAGTCAATTTCCTCCTCCTCACCACTATCATCTTCAGTTGGCATTTCAACATCCTCCCCCGGTGGCTCATCATGGTTTCCTTCCTGTACAATCTACGGGATGTTCCGTCACAGGGCTATGTTATGTAACATGCAGCATGCCATAGTGATTTTGCACACCTTATCGAGTGAGCAGAGGAGGGCTCCACCAGTCTTATCCAGACATCGAAATCTGGCCTTTAAGAGCCCAAAAGCCCGCTCCACTGGCCTCCGTGTTCTTCCATGGGTCTCATTGAAGCAGTTTTCCTCTGGCGTTGTTGGATTCCTCAGCGGTGCTAACAACTATGGTCAGTTAGGATAAACTGAATCTCCTATATGAAAAAAGAGCCACAAAAGTAATACTATTTTTGATCATTAAACTTGAAATGAACTAAAAAAATTATTGACAGATTGTACTTGCCAGCAAGCCAGGCCATCTGAGGTCCATATTATGACAATTGCAGGGGTATGGTGCTGCTCCGTGGTACTAAAGAAACATGGGTTTATCCTGGAAAATGTGCACACATGCTTGTGATGTACAAATCTGATAAGCACACAACTTGCACATTGATTGAATGGATGTTTTTTCTATTGCGGTAGACTTGTTCTCTGTCGTGGGGTGGCACCAAGGCAATATGTGTGCCATCAATTGCTCCAACCACATGTAGTAGGTGACCTAAAGCAAGAAAATCTCCCTTCACATTGGCAAAATCTTTAATTTGTGTTACCTGTATGAAGCGGTTGATGTGTCTCATCATTGAAGAAAGAACTTCCTGTAGCACACCACTGAAAGTTTGTTGTGACATTCTACCAGATACTTACAACGATCAAAGGTACCCCCTGTGGTTAATTATGAGGTCTGGGAGAAAGGGGGAAACAGAAATATATATATGAGAAACCTCCCACTCGACCTCCACCAATTCAACAGTGGCTAAATCTAGCTTGTTGGGCTTTCCCTTGCTAAAGTAATCATTTGATTCAATAGTAATGCATTTATTTATCTCTTTATTTATTTGAAATCCTTTTTTTAAAGCATAAAACATTTTTTTGAGATTATCATATATTTTTATATTTTAAAACATGAAGAAACAACATAAGTGTTCATATATACAGTGCAATTCATAAATGATTCATGATTGATTCAAAATAATATAAAACTTTCCTGTAATCAAAAATTTTGCATGTCCCCATATTGTGATACAAGCCATCATCACGTCACATCACACCTCACATTCCATCTCATCCTAACATACAAACACACATTCACACATCAAATACATTGCTAGTCCAGCTATGGTTGGCATGCCAAAAAACTCATGGTGAGAGCCCTTCACAAATGTCCATGGTTATGCTGCCAGCTGGAAGTCCGACAGGCCGACGTACGTTTCAGTGGATCGGGAATACTTAAATCCACCTTCTTCAGGACCGCATATTTTCATAATTTGTGTAGCGGAGGTAAGATGGGGAATCTAAAAGCCAAAGGGATTGCATTCACTTGTGATGCCATTAAGATTTTGTTCTAATCAAGTTAATGGTAACTACTGCTCCATGATAATTACTGGAAGTGAAGAAAAGATTCATGACGTAAAAGATATCTTTAGAAGTAAAATAGATTTTCTCCACCATTGCTCCCAGTGAGAAGTTAAATAGGAGAGAGAAAATCCCAAGAGTAAATATAGACACAGAATGGTCAGAGGTCTTTCATTCACTTAATGTGCATGAGGCTTAAAAACCCTGTGCTGATGTGTTGTACCTTATAGCCAGTGGCGGCTGGTGACATTTTAAAGTGGTGAGGTGTAACAATATTGTCATACTGCACTGCGGCGAGCGAGCGTAGCGAGCGAGCGCGAACAACCTACGGGGGGTTTGGGGAGGTCCTCCCCCCAAGAAAATTTTGAAAATAGAGTGGACAAACGGTGCATTTTCAAGCAAATTTGAGGAAGCAGGAAGGTTAATAAAGCAATTAGTGCTAGGCCTAATAAACATAGATCGGTCACTGCACCTCCCCTCACTTCACCCAGCTTTGCTCTTGTACCTTCACCCAGCTCCACAGAGACCCATGCTCACTCACAGGTGTACACACCTCTCTACTGGGGATTGCCAAGTAAACAGACAAATACACAACTAACAAGCAGACACATCTCAGTCTTGAAACTGTACAGCAGAGACACCCAAACGGATCTTATATAGGAATTATAATGCAGACAAATAGTCAGACACTCAGCCTCCTCCCCCCTTCCATCTCACTCCTGCCTCTCCTCTTGGTTAGTGTACCCCCCTTTTTCTGCCTCTTATTTCCCCTCTCACACCTGCCCTTGGAATGCTTGTGCCACCTGCCTTCCCTATGCCTGCTGCAACAGGGGCTCTCTGCCATCCCTTGACCTCCCGCTTCCTTCGCAGGCATCACAGGTTTTCCCTGAATGTCTTTGCCACCCCTTCCCTGCAGGGGCCCTGCTGCTTTATGGCCACGGTGATTTGAATTTGCTTAAATATTTTACTGTCCTGCCTGCGCACATTTCGTAATTATGTTTTTGAACTGACTCAGGCAGTTTGTCCACATCTGGGAATATTCACTGCCGGGCTTTATGATTATTATTTTAATTAATTTCCAATTTCTCGATGTTAACAAACACGTTAACACAGTATATAGCAACAGATTAAAAAGCGTATGTAAATGTAACATCATTAGCAAGGCATGCTCGTTCATCTAGGTCAGTACCAATGTGTGCTGCAGTCAGTATTCACAGAGCTTTGTGTGCACAATTAACTGTCAACATTTAACGTTTGTGCTTTTGGCATGAACTGGGGGCCTGAGAGGCAAGTATCAGACACACACACACACAACACACACACTTTACTACTTCCTCCCTCCCTCTTTCATACCCATCATAGTCTTTTGCTCTCACACATGGTCTTTCTAACACAAACCTGTTCTCTCTCACACACGCGCGCACACACCTTACCCTCTCCCCCTCCTACTCTCACACACACAAAACGCTCTCTCTCTCACACACACACATACTTAACTCTTACCCTCTCTTTCTAACCCGTAAACACTCTCTCTCTGTCTTTCTCTATCTGTGTCTCTGGCCTGTGCGAATGCTTTACATCTGTGGCATGCTTGGACTATCCGATAGTAACAGAGTGGCTGTTATGCAGAGGCCTTAGGGGACAAGCAGAGGTGGCCTTGTCTGTAGGGAAATTAGGGGTCTCCTATGGAAGGCCCAAACCGGTAAGCGACAGAGCAGGGTAAGTCACACGTCAGCTTGTGCCTTAGAAAGGCTGGTAGGGCTCAAGCAAAGTCAACCGCATGTCAGTTCTGTGCCTCTGAAGCGAATATATGACTGGGGAAAAGTTAGTCAAAAATGTTCAAGCTTGTACCTCTGAAATGCAGCCACGGCCGTCAATGACAAAAGGTGCTACAAAAATGTGGGCCCACCAAACACATATGAAACGTTGATTCATCTTGTTTAGTCAAACAGTACGTAATTAAAAGCAAATATCTGAGATCATGGCGACGTAAGTAGAGACAAAGTTTTACCGGACACCATAAAGAAAATCCATTAAAATATGGCAAGGTGTAAATTACAAGAAATCAGTAAGGTAACGTTTACTTCCAGAATTATCTCCAAATGCTCGCTATATTACTTGAATAAATCTATACTACTTGCAGGCTGTAGATAAACATCCATAGGCAAAGTTCATTGAGAGGTTACCAAGGCTTGTGCGCAGTGAGCGCTATTCAGGGGAGACAAATCGCAGTTTACTTCTGCAGGTCTCTGGTACATTGTTCAGAAATGAGTATGTCCTTCGAGAATTGCTGTCATATCCGAAGAGGAAAGAATGCCTTAATAGGCTGAGCCGATTTCAAAATAAATGGACGCGCAGAACACCAGCAGGCGAAGGGGGGCCTTGTCAGAGAGCTGGGAGAAAGGGCTCTGCGCGCAAGGCATGCTTTCTCATATTAAATATTTTTACCTGGGGTTTAATTAATGGTTGGGTATCGGTATACATCCATATTTTAAGCACATTTGTTCTACGGCACCCACAAAAAACAGCTCGTTTATCTTGCTATGAATGCATTCTAATAGTCCACCTGCAATATTCAGTTACAGAGCCGGCCAGTTTTGCCCAGATTCAGTGGGAATTTTGCACCGGGCGGTGCTGGCCATTTTTGTACCGTTCTTGAAGCAGCATTTACAGTGGCCAATTTTGTTCCGGTCTGAAAACACTATACGGACCGAGTGATACAAAATGCATTTATTTTTTTTAGCACTGGTGCAAGTGTAATATCTGATGTACAGTCATAGGCAATCCTTTTAACGTCAACATCTGAGTGCGCATCAGAAGCGCAGCCGGCGTCTCGTTTGCTTTGAAAACTCCTTTTTAATCATAAGGACATTATGCACTTTCCTCTGAAGTGATTTTGCGGCCGATTTTACATCTAAATGTCCAAGTTAGTGATAAGCGAGACCCAGCGTGCTTGATGCCTAATTACGATAGTGCCAGGGTCTCCCATGCTACTACAAGGCGTAAACTGCGAGAATACTCTGTCCCCCTTAGCAAGCTACAACTCGGCTCATTCTTTTGTCAAGTTTGCTCTTCATTCAGACCTTTATTCCCCATAAATGCTAACAGTACAATCTACAGTTGAAAGTGAGCTGGTACCAGGGATGCAGTCGTAGTGTCTTGGCGCTATGCTTGACAGCTGTATTTATTTATTTATTTATGCGTTTTTATATAGCGCGGACTTTACCCGAAGGTGTCAGAGCGCTTCACAATAGGAACAGTAACATTACATGAGGAGTCGGTTACACGTGAGCATAATACAAAAGCAAGAGTTACATTACATGAGGAAAGGTGACAATTGTGCAACTAACAAAAACAAACCAGATACAAAGAGGTATACGTTCCAAGAGGAAAAAGTGACAGGTGTGCATGATACATGAGATACAAATAGAGGTATAATACTGCAATAAGTGGCAGTCACTCAGAACACACTGGGACGGCACTTCTATAGGCATGGAGTACAGAATTTCCTATAGTGGAAGAACTTTCTTGAGGAGTAGAGAGGGCGTGAATTACACAGGGGACTTAAAATGAAGGAGCACACACATAAAATCCAGCACAGCACGGAAGGGTGAGGAATGTACAGGAAAAAGTACAAATTTACAATGAAGAGCGCTAGAGGGGCCTGCGAATGAAAGTATTAGTTCTGAAAGTGTCTTTGGAAGAGAAGAGATTTGAGGTCAGCTTTGAAGATCCGGGTAGAGGCGGTGGCACGGAGCAATGGGGGAAGCGAGTTCCAGATTCTCACCGCATTGCCTGAGAAAGATTGCGCCATCGATCTTTCCCTTTTGAAGACGGGGGTTCAAGCAGAAGCTTTTCCGCATTGCGAGAAGAGCGAGAGCCACCGGACAATTTCAATTTATTCGCCAGGTAACGAGGGAGGACGTGTGTAAGGCTTTGTGTGTGATGCAGGCAGTTTTGTAAATAGATCTTGCCTCGATCGGAAGCCATCGAAGAGAGGACAGGATAGGAGTGACGTGGTCGCTTCGTTTAGACCCTGAAATGAAGCGAGCTGCTGAATGGAGGATGGATTTGAGAGGGGAGAGGTGGGATTTGGGTAGGCCCGTCAGAAGAGAGTTGCAATAATACAGTCTTGAGTGAACCAGAGATTGTACCAAGGTTTTTAAGTCTTTCTCCGGGAAGAACCGACGGATCCCCCAAAGAAGGCGCAACTGATAACGTGCGTTCTTAGCAATAGAGCTGATGTGGGAGATTAGGTTGAGTCTTTTGTCAAGAATGACACCTAGGGATTTAGCGCTGTCGACAATGATGGGTTTGTTGTTGAGTAGGTTCAGCTGATCCATCCAAGATTGCACAGGAGGAGGTGAGAGAGAGGTAGAGAGGAGGAGGAATTCAGTTTTGGCAGGATTCAGGAATGAGTTGGTGAGCTAACATCCAGTTGTGAATAGAGTTAAGAGTAGAGTTGAGAAGGGAGAGATCGTGTGCGGAAGACACCTTAAGGTAGATTTGAGTGTCGTCGGCATAAAGATGGTAATGGATCCCAGATTTGCTTAGAAGGTTCCCTAAAGGTTCCAGGTAAAGATTAAACAAAGTGGGTGCCAGGATAGAACCTTGAGGGACGCCTTGACCTACGGCCAATGGAGATGAAAGACTGTTCGCTATCTTGATCATTTGGGATCTGTCCGAGAGGAAAGAGGCAAACCATTTGAGCACTGTGCCATCCAATCCCATTCTCTGTTGAAGAGTGTTGAGGAGAGTGCTATGGTTAACAGTGTCAAAGGCTGCAGAGAGCTCTAGAAGAATCAGAAGACACGATTCCCCAGAGTCGAGTATATGCAGCGCATCGTCAATTACTTGCAGCAGGGCTGTTTCAGTGCTGCAATTTTGGATGAAGCCAGACTGGAAGACGTCGAGGAGGTTATTGTCCATAATATGTGAGGAAAGTTGTTTCGCAACACATTTTTCGGTGATTTTCGAAAGAAAAGGGAGGTTGGTGATAGGGGGGAAGTTGTTGAGGTCGTTCGCATCGGTGGAGGGTTTTTTAGAAGAGGGGTGACCTGTCCTGATTTGAGGGCAACCGGGAGGGAGCCTTGGCTGAGGAAGAGATTGACTAGCCTGGTCCAGTAGGAGAGAGTATAGGTGTAGAAATCGATGGCGATGTCACTAGGGATGGGGTCAGAAGAATGGTTGGAGGGTTTAGTTTCGAGGATGCATTTGAGGAGGTCATCTTCCGAGATGACGTCAAAGTTCTGCCAGGTAACTAAGGATTTCCGCTCCTCAATGGGGGAGGGTGGGCAACCTGATCCACCAGTGCTTTGACCTTTTCATCAAAGAATATAGCGAAATCTGCTGCTTTCTTTGCGGAATCCTCAGGCTTAATGGTTAGGGGAGAACAGTTTGGGTTTTTGATGAGGTCAAAAAGTTTTTGGGTCGGTTTTTGGCTGAGTCAAGGAGGGATCTGAAATGTGATGCTTTTTCAAGGAAGATGTGGTTGTGATATTTGGATCTTGCTGAGCGTAAAGAGAGAGATTGGAGGTGGAAGGAGATTTTCTCCAATGTTTCTCCAGGAATCTAAGGTTTTCCTTTCATCGTAGAGAGCTTTATTGAACCAAGGTGCTGAGGGGGTGGGTCTTTTCTTTTTGCTTTGGAGTGGAGCGACATTGTCGATTTCGACTGCTGGTACTGAGAGGCACTGAGAAGTGAGAACGTTGACATCCACGCTAGGGTCTAGTCTAGGAAGTGCCCTCATAGCAGAATCACAAAAAGTGTCAAGATCAATGTTCTTAGTGTTGCGGAACCAGGTAGTAGCTCTTTTAGGTTGGCCGAGAGTTATAACGTGTGATAGGTGAAAACGGAAGGGAATGAGGAAGTGGTCAGACCAGTCTACCTGGATGGGGGGAGCAGTAGTCAGCAGGTCTGCTTTGAGCCCTTGGAATGTGTGGTTTCCGAGCAATGTTGGAGGAGATCATTGGCTGAGAGAAAGGTGGCAAGCTTGTTGGCAGCCGAGTCTTCCAAAGAGCCCCAGTGGAGATTAAAGTCACTGAGGAAGATCTGTCTGTCACTTTGAGAAAATTGGTCACTGATGAAGTCAGTCAGTTCCTCCACAAAGGAAGAGCAGTTACCGGTTGGGTGGTAGATGGCATGGAATCTAAAGGGTGAGCCGTGATATATTTGAAGTTCTAGGGATAGGCATTCGAATGTACGGAAAAGGGTGGTAGGGAAGGCTTTCATTTGAAGGGAGTTCCTGACGATGATAGCGACACTGCCCCCAATTTTGTCTGCCCTGTCATTTCTGAGGATAGAGTAGTCAGCGGGTACCAGAAGATCAAACAAAGTATGAGAGGAGTCATTAAACCAGGTCTCAGTGAGGAAGAACATGTCAAGATTCTGGTGGGTGATAATATCAGAGATTTCCACTTTGTGTTTGATTGCAGATCTGCAGTTGTGGAGCAAGCAGTGCAGCTCTGACGCAGATGTTTTGGTGATGGGGGTGTTAGGGTTGTTCAGGGGGAAAGGGATAAGATTTTTGAATGAGGGAGCCCGGTAAGAGGTAGGCTGGTAAGGTCTGACAGAGGAGATGATCTGAATAGGAAACTGCGTAGAATTATTAGGAGAGGAAGGTGGAGGGGTAGTGACGTTGGTGGTCTTGTAGCTGGCCAGTAAGTTGGTGATGTCTGTCGAGGACAGACTGTGGTTGGCTTTATTGGGGCGCGGGGGCAAGGAACTCCTCGGGAAGATGTTAGGGACGGGGGACATCTTGGCGCTTAAACGTGAGATGGACGCTACAAGCTGGGAAATAGAATAGATGAGAGAATCAAGTTTATTTTCCAGAGAGAGAGAGCTGAGCACGGAGTGTTGGGTGGCTCGATGGATAAAGGAGGAGTGCAGAGGGTGAGGGAGGATGGGGAGGGGTGGGGGAACGGGTTGAGGAGGCGGTGCAGAGGGTGAGGGAGGACGGGGAGGGATGGAGGAGCGGGATACGGGCGGGAGAGTAGAGAGTGAGGGGACGGGGCGGGGTGGTGGAACGGGATAAGGGAGGGAGTGCAGAGGGTGGGGGAGGGAGGGGAGGGGTGGGGGAATGGGTGGGGAGTTGGGGAGCAAGGGTAGAAGGTGAGGAAGGAAGGTGGACAATAGGAGTGGATGGTGAAACAGTGGTGGGAAGAGAAATATTTTTACTGGTGTTGAACAGAGGGGAAGAGAAGAGATCATAAGTAGGAGGAGAAAGTTGAGGCGTAGGAGGGGGACAAATGAAGGCCGGAGGTAAGGGGAGAAGAGGGGAGACGCGGCTGAACCGGAAGGGGAGGGCGGGGGTCAGATGAAGTCCGAAGGTACGTGGAGAAGAGAGGAGAGGGGTTGTACAGGGAGGGGAGGGCGGGGGGTCCGAGGAAGGCCAGAGGTATGGGGTGAAAAGAGAGGACGGTGCTGGGCAGGAACTGTGGGCTATGAAAGGTGAATGTAGGGGGACAGGTAACAGGTGGAATGGGGGAATTGGCTAGATGGAAACTGAGGGAGGAGTAAGGGACTACAAGGTCAGAGGGAGAGGCGAGGAAGGAATTGTCGGGGAGGGAGACAAGGTTGGGAAGCAAGGGATGAGGAAGGTGGGGCTGAAGATAGATGGGAGGTGGAAGAGAAGAATTTAGGAGTACGGGGACGGGGAAGAGCGGAAAGGGATGAGGTGAAAGGGGGAGGGAAGGGGGAGGTAAGGAAAGTTGATTGGCAGACCAGGTTGTAAGAAAGGTGGATTAAGAGGGGGTTGGATATGGGGGAGGCGAAACGTTGGAGAATCCGGCAGATGCAGGATGGGGAGGGGGTGGGGGCCGGAGGTCAGACAGACAAGATAGGGGAGGGTCATTTTGGGAAGGGGGAAGAGAGGGAGAGGCGGGAGCAAAGGCAGGGGGAACAGAGGGTAGGCCTGTGTCTCCCGGGAGAGCGGCCTGCTGGAGTATCGGGGGTTCAGGGGGCGAAAGGGAGAAAGGAGAGGAGCTCAAAGAAGGGTTGAGGGAGATCATAGTTGTATGGGTTGGGCGAAGGGAGTGGAAGAGATGGTCAAAGAGAGAGAGACAGGAGTCTGTCGCTTGAATCATGACAGTGCCATTATTGTAGAGTGTAATGGTGAGAGAGCCCTTAAAGCTCGTGGAGGGGACATTTTTAGCCGCTGTCCATGCGGAATAGATGAGGAGGAGGAGACGTTGAAGAAATTGAAGAAGCTGGTAGACCAAGAAGGGATGTCGTGGGTGAAGAAAATTAAGTCATTTTTAGCTTCCCTAGGTGCCCATTATGGAATTGATCAACAAAGAGGGAATCAGGGAAGTGTTCAATGGTGTTGTGCTTGAACCGTTTTGCTGCTGCTTTGGACAGATTGGGGGTTAGATGACTTTGAAGCAGTTAACTCCCGACTTTATTCGAGTGGAGGCCATGATAGGGAGAAGAGGGGCCACTAGGGTAGCGATAGTGCAGAGGAGAATAGTAAGAAGAGGAGGGCACATAATCCGGAAGACGAATGAGGATAATCCAAAAAGATTGAGGTCAGGGAGCGACTAGAGATGCAGGGCCAGGGTCTAACTCCCAGTCTGGACTAACTCCCAATAAAACATCATACCTGAGGGATAGAAGGCTGGCTTGCCTCCAGTGACTGTGAGGGTGTGGGATCATAACGGGGCAAACCCTACCACCAGGGATTGGGACCTCCAAGTATGTAAACCAGTATGGAAATGGGAGTCACCTAGAGGATCACAGTGATAGGTATAGACGTTCTTCGGCTCCCCAGGGAGGAGGCCAAAGTGGACACCAAACCTCAGCCGAGAGCATTATTAGAGGAGAACACAATGGGCGCCCATTATGTGAATCGCTCATCTCATGGGCCACCGAGCGAGCCAGGACAGCCCAATAGGAAACAACAGACCCGGTCTTGGTCACGAGTTAAAACATGTCAGCAAAATGTGAGAGTCATTAAACCTAGTGTCAGTGTTCCCTTACTTGTTACTTGCAAAACGAAGGGAAAGTCAGGGGGGGGGTCAAACGGGACCGTAGGAGATCAGTCCAATGAACGGATTACGCTCAGTCTTCATCCCGCGCCACGTCTGATTCACAGGACGCTCTGGGATCACAGCGAGCACAGGATAGTTTCACCGCAACTGGACTGCTTAGATCCAGAACGCTGATCAGACCATAAAGCACCACTCAGAGGCGAACGAGCCTCAGGAGGTGCAGAAGAGAGGCAGACCAATCAGGGAGCCTTCCTCGCCTTGTAGCGGTTCACACAGGTTCGCCAATCCCACCGGCCGTTCCTACGCCACGCCCGTCGATCTCGGCACTTTCCTCCGGAGGCCGCGGCGCACACAGTACGCCCAGACACACAGGGCGTCCCCCAGTGGCAAGTACTCCTGCTCCCACGTCCGCAAGCACAATGGAATGGGCTCCGAGTTTCTGCACAGGGGGTTGCTCCGCCAGGACTCACTCTGTCTGTCTCATTAATCACCATCCAGTGTGCATGACAATTACGTGAAGAGTTTCCCCATGACATTGCATCAAATAGGGCTCCAAGCTGCATCCCATCGATCCATGAGCCCTCCGGGCTTTAAGTTGCGCCTCCCCGCCGTCTCCTCACACCTGTACGGGTCCGGCCTTGGTCCTTATTCCCGCTTCTGGTTACCTTTTCTGTCCCTTGTCTCTTATCTGCGTGCTTTGGGAGGCGGGCACAGGTGCCTTTGCTGCCGTTCCCGGCCTCCATCCTTCTCTGACTCTTGTTCGCTGGAGGGGGTGTGCAGAATCTCCCTACAAGCACCCTGTGCTTTCGGACGCCGTTGTACTGCTCGCTACTGAGGAGAGGGGGGGTGCAAGGACTCCTTACTGGCGTGCCCCCCGAGCTCCCGTCGTCTCCTGATCTGCTCTGGTCCTCACCTCAGTCCCAGGAGCCCGCTTCGCCGTCTGCACCGTAGTACTAGCCTACTCAAATAAAAATCCTCAGGGAAGTACAAGTCCTTGGATAGCCCCTTGCACTTCTGAAAATTAAGTGACAACTCTTCCGTTCGTCTTAGTACTCAAGGACCTAAGAAAGGGAGGGATCTCATTCCATGACCAAGAAGCCATCACTGAAGAAGCGCTGCCCCGTGTTTGGGAGCGACAGGCCCCGGGTACTGGCAGCAGGCTAGCAGCAGAATATGGACTATAGGCAATGTAGCAATTAAACATAGTCCGAATAAAAGCCGCTCTTCGACTGTTGAACAGTCTGTAGCAAAGCAGCAAAGCCCCCTTCGCCCCAGCGACTAGGCCCAATAATTTCCCCGGAAGTCTAGGGGTTGAATTTTATATCAATGATTATGGCAGCGTTCGTTATGCAGTTTATCAACTCTTGTTTCCTTTCATGTTGAAATACAAACGCGATTTAGACTGTGCCATTATCTTGTGTCACGAAGCAGGTGCCCCTTTGTTTAGTACAGCTTCTCTACGAAATTGTACAGGTCAGAAACGGGGACACTGGACAGGCATCTTTGTTTTGAGGAAACATGCTCACAAGAGGGGAGGTGCGGGGGGTGGGGAGAATAAAAATAAAGTTACCTACCTTACCGCCGGTATCGCACCGCTCCCGCGTTTTCTGAATCCTGGAGGAACACAGGAAGCAGCCAGCAGGCAGCCTCCCTCCCCTACCCTAAGCCAATCACAACGCTGCAATGGTAGCGTTGTGATTGGTGAGGCGCATCGGAGTGCGCCCCACCCGGGCCATTTTCTCTATGTAGGCTGCTGCATGCAGCCAACATAGAGAAAAAGGGAGAGTGGGCGGTCCTGCTCGAGGGTAGGGGGGAGTGGCTTGCCCACTGTTGTGGGTATTGAGATAGTCCGTCCGTTCGGAATAAAAATCATTACCTATGCTGACGACACTCAGCTAGTGGTGGCTCTTAATCAGATACACACCGCGAATAATAGCCTGAGGGATTGCTTAGAGGAAGTGACCAAATGGATGACATTGTCATGTCTTAAACTGAATGGAGACAAAACTGAGCTGATGCTTTTAGGTAACCCCCAAACTTATGACCAACTCATTGTGGCCCTCCTGCCTTGGCCCTGCTCCCACGCCAAAGGATACGATCAAGAGCCTGGGAATCTGGTTGGATAAGTCCCTTGACTTTAATTGTCAAGCAGCTAAATTATCAGCCACCTGTTTTGGTCTACTCAGGCTTCTGCGGAAGATTCTCCCCTTGCTGCCTTTTCAAGCGAGACAGATTATGGTCCAGGGACTCATTCTGTCTCGTCTGGATTCTGGGAACGCCCTCTATTTAGGGGCCCCCAAGCTACCTTACGCAAGCTCCAGATAATTCAAAATTGCGCTGCCCGAACTCTGCTTCAGATTCCTCGTCGACTTTCAGCCAAACCCGGACTGAAGAGCCTTCATTGGCTCCCAGTCAGGGAAAGAATCGAATTTAAGACCCTGTGCATTGTTCACCGTGCTTTCTGGAGAACAGGTGCCGTCATTAATCATTCACTGATCACCCCTTACCATCCAAATAGACAGCTTAGATCAGCATCCTCTCTCCTTACGACAGTTCCTAGGATCAAGAGAGTCAGATGTGGGAGTCGGTCTTTTCCTATAACTCAGCTAAACTCTGGAACTCCCTCCCTTTTATATGCGATCAGAACCCAATTTACTTCTGTTCCGTAAACACCTAAAAACTCTGCTCTTCAATAAAACTGAATAACTTCAATTGTCTTCTTGTATGCGTTGTCCATAGCGCTAGGACGCCTGAGGGTAGCTACCGCGCTTAATAAATGGTCTTTTCATTTCATTCATTCATTTCATTTCATTTCATTTCATTTCATTGACTGTTTGGTCGGCCCCAGGGCCGACCTAACAGTCAATACCCACAACAGTGAGCAAGCCACTCCCCCTGCCCTCGAGCAGGACCGCCCACCCCAACGCGGCACTTCTGCTTCTCGTAGTGCGAGAAGCAGAAACATAAAATAGTAGTTTTACCATTTTATGTTTCTGCCTTCTCGCACTGCGAGAAAGCAGTGGGGCGACGCCCCCACGCCCCTATAGAGGAGCCGCCACTGCTTATAGCCCTCTTTCTCATTTGCGCGTGCCATGCAGCTGTGCAAGCTTCAAGGAAATTTAGTCACTAACCAGTGATTCAAGTTGGCTTTATACTCAAAGGTAAAAGCACGTATGCCTGAAATATAAGCACATCTGGGGCCTTCTCCTCTAATGCGAGTGTGGCTCTCTCAGTGGTGCCACTAGCGTCTATTTGTGCTGTAATAATATGAAAAAACAGTTTAAATATTCACTCTGCTCTCTATCATATTGTCTGATGATGCTCTAGCGCCTGAGCACAACACATAAAGTTTTTACCTTATAGGTTTGTTTTAATGCTCATGGGTACAGCTTCCAATGTGATTAATCATTTGTTAGTGCATTATGTCGCATACAGCACTAAGAGAGCTGGGCACTTGGTGCACAATGTCCCAATATTGGTCTGGGTGCCAATTCTTTATACTATTGAAGAGATAAAAAGGAGAGACAAGAAAAGAATTTCATGATGTCCTCTTACAGGCAAAGTAATATTTGAACATACGGGTCCTAAACGTTGTGAATTTCCCTTGACCTAGTATTTTGATCCGGCTGTGGCCGCACACTCATATATACTTTACTTATCTAGGGGAAGTTGTGATGTCCTCTTAGTGACAAAATATCATTTGAATACATGCATCCTCGGTGCTGACAAGTTCCTTACCTTTGTAATTTAATACGGCTATAGCAGCACATTAATATATGCTATACCCTCTCTCAAAAGCAATATGTGGATTGTAACATTCCTTTAGACATATTAAACAAGGTTTTTATGTGGCGTTCATCTGGGCATACTTGTTTAGCACTTCGCCGGTTTACTTGCCTGTATATTTACATGCAACTATGAGGGCAAGCTATCGCCCAAATTCTGCCTCCCTTAAAACATGAATTATCACAACACAGATCACGATTAAATCATTACTATACCCCATTATCATCCGTCCATAAAGACGAGCTAAGTCACATCATACTCCCTACTATGGGCTACTCGACTAAATGAGTTAAATGCGCATGTCAAATAAACTGCCTGCCTGCATTACTGCTAGCGGGGAGATGGGGGCCTAATTTAACATGCACTAGAATCTAGTTTAGCCGGGGGCCTCCCATACGTCGTCCTCTCAGACGAGAGTTCCCTTACCTTCTGTGGTTCTTTCGAACCAGGAAACCGGGCTGCCTCCTTCCCGCTTGCTAATAGAGGTTGAACGCCATTGTGCTTCCGCAAGATATACGGACCGCACGCTGGTCACGTGATCGTAGTTATTCTATTCGCACGTAACCCAGGGGCTGCCTCACCCTCAACGCCATCTTGGAGGGACTCTAAATGTGTATTCTGCTTATGCTGTAAGAGGATCCGGCAGAGTAATTGTTGTTTAATCTACATATTAATCAATGATATAATATGTTTTTGTGTTTATCGCTCAGCCACCGGTCGCAGTTCACTAGTAAACAGTATAACTAATGAGACGCTCATAATTATGAACGTTGTACAGGGGCCACCTTAGAGTGGTGTTTGGTGCATAGAAAGCGAATGGTTATCTAAGTGGGACCCTTAGAAGGTCTCATGAATTACTGCTGTTATTGTGATATGGGTACTAATGGGATGACCCAGGTGAGTCACTACGGCACATGTTAATATGGGAAATAAAACTCATGAGCTAACAACCTCACTCCAGGGTTTCTCTGGATTAGCATACCAATGATATTGAAAGAGGATTATGTATGATTAATGTTCACATAGTGAAGACATGTCATCCAACCTCCAGTTTATATAGCTTGCTTTCATTACTTTCCAAATTTCTATGTCATATGTGCAGTTGTGTCCACAAGTGATAATACCCTCTAAATTATTGGTTTGTGTCAGTGCCATCTAGTTTATTAGTTGGTAAGCGGAGAACATTCTTTTTTTAAATAAAAATGGATGGGCATCCTGAGGTTATTTTTTATAGAAAGGGGACTCTACTCTCATATCCCTATCCTATAGTGACAACCATGTAAGACCAAACACCTATCCGTATGTTTACAAAAGGACAGTGTGCCTGTTATTGCTACTTTCATTATTGCACGCTCAAGTGATCTTCCATATTATTTCCTCATTAAGTCCCTCCTTAATGGTATTGAGGGTGAAAATCCAATAAGTTTCTCTTTGTTTGCTCATGTTGGTCTTATTTTTGCCTGGTTTGGTTTTGATCTTTTCCAAAATCAACCACCGTAGATCTTTTTCCGTATGTGCATATTCTTGGCAATGCTGCACCATAGGGGATGTCAGCTTTCTTGTCTGTATTGCTGATTTGTGCTCAGAGTAACGCTTGCGAAACTCTCTGCCTGTTTCCCCCACGTATCCCTGACTCCAGGGACACAAAATGAGGTAGACTACATTGTGACTTCTACAATTTGTCTGATCTTTTAGCTTTCCAGAGCGACCTAGATATTCCCATCGTTCTGTGACAATGGCAGTATCGCAGGCTACACAGGAGCCACATCTGTGATTACCTTTAATCACGGGTAAACCTGTAATGGACCTGTCTGCAATGGTCTTATATGCAGGTTCCCTGGTATGTACTAATTTGTCTTTTAAGTTAGCATTTCTTCGATATGCTATTATCGGTCTCTCCAAGGTGTCATGATCTTCATTAGCATTGAGGATATTCCAATTTTTCTCACGAATTTTTTAAAAATTCAAAGGTGAGTGGTTAATAACGCACATTAGCTTCTCTGTTTTTTTGCGTTGTGATCCTGCCAAGAGAGCTTCACGATTATAAAATCTAGCTCTCTTGAACGATGTCCTCACCAGACATTTTGGATATCCCCTATCTAGAAGTCTCTGTTTAAGTTGACCCCCATGTATGTCATATTCTGCAATGTTTGAACAATTGCGTCTAACTCTGAGGAACTTGCCGAAGGGGATGGAGTCCTTTTGACTGTTGGGGTGGAAGCTGTCATGTTTCAAGATGGTATTCTTGGCCGTACGCTTCCTAAAGAAGCTAACTTGTAATGATCCTGTGTCTCCTGAAATGACTATATCCAAAAATTCAACTTGTTGGCTACTGTAGTTGGCTGTGAACTTAAGGTTTGCATCACTCATGTTTAACCAAGAGATAAAGTCAAGGAGTGTGTGTTCCTCTCCCTCCCAGACAAAAAAATATGTTGACTATAAAACGACGCCATATTTTCACATTTTCGAAATATGGTGCCACTTCGTTGAAAATATGTTTTCTCTCAAATTCCCCCATGAAGATATTCACTACACTGGGAGCGCACGAAGCTCCCATACTGGTCCCCTTTATTTGTTGATACAAATCACTTTTAAACTCAAAATAGTTGTTACATAACACCAGTTCGAGACACTCTAAAATAAACCTGTCCGGTCTATCCCCCATTGTTCTACTGAGTAGAGATGCCATTGACTCTACAGCTCTTCTCTGGGGTATATTCGTGTAGAGTGCCTCGATATCTAATGTTACTAGGATCTCTCTATCTGGTCTAAAAGGCATATTTTCTATCTTATTGATGAGGTCCCCTGTGTCCTTGATGTATGATTGATAGGTAGAAGTAAGGGGACATAAGAAAGCGTCCACGTATTTTGAGATGGGTTCAGTACTAGAATTTATGGAGGAAATAATAGGACGAAGTGGTGGATTTAGAGTATTTTTATGTGTCTTGGGTACCCCATAAAGGGCTGGGATCACTGGATCTGCTTTATTCAAAAATTTGTACTCTTTCCGGCAGATGTCCCCCTCGTCCAAGGCCTTTTTGGTGATAGTTGCTATCTGAGTGCTAAGTATGTTCAATTTAGAACGTTTGGCCGGTCTGTAGTATTCTGTGACTGCTAACATGGCTTGGATTTTGCTAGTATAATCCTGTGTATCCATTACAGGGCTTCACAGTGATATCTCTGATGTCTTGTAAAGTTCTAAGTGCCACACCTTCTTGTCTAGTAAGGTTTGAGTTGCCTTTGTAATTATACTTAGTGACTTTTTGTAATTCCTTTAGGACAGTTTGCTCAAAAATAGCCATTTCTGGACCTACCATATCTAAAGTCGGGGTAAAAGTGGACTTAGGTTTACATCCCGACTGATTGATTTCTGTTTCCTCTCTGTTATTTAGACTGAAAAAATCTTTGAGTCTAATTTTCCTGAAAAAGGAAAAGATGTCCTGGTTAAGAAGAAACCAGATACTGCAACAGTGTATTGCAATGATCCTGTGGCACAAAATGGAGTACTGCCATTATTTTCACTATTGGTGTTATTGATGTGGGATTTCTATTGTGAGGAAGAAGATGTGGCTCCTGCTGATTCCATGAATCAATAATAGTTTGCCTATTTAATCTGAATCTTTTAATTATATCTCATTCTTCCATGGTGGCAAGGTCTGAAAATGGTCTCATAACTTGAGCACATAGTCGTATCACTCTCTCTGGGTTCATAAGTCGACATTTTAAATTAAAAAAATTGTTATACATTTTGCAAACATATTTTTGAAATGAAAGGCAAATATCCTTTAAGTTTAAAATTTTTTTTTTTACATAATTGTACACAACATTTACTTGTGATTATTATTTTTTAAATTACAATTTTGGCATGTCAATTTTTTAAAAAGAAATGTGTAAATAATACATTTTAAATGTGTTAGTTCCACGTTCTTTAAAAAAAAATTGTTTTATATCTCAAATTCTGTCAATGGAAGTATAAACAAAATCGTGTAACTATCACATTTAACCACAGTAATGCACTACATAATACATTTTTGGCAAAACAAATAAATAACATTCACAAACAAACTATTTAACAATCTAAAATGGCAGAAGCCTGACCTCGCAGCCAGGACATTTGCAATTAGAAGGAAGTTGGAGGAACTTGACGGGGTAGTGGGTGTGAAACTTGACGACGGACCCAACCATAAGCCAACGTGTGCGAAAGCAACGTACGAAATTGTGTCCATTCCGTTGACAATCTTGCACGTCATTTAGATGTATGCGGCATTAAAACAAATTCTCACTTGCCTCCTAACAGTGCCACCAAGAACACCTCCTCAACTGTTGCTGCTGTCTCGTACCTCTGGGAGCTAAAATGCATGGCAAAGCAGAAGACAGGGCCCCAAACTTCTCACCAGATGAGCTTGAGATGCTGGCCAATGAGGTCCGGTCCCTGTACAGCAAGTTGTATGGCTTACCAGAGGATCAGGTACATGTTTTAAATAAAAGTGTAGCAATAGAAGTGAAGTTTGTGTTTATTTTGATTTACATAGAAAATGTAAGTGTATATTTTAAAACACATTTAAATTATACAACACCACAACATTATTATGTGTTGTGTGTTTGACAGCCTTTTCTTATGGTGTGCGTGTATATATATATATATATACTTTTTTTTTCACTGAAAAAACCATAGGTTTTAGGGACGTTATAGTTAGAAATTAGCATTTAAAAAACCTTAGAAATTCACTGAAAAAACCAGCGGGACGCGCTAATCCTTTGTGGGGCCGCTAAATCTCTGCTGGACCTGTGAGGGGGCTCTGTCCTCCTACGAGCCTTCTGTCCGTCTACCTTTTTGGGACACCTTCTTCCTGTGCGCGTGGGCGCAAAACGCCGTGGTTACACACTCTGGTGGGACTCCAAGTCCCAGAGTGCAACGTGAGTCTCCCGCCTTCCATCAGCTGTGGGGGAGGAGCGAGCTGAACCCTTAACAGCGCAGGGAAGACCCCGCAGCACGGGACACGCGCGGGCCGCGCCCGGGCCAAGGGCGGGCCCGTCCTGCGCCCGTCATCGCCAAGAAGAGACAGGACAGGGCCACCCCCCTTTCGTTTGCATTGTAGATCTGGACGTTGAGTGTGTTAATCACTGGATAAAAAAGGTACTGTTGTTCGCAGGTTAACTTTGTGTAGCCGTGTAAAAACCAAGGACTGTTGCTTGCTGTCTAGCTGGACATCCAGACAGATTGTTTGGAAATAAGTATTTCACCATGGGCAAAAGGAAATCCATGGAGGGCGGAGCAGGTGTGGGGGATGGTGGAAATGTGGGTAGAATCTGTAAAGGGAAAAAAGCGAGGAAGTCAATGAAGCATGTTGGTAGTAATTGTGTAATGGACAGAATTGATATTTTAGTTGAGGAATGTGTGGATATATTAGCTCCAAACTTAGATCTCCATCATGATAGTGATAATTCCTGCCCACGTACAGGGCAAAGAGCGAGGGCAAGTCCAAAGAAAGGTCCAGCTATCCCTGTAATGTTCCTACCACACAAGAAAAACTCCAGAAACCCGCTGGTAGAATCTAGTAAGAATATGGCAAGGGTAGCCGACACTTCTCATTCTACACACGCTGAAATTGTTGAGATAGATGACAGTCAGCTGCAATCCCAACTTCAAGTGACTGCAGTTACCTGCTCAAATAGGTATACCATATTGTCTGAGGTTGAGGGAGATTGTAGTACTACCCCATATGTAACAACCACGCACAACACAGAAGGGGTGGCTGCTGAAAATATACAGACACCAACACTGCATGACGTTATCCACGAGGTGCATACCCTGCGGGATGAAATTAGGTCTATGAGGGTGTTGTTGGAGAGTTTGAGAACTATGGTCGGGTTTCTGTTACGTGGAGAGGCAAGCGCTCCAGTTAGTGCAACCCATGGTGCTGTGGTTCTCTCTCCACCAAACCAACTATCTGTCCATGTAAAGGCTCCCGTTTTACATAATAATGCTGGTCAGACTAAGGACGCCTCCTGGTATAGTGAGGTGGCTAAACAAAATGAGATTTTACCGTCACTCACCAATACAAGCAAAGGTTTCCTTAAAGAAGCAAATATCTTTAAGCCTCTTTATATGGATAAAGCAGTTACTTGCTCACCACATGAACGGAGCAATAGCCCCATAACACTGAGCCACATCCAAAATAAAGGTCTGGGTCGAGATGGTGAGCAATGCCCCAATATGCTATATAACGCCTATACAATATACATGGTGAATGTTCCAAAGCTAGTTTCTACCAACAGCAGGGAAAGTGCCGATTCTCTAACTAATAAGGCGATTCATTGGATACGACACGTTAGAGGGTGTCATTCCATGATTAGAGATGATATTACGAAGGTACGTAGGCTCACCTCTCTTAGCAGTGAATGGGACTGTATCGAACTGACTTTAAAGAATGAGGCGTTGGCTGATAATCTATGTGCCCTAGAATTTAGATCTTGTTCGCCTGACTCATCGTCGATACAGATGCGGAGGGCTCCACTTACTGTTTTGCCTAGATTCCAGTCAGGGCAATCCCCCAGGGTTAGAATGGAAAGGATGGGCAGCTCGACACTTGAAGGTATTGATTGACTGGAGTATGAGCATGATTACTGCCCTATGATGGTTACTGACACAACAGTTCCTGATGGTAGCAGTCCAAGAGTAGTTTCTAATTGTATGGATAACTTTTTAAAGCACCCACGATCTACACTATTATGTAAAACTTACTCTGACTGTCAACATGAGATAGGGCATAATCCATCGGAGAATGTAAATGAATCAATGGACGCTCGTCTCATTTCTACTAGGGGTTCATTGATATCCTGGAATATCGCAGGGTTGAGTTCAAAATTCATGTTACCGGAATGGTTAGCCTTCATTAATTGTTTTGACATTTGTCTTTTCCAGGAGACATGGCTCTTGTCACCTCAACACTGTGAGGGTTTTTAAATTATCATGTCCCAGCAATGAAGGGTGGAAAGGGTCGTCCCTCTGGTGGCTTAACTATATGGATTCGCCAGGAATTAAATATCACCATAAAAGAACTCCCCTCTAACAGTAATGATATCCAGGTGTTAAGGCTAAAGCTAAGCCCGCTAGAGTCAATTGACATTTATAACATCTATGTCAGGGGAACAAGGGGGGGTAGGTCACAAATTTTGGCAGCACTGGAAGATCTTCTTGAACAATACTCTGTGGACTCTAATACCATTATAGCAGGTGATCTAAATGTAACATTTGAGCCACTTGCTATCGATGACTGGCGCCTCACTGATGAAGAAGACGCTCAGTGGGGCATCCCACAACTGGAACTTGCTCCTGTCAAGAAATGGACGGAGGTAGTCATCCAGATCAATTCCATTTGTCTTGACAAAGGGCTAAGAGCGTTAAATGGGAGGATGCTGCATGATAGATTAGGGTTAAGTACATTCAATAATGGGTATAGTAATAGTAGAATAGATTACATCTTGGTGAGCCTGAAACTGTGGCATGAAATAGATGACATGGAAATAAAGGGATCGACCGGAAAGTGACCACAACCCCTGTGTGTAACCTTGGGAAGTGGTGGCACACACCCCACAGCGTAGTGAGGTAGAATTGTGCCCACTAGGCGTGGTTCCTACCCACGATATGAGGCGACTCAAATGGGTAAATTTAGTTGAAAATGCTGATGAACTGATTAGCATTTCCAAAGATGTTGACAACGCCCTGCTAGAGATAGAAAATATATTATCCACTAGCGGGAATTTGGAGTGTGTCATCCAGTCACATGAAAGATTTTTGTGCACATGAGAACCCATTTTTTTAAGAGTTGTAAGTCTAAGAAACTGAAACCCCAAAAACCCTGTCGATGGTATAATAATGAGTGTAGACAGGCGAGAGCTAGTCTTGGGAAGATGATCAAAATCGGAGAGCCTGTACAAGTACGGATAGCTAGGAAGACTTACAAGAACGCGATGCATAAAGCTAAGTGCTCCTGGGATGAGAAACGTTGGAAAGACCTTAAAGAGGCTAGTGTTCAAAACAATAGTAAACTATTCTGGAGCATAATAAAATGGGATCGTGGTGGCCAACCTGAGGAACCACAAAATCATGTCTCTCAGGAAGATTGGGTCAATCATTTTAAGCCACAGTACGCCCGATGCCCAATAGAGGGCCATGGGGAGGAATTTAATTATGTGTTTTATACTAAAGAGGCTTTTAATAGCAGGGACGTTGAGTTAGCCCTTAGAGCTGTGGTGGGTGGCAGAGCACCAGGTCCAGATGGCGTCCCATGCAGATGTGTTTATACATGATAAGGAACGATGGGGTAGGTATATTGAAATGTTGGCAAATGCCATAGCACAGGGAGCACCCATCCCGAATTCCTGGAAGGGTGCAGTAATAGTCCCCGTATATAAAAAAGGGGATAAATCACTGCCTGGGAACTATAGACCCATTAGTTTGATTGACTCATTGCAAAAGATCATGGGTAGGCTGATACTTAATAAAATGCAGGATTGGATAGATGATAATAACATATTGTCCCACCTACACAAAGTTCTTGTTCACGGTGGTATATACTACCGTGAACAAGAACTTTGTGTTCGAAACACGTAGGTGGAGGAGAAGGAGGTCTCAATAAAAGATATATTTTTGTACCAAGGAGAGTGCCGTGTAAGCTGTTGTTGGAAAATACTTAATGCGAGAGGTGGTCCTGTCTCGCCACGAGCACCAGCTGGAGGGTGCTCCCCCCGAAAAGCACCGTGTTTGTTGATATTATATATATATATATATATATATATATATATATATATATATATATATATATATATATATATATATATACGTGTGCAGCCCTGCGGTAGCGCCAACCGACGCTGCAGCACCAAGGACGGGTGATGCCTTTGGAAGATGGTAATAAGCATGACTAGCGGTCTTATTGTGCCCGCGACCCACTTGGGATTATTTTAAGCTTTATCATCAGC
This sequence comes from Calotriton arnoldi, assembly GCA_963921515.1. Classification (NCBI taxonomy): domain Eukaryota; kingdom Metazoa; phylum Chordata; class Amphibia; order Caudata; family Salamandridae; genus Calotriton; species Calotriton arnoldi. The sequence continues at coordinate 539,235 of CAWUFW010005582.1, read as the reverse complement.
ATGAGTCAGGCGCGACTCACTGGAGGAAGAAAAGAAGCACTACAATTACCAGCAGGCCACTGGGTGGCCACACCCACTGAGGCGAGAGACCTGTATTTATTTGGTGCCGAGGGAAAAAAAGCCATGACTCCTGCTGAATGCGACAATCGCAGCCCATGAAGAAGTGCTTACACGCACGAAACGCGTCGGCTGAACTTTCACGAATGTGAGGCCTCTTGACTGCATGGACATTGCTGTTCTTTCAATAAATGTGTGGCAGAATGAAACTTACCCGTGTGGGCTCCTTCACAACAGGCAACTTTGTTGTTGGATGTTTTAAGCGGCCCGGCCTGAGTCGCGAGGGGGCCCCGCTGCACGTGTGCAGCCCTGCGGTAGCGCCAACCGACGCTGCAGCACCAAGGACGGGTGATGCCTTAGGAAGATGGTAATAAGCATGACTAGCGGTCTTATTGTGCCCCGCGACCCACTTGGGATTATTTTAAGCTTTATCATCAGCAAGAGTCAGGCGACTCACTGGAGGAAGAAACGAAGCACTACAATTACCAGCAGGCCACTGGGTGGCCACGCCCACTGAGGCGGGAGACCTGTATTTATTTGGTGCCGAGGGAAAAAAAGCCATGACTCCTGCTGAATGCGACAATCGCAGCCCATGAAGAAGTGCTTACACGCACGAAACGCGTCGGCTGAACTTTCACGAATGCAAGGCCTTTTGACTGCATGGACATTGCTGTTCTTTCAATAAATGTGTGGCAGAATGAAACTTACCCGTGTGGGCTCCTTCACAACAGGCAACTTTGTTGTTGGATGTTTTAAGCGGCCCAGCCTGAGTCGCGAGGGGCCCCGCTGCACGTGTCCAGCCCTGCGGTAGCGCCAACCGGCAGCTGCAGCACCAAGGAGGGGTGATGCCTTTGGAAGATGGTAATAAGCATGACTAGCGGTCTTATTGTGCCCCGCGACCCACTTGGGATTATTTTAAGCTTTATCATCAGCAAGAGTCAGGCGACTCACTGGAGGAAGAAACGAAGCACTACAATTACCAGCAGGCCACTGGGTGGCCACGCCCACTGAGGCGGGAGACCTGTATTTATTTGGTGCCGAGGAAAAAAGCCATGACTCCTGCTGAATGCGACAATCGCAGCCCATGAAGAAGTGCTTACACGCACGAAGCGCGTCGGCTGAACTTTCACGAATGCAAGGCCTTTTGACTGCATGGACATTGCTGTTCTTTCAATAAATGTGTGGCAGAATGAAACTTACCCGTGTGGGCTCCTTCACAACAGGCAACTTTGTTGTTGGATGTTTTAAGCGGCCCAGCCTGAGTCGCGAGGGGGCCCCGCTGCACGTGTCCAGCCCTGCGGTAGCGCCAACCGACGCTGCAGCACCAAGGAGGGGTGATGCCTTTGGAAGATGGTAATAAGCATGACTAGCGGTCTTATTGTGCCCCGCGACCCACTTGGGATTATTTTAAGCTTTATCATCAGCAAGAGTCAGGCGACTCACTGGAGGAAGAAACGAAGCACTATAATTACCAGCAGGCCACTGGGTGGCCACGCCCACTGAAGCGGGAGACCTGTATTTATTTGGTGCAGAGGGAAAAAAAGCCATGACTCCTGCTGAATGCGACAATCGCAGCCCATGAAGAAGTGCTTACACGCACGAAACGCGCCGGCTGAACTTTCACGAATGCGAGGCCTTTTGACTGCATGGACATTGCTGTTCTTTCAATAAATGTGTGGCAGAATGAAACTTACCCGTGTGGGCTCCTTCACAACAGGCAACTTTGTTGTTGGATATATATATATATATATCAACAGCAACTCCGTCAATCACCATGGAATCCTCACCACAAACGGAGCACGGACCACAAGATAGTGCAAAACAGTTTATTGTTGCTCTCCGACCTCTACAGCCATATATATATATTCCTCCCATTTCGGCTCCAGAAATAGAAGACCAGGATGTGATCAAGCTCGCGTGAGGCGAGCGAAACGCGTCATGGCAGGCACTATGCCTGGTCAACTTGTGGTGTATATCTAATAAAAAATGCACTGCTTTTTCAACACACGATAACGTTGGTGTGTCAGCTTTTTGAGCGCAACGAGGTCCGCGCCTGGGCTTCCTGGCAGTGATCGTCAGGCCAGGGTTTGGAGCTTCATATATATATATATATATATCAACAGCAACTCCGTCAATCACCATGGAATCCTCACCACAAACGGAGCACGGACCACAAGATAGTGCAAAACCGTTTATTGTTGCTCTCCGACCTCTACAGCCATATATATATATTCCTCCCATTTCGGCTCCAGAAATAGAAGACCAGGACCGACACAGCACGGAATCACATGGCACTTTTTTATTCACACAAACAGCTTGTCAAAATTCAAAATGTCATTTTAAACTTACAAAATTAACATTGTTGATTTAAAAAAGAAAATATGTTTATAATGCAAATTAACATACATGTATTACCTACTGGCGGTCGGTTAGGACCTCGTTTCTATTCAAAAAGCGTTTCTTCTTTTGCCAATATCTTTGGCGCCGTTTGATGAATCTTTGCGAAATTTTCAAAACTAATGGTTCACTCAGGTCAGCTCCTGTCTTGAAAGTTTCGGGGTGATTCAACAAGCGGGGGTCGAGAAAAAAGGGGGGTCCCAAAACGCGTTATTCTCCATGTTAATTCCCATAGGAAACTTTAGACAAAGCTACAGCCCGAACTGCTGAACGGAATTACACCAAATTTGGCAAAAAGGTAGCTCTTGGATCAGAAAGTGACCTTTTTTAAATGGTGTAAATCCATTCAGTAGTTCCTGAGAAATTCAAAAATAAAAATATCGATATCTGGTGACCGCGGTGGATCCGCGAACCCCCCCCGAGCACGAGGTTGATTCTGATTGGCTGCCAACACTCCAAACCAAAAAGTGTTGGCAGCCATCTTGTGACTCGATAGAACCGAGTCACAAGAAAAAAGGTGAAAAAAAATAAAAGGGGGCAGGGTAGAAACACCCTGACCCCCTAGGCCTGGTCAGGGGGTCCCACAGGGACCCCCAGGGCCCCAAAAGCTTCTTTTTTAAAAAATTTGGCGGGATTCGCGAATCCCGCAAAAAAAAGAAAACCAAAGTGCGGGCTCCCGCACTTTGTTTTTTTAAAGCCCCTGGGTGGGCCAGGGGCAATATTTTATTATGGTGCGGGGCCCGTGGGGGCCCCCGCAGCCTCGGGGACCGCCACCTCCCTGGGGCTTTATCAATAATAATAATAATAATTTATCAATAAGGTGCGGGGGCACGCTGCCCCCCGCAGCCCCGGGGACCACCACCTCCCCGGGTCTTTGATGGAAAATGCATGGGTGGGCTCCTGCCTCCCCACGCTGCCCCGGGGACTGCCACCTCCCCGGGGCATTAATTTAATTATGTGCGGGGGGCTCACGGGCCCTCCCAAACCCCGGGGACCGCCACCTCCCAGGGCTTCAATTTAACTGAAGAAAGTGTGGGGGGGGCCTTCTGCCCCTCCCCACTCTGCCCCGGGGACCACCACCTCCCCAGGGCTAACTTTCATTACGGGCGGGGGACAACCACCACCCCAGGGCTTCAAACTTGTTGGGAGGGGGCCGCGTGGCCCCCCTCCTTGAACCCTCCATGGCCCTGGGGACCGCCATCCCCCAGGGCCAGCTCCAGCAATGTCCCAGGGTGCCTACCCCCGGGACATTGCAAAATCTGCTTCGCTTCATGGAAGCGAGAGCAGAAAACCTGCTCTCGCTTCCATGAAGCAAAGCAGTATTGCTTTTGGACAAGGGAAGGGGAGCTGCATGTCAGCAGCTCCCCTTGTCCAGAAGCAATGCCGGCTCCCGCAGGAAGTGGGGAGCTGGCTGGGACCGTGGGGGCATTGGGGCTCCCGCCGGGGTCCCCATCAAAGAGGCCAGGCCCCAGGGGATGGAGCCCCCTGGGCCAAAAGTGGCCCAGGGAAAGGGGGCTATGCAGCCCCTTCTGTATAAATATTAAAACAATAAACGAGGCCATGCCGCGGGGGATGGGGTCCCCGGGACTGAAATCGGCCTCGGGAGGGGGGCCGCGCGGCCCCCTTCCCGTTTATTTTTTAAAAGTAAAAAAATAGGTCAGGCCCTGGGGGATGGGGTCCCCAGGGCCCAAAAAATACTAAAAGAAGGGGGGCCACACAGCACCCCTTCTAAAAACACAAAAAGAAAACAAAAGCCGGCATCATGCCAGAGGCCCCGCTCCCTCCCTGCACTACTCTGCAAACGCGCCAGGGATTAAGTCCCCTTGAATGCTAAGGGTCCTTAGGGGCCAACTAGCCCACCAGGTGCCTCCAGTAAGCCCCACACAGTGGGTTTGCTGAGAGATGGTCCGAGGCCATGCCCCTTTTTACACCACTCTGCAAACACGCCTCTTGGCGCATTGCTGGTGGGGTGATGAGGTCCTCTTGTGTCCTGAGGACCTCAGGACTAAAGCGGACTTCATCCCCCGAGCAGCAGTGCGCCAGGAGGTGCATTTGCAGAGTGGTGTAGTTGGCCCCCAGGGACCCTCAGTATTCAAGGGGATTTAATCCCCCAACCCAGAACGCGCCAGGAGGCGCATTTGCAGAGTGGTGGAGAAAGGGGGCGTGGCCTGTGTCCACCTGTCAGCTATCCCACTATCTGGGCATACTGGAGGTATCAGGTAGGCTAGTTGGCCCCTAAGGAACCCCAGCAGCGAAGGGGACTTTAATCCCCATCCAAGAGCGTGGCAGCAAGTGCATTTGCAGAGTGGTAGGGAAAGGGGGCGTGGCCTGCTATGAGAACTTAGCAATCCTGCTGTGTGGGATTTACTGGAGGTAATTGGAGGGGTAGTTAGCCCCCAAGGTTGACCTTGGGGGCTAACTACCCCTCCTGTTAGCTCCAGTAAATCCCACACAGTGGGATTGCTAAGAGGTCTTCGGAGGCCATGCTCACCTTTCCCCACCACTCTGCAAACGCGCCTCCTGGCACAGTACTGGTTGGGGGATGAAGTCCACTTTACTCCTGAGGGACTTTGGGGGCCAAATAGCCCTCCTGGTACCTCCTGTAAGTCCTATGCAGCCGAATTCCTGAGTGCTGGTCGGAGGCCTAGGCCCCTTTCTGCACCACTCTGCAAACGCGACTACTATGCTATAGTTAGAAATTAGCATTTAAAAAACCTTAGAAATTCACTGAAAAAACCATTGGTTTCAGGGACGTTATAGTTATAAATTAGCATTTAAAAAACCTTAGAAATTCACTGAAAAAACCATAGGTTTCAGGGACGTTATAGTTAGAAATTAGCATTAAAAAAACCTTTGAAATTCACTGAGTCATGAGTGATGTAATATGTGACGTCAGCAGCAGTGCATTGCAGGGGCGCGAGTTATAGTTAGCTCAACTAACTATAACGGCCAAATTTCTCTGGTTTTGTACGAGTGAAATGTCCAACTAACTATAACGTCCCTTTTGTCTCAAGTTAGTAGTAGTAAAGTTAGTAGTCCTAACTTTACTACTACTAAATGCCTTCTGTGAATACCAAAAGTAGTAAGTTTAGGATTTTGTCTCAAGTTAGTAGTAGTAAAGTTAATAGTCCTAACTTTACTACTACTAAATGCCTTCTGTGAATACCAAAAGTAGTAAGTTTAGGATTTTGTCTCAGATTAGTTCTGTGAATCGGCCCCAAGGTGTTGTTATGATAAACCCTTCTTTTCTTTTTTTTATTGAAAAAAGAGTTAATGACAGAATTATCTCAACTTTTATAAATAAAAGCTTTAATTATACAAAGTTGGTCTTAACATTATTATTAATTTACAATTCATTGATTATTAAAATGCTCATGATTAAAATGTGAAATACACATTCTTACTTAAATTTATAACAGAAAATACACAAGATTTTTTAGTTGACATATATGTAAAGTCCAAACATTAGAAATAAAAAAATATGTAATGGACAATAACATTTTGGTGCAAGCATTCATCATGATAATGAACACTTACATTAAAAAAATGAAATTTGTATTTTTAAGTGTTAAAACAGGTGCATTCATTTTAACTTAACAAGTGTAAAAATAAACACATATGCATTTCATCTTAAAAAAAGAAAAAATACTAATTAAATACAGAAAATGCACTAAACAATGGGAAATGTTATATACATAAAAAATATTAAAGTTTAGAACTAACATTGGGGCACATTCTCAAGGACTTATCGCCGATTTATCGGCAGTTTAGTGCCGCAAAGGTGGCGATAGATTTATCGCCCTATTCTCAAGCTGGTGCAAACTGCCGATATCGCCAGTTTTCCAGCGATAGCTTCCGCAAAAAACATCGCCACGGATGAGAGCGACAACTAACGCTAATGATATGCAGAGTAGGCGTTCCCGTGCAAAAACACACGAAAACATCACTTTGCGATATTCTCAACGACCAGCCAGATCTGCGATGCGATCCAAAAACAGGCGATAAGGTGCGTTAGCAGCAGGGATTTAACACCTGCCTTTTACTGGTGTTAAGCAGGACGACAACCTGCAGTATGAAAGGGAGCCCAGCCCAGAGCCACATCTGAAGACCAACACATGTCATGGAGCTACTGATCATGCAGCTCAAAGACCCAAGAGGTCCACAACACCCACCGCCACCACCCCCCGGCCCCCCCCCGGACTACCACCGAGGCAGCGCAGAACAAGTCAGCTGACCTTCCGAAAACAGCATGGTCCCTCAGCCACACAATTGCAGAATGTGGGGAGAGGTGGAAACCAAGTATGTGTGAAGGAGGCAAGTCACCCATGAATAAGAATGCACACAATGCCAAGTGTGGCGGTGATGTGCTGGACAGACTTCAGTATGCAGAGCACAGACATGTCCATGTGGACATATACTGCTGGTGTTTGTAGTGTTGTGGACAGTGGACGCAACCATGTTACCTCAGGCAGTGGGGAAGACCTCGGTCATGTAGCTGTGTCGTCCCCCCCTGTAAGCATAAGCAGAGTGGGCTTGTCCGCCGTACGCCAGTCCAGCGTAGGAGTGTGAATAAATAGGCCGGGGCTCTGGGCGTGGTTCACTTCCGGGATGGCCAATGCGTCTGCCAGGGCGGCGCCCCTCACCCTGCCACGAGTCCGCCGCCGTGACCGCCAGCCTCATCAGCCGATCTCTGGCTTCCCCGACACAGGCCCCCAGCGCACCCAGTGGCACAGCACCGTGGAGTTATGTGTGTGCTGACTACTGCCTTCGGCCTACACTGCGGTCAGCAGGTCCCCAATTCAAAATGAGTCTTGATTTATTGATGGCGCAGTCCAGTAGGCAACAGACATTGCTTCCAGTGCGGCCCGCCCGGACGACGCATCATCGCAGGCTGCGCACCCGCTGAGCGCTTCAGGTGCCACTAACTCTGTGCAGCTCAAGTCAACTCCATGTGGCTGTGGGCCCTTGCTGACCGCTGCCTCCGGCCTACACTGCGGTCAGCAAGGCTCACACATATCAAATCCAATCCTGACCTGCAAGGACACCCCATCATCGCTGGCTGCACACCCGCCACCACCGCCAGGACCACCTCCAACCAACAACTGCTAGAGTCGGAGGAGTCTTACAGCCAGCCTATCAAAGTTGCTCACACCTGTCTTGGATGCCATCATCAGCTTGATACCCTGCTCAGCTCTTCAGGTGCCACTAACTCAGTGCACCACAAGTCATGGACCCTTTATGATTGAATCTTGTGTGTGTGATTCCAGATCTGGTGCCCCTACCTCAGTGCACTGCAAGTCATGGACCCTTTATGATTAAATCTGTGTGTGTGATCCGATGATCACTGTGCTAGTTGTTGCCAGCACCAACCACTCCCTGAGGGCTGGCTTACACTCACCCCACACCCATCCAGCACAGGCGTCACTGGACATGTGACCCTGGTAATAAAAAGGGGCCAGGCGCACGTGCCCATAGCCAGTTTCACTATCTATCTAAGTGTGTCCATGTGGTCATTATGTATGCATGATGGCCCCGGGCCCTACCACATTACATTGTGCTGTGGACAGCGGACGCAACCATGTCACCTCAGGCAGTGGGTAAGACCTTGGACACGTAGCTTTGTCGTCGTCCCCTGTAAGCGTAAGCGGAGTGGGCTGGGCCGGCGTACGCCAGTCCAGCGTAGGGGTGTGAAGAATTTGCCCGGGGCTCTGGGCGTGGTTCAGTTCTGGCCTGGACAAGGAAGTAACTAATGCATGTGTCTCTGTTGTAGTGTCAGCGCCACCCGGCCCGCAATCGACAATGTTGCAATGTAGCATGCACCCAGAGGGCGGGCTCGCATGAACGGAGAAATGAAGGAGCGCAAGACCGCTCTGGGTCTTGACTCATACATGCCAAGTGTTGTGTGTATCTGTATTGCCGCAGCATGCGCCAAATGCCTAGCCTTAATCGCAGCGCGAGTTCAGGCAGGCATGAACTCTACATCTGTGTCCGCCCTATCCTTACCATAGGCCTACGCTCACGTGGCCGCCCACCTTCAACAGCCAACATCACAGTGTTGTTGTCAAGCTTGTGGACATGCGCAGACAGGCATGACAATGGTGTGCCGTAGGAGTGCAAGTGATTCAACCGCGCAGCGCACACAAGTAAATAGGCTCGGGGAGGGAGGAGCAGCTGTGAGGCAACGTAACACACAGTGATGCCGCTCATTTGCCACATGCAAGACATGTCAAACATGAATCCCAAAGTCGCACACATCCCACCCCACCCCCAACAAGCCACATCACATTTCCTGAATGCAAGCAGATGACAAACTAACATTAGGGATGAATGCTCCTTTGTCTGAACTATCAGGCGGAAGCACATCTGCACCTCCGACTCGAATTGCATGTGCCCGGCACCCCTGACAGATACTATAGCAGCTGATGACAACTCCCACACTACGCACAGCCCAACGAAAGACCAACGTATACACACCCCACACACAGAAGTCCTTGCTCGAAGTTATCTTGCATGGAATGGCCTTCACACTTACTCCCACACCATCCCAGGCGTACAACCGTTGCACACTAAAACAACTCATTGATCCGAGCTGTGGCATTTCATCCACAGAACTGGCGCAGGTCAGAACAGTGCCGCTTCAACCAGAGCCACTAACGCAATGGCAGAACATCCCGGACACATGCACAACCCCTGTCACGCGGAACTGTACCATGCACGTATGCTGCATTTACTGGGGGCACTGCCATTGGCAGTGCTGCGGATCAGTTACCGGCTAAGCTTCCGCCTTGCCAACGTCACCTGCGTTCAGCCTGTGTTGCATTGTCGATCGTGCATACTCGAGTGGTCCATGGAAGTCTGCCTATCCAACAGGACGGTAGCTGAACTGATTTTTGACATGTGTGTGCGCCCCCTGTTGGCCCACGACCAGGAGTGTCACTGTGATACCCGTTTATGGGATGCCTTGATACTTGGCATACATGCTGGCAGCTGGACCTGGGAGATTGCACAACTCCTTGTGTGCAGTGACCACATTGAACCGCTCCCCTATTGGGCTGTAGTGCTAATTGGTGAAAGGGGGTGGACGCAGCACATCTGTCCGGACCTGCTAATGGATTGCGTCGCCGTCCTGTTTGATGAAGTCGGCAATGACCTCATGTTGGAAATGATAGCCTACGAGGCTGCAATCGCTTTCATAGACGAGTAACTACGTACCTGCAGCCACAACAGATTGGAACCCATTGCACATGTCCCAACACCTTGTTGCATCTTGGAGATCTGGTCACATATCCCACAACAACAGTGGACATGGCTGCATTCGCCTGGACTCCGAATACATGAGCGGACAACAACACGGGTCAACACACACCTGTGAAAGGTGAGGCACTCCCCCGGAGTGGACAGCGGCGCTTGGCAACATTCCTCATTCTGACATACTGCTGCATTGGTCTGAATGTTGTGGCACTTATCTTGCCCGTACTGACACACATATGCTAATAAAGTCTACGCACCTTCACTTGTATTCAACTGTGATGAGTGTTGATTTGAATGACAATATGTGTCTCACTGTCTATCTGGGTCACAGCCATACATGCGCATTGATAGCATTACCCAGGGAGTACCTTTTTGTGGAATCACTGTCCCTACATTCATCCATACTTTCATACTTGATTGCTCATAGACTTGACACATCTGTGTGAATTAGAATGTTTTATTCGCATTCAGTGGAGTGTTGAAGCTAGACCAGTACAGGGCCATGCAAACCCCACTTTACATTGTTGCCCCGTGGAGGGCCAGCCAGAGTCCTTTAGGGATTGACAAGTTCATCGGAAGAGGAAGACTTCAGTCCGCAGTGTGATTGCTGTGTCATTGGTAACCAAACAAAATATGGCAGTTCATGTCGAGGTCCAAGGTGAGTGTCGCTGAGTGTATCGGGGGACAGTGGAAGGTGTTATTCCAGGGCATGATGCTGAGGGCAGAGCCAAGCTGAAACAGGCCATATGGTGGAGATGAATGCTACCACTTCATTCTTACCACAAAGCCAGATTCATCACCATCTTCGTCCTCTGATGTGTCAGGTGCCTCACATGTGGGTGGTGGTGTTTAGTCTGCATCACTGTGTGGCACTGACACATCAGGGTCCGGGGGTGGAATGTCTGCCGCACTGTGTGGCACTGACACTTCAGGGGGCGGAGATGTGGATGGAGTAGTATCAGCAGCATTCATCCGCGCCAGGCCTTGTGGCGGCAATGCCATGACGAGGATCTGCAGGGCATGGAAGATCACAGCTACATCTCGCTGGTGTGCAGCTGTGGCAAACATTCTTTCCGCCTGCATCCGCTCCAAGCTCTCCATCATTCTCCTTATGTGTCCCAACTCCCGGCTGACATCGCTGGAGCCACTCTGACTAGACAGTTGTTCTTGGCTCAGAGTCATGACTCCAGCGATGTTAGCCATGGATTGTTTGAGAGCATGGAGCAGACAGTGGGTGTCCGTTAGGGACTGTAATTCGTCCCTGATGGGACTTAGACACCCACGTATGGCATCTAGTTTGGCTGCCATGAGGTCGAACCCCACCCGCAGCTGATCAGCCATCTTCTCCTGGCACTCTAACACACGGCGTTGGAATCCCATGTGTTGGTTGTGGGGGTCCTGGGAGACAGCCGTGGTGGTGGGTGCTTCCTGCTGTGTGGTCTGTGCAGGGGGTGGGGTCTCCTTGATGCAGCTAGGCTGCCCTGCTCCTGGAGGTGGGGTGCCGAAGCTGTCCATGAGCTGTTGGAGGGCGTCGGTGTCGATGTTGGGGAGGTCCTCTTCATCATCAGTGCTGAGTTGTTGGGTCTGCTCTGCAAGAGGTGTTGATTCTCCCTCTGCAATGTGAAGGGGAGATGCAGATTGACATTGTGTTCACATGTATGTTCACGCATTGTACAAGTTTACTAACAGACTGCATGACAATGTATATTGTGACTGTTTGTGAGGAGATGCCTATTTGATGCGGGACAGTTGCAATTTCTACACCATCAGGGATGTGAGGTTGTACTTGTACATTGTCATCTCACAGTTTCCTGCTATGCCAAATGTGAATGGCCATTTTCTACACACAAGCGGCAGCAGTTGTGTCCTCTGTTCTGTTGTGAAAGTGTTGCAGTTTGTACAACATTGTTGTCAATGTTGAGGTGCTCTGATTCTTATGTGTGTGTGCTGCATTTTGGGTGTGTTGCCCCATCAGCTCTGATTTGGCTGGCCCTTATCCCTTTCAGGCGGTGTGCCTTTCACTTCTGTGCTTATACAGTGCTGAGATGTTGCAGACTTAGGTAAATTGGGCTCTTGGTCGGAGTTGTGACTCTTGGGCATGGTTTGTCCGCAGATGTGCTATACTTAATTGTACATGTGTGCCATTGTGCCCATCTCCTCCCATCCCCCCAGTCCCTGGTCGTTACTCACCCTGTTGCTGTTGGCTCAGGTCATGTTGTGCAGTGTCCGGTCCCCCAACTCCTGCCACCGTCTCCCCAATGATGACTCGTGTCACCATTTCCTCCATCTCATCCAGCTCCTGGTGTGTCGCTGGACTCCCACCTCCAGTCTGCATTGCTGCTTTCAGGTTGGCTGCGAGTTTCAGCTTGGTTTTGCGCTTCACATCAGTCCAGCGCTTCTTGCAGTCGTCCACTTCCCTTCTCTTCACTCCGACTGCATTCACCTTCGCCAAGATGGACTGTCATATTGTATTTTTATTTGCCAATGACACAGTGGAGGTGATGAACAGTTGGTGGTGGTGTTCTATCACCTCTGTAAAGAGGATATGGTTTTCCTGCGTACTGTAAGGCGGGTTCCTATTCTTCTTCTCCTTGCCCTTCCCTGACCCCGAGGTCCCAGGCTGGTCCTCCGTGGGGCTTGTGGGGTTCTGGTTGTCCTCTGTACTTGCTCCGGCTACCTCCATGGTGCATCGCAGTTGTTTGTGTTTTGTTTGTGTTTTTTGTTGCCGCTTTTATAGTGGTTTTTCCCGCCTGACTTGTGGGACTTGCAGGCCTGGCGCTGCTTATCGCTGAATTTTGTATCGCAGTTGGACCCATCGCAACTTTTTTCACGTTCGGGTTTAGATTTTTATCGCCGTCCCGGTAATTTTATCGCGGACATTTGACTCGTTATCGGGAAACTATCGCATGTTACCGCCTTGTTGAGAATACGACGTTAACACAGAGTTATTTTCCTGCGATAGACGGCGATATGAAAAATTGCGTTAACCTATTTTGGCGATGATTATCGCACGTTCTTGAAAATATCCCCCATTGATTTTACATTTATTTTTTAAAAAACGTTTTACCTTGATTAATGTCAAATTTTGTGTAGGTGTCCATTATCATGATGGACGCTGGCACCAAATTTGAAAAAAAAATAGTTATTACAGGTGTGTTTTTATAAATTTCTTAAATGACAACATTACACACATATGCATTAGAAAAAAATTGCTTGTAAGAGAAATTTTAAAATGCATAAGTCCAGAGCAAATTTACACAGACAATTCAAAAGAAAACAAGTGAAAAAGAAGCTTACCTTAGATTCTGGCGATGACAGGGTTTTTTTGCTTCATGGTCAAGTAGCAGCAGCAAATAAGGACTTAGACGATGGGGTTCATGATAGAAACAGAAGTGGAAAAAAGAAAAAAAATGTACGTTTCTACCTTATATCCCTTTGAAACCAAACTCAGGTGTGTAGGTTTACCCACCACAGTTACGTCGACAGGAAGGCACATCGTAATTGGTCCGGTGGGAATATTGGCTGAACTCCCTCTGACAGCCGCTTTTGCCTATGACGCCATTGACACGGGAGGAAAGTTTTAGCAGAGATGGCGGGACTCGAACAGCTCCTTTGTCGATAGGCCAACCAGCATCTAATTTGACTGGGTGGACCTGTAGGCGGACGGATTTACTGATGGAAAAGTGAAGGCAGGACCAGATCCGCCAAGATCTAAATCAGGCCCTAAGTCTCTTACTGCAAAGTAAGTGAATTTTCCACCCAAGTGACAATCGTACTGGGATACAGAGAGTAAGAAAGAAGAAGACTGCATTATGGTAAATGATTTCTAACTCAAAACGAAAATGAAATAATTGCAAATTAAATTAAAAAATATTTAAAAATATATCAGCAGCAAGCAAATAGCAAATGAAGCATACTGTTTTTTTCTAATTCTGAATTGTAATGGTTACAAAGATTGTAATATAATCAAAACAAACCAAGACACTTAGGCCCTGATTATGAGATTTTGGCGGAGCGGTGGCGCGGCGGTGCAAACTGCCACGCCACCGCTCCGCCACAGCTCGCGCTGCCCACCCACCAGATTAGGACTTTTTCCATAGTCTGGCAGGTGGGTGGTGTGGCGGTCCCATGGCAGTGCCTCTTTTAAAAATGGCGGTGCCATTAAAAAAGGCGCCGCAGTGGGGCCGCACTACAAGTCCATGCCGTGCAGGAACCTATGTGCATAGACACAGGGGGGCACATGTTATGCATCCCTGGGTGCATCCACATATGTTTGAGGCACAGGGGGGCCCCGTAGGGCCCCCTTTGTTTCCTCCCTGTCAGGGTTTTCATGGCAGTGGAACCGTCATGAAAAGCCTGGCTGAGAGGAATCTTGTAATATGCTTGGTGGGACCGTGGCGGCCCTCCGAACATATTGCGGCCTCTGACCGCCGCTCCTATGCCAGGGAATGACGGTTTCCTGGTGGAGCCGGTGGTGCTAGGGCAGTCTGACTGCCAGAGTCGTAATCGGGCGGTCGGACCACCGGTGCAGCAGTGGCTGGATCCGCCACGCCACCACGAGTCTGGCAGTCCTCAGACCGCCAGACTCGTAATAGGGCCCTTAATGTGTGTGATTATATGCACAGAAACCAAATTTATACAAGTTACTGTTTGTGCGTCATATATGTTTAGCAGTAAAACTGCATGTCTGATGCAAATTTTATTTCATTTCAGGACATTTCAATGGAAAATGTGCTCTCTGTATATAGCACTCCCCTACCACTCCATTCTTTACTCGTATATTTGAGACACTGTGTTTCAAAATGCACCATCTGGACACATATTACATTACTACCATACGCCTGCTGAATGGACATTGATCATTTGCTACACTTGTTCTTTATATATTACTTAGATTTTTTACCAAACTTGTGATTTCGGTGGCATAACATTGACTACAGCACTCCTACTATGAAAATTGTTCCAGCACCACTGGCTATATGTTGATTTGTTTAATGTATTGCTACATTTGCTCATCCAATGCTGACTATGCAATTTCCATTGCTTTCTTTGGTGAAATTGTCTATCAAAAGGATGTATTTTGAGAGTGAGTCAGACTTCAATGGGCTTTATTACGAGTCTAGCAGTCCACGGAAAGCCAGACTCATGGGGGAAGGCGGTCTCCCGACCGCCCTATCACAGTAAGGATGGTAGGACCGCCATTGCCTCTCCACAGCCGCCAGGGAACCAACATTCCCTGGCGTTGCTGCGGTGGTGTAGAGGCATCACTATGCTTGGCACCATCAAAAACATGACCGATGTGAAGGATTTTCACTCCCTCACCCAAAGTTCTTTCTCCAACCGCCTCCACTTGTACTACTTATATTGTGAGAACCCAAAGTAACCCTGCATCTGGAATGGCGCTCATCTCTTCACTTTGATTCACAACATCGGCATTCTCACTGTCATACCCTCTGTCATACTGTGAGGGCATCTCTACTATCTAAGTCATTCATGTTTCTCCATCAGTGTCCCTGCATGCAGCTACCACTCTCTACAGTCTTAACGGTGATTGCAGCATCACCTATGTACACAGCTGAGATGTCTGACCCCTAGACACATCGTTTTAGGGATACCAGGGGTGGCCATAAAGAAGCAAATCCTGCACAAAAGTTATCCAAATAGCTCCCCCCATCCCTGACTTACCGATCAAAGCTAAATTAGATGCTAGCCCTACTTTGGAACTCATCATGCAGAAGCTAGATACACTACATGTCCTTGCCCAATCCACTAAGGTTAGCACAGACTCTATGCAAACAGGTCTCTCATGCATTAAACAGGATATTCAATTACTGGGGGGAAGGGTGATGGAAGCAGAATCTCACAAAGGCCTTTTGGAAGATCATAAGCAGAGCTCATCCAAAGCTTTGGCAGCTACTACTTCAAGACTATCCCGACTGCAGGGAAGTCTTATACACTTGGAAGATAGACGCAGGAGGGACAATCTTCATATCTGTGGCCTCCCAGAGGGTTCAGAGGATTATGGCTCATCCTGTGTCACCTTTGTAGAAAAATAGATACCACAAACCCTAGGCTTAAACTTAACAGAGGATTTCAAAATAACTTGCGCCCACAGAGTCCCAACTTTCAAACCGAAAAACATCGCCTCACCCAGAGCACTGATTTTCCGACCTCTTCATTACGCACACACAGAATTAATTCTCTCCTAGATGAAATAGATGTTAAAGGATCATCTGGCACAGCTCTTCTTTCGGAAATTCTCAGGACTACTCTAAAGACACAGGGGCAGATTTACAAGCCCCTTGCAACACTTTTGTGCCGCCGTTGCGTCACTTTTGTGACGCAGCGGCGGCATACAAAATGCTGCCAATTTACAACGTGACGCATCCAATTTACAACGTGACACAAAAATGCGGCCAATTTACAACGTGACGCATCACGTTGTAAAGCCCTGCGTCACATTATACCTGCGCCAGGTATAATGTATGCAGGGTAGGCGTTCCCATGCAAAAAGCCATGTAGAACTGGCGCAGTGAAATCTACAAGATTTCACTGCATCATTCTACGCCTTCACTGCGTCAAAATCCCTACGCCTGCTCAGACCAGGCGTAAGGATTGACGCAGGGCTTTTAACATGGGACCTACCTATGTTATCTGGTGCATTGCTGGAGTTGCATCACTTTTGTGACCAACTCCAACAATGCGTCACTTTTGCTCCAACAGATGCGTCAGAATTTCTGACGCATCTGTAATTCCTTGAGCCATGGTGCACTGTAGTGTAAATACAGTGCATCCATGGTGGCCCAAGGACATTTGGAGCTGACGCAAGGAAACTGAGGCATCTATGCAGATGCGTCAATTCCTTGTAAATCTGCCCCACAGTCTACAACTGGAAAGTGTCCATCTTCGATGACCGTAAAGAGTTGGTCTCCTTTATCATGGAAATTCAGGAATTGAAAATTAACTCTTAGGTTTACTAACTCTTGCCCAATAATTCTTATGAGGTACGCTTCTAACTCCCTTACTTTTGTGCTACACTACTACGTCACTAACTCCCATTCTTAACCAATTAAACACATTTAAACACTGATTTATGTGATACCTAAAGCTACTGGTTTGGTTAATCTAACCAATTTTTCACTAATTTTTCACTAATTATTGAATCTCTAACACACCACTTGCTGTTAAGCCTTATTCAACTAACCATTTCTGACAATGTTCCGATAAGGTTCTACTCACTCACATTTAGAACAGCTGCTCAATTACTACTCGCACATTGACCTTTTAAGGTCACTACGCTCATCCCACTCTGTGTCGGCTCACAACCCTACCCACACGTTTCACTATTTACCGCTTTGTACAATTTCATATCTTAGATTGTGCTTTTACCATAAGATGTATCTGTATTTCTTCTTCCCAACTGTGAACTATGAGATCAATGTATACATTAGGATTACCATCATCATGAGAACTTTATTTCGATCGATAACGATCATATACGTATAAACAAACAATTACACAGTAAACAAATACATAAATACATGAAAATACACTTTTAAAAATGACGATACGTAGCATATTAGTTAAAAGAGGCACTAGTACCCATTACACAATCACTGCAAAAAAAGGTATAAAATATCAAAATCACAAAATGTACCTCCATTTTTAAAAGACAAAATGTCACAACTCAGTGCCTCCCACATTAAAATCATTCTCATGTAAAAACCATAGCATACTGTAAAAGTTTTATACGCTTATTCCAAAAGGCCTGAGAAACATGTCCACACAACAGACTAATATCTGGCTAGTGTCATTCTGTAATATTCTGAACACCTCCCTGTGCACCCTACAACCCAGAATTTTACACAAGGGAACAATCCATTTTGCCCGTATTTGTTTATATAAGGGACAGAAAAACAAAACAGGAAAGGGTGTTTCAAAACACTCATTAATGTGAAGGGTAGAGGAGCACTCCTAAATTAAGCGTTTTTTTAAACAATTGCTTGTTTGAACTTTATAAAACAAATTTTATTTTATGGGTGCCTCACTGCTGCACGTGTTGACAGTACGTGTGTTTAATGAACCGAAAATGTAACAGGATCAAAACCCTGAATGTAGTGAGCACTGTTCACTTTAGAACTAACCGTTCTATAGTAGCCCAATGCATTTCGGGACTCTGCCGTCCCTTCCTCAGGGGATACTCTAGCCCCGAAAGGGTTAAATGATAGAGTAGACATGAGCTGCTTTTTATGAAGTATATTGGTAACAACTTAATGTGATTGTTTTCATATTTGAAATGTCCACATGCAACAAGAGCTCACACATGATTTACTATCTTTCACATTTACCACTTCTTGTTTCTTTAAGCTTTTACACCTGGGTCTCTCTTTTAAGTATAGTTTTTCACCTTATCACACTTAGTGACAATGCCCAGGAGAGGGCACAATTCTTGGTACATCAGGAGGCATTTTAGAGTTAATACTGGATGCAGATCATGCACGCTTTACACGCACATAGTTTTACGATCTCATAGCCTTAACTTCACGAGTATAACGTTGCTTTGACTTTTAGTTTGACTATTTATCATCTTTTACTTTTTTTACTTTTACCGTAATTAGTTAGGTTCTTTTCACTCCAACAGCACACATCCCAGTCAGTCTATGATTGGGATCGAGTACAGCATTCTTATCCCCGTCCGTTTTCTACCTTTATTATGGAGGACGTCGCTCTGACATTTATATCCCGCGCGCATAGCGAAGGAGCTCATTCAGCTGCCGACGCACTAGACGCACGCATCACTTCTCTTTACTCGGTAAGACTTCTACTTGTTTGCGGTTATCGGCATTTTTTCCCAGTGTGTTTTTTCCCAGTGCGTTCTATATCCAAGGGGTTAACGTTCTCCGTATTTCCCTTATTTTTTATTTGCCGACTGAACACTTGATTGTTATATTGCACGACCAAGTTCTACCTGTATTTGGTGAGTGACTTACCTCATTCAGCCTATCTTTGAATGCATCCACGTCTCCTTAATAGCACACCATGCATATTGGATATACATGTTCTATTTTTGCATTTTTCAGAAGCACGAGGTTTCCTTGTCATATTACTTATTGAGCGTATTTTGGACAACACTGATATTGGCGAGTGCGACTACATCAATATTCCCCTTTATTCAGAAACGTTAAGCAGACACACATTTTTTTAACATGGTATCCTTTTTATGCAGGATACAGTCTTTCTTTCACAATTCAGGTACGCTAACCTTTTGTCTCCTTCAGTGCATCCTGCTCGGCACTTCATTTCCTGGTGACTCAACTAAAAGGGTTAAAACTACTTCTTGATCTTTTTCTATGGACATCACAGAACTTTATTAACTTTGGTTATTAACATTTATCACGCTGGTCTGTACAGTTTTTAGATCTCATTCTCACTTCTATATTCTGCTCACGTTTTGTTCATTTAGACATTTTCTCATCTCTTGATTTGGGCTCATTTCATATCGCACACAAGCATGTGAGTGCATTTATTATTTGTTGTGCTATAGGATTCTCTTCATGTAAAACCGCATATGAATGTATAATTTCATATTTGTTTGATTGCAGACATGCCCCTGAGGAAGGGACCGCAGAGTCCCGAAATGCATCGGGCTTCACATTAATGCTATGACATAAGCTGTTATTGTAAAATTTGCAACTTCTTGTACACATTTTAGTTCGGATTGTAAACCATGACTGTAATTTGAATGTCATTTCTTTGTTAATTATCAAATTCAGCACACTGAATGATGTGTTCTATATGATTTGTTTATGAATAATAATTTGCATAAGATACAACACAACAGAGTTGTTCTTTTTGATTGAATCTGTTGATTTTGGTTTTTACTTGAGTAAACTGTGCAGAAGATACTATAGAACGGTTAGTTCTAAAGTGAACAGTGCTCACTGCATTCAGGGTTTTGATCCTGTTACATTTTCGGTTCATTAAACGCACGTGCTGTCAACACGTGCAGCAGTGAGGCACCCATAAAATAACATTTGTTTTATAAAGTTCAAACAAGCAATTATTTTTAAAAAAACGCTTAATTTAGGAGTGCTCCTCTACCCTTCACATTAATAATTTTATAAAGTTGACAACATTGGACGTAGCACCCAAGGAGTAAACATGTCGTTTGACTCAATAACAAGCATCACAGAGAATCGTGCCACTACCTTAGCCTACACCAGTGAACAAGCAACAGACATTTATGCATTGATTCAGGAGGTGAAATTGTCTGACTCTCATGGAGGGTCCATTACCCAACAATTGAAACAATTAGAGTACCTAACCCGACGACAACTGAACCAGAGGCTTCATGCATCTACTTTGGTGCAATATCATAGAGCTAAAAGAATACCACGGAGACTTCGGTTATCCATCAGACCGATGTTATTCAGATTTCACTTAAATCCAGCATTCATGGACAAATGGTTTTCTATCCTCAATAAATGTTCTTTGGATTTGATATTATTAATAATTGAAGAACTCTCCAAAACAATACATGAACTGGATCAAGAAATATTCAATTTGAAAAATGACCTGGAAAAAAGAATGGAAATATCAACCTGGACAACCACCCTGGAAGACCTTGACCAAACACTTGACAGATACAGTAAGGAACTACAGGAAGGCAAGATCCGGAAGTACCGTAGAGACACTATCGATTACAAGTTAAATGAGGTGTATACTTGGGCCGAAATTTATGCACGAAGGCGATTCAACGAGAAAAAAGCAACTACATCTTCGGAAGAAAGCGTGGCAACAGATCAGGATACCGCACTTAATAGACCACCAGTAGCTAAGTCGGGCCTGGTAATTTCAGGGCCATCCACAATACCGATTGCGACAGGGGACTCTCAAACACCTGCACCGTCCACTACGCCTTTTTCATCACAGGCACCGGATCAAGGGCATCCCCCATTATCGAGTACAACAAAAACATCAGAGTCTACCACAAAATCAGGAGAGGACAAGGCAGGAAAAACGTTGCGCAGCGGCAAGAACATAACCTCATAATCAACATATCGTCTGTTTCTTTGTCTAAACAACAATTTAACGTACTAAATAAAGGTATGTCATTTGTACATACCACCACCACTACACGTTTTGGAGACGGAGGTTGCTTTGTACAAATTTATGCGTAAATTACGACTTAGACATTACTTCACTAATGTCATTGTGGCGATTAGCGATCAACAAGAGGACACTGTGACCTCGTTTAGACCTACAAGCAAGTATCAGGCACCAGTCTCGCACAAAATGCTAGATGCTTTTGAGAACATAGTGAGAAATGATTTATCTAAATTAAACTACAAAAAAGTGAAGAGCCACAATTTGACTGAACATGACAAAAGGACAATTCGATCCATAGCAAATAATACCACACTAACATTGAAGCCAGCTGATAAAGGAGGAGCACTAGTTGTTATGGACACTACATACTACGTTCAGAAAGTAAATGAACACGTTCTTGATGACACTACGTACTTGGCACTTGATAGAGACCCTACAATCAGATTACAAGGCATTCTACAAAACATCCTTAATGAAGCAGAAGAGATGGGTTTCATAGACGCACAACTTAAATCATATCTCACTACTAACAATCCACGCAGACCTAAGATTTACATGATCCTCAAAATTCATAAAAACCCAGTAGATCCTCCATTCCGACCAATAGTATCGGGTTGCGGTTCCATCTTTGATCCCTTGGGGAGGTACTTGGATTACCATTTGCAAAAAAATTTCAGAACTGGTGCACATACACCAGGGATACGACTGATTTTTTACACAAACCTCAAAATATACAATGCTACATCCAAGCCCATCGGGTACTATTTACAATAGACGTCACAGCTCTATATACATCGATTGTACATTCTGAAGGACTGGAGGCTACGGAATGGGCGTTACTGAAAATGCATGACATTGAGACGGACAAGGAATTCTTGCTGAAACTTTTACATTTTTGTCTGCACAACAGCTATTTCAAGTGGCAAGGTGGTTTTTACGCCCAGTTAACTGGAACATCAATGGGTTTTTCTGGAGCGCCGGCTTACGCTAATATTTTTATGGCGAAATTTGAAGATGATTTTATCTTAAATGACAACAATTAGACATCGGGAATAGCACAATATTGCAGATATATCTGACATATTTTTGATTTGGACTCAATCTGAAAAGGACTTAGAACATTTGATACAACAATTGAACACTAGGAATCCTAGAATCCAATTTACATACACAATTAATAAGCAACAGATCAATTATCTGGATGTCCTAGTGACTAAAGACTCAATTGCCACTGGTTTAAAGACAGAGGTTTACACGAAGCCAACTGACAGGAATAGTACGCTTCATTACACAAGTTTTCACCTGAAGAGTCTTATCTCCAATTTACCTTTTTCCCAATTCATCCGAATCAAAAGGATTTGTTCAGAATCTGATACAGTGATATCCAAGATCCATGAATACAAGCAGAGATTTGCACAAAGGGGTTACCCGGAGGATATCCTGCAGACAAGCATGACTAGAATAGCAAGAAAAGAACGGATGTCCTTATTAATAAAGTCTACCAGTACCTAGAAAGATACATCGACATTTGTATCCAAATACTCCACATGTTCAAATCAAATAAAGAGGATACTTAACAACAGATGGGAACTTCTCCAGAATGAACCAGATTTTAAGGGACTATTTAATATTAAACCGACATTTGCTTACACCAGAGGCAAGAACCTCCAAGAACTGATTGCAACTCCCGAAAAACGTCCAGTAACTACTAATCATAAGGGCACAGTCAAGTGTTTTAACTGCATTCATTGCAACAATATAATAGTAGGAGACACACTCACACACCCTATCTCGGGCAAAAAGATAAAGTTAAGACACACTTCAGATTGTAACACGACTAATGTCATTTATTGTCTGAAATGTCCTTGCGGGAAGGCCTACATAGGCAAAACAGAACAACAATTTAAACTCAGACTCACGGAACATAAAAGCACTATACGTACTTGCAACAAAGCTTCAAGCATAGCAGTTCATTGGCAGGAAGCAAAACACACAATATCACAGTTAAGAGGTCAAATTGTTGAGGCAGTTGAACCAATTGAGGGTATTGACAATAGCAAAAAACTACTACAGCGTGAAGTGTTTTGGATAAACTTTCTAGATACTCTAGCCCCGAAAGGGTTAAATGATAGAGTAGACATGAGCTACTTTTTATGAAGTATATTGGTAACAACTTAATGTGATTGTTTTCATATTTGAAATGTCCACATGCAACAAGAGCTCACACATGATTTACTATCTTTCACATTTACCACTTCTTGTTTCTTTAAGCTTTTACACCCTGGGTCTCTCTTTTAAGTATAGTTTTTCACCTTATCACACTTAGTGACAATGCCCAGGAGAGGGCACAATTCTTGGTACATCAGGAGGCCTTTTAGAGTTAATACTGGATGCAGATCATGCACGCTTTACACGCACATAGTTTTACGATCTCATAGCCTTAACTTCACGAGTATAATGTTGCTTTGACTTTTAGTTTGACTATTTATCATTTTTACTTTTTACTTTTACCGTAATTAGTTAGGCTCTTTTCACTCTGACAGCACACATCCCAGTCAGTCTATGATTGGGATCGAGTACAGCATTCTTATCCCCGTCCGTTTTCTACCTTTATTATGGAGGACGTCGCTCTGACGTTTATATCCCGCGCGCATAGCGAAGGAGCTCATTCAGCTGCCGACGCACTAGACGCACACATCACTTCTTTTTACTCGGTAAGACTTCTACTTGTTCGCGGTTATCGGCATTTTTTCCCAGTGCGTTTTTTCCCAGTGCGTTCTATATCCAGGGGGTTAACGTTCTCCGTATTTCCCTTATTTTTAGTTTGACGACTGAACACTTGATTGTTATATTGCACGACCAAGTTCTACCTGTATTTGGTGAGTGACTTACCTCATTCAGCCTATCTTTGAATGCATCCACGTCTCCTTAATAGCACACCGTACATATTGGATATACATGTTCTATTTTTGCATTTTTTCAGAAACACGAGGTTTCCTTGTCATATTACTTATTGAACGTATTTTGGACAACACTGATATTGACGAGGTACGACTACATCAATATTTCCCTTTATTCAGAAACGTTAGGCAGACACGCATCTTTTTTAACATGGGATCCTTTTTATGCAGGATACAGTCTTTCTTTCACAATACAGGTACGCTAACCTTTTGTCTCCTTCAGTGCATCCTGCTCGGCACTTCATTTCCTGGTGACTCAACGAAAAGGGTTAAAACTACTTCTAGATCTTTTTTCTATGGACATCACAGAACTTTATTAACTTTGGTTATTAACATTTATCACGCTGGTCTGTACAGTTTTTAGATCTCATTCTCACTTCTATATTCTACTCACGTTTTGTTCATTTAGACATTTTCTCATCTCTTGATTTGGGCTCATTTCATATCACACACAAGCATGTGAGTGCATTTATTATTTGTTGGGCTATAGGATTCTCTTCATGTAAAACAGCATATGAATGTATAATTTCATATTTGTTTGATAGCAGACATGCCCCTGAGGAAGGGACCGCAGAGTCCCGAAATGCATCGGGCTTCACATTAATGCTATGACATAAGCTGTTATTGTAAAATTTGCAACTTCTTGTACACATTGTGGTTCGGATTGTAAACCATGACTGTAATTTGAATGTCATTTCTTTGTTAATTATCAAATTCAGCACACTGAATGATGTGTTCTATACGATTTGTTTATGAATAATAATTTGCATAAGATACAACACAACGGAGTTGTTCTTTTTGATTGAATCTGTTGTTTTTGGTTTTTACTTGAGTAAAATGTGCAGAAGATACTATACAACGGTAGTTCTAAAGTGAACAGTGCTCACTGCATTCAGGGTTTTGATCCTGTTACATTTTTGTTTCAAAACACTCATCACATCCCGGTCACATATAATCTTTTTGCCCCTTTTTCTGTTGCCATCAACTGGTAAATGACTTTATGGGTAAGGTACCATACCTAAATTGCAAATATAGTTTCTTAGCCAGTGGAGGAGCAATTTTGTCAATAGTACCTTCATAGGCAGCTTACCATAAGCACTGGGTGTACCATGAAATCAATGATTTCCTAAGGTTGTAAACTAACATACTCCAAGTTCAGGCTACTCCACAGTGCACCTCATACTCAGTTATAAAGTTACAGTAACTTTTGTTTTTTTGAGTTTTCTTTGCTAGTCCATCTAAAGATAGCTGCGTCTGCTGATCTTTCAAAAGGTGCCTGTGTTCACCACAATCTGTTCATCACACATCCTTTCAATGCCATGATCGTTAACATTACTGCCCTAATTTAATAACTTTTCCTGTATAGTCACCTCTCACAAGGTGCTTGGTACCACCCTAGATCCGATTACGCTCTCCTGGCATCGCTTTATAGTGTCATGTAATGCCCTGTATTGAATATTAACCCCTGTCATAATCGTTCTTTAGGAAAAGCCTGGTTCCTTTACTGAACTTTCTAATACCACATTAAGGGTGTGATTTCTGGCCTAGTGAGTTCAGGCTTGATCCTCATGGCCTCCACCACCTATCCTCCTATTGAAGTTATCCCTGTACCTGCGTATCCCTTCCCAGTACATGAGTTCTTGTTCGCACTCTCCTTCTCTTCTTTATTCTCTCTTTACCTTCTCCTGTCTTTTCTTCTCCTCTCTTCTCTTCTTTTCTCTCCCTACCCTCCCGCATACCCCCTCCCTCTACCCAGCAAGCTCTATGTCCCGCCACGCCACTCCCTACCCCCACTCTCCTCCTGTTGCCGCCCTATCCTATCCCTGTCCCCCCTCACTCTACCCTAGATGGCATTGGTACCATCAATTCACCCTCTCTCTCGATTACACAACTACCAACACTCTCATTAAACCCAACATATTCAAAATATGCATAATATAAAGATATTATCCCTCAATGTAAAAGGATTGAACACCCCACGAAGCGCCAGAAAAGTCTAGACTATCTCCACAAACTTAAGGGTGACCTAGTCCTTTGCAAGAAACAAAGGTCGCTATGAAGTAAGCCATCTTTCTACTGAAACAATGGGTAAATGACCTCTCCTGTGCCCCTGCCATTCAAAAAGAAAAACTGCCTCATTGCCCTTATCTCCAACTCCTCGGGGCTTCGGTTTACATCCTCGGAAGCGGATCCAGAAGGCAGATGGCTATTATCAAAAGTCCAAAAAGACAACACCGAAATCGTTGTGGTAAATATTTACGCCCCCAACAACAATCTCCCATTTTTTGGGCCAAAGTTAAATAAAAAGTTATCACTCATCCCCCTAAACTGTAGAATTATAATGGGTGGTGACTTTAACCTACTAGGGGATATTACCCTAGACTGGAACTCCACCTGCCCCTTTAGACCGAACATATCTCACTAACAAATGCTAAACCTATGCAATGTCCTCAAGCTGAAAGATGTATGAAGTTTATTTAACCCTACAAGCAAAGTCATTTTTCTCCCATCCGCACAACAGTTTTTCTCATATAGGCTACATATTAGTTGACAAGGCTCATATTCCCAACACCTCCAATACCACCATCGAACCAAGCCTAGTATCTGACTACGTTTGCATATCCCTCCCGTATGATATCTCACACTTTGCAAGCAAAACAAAAACCTGGAAAATTAATAATCTCCTCACAGAAGACTCTACATTTAGGGAAAATTTTCAATTCATAGAACTTAATAGAAAATTCAGGACCCAATTCCCCAATTCTATGGGACACCCTCAAATCCACCATCCAGGGTCACATGATCAAACTAATGTCTTGGATAAATAAACACGATAACCTCAGATTAGATAAACTAGAACAACACACAAAATCCCTAGAGAAGGACCTTAAACTAAGCCCATACAAAGCACTCTTAAATCAACTAACCAATATAAAATATGAATACAATAAAATTTAAGCAATAAAGCATACCTCGTACATTTGTGGATGAAATAAATTGGTGAAAATGGTAGCATCCTATCTTAAACAAAACTGCTGTCGATCTAGGATAACCTCCATTCCTAATGAAGAAAACACACCTTCCCAAAGGAAGAGCATATATTTGCCACTTGTTAATGCTTTTACTGCAACCTTTACTCTAAAAGCAACCAGACTCCCTACAGGACCTGCCTAAAATACCTTAACACAATCCCCATCACAAAAATAGACAACAAAATGAAATCCTCTCTAAAGAAACCCATTACACAAGATGAGATTATAAATGTGATCAAATGAATTAAAGCTGGGACGGCACCAGGGCCTGACGGCATCCCTGCCTCCTTATACCATATGTGGGGATCCTCCCTTACCACACCCTTGGAAGATCTTTTCTCCCATTTCGTATCTACAGGAACAGTCACAGGGACCGCTGAAGAAGCCACAATAATAATCTTCCCTAAAGATGGTAAGGACCCATCTGTTCCCAAGAACAACCACCCAATCTCCCTACTAAACATTGACTGCAAAATATACATGAAAATCCTCACCCTCAGAATGGAACACATCCGCCAAACAATAATACACCTGTCACTATCTGCATTTATTAAAGGAAGGTTCACCACGGGCAATATCAGACTATTCAGTCAAGTCATTGAGAAAGCCCAGTATCTGAAACAAACCTCCTGCGTGACTGCTATAGATGCCGAAAAGGCCATCGACAAGGTCTGATGGTCTTTTCTACACGCTACCATTTTTGCATTCAGTCTCAGTCCAGATCTATCTGGAATGATTCTCACACTGTTTAAAGAACCTAAGGCCAGAATTATTATTGAGGGAACCCTGTCAAACAGCTTCAAACTTCAACAAGGCCCTAGACAGGGGTGCCCCTTTTCCCCACTACTTTTTGACTCACCATGGAACCACTCCTTTACAAATTTGAGAGAATCCCTTTATTCCCGGTATCCCTTTCTCTGCTGGCCCACAAAAAGTAGCAGCAGGTGCAGATGACATTCTTCTTTTCACAACTCAGGCTGAGTCTGCCACACCAAACACCATATCAACTGTCAAAGATTATGCCCATGTCTCAGGTTACACTCTCAACAAGGACAAAACAGAGGTCCTGCCCCTGAATGTCCACTGCCATAGCTCATTTAACGAGGGCTACAGTTTCAAATGGTCTCCACACAAAATAAAATGCCTAGGCATTTGGTTTAGCCAAAACCTTGAGAATCCTTTGACTACAACGAAAAAACAACCCTATCTGAAATTAAAGATATACTATATAAATGGTCATCCAGATTCCTCACTTGTTGGAGACCTATAGCAACCATCAAAATGATGTGTCCAGTCACCAACGTCTTAATTAGCATGTCACCATCCACATGTCGGACACCTTTTTTACCAAAATAGATCTCTTACTTAATGATTTTTTTTGCCAATAAAAAAAACGAGATGATTCTGTCAGTTGAAAGTACCTTCTTGCTGTAATAAAAAGGGTGTTCATTTGGTTTGGAGGCACAAGGACCTATTTGCTAGCTGGTGTATTATTATGTTTAGACCAACCAAGCCTTACGCACAACTATCACAACTACCCTTAAGTCAATCTTAAAAGCTAATCAAGGGCCAATAGCTTCAAGTCTCTTTACTATTGAATTAACAATCAAATGGAGCCCATATTCTGGCAGACAGGCAATTATAAGACAAAACTACAACTAAAAAGCCAGGAAAGGTGAACTCTGGAGCTGGTTGCTACAACACTCTTTAAGGATATCACCGTAGCAGAGAACCAGCCCATTCAATCCAGTCTGATGCTGCTCCAACTTCGCTTTTGCTGCTCTCGTGGAATGTTGCAGCCCTGCAAGGCTATTTTCAGATGAAGATACCTAATCCTTTTTGCTTTGCAAAGACATAATATGTATACAGAAATCATGGTGCGATGCCCCATTCCTTGTTTAGGGTTTTGCAGTTACCACATAAACGTTAGTAATGCAAAGGGCAGAGGGGCATAGTCAAGGGCGGCTTGTGCATCTGTGCATCAAACACCCTCAACTGCACATTAAACACAATTGATCTAGCTTTTGACAACCTGCAGGCACTACAGCTCATGTGGTAAGGCCCAAATGGGTGGGGACTTGCATTTGTTTCTCCTAATGAATATATATTGTTAGCCTACTAATAAGTCTAAATAAAACAATACACAAATTCTGGTTTCGTCATTAAACTTACTCCTTGAGCACAACAGGCAACTGTGTACTATATGAACTGGAGGCCTGATTCACAAAGGTAAAGTTAGACAAAAGTCTAACTTTATGACTTTTAGTACCCACAAAGGGCATTTACTACTCGTAAATGCCCTTTGTGAATACCGAAAGTCAAACTTTCGTCTAACTTTACCTTTGTGAATCGGGCCCTGGATGTTTAAGTTGGCTTACAATTTAATAGCTGAGCTTTCCTTTGAGTACACAGACTCCATACGGGACATCCCGGGTTGTTGCCATCCTTAGCAGTGTGGCGCAGGGCTACAATCTGCTGAGTTCTTTACATTCTGTTATCCCTGCGTCTTCTGGATGGCAGGATCTTAACAAACAGGCCCATGGACTACACAAACTGCTCAAACCAACGTAACAAGGTACTAAATTACATGATTGTGTCTGCACAGTACTTTAGCTTTTTTAGTGTTAGAAATGATATCAAGAATAGAGAGGGGTCAAGCTGTTCAACTACTATAATTACCACATCACCCATAAAGATATCAAAATCTCCGAGCAATTGGAGAAGTCAATGACTACCACCACGAGGCCTAATATAAATTCAGACAAATAAAAATAATGCCTTATTGCATAGGGCTCCTCAGTCTGATGCAGACCCCTCTGAAGCAGGGGTCCTCTCTCTTGGGCACACGTCACAAAGGTATTGCCTAGCACCAACTGCAAGCCGATCACCACCAGACCTTCACCTAGGGGCAAATCACATAAAAGTTGGTATATATAGATACTGGCACAACAGAAAAGTATATAAATAGCAATTTAAGGAGAACTAGAAATCTCACATTTAATTCTGCTCTAGCAGGAGTGGCCAGAACCTTAAGGAAATAATACATCAGGTTTGCAAAGCCCAGAGGTTCCATACAGAGAACCAGTAGTTAAGAATAACTCAAATCTGTAGGTCTGGGGCCTAAAAACATTCTGCCAATTTGTAAACCACCTCAGCACCCAACACTTAAATGAGCTGGGCAACTGGATTACTGAAGAAAGCTGGACTAGTCACATTGTAATGTTATAAGTGAATCCATTTCAATTCATAATAACTTTCGTCGGCACCGAGAGCACAAAAGTTTGACAAACAGACAATACATTTTAAAAAGTTATAAAAGATCCATATTACTAAGATAAAATCACAATTAAAACTAAATGCATCATCGATCATAAAATGTCATATTGGTTAAAATTAAACTGTACAAAATATTTCTTCTCCCCATCCAATTACTATGATTCATAACGTTTCCTGATAACCATTGCAGTTTTGATAAAGTTTGACACTGCGCTACAAATAACAGAGTTAATCAGCGATTGCAGATATCTGAACCCCTCATCATATGTACATGGACGAATATTCCTTAGTAGGGGTGCCAAAAATCTTCTCCTCGGTTCCTAGTAAAGTGCACAGAAAAGGATAAAGTGCAGGGTGCTCTGGGTTGCCTTATTGTCACAAGGACAGAGAGTGAGATTGTCCATCCACCCAGAATATCTGGGAAATGCCACTTGAAAGTGCAGAGTGCCTAAGCGGAATCTTGTTAAAAGGAAATGTGTCTGAATATTCGTAGTGAAGGATAGGTAAAATTGCTGTTTAGGCGTAAAAAAGCAGCTAGGACCTGACGCCTCCAATTGAGTATGACGCAAGGTTGCCCAGGTTTGGTACGCCTCTTTTATAATAACCTTAGCGTTTGTAGGCATACTCATCGGGGTGTCAAAGTACTCGCCCAAACCAATCTCAAATAACTATCCCTCACAAAATGAAGCCAGGGGATCTTCAAAGACTTATCCAAGTTAATACAATCTTCAATAACCTCCCTGGAAAACAGTAATTCTTCAGACACCCATATTTTGGTCCATAAAAACAGGGGGGCGGTGCCAATGCGGTCTTCTACATATTCCATCCCCAGTTCTTGGTGGGCGAAAGAAGTGGCAGAGCTATTTGGAATCATCAATAAGCGTTTTATCAACTTATTTTCCACCACTTGTAACAGGCGATTTTTTTGGTAGCCCCACACACCCGCCCCGTAAGACACAACCGATAAACATTTTGCTTTGTATAAAGTAACAAGCTTTGTATAAAGTTAACGGTATCGAATGCACTGGACAAGTCCATGAAGGCAAGGTGGATGAAACCCCCTTTTGCCCTCATGTACTTGCCCATAATCAGGGACAAATTTAGGCATTGCTCCGTAGTGCCCAAACCCCTTCGGAAACCATATTGGGTTTTCGAGATAATCCCCTTATTGGTTGCCCAGGTCTCTAGTCGAGCAAGAATTACCCTGCCCAGAATCCTTGACGGTGGCGTCGATAAGGGAAATTGGCCTGTAACAGGCAGGGTCATTTCTATTCCCTTTTTTAAACACAGGTACAACTATGGCCTCTTTCCAGGATGCTGGGATTGCACCAATCACAACTGATTTAAAAACATTAGTCAGCAGGGGTGCCCAAAGATTAGTGTTTAATTTAAATAGGTCTAAAGGTACTCCGTCTGGACCTGGGGCCTTCTTACAAATTCCTTTCGCTAGAGCTTCTTCAACCTCTGCCACTGTAAATGAGGCACTGAGCTCAACGGCTTGTGCTAGATCTACGGTGAGCTCCTCATTGCACACTGTCAGCTCCCTACCACTTGGGTTAAAAATGGTCGCGAAATGGGATTCCCAAATGTCTCCCAGAATCATTGAGTCCATCTTTTTCACTTCCTCAGTGAATTGAGGTCGATTAATAATGGCCCAAATACTTTTGCTGTCTTTGAGAGCACTTGCTCTCTCCAAATCCTCCGATGCTAAGTGCCTCAACTGCTCTTTTCTTTTGTTGATGGTACTTTTGTATAATCGTCTAGCACATTTGATTTGTTCTCCATTGCGGGGGATAGATTGGAGGGCAATTTTTAGATTCTTGTGGGCTCTAGAGCATTTGGCATTAAACCACTGTGTCTCTAGGTGCTGCTTAGTGAATCGTTTAGCCGGGTGGCAGTCTTCTTTTGCCCAACCCCTTCCTCAACAACTTTTTGCTCTAGCCTCTTGTGAGCATTATTAAGTATTATAAATCAGATGGCGCTGGAGAACATCCTCTTCATATATGATACTGACTTTTGCATCTCCAGTCTATTGACACTTTATAGTACTTTACTTGAATGTCAGATAGTGCTGCCTTCTTGGCAAGGCTCCATACTGCACACAATACATGAAAAATTCACCCGTCATTAGCATCAAACAACAAAATGATTGTATTACTTGATGCAGATGCAAAAATACTTACAAGACAACTTGAGTCTTGGACTGAATTAAATAATCTAATCCCAGTGACACAAACAACAAGACGTCTGAACAGCAATACGTCTGATAATACCCTTGCCTTATCTATGCTAACCAACAGTGAAAATCAAAAAATGCAATCTGTTTGTGTGCTTTATATTATTTCTCATGGCTTTTGACAGAAAAAGAGGCACCATAAGAAAGAGAAAGAAGCGCCATACTTTGATAGAAGCTAGCAAGATAGGACATTTCCCCATCACTACTGAGAGCAAAGATCTGGTAAGAAGAAAACTGGCAAAAGATTCATCAACCTTCTACTGGCTTTAGCCAGAAGAAGCACAGCAATGATGACGAAGTAAGGCGTAGCACCTGGTGTTGCAGCAACCATAATCCTTGTCAGGGGTGAACC
Organism: Calotriton arnoldi; assembly: GCA_963921515.1. Lineage (NCBI taxonomy): Eukaryota > Metazoa > Chordata > Amphibia > Caudata > Salamandridae > Calotriton > Calotriton arnoldi. The sequence continues at coordinate 506,565 of CAWUFW010005582.1, read as the reverse complement.
ACAACAACCACTAAATTAACCTGTTCTTAACCATCCGGTAGCTGGCCACAAAAGCAGCCAGACTTAACATAGATGCAAGATGTAAAATATTTATGCAGCAATTAAACAGTTATAAATTGAAGACACAGCATAAGAAAAATCCCACACTAATTTCGAAAAATAGAGTAAAATGTAATAAATAATTTTACAACAAAACAATAAAAATCCAATCAGTAGAACCGGAGGTACGCAATTTCATATATTTAAATTGGTACTGCACCAAAAAGCTCAAAGCCCACTCGCGGTCATGTCGTCGTGCTACACTGGGGTAAAGTTACAAGTTCAGGCAGACCGGGATGAAGTGTAGACTGGATACAGGGGTCAGGTTAGTCCCACTGAAAAAGTTCGCTTCTCAAAGACCACCACATTGAGTCCAGTTCACCATGGAGGAGGCCGCAAGAAGCACGGAGAGTTTCGTGGATGGTCGTCACTGTAGTGCGAAGAGCCACCAGGGCATCACGGGGGGGTCTTCGCTGTAGCACAAAGATCCTGTCAGGCATTGTGGACAGTCTTTGCTAGAGCTTCGCTCTAGCATAAAGTGCAGCTCTAATGTTGCCAGTCATCGCTGTACTGCAAAGAGTTGGGTTCACCGGAGCTTCGCATTGGTGGTCAGCATAGGTGGCATGATTTTGGTGTGAACGGGCCAGTTCATGGTCATGAAGAGCCCAAAACTTCAAGATTTCTCCTTTCTCTTCCAGGAGGAGCTCAAATGATGCCAAACCAAGGGTCCAGGACCTTGGAGGCACCTCTTTGGGATCAGGAATTGACTTCAGCAGAGGCCAGAGAGGCTCAGGAAGGTCCTGTTGCGGGACGTGTCCACAGACCCCCTGGAACCCGAGCACCTATCTCCGACTCCATCACCGACATCATCACCCCGCAAGCCATCACCTCCACCGACTACACCTTGCTGGGAGACCTCATCTTCCACCTCGACAACTGCCAAGATCCCAACTCCACCTCCCTCCTGGACAACCTCCACAGCATTGGACTCAAACAGATCGTGCCAGAACCAATGCACTAAGCTGGACACACCCTCGACCCCATCTTCAAAGCAGGAAACTCCATCACCTTCAGCCACACCTCTGAACTCCCATGGACGGACCATCAAAACAAACATCTCCCGCAGACGTCCTCACCAGCTCCAGCGCTGGAATTGGAACAAGATCTCCGACAACCAGCTCGCAACCTCCCTCAGCAGCTCTGCCCCCACCGCCACAGACGACGACCCTACCACCGCCGCCCGTACCCTACACAACTGGATCACCGACTGCGTCAACACCATTGGCCCCCTCAAGAAAACTTCTAACCCACACGTCAAGAAAGCCAGCTGGTTCTCCACTGAACTCAGAGAACCTAGATGAACCTGCAGACGCCTCGAAAAGCTATAGAGGAACTCCAAAACCCCAGCAGACCTCGAGAACTTCAAAGCAGCCACCACCACGCACCACAAACTCATCAGATACTCAAGGAAGAAAGCACTCCAGGACAGAATCTCTACCCATGCACACAACAGCAAGGAACTCTTCGGCATCATCAAAGAGTTCGCCCAACCCAACAGTGAGACTGCTGACATCCCACCCGCCCAGGACCTCTGCGACAGACTCAGCGCCTTCTTCCATCACAAAATCAAGAACATCTATGACAACCAGAAGACAACAATATTCACGAAGACCCCACACCCTCTGTTCCCTACACCACGCAGCCAACACTGGACAGCTGGACCCCCCTCAGCATCGAAGACACCCTAAAGACTATGAAGACAACCCACTCCGGGGGCCCCCACAGACCCCTGCCCCCACCACATTTACCACAGAGCCACAGACTTCATCGCCCCCGAGCTTCAACGAATCATCAACCCCTCCTTCGAGACCTTCTCCTTCCCCAACGACTGGAAACACACCGAGATCAACCCTCTTCTGAAAATACCCTTGGCAGGCCCCACCGACCTCAAGAATTTCAGACCGATCTCCTTACTCCTGTATCCAGTGAAAGTCATGGAAAAAGCTGTCAACAGTCAACTCGCCTCCTTCATAGAAGAAAACAACATCCTCGATTCCTCACAATCAGGCTTCAGGAAGAATCACAGCACCGAAACTACCATTCTCGCTGTGACAGACGACATCTGCTCCCTCCTTGACAGAGGAGAGACTGTGGCCCTCATCCTCCTGGACCTCTCCGCTGCCTTCGACACAGTCTCACACCGAAACCTTAGCCCGCAGACTCCACGACGCAGGAATCCGGAACAAGGCCCTCGGCTGGATCTGCACATTCCTCTCCGGCAGAACGCAGCTCCCTCCTTTCCTCTCAGAACCCACACCGACCACCTGTGGAGTCCCCCAAGGATCCTCCATCAGCCCCACCCTGCTCAACGTCTACATGGCCCCACTAGCATCCATCGCCAGATCCCACGGACTCAACATCGTATCGTAAGCAGACGATACTCAACTCATCCTCTCCCTATCCAACGAACCCAACATCTCCAAACACTACTTTCAAGGAGGAATGGAAGCAGTCGCCAGGTGGATGAAGAACAGCTGTCTACAACTCAACACGGAGAAAACCGAAGTACTCATCATGGGCCCACACCCCTACACCTAGAATGACACCTGGAGGCCCCCCACCCTCGGGAACCCTCCCTCCCCCACGGACCACGCACACAACCTCGGAATAATCATAGACTCCGAACTCAAAATGATCCATCAGATCAACAATGTCACGTCTTCCTGCTACGACACCCTCCACCTGCTCCGAAAGACCTTCAACTCAATTCCCCTTGAACACAGGAAAACCGTCACCCATGCCCTCATCAGCAGCAGACTGGACTACGGCAAAGCACTCTACACCGAGATCAACAAGAACCTCACCCGCGAACTCCTGAATGTACAGAACGCCGCGGTCAGACTAGTCCTCAACCTACCGCGCCACTGCCACATCAGCCAACACCCACGGTCACTACACTGGCTCCCCCTCTAGAAGAGAATAACCTTCAAGCTTCTCACCCACGCCCACAAAGCCCTCCACAACACCGGACCCGCCTACATGAACCATGGCCTCTCGTTCCACGCACCCCAAAGATCCCTCCACTCAGCCCAGCTCTCACTTGCGATGGTACCACACATCAAGAAGACCAGAATAGGAGGACGCTCCTTCTCCATCCTCGCGGCCAAGGCATTGATCACCCTCCCTCTCCACCTCCGACAGACACCAACACTCCCCAAGTTCTTGAAGGACCTCAAGATCTGCCTCTTTGACGAATCACCATGAACATCCAGGAGCTGCGTGCCCCCCTCCCCCCTTAGCGCCTTGCGACCCCTTCGGGTGAGTAGCTGCGCTTCACAAACCCACTGATTGATTGATTGACCAGACAGGTCCAGTGCATCAGGTCTGCTGGGCAGTTGCAGGGAGGCCTCTGAAGCTTGTTATTTTCCAATAGCTCTGAACAGGTGGTCAGTCAGCTGACCCTTGGAGTTGCTTCAGGTAGCCTGAGATTAAGGGAACAGGACCAGTCTTCCTTCTCAGACAGCAGGGCATGCCTCCAGCAGCAGGACAGTCCTCTGGTTGCAGGACAGGTCTCCTTCATTGCCAATATGTTATTTATTTAAGAGTTTTATATAGTACACCTTCACCTCAAGTAGTATTAGGGCCATTTACAGTAAACCTAAATGTAAATATTACGACAGCAGATAAAAACCTATAAAGGAGGGTAGAATAAACATGGTAGCAGCTGTTTTAGAGCATATTTTGATACTGTTAGTAACTTCTAACAATTGGGCCTTAAACTTTAAGTAGAGTGCCCCACATCAGAAGACAGCTAAGTTACAGAAGCATCCTTTCTTAAAGTAAAATTATTAAATAGTCACTAGCTAGGAAAGATGGGGATATATAATGTATTGTTGATTTAAATGTAGTGGAGAGTACATTAATTCAGGTAAAAGTGGAAGAGGTGTATTTTTAGGGGTTTGCTAATGATGAGAAGGAAGGGTTTGATTATAGCATCAAAGGGAGAGAGTTCTCAGCTGCGTTTGCAGCATTAGAGATGTGATGATTCTGTGCATGGGCTTTGAGAGGAGTTCATTTAGATTGTATGAAATTTCATATTTTGATGTCTCTGTGGCTGCCTGAGATGATGATGAGGTTGGCCAGGTGTGAGGGTTCCTTCAGTTGTAAGGATCACAGGTGAGGCAGTCTAATCAGATATTGGTTCTTGTTAGTAATGGTAATCAATATAGGTCACATATTATTGGTGTGATATGGTCGATTGTTTCACAGTCGGTGGATCTAGTTGTGAAGTGTAGTATTACTTTGAGCAGTTCAAGAGAGGATTGTTGAGCACCCTCTAAGATGGCATTTCTGAAGTCAGATCTTAATAAGATAAGACCTTACACTGAAGAAGTTCTTCATTTTCTCAGTAAGTGGAGAAAGACATTGAACAAAGACTTAGGTAATTGATTAATATATGTCATGAGGGTGATGTTTTGGTATAGAGTACAAACCATTGATTTTACAGAAGAAGAAAGTGATAGTGAAAAGCTTTCAGTTGTCAGTATGTTTAATAGAGAATATTTTAATTTGTACCTGTGTTTGGGTGAGATAAGTAGGAATTTGTTTGGTGTGAGTTTAGCATAAGGAAATCATCTGACATCCAGGAATGGAGTTTACGTAGACATGACTGGAGATTGGGGATGTTTTCCAGAGCATAAAGAAGAATGGAGATGACGGTATCTTCAATGATTAAGTTCAGAGGTTTCAAATAAAGGCTGAAAAAGCAAGGGCTGTGTACAAACCTTGAAGTACATTATACAACACTTCAATCATTCCTAAAACTAAAGTTCTCCATCTTCACCGCTTTAAAGAGAACGCGTACTTTTAGTGCTGTGTTCACGAGATCAGGATCAATGGACAGAATGTGAACTGAGTGGACCTAGCCAGTCTATGTGAGGTTCTGCCAGCTGGTCCAAGGCGATGTCCAAAACGGGTTTCACAGCTTCAGAGTAGATCAATGTGACCTTTTTAAGACATGGACACAAAAAAAAGAAAAGTCTTGAAGCGGAAGAATCTGACTTCCAAGATCAAGTCTATATCATTTACAAATTTGGATTTTTGTCAATTTCGTCTCATGTTGTGCTTTTCTCAGAGCAAAGTGTGCTCCGATAGAAGCATGTCACAGTCCAAAGATGGTTCCATAGCCTTTGATCAGTTTGGTAGGAGCTCAGAGTGAAAAATCTTTATAAAGTTTAAAACGCTATGAGTGACACCATGCACTGGTAGAGGCCAAAGAAGGTGTGGATTACTCTAATAAGGTCGTAACTCTCTTCCTGCCATAATAATTAAGTTGTGCAATTCAAATTTTGCAGGTCAGGCTTTATGAATTTTGTTTTTACTAGTAGCACATCACTTTTTCCTAGCACCAGTGCACTTACAACAACTTCCAAATCTTTCTGGATCCTGAAGGCAACAGCTCAAGGACTCAGATACGCTCTCCTGCTGGTCAATCCAAAGGACTCTCTGAGCTGAGCTGGTGACTCCTTGGTTCCCTTATGGCTTGCGTTAACATGTACTACAGCCAGCAAGCACCGCTTCTTTAGAGCTCTAACAAACTTGGTCTCAAGGCATGAAAGTCTTATGATTCATTTGACAGACAAAAGATACTTTTATTACCCTAGACAGTATCAGAGTATAGCTTGGTGGAGATTCCAAGCCCAAAAACCACACTATTGTGTGATGTATGGGCACTGGTCTTCCTTAGCCTCTTGTAACACTTAGTGTAAGTCAAAAATTGCCACCATCAGAATTCAAGGATTACTGCTCCCTGATCATTCAAACACACTACAAACAGTCCTCTGGCCAGCCACTAATATAAGTTCAGATTCAGCAAATATATAGGGGTCCCTATCAATATTATACTGTTTTTCCATTTGTATCTACTTGCAACTCTAAGTTTCCATCTCTGTTAAAAACTGAAGTGTAGGCTGTTTGGGATATGAGACCTAGTCAAGCAAAAACCACAGTCCTAGTCAGGGTAAGAAGCAGGTAACCCTAAATTAACCTGGGCTCACCCTCTGGTAGCTTGGCATAGAGCGGTCAGCCTTAACTTTAGAGGCAATGTGTAAAGTATTTGTGCAACACTTCAAAAAGTAAATCAGTGAAAATACCACACGAAAAGATTCAACACCAGGTTATAAAAATAGAACTTAATTTAATAAATAAAACAAGACCAAAATGACAAAAATCCAATAGATAGAACTCGAGATACTGAATTTCAAAGGTTTTAGGTAAAAATAGCACCCAGAAACAAAAAGCGCTATTCAAGATATCTGTTTGCACCGGACCGAGACAAAGTCAAAAGTTCTGGCCGACCATGAAGGAGGGCCTGCTCGATACAGGTAGTCAGTAGGGCCCACTAAACAAAAGTACCTTAATCATGGGTGCTTCAATGTCGAGAATGCATTGATGCCAATCCACGCAGCGGTGGCGGGACGCTGGTTCTGATCCGTGCAGCAGCGATGATGTGTCGGCTCCAATGAGTGGTGAGCTGCGATGCAGAGGTTCATCGTTATCGTCAAGGCTGCTGCCAACTGAGATGTGAAGACCTTGCACCGGGAACAGAGTAGCGCAGTGGTGGTTCCGAGGGCGATACATTGGGTCCGATTTGTGCAGCAGCGGGTATGCTTCAGTTCGATGGGGGGTGCATCAGTTGCACTGAAACAAGTACCTTAGGGCACCTTCCAAGAGTTTGGGACTGGGGTGTCACAATGTGGCAAGGCAGACTCACAGATGGCAGAGTCCAGGTACAGTAGCAGGGGGGTTGGAAGTCTTTTATGTCCCTGAGACTTCAGATCAGGAGGCCAGCCAGCTAGCCACTGGAGTCACTCTGGGTTCAAGTGATGCAGGTCTTTCCTTCACACTCATGCAGGGGAACAGCAGGCAGCAGGGCAGCACAGCAAGGCAGGTGTCCTGCAAAGCAGCAGTCCAGCAGAGTGGCAGTCCTTCACAGCACAGAAAACCTTCTTCGTGGCAGAGATTTCACAGGTCCAGACGTGTACTGAAGTGGTGGTTTCAGGGGTCCAGTACTCATACTCAGTTGTTCCTTTGAAGTGGGGGAGACTTCAAAGACATGCCTTTGAAGTGCACAGAAGTCCTCCCTTCCGTCTCTGGCTCCAGACTCTCTACAGGGGGGGTATGCAGCCCGTTATGTGGGGACAGGACACAGCCTATTCAGGTGTAAGTGAGTCTGGGTCCACCTCATCCCTCCTGTCCTCCCAGGATGACCCATCAAGTCAAACCTAAGCTCCCATTGTGTGTGGCTGGCTTTTTAGGGGGAGTACACAAACCACAGATGTCACCCACCCCATACACATGATCAGAGACAGGCAGCAGGCAACAAATGGCTAAATTAAGAAAATTCCAACTTTCTAAAAGTGGCATTTTCAGACTAGTTTTTTAAGAACTGACTTCATCATAATTTAGGATTTTAAATTAGGATTCGAGAGACACTAGATTTGGGAATCTTATCTCTTTCAAATTAGAAATTACATGAATGAAATGTAATAAGGTAATCTCAATGTTATCCTTTGGGAGAGATATGTCTTGCAGTAGTGAAAAACAACTTTGCGAGTTTTTCACTATCAGGACATGTAAAACTTAAAACTACATGTCCTGCCTGTTAAATACAGTGCACGCTGCCCTCTGTGTTGTCCTGGGCCTACCTTATGGGTGAATTATTTGTATAAATATGGAAGGTTTGGGCCTGGCAAAAGGTTTTTCTTGCCAGGTCAACATGGCAGGGTAAACTGCACACACAGGCTCTGCAATGGCAGGCCTGAGACATGGTTAAAGGACTACTGAAGTGGGTGGCACAATCAGTGCTGCAGACCCACTAGTAGCATTTAATTAACAGGTCCTGGGTACATGGAGTACCACTTTACTAGGGAATTATAAGTAAATTAAATATGCCAATTGGGTAAAGCCAATGTTACCATGTTTTAGGGACACAGAACATGCACTTTAGCACTGGTTGGCAGTGGTAAAGTGCTCAGAGTTCTAAGGCCCAAAAAACAAGGTCAGAAAAAATGGAGGAGGAAGGCAAAGGGTTTGAGGGTGACCTTGCAAAAAGGGCCATTTCCAACACCATCTGATTCCAAAAAAGCCTCCAAAGTGTACTCCGACTGATTTTGCACAAGAAAATCTAAACAATATTTCCAGTGTGTTGGGCACTAGCTAGGGGAACCAGGGATTCTATACCAAGAGGACACCGGCTTTCCAGTCCTGGGATTCAAATCAACAGATCTGCGCACTCAGAATAATGTAGTCTCAGTTTACATCAAAAAGTCAATTGAGTTGTTAAAAACAAAAACCAGAAACAGAAAAGTCCACGATTGGAAAAGGGGTGAAAGTAAATCTCCTGGTTGTGTAGAACTAGTCGATTAGAAATGTTATTGTTCGCAAGGTTTTTGTATTTTTTCGGCATAACATCAGTTTGTTCCTGTTTTCGTTTTCTCAAGGTCACGAAGAAATGGCTCAATGGAGATAAATAACTACACCGTCATCAGTGAGTTCATTATTCTGGGACTTTCTGATCTCCCAAATGTACAGCTCCTTCTGTTTATTGTGGTTTTTTTAACGTACATTGGAGCTATCCTAGGAAACTCTATCATTATTTTTGTGGTGTGCGCTGAACCTCGCCTACAGAGGCCCATGTACTTCTTCCTCGTCAACTTATCTTTCATGGAAATTTGTAGCATATCAGTAACAGTCCCTAAAATGCTACACATGCTCTTGTTTCACATAAAAGTTATTTCATTTTGTGCTTGCATCACTCAAATGTACCTTTTCTTGCTCTTCACCGTTGTGGAGTTGTATCTTCTGTCTGCCATGGCTTATGACAGGTACGTGGCGATCTGTAACCCGTTGCATTACACAGTCATGATGAACAAGACGGCCTGCCTGGTGCTAGCAGTTGGAAGCTGGATTATGGGTTGTGTAGTACCTTTAACCCACACCATCCTTTTATCGCAAGCAACTTTCTGTGGAACTAGAACAATTAATCATTTTTTCTGTGATCTGTCTGCATTAATGAAGACATCTTGTTCTGACACTGCCCGTATTGATACAATCAGTTATATCTATGGTACAATATTTGGGCTCAGCCCCTTCCTGTTGACGCTCACTTCCTATACGTTTATCATCAACACCATACTGAGGATACGTTCCACAGCTGGGAAACGCAAGGCCTTCACCACCTGCTCCTCCCATCTCATGGTCGTAGTTTTGTTCTGTTCGTCCATCCTGGGCATCTACATGCAGCCAACTTCGAAATTTTCCATGGACAAAAACAAGCTCGCCAGCGTTGTGTATCTTAATGCTATCCCTCTATTGAATCCACTCATCTATGGTTTACGAAACAAAGAAGTGAAAAAAGCCTTGTTAAACTCCTCCTGGAAGCCAAAAGGTGCCTTTCTTTTAAGACAGATAAAACCCACCACTTAGCTTCATGAAACATTCTGCAAAGAGATAATGATTAGACATTTGCAACTAACTGACTCTTTTGAACTGGTTCCCATTAAAATGTATATGAATACGTATTTGTAAATTGTATTAAATTTCAGTTAATATGAGTTTCCTATACAGGCAACACAAAACAAGTTCAGATCAGAGGCGCCTGGATATTGAAATAAAAATTGTGTCAGTCATTCACCTCAGTCATGTACATCGATGGGATGATTTCATGACCTATTACAACAATGTAGACTTATTTTCCATCTCAGTTTTTGTTTCATACTACCACATATTACTTACAATGTCTGCCCCAGAAAGTTTTAACTCTTGATTTGGCCCAACAATTCTGCAGAGGAATGCCATTTTACTCCTGAGTATTCCAGTGGCGGCTGACACAAACAAAGGGTGGCTGGACAGGTGGAGGAAGCGAGGTTTAGGGAGCTCTCGGGGGCGCGGGGAGTTTTGATTATAATTTTTTAAAAATGGAACTTACCTTAAACTGCGGGCTGCCTTCAAGTCGCGCCTCCATGTGCTCTTCCTGGTCCCAGCAGACACTGGGACAGACTCCCTGTGCAATCCCAATGCTGGTCTCATGTTATGAGAGCAGCGCAGGGATTGGCCTGTGTGGACTGAAAAGACGCTCCTCTAAGGACAGGGAGTCTGTGCAGTTTCTCCAGCCCAGCTGTACAATACAGCCTGGTTGGAGAAACCTAAGTGCGCATGTGTGTTTGGCCAGCATGAGAGAGCCAGCCAAACACACATGCACACTTAGATAGTGCACATAGCACTCCTCCTCACCCCTCCCATCCCCCGGCCTGCCCCTCCCTGCACACGCTGGTTCAGAGGGGGCAAATGAAAAATATAAAGATGATAGAACATTATTTTATTTTTCACCTGCTGTCTCAGAGCCAGTGGGGCGACACGTCTCCGCCATTGCGGAGGAGCCGCCCCTGAAGTATTCCCTTGTAAGTCTTATCGCATGATCTCTTGAACTACAACCCAACTCCAATGAAAAATGCTCAGTGTATTAACAAGCCTGAAATAGTGATATTTCCCTGATTCACTTTTTCTTCTCCTCTTGCAGACTAAGCAGAAATGAGTGCTAGTATCTCAGTTAAGATTCTGCAAAACAGTGGTATTTCTTCACTGAAATGTCCCTACCCGCTCTTTATTTTCTTAAGACATATACTTTAGAACAAAGGTCACTAGTTCAGTTAAAGCCAGTGATATACACATTGACAACACAATTTTCTTTTTTTGCTGCTTACGCCTCTTTGTGTACAACCTTATGGTTCACAGAGTACTCTGCGGCATCACATGTGCTTCACTGTCCAGAACAGCACACACAGTGTCGCCTAGGTGGCCTTCAATGTGAGGTAAGCTAGGCAATTGCAGCATATGATTTCTGAAACGGTTTGCAAGCATTCACAATGTTGTCTCAGTGTGTAAACCTGGGAGATGGAGTGGCCGAGTGGGGTGACTTGTCAGTCATTTTCTTCAGTGAGAGCCTGTCCTTACCGCTCAGCGGTTGTACAGGCAGTCGATCCCTGCAGAAGTGTGAAACAACAAGAACCCTTCAACAAGGGCTGAAATACACAGCATGCCACCCAGGAACCTGGGTGCAGGTCAGGGACACTACTGGTTCATTAAGGGAGGGGATAATCAATTCATCAGAGTGGCCCATAGTGTCTAGGGCACAGTGTCAGTGTCACATTAGCTGGTGGGGCATCTCTGAAGGGCTCTACTCACTGTGCTTAGTGTGGTTGGAGAGATCACTCCTGGTTATGGACCTCTGATGCCACTGTGTTAAGTCACACCTCAGGGCAGTACAGTGCACTTTGATGTTTGGGAGAAAGAAATGGAACAAGCCTCATGATGATGTTTTAACTCTCTATGCCTACCCACTGCCAGGGTTGCGTTTGTCCTGACCATCTAGAGAGGGGCTCCGTTCTCCACAATTTGATCAGCTGGTCCTGGTTGTCTGTTTCTGATTCAGGCAATGTTTTTGCACGACATGGCTCTGCCGCCTCTATTCTTAGAATGCAATAACAATCTTTTTTCCCTAAGTCCTAAAGATATATTCTCCACTCTATTAGAGGAGACTGGCAGGGTTTCCTGGCTGCAGTTTCATTCTTTCTTATGTGTACAGAGCTCTAATCAAGGCAAAAGGTGAACCCTGAATGAGCCAAAGAGTTTAGCTAAGAATCAGACACATAGACTGTTGGGCTACAACCATCCAATCACTCAGATTTAAGGTTGTCCCCAAAGGTCTGGAGGGAATTTCCTGGAGGTGTGATGCAGCTCCATTGCAACCAGGCCCAATGGTGAATTCTTATTATGATTTTAAAATTTGGAACTAGACAAGCTCTGTTCAGTCAGGGTTGGCCCTGAGTCCTGGCTTCCTGGCCAGAGCAGGGCAGAGGATTCTACAGATGGGCAGGCGCCCCTTCTTTTTGCATATGTCTGTGATTTCAGTCATGCTCTTGTCCATAGTTCTCTCACGTGTTGCACCTTTCAGTCCGTAGGGTGACCTGCCCAGGTTGACTTGGTCCACGGAGGAGGAACACAAAGGGTCAATCCTGCTTCATTAAAGTTTACGTTATTTCAAACCAGACATATATTTTACAATGGATTTGGCAGGGATGTGCGGATAGAGGAGAGCAGAGCAGTTAGACATGGAGAGGCAGCACTGACTACCATATTCTTATGAAGCACCCTACAACCTTTAGGGCAACATATTTAGAGGAGTATCTCACTCATGGGTTCCCCATCCCTCACGTATTAAAACACTACCCTTGCACACCTGTAACACCAATGGAGAATTCAGAGCCTGAGTCATAACAGACTAACATGATATACCCCCAGTAAATTGTATGAAAATATATTACCAACAAAAATAATGGCAAAATATATATAGTACACAAATACAGACTTTAAATTATTTGTATGTAAAGTTAAAACTATTGACTACAAAATTATAGAAGATTATAATCTGGAAGTAGATTGGATTTTAAACATTATACATAATATTAACTCTAAAGTATCCACTAACTTTAAAAATACTTACAAATATTACATTACATTTAAAATCATGATATTATATTGTCAAATTTGTATATAAATGTATAACTTCAAAGAAAATATTATATACTTAAAAATAATCTAATAACAACATAATATTCTAAAACATAAAACTATTATTTAAACATAAATAAAAAGAACATACTAATAATTAATTGTAATTGCAAACACTAGATATTAAAAACTTTAAAAGTATATATAATAACATTAAATTTCAAATACTATATATTAAAAACTTTAAAAGCATATACAATAACATTAAAATAAACAAAAAAATAATAAAATATTAATACTACAGAAAATAATAAATACAATGTACATTATAATAACTTTTAAAATAAAAAATATATTACAATAATTTAAAAAAATCACATAAAAGGATAGTCTTGGAGTGGTAAAATTCAGCTCTCCCATTCAAACCAGACCAACAGAGTAGAAAATGTTGGCCTTTGAAGAGGTCAGATTTACCATTACAACTCCAATGTAAGCAACAGTAGGGAAAGTGTTGGACCTTGAAATGGTCAGATTTTCTATTTGATCTCTGATGTAAGCAACAGTAGGGAAATTGCTGGACTTTGGAGGAGTCAGATTTACTATCCCTACTCCCACATGATTAATAGTAGGAAAAGTATTGGACTTTGGAGGGGTCAGATTATCTGTTCCAAGTCCAACAAAAGCAACAGTAGGGAATGTGCTGTATTTTGGATGGATCATATTTACTATTCCCACTATAACCACTAAAACACAATTTTTTTAATTTTTTTATTTTCAATAGCCATTAGTATGACAAAGTACAAAACTGAAGAAACAAAGAGAAAAACGTGAGTTTCACACACATGTAAGAAATGATCACATGATTCTAAATCAATAAGTTACTCCATTATAGCCAGAAGAGGAGAAGAAGAAAAAAAAGAGAAAAAAAAGGAAATACAATAGATCGGGAGATGAAAAAAGAAGAAAGACAAGAAACAGAAAAAAACAGCAGCTGGATTAAGATTAAGGGGGAATAACGGCAGAGTGCATAGGATGAAGTGACAATGCAGCGTTAATCCCATTAGAGACTAGACCAGATCCTTTGAATTTAAAAAAAAAATGTTTATAAATCTTTTTTATTAAAGAAACAACATAAAAACATACAATAAAGACAAGTGCGGTGCAGTAATGAACCTTTCCAGGTGGTCACAATAAGGTAGTACAATAAAGATAAAACATATCACAGGGTCCATAGTGCAATCACAGGTTTCGTAGTTTCCATTGTATTCACTCATCAAATTTGCTCGTTATCAATTAGCGATGAGGGGGAATCGGTGAAAGGGGTACAGAGCAGGCCTCTACTTTCATTCCATGGGCCCCAGATTCTTGTCCATTTATGCGGGCAGCCCCTACTTTCGTAAATTATCCTCTCTGCTGATCCTTTTAAATTTTAACCAAGAACGGGGATCTCTGGCCTTAGCTAGAGCTAGTTCCAACTCATACACTTGTCTAAGTATAGCCCAAACTTCGTTAACATTTGGGCTAGTATTATTAATCCAGGCTCTGGCAATACATAAGCAGGCACATACGATAATAATAGTGGCTAATAGGTTCTCATAACCAGCTACCTCACATTTAATCCCACGGAATATTTCATTTTCAGTGAGCTCGAAATTACGGCAGAGGTGTAGTATGAGAATAGAGGAAACATCACTCCAAAATATGTTAAGCCTCAGGCAGTCAATAAACATGTGCCTCAAGTCTGTAGCAAAAAGTTGACATTTTGGGCAGAATGATTTGACCGAGGGTTGAGATGTTACCCACTTGGAGATAAGCTCCGGCGTATAGTACAGCATAAAGACTGTCCAATGCTGTTGTGATTTCAGGTTGACAGAGGCTACTACTTGGTCTAGAGTACCCATTGCCTCTTGTATTTCCTCGACTGTTATATCAGTTTTAAGAATACAGCTTAGTTTTGTAGCGATCTGCAGGCTGTCATCACAAACAACTGCAAGGAATTTCTGGTAGGCTGTGCCAATAGCGCCTCGGCTGGAGCTCGTATATATTTCAGACAATATTTCCGATGGGCTTGGCATTTCTAGAAGCCTCTATCCCCGTAAAAAATAGTCCCTTTTTTGTAAGTATTTAAAAAAGGTACTCTGCGGAAGCCCTTACTCATCTTTTAATGCAGCAAAAGATCGAAACCCCCGTCTATCATACAGTTGTCCTAATCGGTTAATTCCCTTACCCTGCCAGCCTCTTCCGATGTAGTCCTGAAATATATCGGGCAACGCTGGGTTGCCCCATAACACCGTGTATTGGTTCAGCGAGAGCAGAGAATATTCCTTACGGATATCTTGCCAGATCCTAGTGATGTCTTTGACTACCTTAAATCTGACACGCTTGTAATAGTTGTGATCAGAGGTCTTATAAAGTGTGAACCCAATGGACGGTCCGCAAGCTAACTGATAAGACAACAAAGCCGGACCTACATCAAGCCCGTTGAGCAAGCTCTGGAACCGCCCGATGAAGGCTGCCCAGTAGTTAAGCTTAAAGTCTGAGAGCTTAAAGCCCCCTTGTTTATAAGGTAGTTTAAAAAACCTAAGAGCCCTTCTGGCACGTCTATACCTCCAGTTGAAACTACCTATGATGCTGTCTAGACGCTTAAAAAAGGACCATGGAATCCGCAGGGGTATTGCGCGATATGAATATAAAAATTTAAGGAGTATATTCATTTTTATTATGTTACACCTTCCGTATATACTGAGGGGGAGCGGATGCCAACTGCGCAATTTAGCCGAGACTATTTTAAGAAGCGGCTCATAATTCAAGATAACAACATCCTCTGCTTGACTGCTAAGACAAACGCCTAAATATGTAGCCGTTTTTGTAACCCCTAACGATATAGGCAAAGTTTCAGGTTGAAAATTTAAAATTGTCTGAGTCTTAGCTAGATTTAACTTATAGCCGGAAAAAGAGCCGAAAAGCTCAGCCTCTCGTGTAATGTCGGCTATAGCGTCGACTGGGTTAGCAGAGAAGACAGCAATGTCATCTGCATACGCAGTCAGCTTAAGTTCCATGCCATTAAGACACACTGGGGAGATCCCTGCGTTCTGCAACAAATGCCTTATAAAAGGCTTGATGTAAAGGGCAAACAGTAAAGGGGAAAGTGGACAACCCTGCCGTGTGCCCCTTTGAACAGCAAAATGGGCTGATGAGGTGCCATTCAGCTTGACTGTTGCTACAGGGATTTTATAAAGTTTCTGGACAGTGGAGATGAACCTAGAGCTGAGGCCAAATGTTGACATAGTGAACCAGAGTGCTTCCCAGGCAACTGTGTCAAATGCCTTTTCAGCATCAAGCATGACATCCCTATGTGTTTATTTAATTTACCAGATACATCAAAGGCTGCAATAGCTGTATTGATGTGGGCAGCTGTGTCTCTGCCAGGGACAAAGCCATGCTGTTGCTCCGAGACTAGCTGGTGAATAAGAGGAGACAGGGGTGAAGCCAAAATTTTAGAGAAAATGTTGGCATCAGCGTTAATCAAAGATATTGGACGATAAGAACCTCTGTCCTCAAGCAGTTTCCCCTTCTTAGGGAATATCACAATATTAGTAACACTCTAAGAAGCAGGGGCATCACCCCCATTAGTAATGCCAGTAATCAATTCCGTAAAGACAGGTACCAAAATATCCCTAAAGGTTTTATAGAATTCAAGCGGGATAATATCCTCACCAGCCACCTTACCTGAGGGTAGAGACTTAATTGCGTCCTCAACCTCAACTAACTCTATGTCTTTTTGTAATAGTGCAGACTCCGAGAGGTCGAGCCATGGTAGGTGGCTCTCCTGCAGATACTCGAGGAAAGAGTGCTTGTTGTAAGAGGCTGACTCGCAGTATAGATTAGCATAAAATAGTCTAAACTGTTTGACTATATCCTGTGGTTGAGTATAAGACAGACCGCCTTCTCCTTTAATAAGTTTGATGTTGGATCTAGCCTTCTGGTCAGAGATCTGAATAGCCAACAGACGACCGACCCTCTCTCCAAATTCATACAGCATGGTTTTCTGCTTATGATAGTTAGCGGCGACTTTGTCTGTTAACCCTCTATTAAGCTTAGATCGTACTTCTAGGAGCCGGAGGTATATTGACTGCTCCGCAAGATCCCTTACTACGATTGCTTTTGCATTCTGGCGTTCCAGATCTAAGTAGTCTAGGCGATCCTCTTCTGCCTCCTGGGTTACCCGCCGATTCTGTGCTAAAATAAACTGAAGAGTGGCCCCTCCGACAAAAGCATTCATATAATCCCATACCGTCGAGATAGAGGCAGTGCCCATATTGTTTCTTAAGTACACTCTTCTGATATGTTCCTGATACTCTGGATTACTAAGTAAGTGTCTAGGAAATGAGAAGGCCCGAAGAGCCTCTCTGGCCCCCAGCTGCTTCTGCAAAGTTAGCATCACTGGATTGTGGTCAGATGTGATTTTAGGGCAGAACTCTATACGTGTGTTTTCCAATAGTGATCTCTTGATAAAAAGCATGTCAATACGAGAGTACTGTTTATGTGGGGTTGAGTAGAAAGTATACCCTGGCAGTGTTGGAAACAGTGTCCTCCAAGCATCATCTAGCTGATGAATACGCAGAAGCTCAAACATAGCTGCCCTGGTCCTAACCATTTTGGCCTGTATTTTACTATTAGTAGTATCTATTTTATTGTCCATGATACAGTTAAAGTCCCCCATAACTACCAGATCCCCGGGCCACCCCAGCAGTTCAAGACTTAAATAATGGAAAAGGTCAGGGCAGTCAGAATTGGGGCCATACATTACACAGATCGTACTCTTACGCCCCAATATCAACAGCTGAGCTATCGCCCATCTCCCCTTGCGATCGGCAAGTGTACGCAAGACTGTGACAGCTAAATTCCTAGATTTCAATATGGCAACCCCGCGTATAGAGACAGCCTGTGAGGTACATGTTAATATAGCACAACCCAGTTGTTTCAGCTGAGATCTATCCTTGTAGGCAAGGTGGGTCTCAGTTAGGCCTAGTATGTGTGGATTGAAAACGCGAAGTTCCTCCCCGATTAGTCGCCGCTTTCTGGTCTGGTTCAGCCCGCAACGTTCTAACACATAAGTTTTAAAACACAAAATTAACATAATATTATATTTCATTTAAAAAAAAAATAAACGTGCCATAATTCCCATCCAATTTCCATAAAATTCCAACAACTAAAAACACAAAATCAATAATAGCAAATAAATAAAAATGCACATTATTTAAAAAAATGAACACTAGAAAATTATTATACAAAAAGTCTAAAACCTAACATAAATAATGAATTAACAAACTGTTGAAAATAATTACATAATTAACAAAGCAAATTATCTATTTTGCTAATTAACAATTACAACTTTTAGAATTATCGATTAAATAATTGAAATAATTATCATGTTATAAAATATCACTTATGATAAATACACTAAAAAATACTAAACAGACTTATTGCAATATCACCTTATAACACAGAACTAATAAAGAGCAACAAAACAGTTAAAACATGGCAATATGTACAACTATCAAAAATGATATAAGAGATTTAAAAAACAATATTCTCACCCTCAGTATTCTGTCCCACGTAATGTTTGGCATCAAACGTTTTTGGCACAATATTTGTGTCAGTATATATATAGATATAGATATATATAAATATATATATTCACTGAAAAAATCACAGGTTTCAGGGACGTTATAGTTAGAAATTTGCATTTAAAAAACCTTTGAAATTCACTGAAAAAAACATAGGTTTCAGGGACGTTATAGTTAGAAATTAGCATTTAAAAAACCTTAGAAATTCACTGAAAAAACCACAGGTTTCAGGGAGGTTATAGTTAGATGGACATTTCACTCGTACAAAACCAGAGAAATTCGGCCGTTATAGTTAGTTAAGCTAACTATAACTCGCGCCTCACAATGCACTGCTGATGACGTCACATATTACATCATTCATGACATGGTCAGTGACATCACTGATGACATCTCAAATGACATCACTGATGACATCACTGATGACATCATCCAGTGACTCTGTGTGTCTATAAAGTTTAAATATGTTTTATATATATATATAACCAAAAAACAACAAGAGAGAGAGGAGTATAAGGGACACTCTTGATCCCCTGATCAGTATGCACAACAACAAAAGAGTGTATCCGTGGAGTGGATACACTCTTTTGTTGTTGTGCATTATATATATATAAGCCAAGGTGTATTAAAGAATGAGTGGGTGTATGAGTGTCTGAATGGATAATTTAGTAGGTGCGTGACTGACTGTATAAGTGAGTGATTAATCGTGTCTTATTGAATGCATGGGTTAGTGACTAAACTGTGTGAATGTCTGTATTAGTCTGTCAGTTGGTGTGTAAGTGGCTGCATGGGTTGGTGAGTAGCTACATGAGTGTCTATATGGGTTATTGATTGGTTGTCTGAGTATCTGTATGAGTGCCTGAGTGTCTGTGTGGGTGGGTGGGGGTGTGTGACTTTATGCATAGATGTGTGAGTAGGTGATTCACTGGGTGTATGGGATCAAGAGTGCATCTGTGAAGGGCTGTATGGGTGGGTGAGTGTGTGTATGGGTGTGTTGGTGAGTGAATGGATTTTTCAGTGGTACATGTGTGAGTAACTACATATGTGAAATGCAGTATATGTGAGTGTTGGAGTATATAAATGACTATATGTGAGAGTGAGTGATTGTGAGAGTGCCTGTATGGATGAGTGTGTGCTTGTATCAGTGATTGTATAAGAGAGTACGTATGTGTTACTATCTGTATGAATAAGTGAGGTGGTGTGTGTATAACTGTATAGGTGAGTAAATGGGAGTGTGATTGATTCTTTGCATGACTGACTAGGTGTGTGAGTAACTCTGTGGGAGAGTGGCAGTGTGTGAGTGTCTGTATAGGTGTATGAGTGCATATGATAGTGCTGTATTGATAAGTGACTGAATGTATGAGTGACTGTATGGGTGAATGAGTGGATATGTGTGTAGACCTAGGAATCAGTGAGTGGGTATGTAGTAACTGGTATTGGTGTGTCTATGGTTTTGAAACTGGTAGTCTGTATTTTAGAGTGGATGTATCAAAGATTATATTAGGGTATGAGGAGGTGCATCAGATTATCACGTGGATGATGTCATCAGTGATGTCATTTGAGATGTCATCAGTGATGCCATCAGTGATGTCACTGACCATGTCATGAATGATGTAATATGTGACGTCATCAGCAGTGCATTGCGGGGGCGCGAGTTATAGTTAGCTTAACTAACTATAACGGCTGAATTTCTCTGTTTGTGTACGAGTGAAATGTCCACCTAACTATAACCTCCCTGAGACCTATGGTTTTTTCAGTGAATTTCTAAGGTTTTTTAAATGCAAATTTCTAACTATAACGTCCTTGAAACCTGTGTTTTTTTCAGTGAATTTCAAAGGTTTTTTAAATGCTAATTTCTAACTATGCCTACAGAGGTAGGACATGTGCAGAAAGAGAAAGAAAGGCGGAGAAAGAAGCAAGAAAAATGCAGAAAAAGGCAACAGAAGTCCAGAAAGATGAAGAAATGTGCAGAAAGAAGCAAGAGATGTGCACAAAGAACCAACAGAGGAGCAGAAAGAGGCCTTGTTGCAAAGTCATCCTGTGCCTCCAACCTTTTGCTGACGGGTACTGGTGGTAATTGACTCTGATTAACCAGGCCTAAAGCCAGTGCTATGCTAAAAGACACTTAGAATACAGTGAAAACACCTACATACACTAGGGAACACTATGCGTTAGGGTACCCCTGTGATTGGCATGACCTCCTCTGTAAGGCCCTAGTTCATAATAGGGCAGGGGGATTAAAACTACCTCTAAGTCAGAGGTGCAGAAAGATGCTTTTTAAAGTAGTAGTCACGTTTGCAGAGTGGTGGAGAAAGGATGCTGGGCCTCCGACCAGGGCTCAGGAATTCCGCTGCATAGGACTAAGAGGAGGTACCAAGAGTTCTTCTTGGCCCCCAAAGTCCCTCAGAAGTAAATTGGACTTCATCCCCCATCCCGTAGTCTGCCAGGAGGCGTGTTTGCAGAGTGGTGGAGAATGGGGGGCATGTCCTCCTTAGACGTCTTAGCAATCCCACTGTGTGGGACTTACTGCAGGTAACAAGAGGGGTAGTTGGCCCCCAAGGACAAACTTGGGGGCCAACTACCCCTCCTATTACCTCCAGTAAGTCCCACACAGCAGGATTGCTAAGTTCTCATAGCAGGCCACACCCCCTTTGCCCACCACTCTGCAAACGCGCTCCCTGGTGCGCTCCGGGATGATGATTTAAGTCCCCTTCGCTGCTGGGGGTCCTTTAGGGGCCAACTAGCCTACATCTTACCTCCAGTAAGCCTCACACAGTGGGATTGCTGAGAGGTGGATAAAGGCCACGCCCCCTTTCCCCACCACTCTGCAAACGCGCCTCCTGGCACGTTATAAGTTGGGATACTAAGTCCCCTTCATTCCTGAGGGTCCCTGGGGGCCAACTAGCCCACCAGGTACCTCCAGTAAGCGCCACACACCTGGATTGCTGTGAGTGGATCGAGGCCACGCCCCCTTTTTACACCACTCTGCAAACACGGCTCCTGGTGCACTGCTGCTTGGGGATGAAGTCCACTTGTGTCCACTTGTGTCCTGAGGTCCTCAGGACAAAAGAGGACCACATCGCCCCACCAGCAGTGCGCCAAGAGGAGCGTTTGCAGAGTGGTGTAAAAAGGGGCGTGGCCTCAGACCACCTCTCTGCAAACCAGCTATGTGGCCCTTACTGAAGGTACCTGGTGGGCTAGTTGGCCCCCAGGGACCCTCAGTATTCATGGGAACTTAATTTCCCATCTTACAACGCGCCAGGGGGCGCGTTTTGCAGAGTGGTGCAGGGAGGGGGCGGGGCCTCCGGCGTGATGCCGCTTTTTTATTTTATTTTTGTTTTAGAAGGGGGCCTGTGTGGCCCCCCTCCTTTTACTATTTTTGGGGTCCTGGGGACCCCATCCCCCAGGGTTCCCAGGTGCTAAAGTTAAATAAAGAGAAGCAGGATGCTGCCCAGGAGATGCTTTACTTAAATCAGCAGACATATTACTTCACCTGATCACGTGCCATCATTCTACCAAGAAGCAAGTGAAGTCAGCCCAAGGCCCCTTCCATATCCCTTTCCAGGAGAAGTGTCTGTAGAAATTTAACAGATCCACGGTAACTGCTCAGCTGAAAGGAATCTGGCATTTCTCTGCTCGCTCCACCTTTCCCTGTTCATTCGCACACATTCCATGTTTGTCAGAGAGGGGGAAATACGAGGAGACTGAGCGCTGTAACTGGTCCCTACGAGTGTGCTAGGTGCGGGATACGACTGCATTAACGCTGTCATCTGGGCCAGGAATTTCAAAACACCTGGCCAGTCAATTATAAAGTGTCTTGATATAATCTCCTCTGCTACAGCTCCACTCAAGCCGGATAGGTAAAAGACCCAGTCTCTGTTAAAAACGCACACTACCAAAATCTGTTTTCAAAAGAAAACAAGAAAACAGGTTACTTCAAAGTACCCATGGTTTTGGCCCGCGCTCTAATTCCGTCCATTGTGGTATTTCCCAGACTCCAGTGGAAAGCCAATCATTGATAAACGCGCAGCCCATATTTCAAAATGTCGGTCTTCCCTAGCAGCAGCATTGTCTCTGGCAAACAAACAACGTAGGTGAAGTCCGTAATATGGTCAGCTACCTCTAAAGAGCAGAAATTATGAACCAGTGACAGGACAGGCAGAAAGAATAATGTGGGGAGGAAAAGCAATCAATTTGTTTCCTCAAGTTAGAAATGACCCCCAACTCGGCAGTGAGAGGAGTAATGATTTAGAGGGAATGTTCTCGATCCCACTGCCCTTGTGTTGGGTCTCGGGAAGTGTGTCTGTCTTTACAACTAGCAGGGTGGGTGCACTTGAGCAGGTGGTGTCACCGGCTGGTGCCTGAAGAAAGCAAATGCGTGTTGTGCTACCGCTGAAGTGAGAGCAATCACAAACTGCTTCATATATGAATGTTCTGAGTTATATGGCATTGCTGTGAGAAACGACTCTCCAACCTGAGCACTGGTTCTGGGTTTGTACACGTCTCTGAAGAAAGGAACCATCATGAACCTCTTAAGACTTCCCTCACAAGAAACAGCTGGGCGCGCTGCTTACAAACGGCGCGGCCCTTTTAATGCAGGTGCTATAAGAGTTGGCACACAAACACACAATTGTGGAAAACATATAAAAAGAGATGCAGGTCGATATGTGGGAAGAAACGGGGCAATAAACAGGACCCACATCTGTTAATAAGCTCGTACGTAGAATTACTGCTAAACATTCTAAAACAATGTTTTAACACCTCCATTACATACTTGATATTCAACCAGGAGCTAAATAAAACTAGTGACTGGTTTTTGCTACACGTCAACTGCCTTTTTGAGCATTTCCGAGTTCACTTGAATTAGTAGCATTTCCACTGAGTAAATAAATGTGTCGGCCCAGTGACGGCTTCTTACAAGCGAGGAAAATTAATATAACCAGAATGTGCAGATTCGATTAATTCCAATGTCCCTCTGGTTTGTGATGTACTAAACTTTAAGTGTGTGCGTTGAAATCGGCGTGTCCATCACAGCGGCAGCATTTAACCCTTTCAGGATATGCCAGTTCTTAATAAGCATTCGGCCAATACTCCACCCATCGGTCTCCAGCGGTGCAGCATGCAGGGCCACCCAGCACTACTACATGGCTAATGCTTCAGACCCAGGTTGCCCAGGTTCACAACATTGGGGCCTGTTGCGCAGTGCACAAAGGAAGGCGTAAACTGGCAGGGACGAGTGTAACCGACGGTGGAAGAAAGGGCCACAGTGCACTTCACAAAAACGATCAAAATGTAAATCAGAGCAAGCATTCGCATAGCCAATGGGTCTCGCCTTTGGGGCCTTATAAGTGTTTAGCCAGAGCTATTGACTTTGCCAATGTCTTTAAGCCTTGCTGTAGAGAAGTGTGGCTTCTGTGCAGCATGCTGAAAAGTTTTAATAAAAAAGTGTCAGAAGCATTTTTGTTACCTTATATATGACCAAGAAGGCATTATGTACAACTGAACGACCATATTAAAAAAGTATTTACAATAAAAAATGTCCTCAGTTTTCTTTTGTTCTTGCAATGCTGGCAACTTGTTTCTGCCTATTCCAATGGTTGTTTGTTAAAGCTTTTTTTTTGAGGGGGCATAAACAATCGGAGGGTGAAGGTTGGGAACTAGTACCTGTATTATAACACTAGCAGCGGGCAGACGCTAGGGGAGAATCAACAGATGCCAGATTCCGAGAGCAGGCTGAGGTTGTGCTGAGTGATGCTGAGGTGGTGGTGGTGGTGGTGACTGGTGCGGAGACGATGCTGAGGTGATGCTGAATGATACTCAGGTCTTGCTGAGTGATGATGATGTGGTGGTGTACTAGTGCAAAGGCGATGCTGAGTGATACTGATGTGGTGCTGAGTGATGCTGTGGTGGCGCTGAGTGATGCTGTGGTGGTGCTGAGTGATGCTGTGGTGGCGCTGAGTGATATTGTTGTGGCCCTGAGTGATGCTGTGGTGGTGCTGAGTGATGCTGTGGTGGTGCTGAGTGATGCTGTGGTGGCGCTGAGTGATGCTGTGGTGGTGCTGAGTGATGCTGTGGTGGTGCTGAGTGATATTGTTGTGGCCCTGAGTGATGCTGTGGTGGTGCTGAGTGATGCTGTGGTGGCGCTGAGTGATGCTGTGGTAGCGCTGAGTGATGCTGTGGTGGCGCTGAGTGATGCTGTGGTGACGCTGAGTGATGCTGCTGTTGCGCTGAGTGATGCTGTGGTGGCGCTGAGTGATGCTGTGGTAGCGCTGAGTGATGCTGTAGTGGCGCTGAGTGATGCTGTGGTGGCGCTGAGTGATGCTGTGGTGGCGCTGAGTGATGCTGTGGTGGCGCTGAGTGATGCTGTGGTGGTGCTGAGTGATGCTGTGGTGAGGCTGCTGTTGCGCTGAGTGAGGCTGTGGTGGTGCTGAGTGATGCTGCGGTGGTGCTGAGTGATGCTGTGCTGGCGCTGAGTGATGCTGTGGTGCCACTGAGTGATGCTGTGGTGGCGCTGAGTGATGCTGTGGTGGCGCTGAGTGATGCTGTGGTGGCGCTGAGTGATGCTGCTGTTGCGCTGAGTGATGCTGTGGTGGTGCTGAGTGATGCTGCCGTGACACAGTGTAATCCACACACATTGGCATAAAACGTACCTAGTTAAGTTTGGAATTTTAGGCGCTCGATGTATGAGAGAAAATAAACCCGCCTCTCATATTAACAGGTATCACCTTGATACGGTTAAATTATTTGCATGCCACTGAATGATTTAAAGTGGGTATTCGTGAGCAGTAGACAGAAATATGCAAACAAAAAAACAAACAGTCCTCTGAGTGCATGTTTACCGATGCCAAAATCTATGCCTCAAAACAAATAAAAACACAAGTCTGAACAGTTAACGGTGAACAAACGTGTATTTTCTGAAAACATCATTCAATACCGCAAACGTGATTTTTTTCTAAAATAACCCAGGAGTGCGTTTTCTCAACACCCCGCTGCCTCTCTTAAGTGTTCTTCTGAAAACCCTGAATAGGTTAGTGCACCTTTAAGAAGCACGCACATGGTGTCAACGCTGCATTACTTTCCGCCCAGTCTGAGGTTTATTTACTACAAGCTGCATCAATGAAATGCCAAGAGCCCGCCAGAAATCGTAATGGCGTGGTTCGCCGATGTCCTGCAACAGCTTAAACCATGCACAAGGGCCGCACTAATGACAGCACACATCAGCAGCACCATGTGCTGCACAGATCTAATTTGGCACCATGATAAAGCAAATGTAAGGTTTAAGTGCGATTCGGAGAAGGGGTGTCAAAGAAGCAGTAAACGAAAACTGTTCGGGAAGTGAAAAAGTGAGATTTTAACCCCAGGGTGTCTGCAGCATCTCGGCGAGTACAGCCCTCCTGCAGTCTCCTAGCAACTGACAACATATTCGGGAGCATGTGACTGCCAAGCCATGGGAAACACAAGCTTAGAACCGACACCAGCGCATGTCACAGAGTGTCACACCTCCGAGGCGTGCCAGGCATGAGTTCGAGTGGGAAGTGGTAGTGGGGAAAGGGGTTGGTGAATTAGAGGAGGCCACTTAGTTTCAAAGAGCTGCTCGGGAGAAAGGGTCACGGCTGCA
This sequence comes from Calotriton arnoldi, assembly GCA_963921515.1. NCBI lineage: Eukaryota > Metazoa > Chordata > Amphibia > Caudata > Salamandridae > Calotriton > Calotriton arnoldi. Next base: position 480,711 of record CAWUFW010005582.1, on the reverse strand, counting down.
AACAGAATCAGTTGGCAATTATGATAATATAGCGCTTGAAGCGGCAAAGGCAGACCGCTTCTTGGTGCTACATCTAAGAGTTTTAGTGGCTTCAGTACTCAATGCCTAGCGTGAAAACGTAATTATAATAATCCCCGTTTATTTATTCGACCAAATTGTGTTATACCCGGCGAATAACTGGTTTTCCCCATACCGCGTATCACAAATAAACACAAACGTGAAAGTGATCGCGCGCAGTAAGGGTGTCTGCGAGCGATGCGCTTAATGAGCCATGACGGAGGAAAGCCAGATGGCGCCTGTGCGCGTAACCGCACGCTTTAGGCCACACAAAAAGCGTGTGGTCGGATTTTTGAAGCCCACTAACTAAAAGTCTCGCCAGAGCAGCGCATGCGCTGGCTCAGGCGAGACCTAAAAAACCCACAGTGGGATGGCCGCCTGGTGCTGCTTGCTCCACCCACCAGAAACACTCTGCTGAAATCTAAAAACAGAGCCTGCTCTGGGATGCAAATAAATAAAGCAATCGATTTTGTGTAGAAGCTGCAATCTGTTACAGCACATCAAAAACATCTAGCCCGTTTTAATCAGTACCCAAACCATCCAAGGGGAAATTGGATTCTTGAACCGTACCATTAGTACCAGCACTGATGCTGGCTGATGAACAGGCACCGGGGCCATTTCCTGTTCACACCAGATAGCCAACATTGTCTCAGGAACATTTAATTGGACGAGGATGAATGCGACAGGGCTTGGCACGGATCATCTAAGTGTAAAAACTGTGAAAAGCAGCAACAGCATGTCTGGGTTTTTTGTTTCTGTCCCACCCTCTCCCTTCAACTTGATCTCCACCACTCCCTGAACACAAAGGGGAGCTGTACTGCAGGTGAAAGCACCAAGGGCGAGGGGAGGGTGGGAGTGTCAATGTGCAGCACAACGCAATAAATTAGAGCAAGGCACAGTTACATAGCAATAATCAAAATCATATTATTGTGCATTTTACTAAACAATAGATGTAATGCAGGTGGTGCTTACTTAGGCAGTGACTAGGGGATGCATGTTGTTTGATTGTGTTTGGTATGTTATTGCTGCTTGTCATTGTATGTGTTGTGTATAATTAATGGCAGAGGTGAGTGCATATGTCAGTTTTTGTGTGACTGCGTGGTAAATGTGTGTGCGCAGTTTTGTGCATAATTGTACGTGATTGTGAGCTTGTGTATGTTTGCTTTCTGTAAATAATATTTTGTAGATCTGTGCGACTGGTGTGCGTGGACAGAATTGTATGTGCATATGACAGTGCACGTATGCGCCTTTGATCGAGGCAGTGTATGTAAACGTGCAAACGTATCGTTGTTCGTCCGAAAGTAGAGTACGGGGCACGACTCTTCAGTACAGGTGCTAAATAGTGCGCGCTCCTCCCAGGCAATGCATCGCAGGGAGGTTAGACTGGTCCCCACTCTGAGCACGCACATTGTGCTGAGAGAGCCCTACCCCTCCACCCTGCGCTCTGGATCCACAACTCGGGCATTGTGTTTTACTTCCCCTACTTATGGGCAGCTAACTGGATGGTGTGTAAAGGGGATCATTTGTGCACACTGTGGCGCCACAGTGGGGTCGGGGGCGTTGTTATAGGCGCAGCACGAGCTCGCTCTGCGGTGTTGGTTGATTGAGGCTGTACCGGCAACTGTATGTGCATAATCCCAGGCTGCGGCAGCTTTAAACACCATGGACAGTGGCCGGACCGCCAGCAGTTGGAAGAAGGACCAGGCCCGCTCCGCATCAAGAGGGGGCCGAGAGCGGGCGCCTGGGAGCAGGACTCCGTACCACAGACTGAAGGGCACTATTAGAGATGGCACACCCCTCAAACCTGTCTGTGCTTCGATTCACTGAATGAACCGATTCCTTAAACAATGATTAACATATACACGGCATTCACACCTTCCTCCGAGAAGCGGGCTGCGTGCGACACCCACAAAAGCGCAGAGTAACGAGGGGGCCGTGGGCAGAGTACAGCGCCCAGGACCCACACAGCACAACTACAGAGCGGCAATGAGGACACAGGGCCACACACTGCAGCATGGCACCCTGGAAGAAAGGGAGCCTAGTTCCAGGGCAGGAGAGGGCGTCGAGCTGTTATGGGAGCGGACTCCAAAGCGTGAGCAGGCACTCTTGGGGTGCAGCAGTCCACCCAGTTGTAGGGTGCATGCATGTCATATGGCACAGAGGGCTGGGACATTGCACCTATGGTGGGAGAGGATGACACTCATGCACGAGAGTAAGCGGCACCTACGAGTTCTAATGTAAACTACAGGGAAATAAAAAAGGGCATTTCCAACTGGCAAATTAAATAATAAGAGGCGCTAGCGCGGGGCACTAAGGAACACAGGGATGTATGGAAGCTAGCCTAGGAAGCGTGGGACCCTCCAATATTTGAGGTCACTGGCCAGAGAGGTGGTGGCATGCTGCTGATCATGGTAAGCACCAATCGATCTTCCCTATTCAGAATTGTGCTAAATATAGCAATTTTGTAAAAGATTTCCAAAGCAGAGCACCGCGCGTTCAATCCCTCCATGCAGGATGCTGCTGGTTCAGAGGGGGTGGGGTCTCTGGGAGAGCAGATTTCTCCTTGAGCCCCGCATGCACCTTCAGCGGCTCTGGATGAAGGGGTGCAGCCTCGTACAGCCACAGGGCAGGGGCCGTTCTGTGAAACAACAGTAAGGCTTCGTTTCGGACGGACACGCGCTCGTAGTCAGTCACAGAGGGCTCAGGCGCGCACAGGGTGACGCGAAGGGTTCCGAGCCGGCCCGGGATGTGGGAGTAAAACGTGTGAGCCCCCTCAAGTAGGACACCATGCACCCCTCCCTGCCTCCTGCCCAGACCCCCTAGCAGGACGACTCGAGGGGCGCCCTACGGTGGCCCCAGTGCCTCACCTGCTGCAAAAGGAGGGCGGCCACCAAGAGCCACAGAGCCTGGGTGATGAGCGGTGTCCTCCGCTGCGGGGAGCCCCGCGCTGCCCCGCACATGATGCACCGCTCCGTGGCAGCCTCCCAGCCCTGATGATCCGGCTGCAGTGAGCAGCAGAGTCCGCCCGGTGATGAATCAGCGTCCTGAGCCCCCGGCTCCGTGACTCATTGCATGCGGGGAGGTGGCCACACCATAATTTAGTATTGCCCCCGGGACCTGGCCCACCCGGGGGCTTGAAACAAACGACGCGCGGGAGACCGCGCTTCGTTTTAAAAAAAATAATTTCGTCCGGATTCGCGCACCCAGCGCGAATTCGGCCAAAATTATTTTTAAAAAAATGCTTTTGTGGGACCCCCTGAGCAGGCCTAGGGGGTCAGGTTGTTTGTACCCTGCCCCCTTTTCTTGTTTTTCACCTTTTTTTACTCTTTTCTTGTGACTCGGTTACCGAGTCACAAGATGGCTACCAACACTTCCTGGTTTGGAGTGTTGGCAGCCAATCAGACTGAAGCTTGTGCCCGGGAGGAGTCGAGACTCCTCCTCGGTGCTCAGATATCGATATTGTTCTTTTTTTAATTTCTCAGGAACTACTGAATGGATTTACACCATTTAAAAAAAAGGTCGCTTTCTGAATCAAGACCTACCTTTTTGCCAAATTTGGTCTAATTCCGTTCAGCAGTTCGGGCTGTAGCCTTGTCTAAATTTCCTATGGAAATGAACGTGGGGAAAATGCGTTTTAGGACCCCCCTTTTTTCTCGGCCCCCGCTTGACGAATCACCCCAAAACTTTCAGGACAGGAGCTGACCGGAGCGCCCCATTAGTTTTGAAACTTTCGCGAACATTCGTCAACCGGCGCCAAAGATATTGGCAAAAGAAAAAACACTTTTTCAATAGAAACGAGGTCCTAACTATAACTACCCACTGGCGACCGCCAGTAGGTAATATATAGATATATATTACCTACTGGCGGTCGCCAGTAGGTAGTTATAGTTAGGACCTAGTTTCCATAGGAAAAGCGTTTTTGGATTTGCCAATATCTTTGGCGCCGTTTGACGAATCTTCGCGAAATTTTCAAAACTAATGGGGCGCTCTGTCAGCTCCTGTCTTGAAAGTTTGAGGTGATTCTTCAAGCGGGGGCCGAGAAAAAAGGGGGGTCCCCAAATGCGTTTTCTCCATGTTAATTTCCATAGGAAACTTTAGACAAAGCTACAGCCCGAACTGCTGAACGGAATTACACCAAATTTGGGAAAAAGGTAGCTCTTGGTTCAGAAAGCGTTATTTTTTTTAAATGGTGTAAATCTGTTCAGTAGCTCCTGAAATATTCATATTTAAAAATCTTTATATATCTGGTGACCGCGGTGGATTTGCTAACCCTCCTGATCACGATGGGCCAGGTCCCGGGGGCAATCCATAATTGTGTAGCGGGGGCCCGCGGGGCCCACGCAGCCCCGGGGACCACCACCTCCCCGGGGCATTGCTAATAATGCGCAGGGGGGCTCCTTCCCCCCATGCTGCCCTGGGGACGACCACCTCCACGGGGCTTTAATTAATATAGGGCAGGGGAGCCTCGCAGGCCTCCCAAGCCCCGGAGACTGCCACTTCCCCAGGGCTACTTTTTAAAACTCTGGGTGCGGGGGCTCGAGCCTCCCCGACACTGCCCGGGGGATCATCACCTCCCCGGGGCAAACTTCATTTGAATATGGGGGTCCATTGAGGACCGCCGGGGACCACCACCATAGAAGATGGGAGGGGGGCTGCGTGGCCCCCCTCCTGGAGCCCTCCATGGCCCTGGGGACCGCCACCCCCCAGGGCCGGCTCCAGGAATGTCCCGGGGTGCCCACACCGGGAATTGCAGTTTGCTATGGCAGGGCGGGAGCACGGCTCCCGCCCTGCCCTTGCAAACTCCTGCTTCGTGGAAGCGAAGCAAATTGCTTTTGGACAAAAGCAATGCAGCAGGCGGGGAGCCGGCAGGGACCGCGGGGTCATTGGGGGCTCCCCCTGCAGTCCCCAACGTGAGGCCATGCCCCGGGGGATGGGGTTCCCGGGGCTAAAAGTGGCCCAGAGAAGGGGGGCCATGAGGTCCCCATCCGTAATGAAAAAAACTGGTTTTTTTAAAGAGGCAAAGCCCCGGGGGATGGGGTCCCCGGGGCCAATAATGGCCTCAGGAGGGGGGCAGCGCGGCCCCCTTCTTTAAAAGGAAATAAAAAAATAAAAAAATTAGTGGCCATGCCCCGGGGGATGGGGTCCCCGAGGCCAAAATCGGCCTTGGGAGGGGGGTCGCATGGCCCCCTTCCCATTTTAAAAAATATATATATAAAATGTCTCAGGCCTGGGGGATGGGGTGCCCAGGGCCCACAAAATATAAGAGAAGGGGCCACACAGCCCCCCTTCTAAATATAAAAAAGGAAAAGAGAAGCTGGCATCTCGCCGGAAGCCCTGCCCCCTCCCTACACCCCTCTGCAAATGCACCTCCTGGCGCGTTTTGGGTTGGGGGATTAAGTCCCCTAGAATCTTAAGAGTCCTTAGGGCCAACTAGCCCACCAGGTACCTCCAGTAAACCCCAAACAGTGGGATTGCTGAGAGGTGGTCTGAGGCCACGTCTCTTTTTACACCACTCTGCAAAAGTGTCTCTTGGCGCATTCCTGGTGGGGCGATGAGGTCCTCTTCTGTCCTGAGGACCTCCTCAGGGTCCCTGGGGGCCAACTAGCCCTCCTGTTATCATTAGTAAGCCCCACACAGCTGGATTGCTGAGAGTGGTCCGAGGCCACGCCCCCCTTTCTCCACCACTCTGCAAACGCGCCTCCTGGCACACTACGGGTTGGGGGATTAAGTCCACTTTACTCCTGAGCGACTTTGGGAGCCAAGAAGCCCTCCTGGTACCTCCTGTAAGTCCTATGCAGTGGAATTCCTGAGCGCTGGTCGGAGGCCCAGCCCCCTTTGTCCACCACTCTGCAAATGCGACTACTAGTTAAAGGAGCATTTGCAATGTAATAGTTCTCACATTTGTGAGAGTTAGAGCTATTGGCATTGTAAATGTAAAACTTTTTTATTAATGTTTTTTGGAGTGGGGTGGATGTATGTTATGTGTAGTGAAATTATGTGGAATGTTGTGCAGTGAAATTATGTGGATAGAAAGTATGTGGTATTTAGTGTATAGGAATTATGTAGAGTGGGATTATGTGTTATGGAGAGTAATTATGTGGTATGGTAGTCTGTGTTGTGGAGTGGTAACCTCAGGTTTAGTCTTCCTCGTTTCCATAGAAGCTAAACTATAAACTTAATGAGATAAAAAAAGAAGGATCCACTGAGGAGCACTTCTGGACCTAGTCAGAGGTATGAGCAGGGCCACTGGAATTATGCGACTGTTTGGCTGCACCAACTTTCGCACTATTATACATTTTCCGCATTTGCCACATAATCCATCATCTGCTGCATAATCTGCAGATTTGAACAAAAAAAACTTTGTTCCTAGCTCAAATGTTACCAAAAATGCAGCAACAAGTGTTAAAGCGTGGTGGAAGGCCCTTTGCAAACCTAGAATGGTCACCTCTTACTTATTGCTAAATGTGGGTGTTAAATTGGTACTAATGGTGTGCAAACCACTCTTGCTTGTTTCTGCACCTCTCTTACCTCTTTCTGCATTTCTCTTGCTTCTTGCTGCACCTTTTTTCCTTTTTCTGTACTTCTCTTGCCTCTTTCTGCATATCTCTTCCGCTTTCTGCACCTCCCTTCTTTCTGTACCTCTCTTGCCACTTTCTGTACCTCTGTTGCTTCTTCCTGCACTTCTCTTGCCTCTTACTGCACCCTCTTACCTCTTTCTGCACCTCTCTTGCCTTTTTCTGCAGCTCTCTTGCCTCTTTGTGCACTTCTCTTGCCTCTTTCTGCACCCTTCTTGCCTCTTTCTGCACCTCTGTTGCTTCTTTCTGCACTTCTCTTGCTTCTTTCTGCACTTCTCTTGCTTCTTTCTCCACCTCTCTTGATTCTTTCTGCACCTCTCTTGCTTCTTTCTGCACTTCTCTTGCCTCTTTCTGAACCCCTCTTGCCTCTTTCTGCACCTCTGTTGCTTCTTTCTGCACTTCTCTTGCTTCTTTCTGCACCTCTCTTGCAAATTTCTGTACCCCTTGTGCCTCTTTGTGTACCTCTCTTGCACATTTCTGCTCCTCTCATGCCTCTTTCTACACCCCTCTTGCCTCTTTCTGTACCTCTTTTGCTTTTTTTGCACTTCTGTTGCCTCTTTCTGCACCCCTCTTGCCTCTTTTTGCACCTCTGTTGGTTCTTTCTCCACCTCTCTTGCCTCTGTCTGTACCCCAGTTCACTCTTTCTGCACCTCTGTTGCCTGTTTCTGCAACTCTCTTGCCTCTTTCTGCACTTTTCTTGCCTCTTTCTGTATCTCTGTTGCTTCCTTCTTCTCCTCTCTTGCTGCTTTCTGCTCCTCTCTTGCCTCTTTCTGTACCCCTTGTGCCTCTTTGTGTACCTCTCTTGCCTCTTTCTGCTCCTCTCTTGTCTCTTTCTGCACCCCTCTTGCCTTTTTCTGCACCTCTTTTGCTTTTTTCTGCACTTCTGTTGCCTCTTTCTGCATCCCTCTTGCCTCTTTCTGCACCTCTGTTGGTTTTTTCTGCACTGCTCTTGCTTCTGTCTGCTACTCTCATACACATTTCTGCACCCCTCTTGCCTCTTTCTGGACCTCTGTTGGTTCTTCCCGCACCTCTCTTGCCTCTGTCTATACCCTTGTTCCATCTTTCTGCACCTCTTTTGCCTGTTTCTGCAATTCTCTTGCCTCTTTCTGCACTTTTCTTGCCTCTTTCTGCACCTCTGTTGCTTCCTTCTGTACTTCTCTTGCCTCTTTCTGCACCTCTCGTGCCTCTTTCTGTACCTCTGTTGCTTCTTTCTGGACTTCTCTTGCTTCTTTCTACATCTCTCTTGCTTCTTTCTGCACCCCTCTTGCCTCTTTCTGTACCCTTCTTCCCTCTTTGTGCACCCCTCTTGCCTCTTTCTGCACCTCTCTTGCCTCTTTCTACACCCCTTGTGCCTCTTTATGCACCTCTTTTGCTGGTTTCTGTATTTCTTTTGCTTCTTTCTATACCCCTCTCGCCTCCTTCTGCACCTCTGTTGTTTCTTTTACACTGCTCTTGCTTCTTTCTGCACCTCTCTTGTAAATTTCTGCACCCCTCTTGCCTCTTTCTACACCCCTCTTGCCTCTTTCTGCACCTCTGTTGGTTCTTTCTGCACTGCTCTTGCTTCTTTCTTGACCTCTCTTGCAAATTTCAGCACCCCTCTTGCCTCTTTTGGCACCCCTCTTGCCTCCTTCTGCACCTCTGTTGGCTCTTTCTGCACTGTTACTGCTTCTTTCTGCACCTCTTTTGCCTGCTTTTGCAACTCTCTTGCCTCTTTCTGCACTTCTCTTGCCTCCTTGTGCACCTCTGTTGCTTCTTTCTGCACTTCTCTTGCCTTTTTCTGTACCCCTCTTGTCTCTTTCTACACCTCTGTTGGTTCTTTTTGCACTGCTCTTGCTTCTTTCTGCACCTCTCTTGCAAATGTTTGCACCCCTCTTGCCTCTTTTTGCACCCCTCTTCCCTCTTTCTGCACCTCTGTTGGTTCTTTCTGCACTGCTCTTGCTTCTTTCTGTACCTCTCTTGCAAATTTCTGCACCCCTCTTGCTTCTTTCTGTACCCCTCTTCCCTCTTTCTTTACCTCTCTTGCCTCTGTCTGCACTCCTGTTCCCGCTTTCTGCAACTCTTTTGCCTGTTTCTGCAACTCTCTTGCTTTTTTCTGAACTTCTCTTGCCTCTTTCTGTACTCAAATGGGAAGTGCAAGCTGTCAAGTTTAAAGGTCTGTGTGCTCTCGTGACTGAGGTATATGTCTACTTGTACATGTATTCTTACATGTGGTATGCATCTGAAGATGGTAGCTTAAAAAGCGGGTAACTTCTCCTATAGGTGGTCAAATCTTCTCAGTTCTGCTCTGTCATTCGGTTGCACAGGCAGACATGTCTTATGTATACAGGTGTTATAGAGCCTCTCAAATATACTATTGAATACCCATGTGCCCTGTATTATGAACAGAAAGAAATACATACACCTTTTTGTATACACATTTGCAGAGTATGCTGTTTGAAACACATGTATTCAACTATTTGTACGTTTATTTTTATGTAACATGTCACTAGGTAAAAGCAGAGACACACGCATGCATACCTTCACAAACTTGGTCAGACTTACAACAGTGATATGGTTAGGATTACTGTTTTACATTTGGGAGGCCTAACATTCTGAGCAGTCAATGACTAATGAACCATCAAGAAAAAAGTGAAGTTTAAGACATCTTGGGAGAAGGATTAGTGATTAGGCTACTTTGTATGAGTCTGTGGAAAGGTACAGTCGAAGAAGGCCTCTTTCTGCACCTCTTTTGCTTCTTTCTGCACTACTCTTGCTTCTTTCTGCACCTTTTTTCCTCTTTCTGGATACCTGTTGCCTCTTTCTGCATTTGTCTTGCTTCTTTCTGCACCTTTCTTCCTATTTCTGCACTTCTCTTGCTTCTTTCGGTGCCTTTCTTCCTCTTTCTGTACATGTCCTACCTATGTAGGCGTAGTTAAAAATTTGCATTTAAAAAACCTTAGAAATTCACATTAAAAAACCACAGGTTTCAGGGGCGTTATAGTTAGGCTGACATTCCACTCGTACAAAACCAGAGAAATTCAGCCGTTATAGTTAGCTGAGCTAACTATAACTCGCGCCCCCGCAATGCACTGCTGATGATGTCACATATTACATCACTCATGACACGGTCAGTGACATCACTGATGACATCTCAAATGACATCCCTGATGACATCACTGATGACATCATCCACTTAATATCTGATGCACCTCCTCACACCCTAATATAACCATTCATACACCCACTCTAAAATACAGACTACCATTCTCGAAACCATAGACACACCAATACCAGTTAGCACAAACCCACTCACTGATTCATAGGTCTACACACACATCCACTCACTCACCCATACAGTCACTCATACACGCAGTCACTCATCAATACAGCCACTGATATATGCACTCATACACCCATACAGACAATCATACACCACCACTCACCCATAGAGTTACTCACACACCTAGTCAGTCACCCAAAGAATCAATCACACTGCCATTTACACACCTATACAGTTATACACATACCACCTCACTTATTCATACAGATACTAACACATACTTACTCTCTTCTACAATCACTGACACAAGCACACACTCATCCATACAGCCACTCTCACAATCACTCCTTCCCACATATAGTCACTTATATACTCCAACACTCACATAGACTGCCTTTCACATATGTAGTTAATCACACATATACCACTGAGACATCCATTCACTCACCAACACAGCCATATGCACACTCACTCACCCATACAACCCCTCGCAGATGCACTCATGAACCCATACACCCAGTGAATCACCCACTCACACATCCATGCAGGGAGTCACACACCCCCCACCCACCCACACAGACACTCAGGCACCCATACAGGTACTCAGACAACCAATCATTAACCCATATAGACACTCATGTAGCTACTCACAAACCCATGCAGCCACTTACACACCAACTGGCAGACTGATACAGACATTCACACAGATTAGTCATTCACCCATGCATTCACTTAGACACGTTTAATCACTCACATACAGTCAGTCACACACCCACTAAATCATCCATTCAGACACTCATACACCCACTAATTCTTCAATATACCTTGGCGTATACAACATTCTTAAACTTTTTAGAAACACTCAGTCACTGGATGTCATCAGTGATGGCATTTGAGATGTCATAAGTGATGTCACTGACCATGTCATGAGTGTTGTACTATGTGACGTCATCAGCAGTGCATTGCGGGGGCGTGAGTTATGGTTAGCTCAGCTAACTATAACGGCGGAATTTCTCTGATTTTGTACGAGTGAAATGTCAGCCTAACTATAATGTGCCCTGAAACCTGTGGTTTTTTCAGTGAATATATATATATATATATATATATATATATATATATATATATATATATATATATATATATATATATATATATATATAGAGAGAGAGAGAGAGAGAGAGAGATTGAGATTGATAGACAGATACACACATTTTTATATATGTATCATATATATATATATGTATATATATATATATATGGAGTGTGTTTATATATCTATATTTATACAGATATATATACACACTCATACATACATATGGGGAACAGACTAATGTACAAGCATTCATGAATCGTTATCATAGTGAAGAGAGTGGGTCAGGTTAACAAAGTTGTCAAAGGTTCAATAAAGTTGTCAAAGTTTCAACCTCAAGAATGTCTTATGTATACAGGTGTTATAGAGCCCCTCAAATATACTATTGAATACCCATGTGCCCTGTATTGTGAGCAGAAAGAAATACATACACCTTTTTGTACACAAATTTACAGAGTATGCTGTTTGAAACACAGGTATTCAAGTATTTGTATGTTTATTTTCATTTAACATGTCACTAGGTAAAAGCATAGACATGCATGCATACCTTCACAAACTTGGTCAGACTTACAACAGTGATATGCCTAGGATTGCTGTTTTATATTTGGTAGGCCTAACATTCTGAGCAGGTGATTAATAGTGAACCTTCAAGAGAAAAGTGAGGTTTAAGACATCTTGGGAGAAGGATTAGTGATTAGGCTACTTTGTATGAGTCTGTTGTAAGGTACAGTCAAAGTAGGCCTCTTTCCCCACCTCTGTTGGTTTTTCAGAACATCTCTTGCTTTTTTCTGCACCTTTCTTCCTCTTTCTGGACTTCTGTTGCCTCTTTCTACATTTCTCTTGCTTCTTTCTGCACCTTTCTTCCTCTTTCTGCACCTCTCTTGCCTCTTTCTGTACTTCTCTTGCTTTTTTTAGCGCCTTTCTTCCTCTTTGTGCACATGCCCTATCTATGTAGGCATAGTTAGAAATTAGCATTTAAAAAAACCTTAGAAATTCACTGGAAAAAACAGAGGTTTCGGGGATGTTATAGTTAGGAATTAGCATTCTAAAAACCTTAGAAATTCACTGAAAAAACCACGGGTTTCAGGGACGTTATAATTAGGCTGACATTTCACTCATACAAAACCAGAGAAATTCGTCCGTTATAGTTAGCTGAGCTAACTATTACTCGTGCCCCCGCAATGCACTGCTGATGACGTCACATATTATATCACTCATGACATGGTCAGTGACATCATTGATGACATCACTGATGACATCTCAAATAACATCACTAATGACATCACTGATGACATCATCCAGTGACTGTGTGTTTCTAAAAAGTTTAAGTATGGTATATATATATATACGCCAAGCTGTATTGAAGAATTAGTGGGTGTATGAGTGTCTGAATGGATGATTTAGTGGGTGTGTGACTGACTGTATAAGTGAGTGATTAAAAGTGTCTTAGTGAATACATGGGTGAATGACTAATCTGTGTGAATGTCTGTATCAGTCTGTCAGTTGGTGTGTAAGTGGCTGCATGCGTTTGTGAGTAGCTACATGAGTGTCTATATGGGTTAATGATTGTTGTCTGAGTACCTGTATGGGTGCCTGAGTGTCTGTGTGGGTGGGTGGGGGTGTGTGACTCCCTGCATGGATGTGTGAGTGGGTGATTCACTGGGTGTGTGGGTTCATGAATGGGTCTGCGAGGGGCTGTATGGGTGGGTGAGTGTGTGTATGGCTGTGTTGGTGAGTGAATGGATGTCTCAGTGGTACATGTGTGAGTAACTACATATGTAAAATGCAGTATATGTGAATGTTGGAGTATATAAGTGACTATATGTGAGAGTGAGTGATTGTGTGAGTGGCTGTATGGATGAGTGTGTGCTTGTGTCAGTGATTGTATAAGAGAGTAAGCATGTGTTAGTATCTGTATGAATACATGAGGTGGTGTGTGTATAACTGTATAGGTGAGTAAATGGGAGTGCGATTGATTCTTTGCATGACTGACTATGTGTGTGACTAACTCTATGGGTGAGTGCCAGTGTGTGAGTGTCTGTATGGGTGTATGAGTGCATAGATCAGTGGCTGTATTGATGAGTGACTGTATGGGTTAGTGAGTGGATGTGTGTGTAGACCTATGAATCAGTGAGTGGGTATGTACTATCTGGTATTGGTGTGTCTATGGTTTCAAGAATGGTAGTCCGTATTTTAGAGTGGGTGTATAAAAGGTTATATTAGGGTGTGAGGAGGTGCATCAGATATTCAATGCAAATTCTCAGCATTGCCAGTAGTAATCCATCAACGTGGAGGTGCCCCATTGCAGGTCAGGTATGTATAGTATTGCTTCACAATTTGCAGTTGTACTTAGCAGTATTGTTACTTTGCCTCTGAAACACAAAGAATACAGTGTAAGTTTCCATACAATTAGGAGTTGCCACTTCCCTTCCAACTATGTGCACCTATTTATCTCGGTATTCCAGATTTCCTGGCATGGGGTATCTATGCTGCTGTTTGACCCCCTCCCATGGAACCCATTTTCCCTAGCATAATTGAGGTGAATAGCCCTGCACTGGAATTCCATATCAGGGGTCAATTTGTCATTAAGAAAGGCTGCCCCAAATATGTTGAGGGCCACCCTGGAACCACGAACGGAGGTGGGAGCGGATATATTTGTGCACCGGTGCGGTGGTTTTGCTAACTCTAACAACCTCTTCTCTACAAAGTCTCAGGGCCAAACAGTGTCCTCCCCTATAGTGACCCTTCTGCGCAGTCTATCTGCTCAGTTTGAATGTCGCTAGGTTTGTTAAAAAGTTATAGTGCTGTGGGGTTGGTCTCATACTGGGTGATGTTTACTACTGCTCTATGGGGCTCTACTCTATTGGGTTGTATCTTGGCACTAATCCTACATAGGTACAGGTGGATGATACATTTTGCTTTTCGGGGGCTATCTCTTGGGATAAATAAAGCCTGTCTGTGCCTACGGCGTGGGGTATCAGCGAACATATGTAACACATCCTGTTCGTGATTTGTGTGCCTACCATGTGTTGTGTAGGAGTGCGCTGTGTAGTGCGTGAGGAATGCTAGCGTTCAGTTCAGTGAAAGTGTAAGTGAGGTAGGAGAGGTCCCTCCACAAGAGCTGCAAGAATATCTAGGTAGGCTAGACAAAACTAGGCAGATTTATGGCTTTGGAGGGGCTCGAGAGCACCTCTGCTATACACAGAAGGTACAAAAATACATAACTCTGAAAACATTCCTAGGTCTTGGGATGGTTTCCAGGGGGAATGTCTGTCTTGTGGGCTCCCAGGGGTGTCTTGGCTCGGTGCAGTGCAAAAAGAGTCTGTTTGTAAAAAAGTGTCCATAAAAGCAGCTTGCAGTCTGTGTTCTTGAGCAATTGGGCCTCGTTTAAGTCCTTTTTGGAGTTTCGGCTGAAGGAATGGCGGGCTGCTCTACCAATGGTGCACATGCTGCTCGATTTCAGACCTGTTTAAATAAGAGCTGTGTGTTGTAGATTAGCTTGGAAAACACATATTGTTATATAGTTTTCAGGAAATTCCTGTGCCTCCTTTTTAGGGGTATATTCTGCAGCTTCACTATGAGCAAAATTGTTTAGTGGGGTACAGGAAGGAGGTGGCAGTACTTATAGGGAATGGTAAGGTTAGGTCGCCTAAGGTTTATTTTGTGAGTACTTTGGTGTCCCCCTCCTCTCTATGGCAGGGGAGACCATTTTACTTTGCAGGCAGCTTCTTTTATATGTGTGCGTGTGTGGAATTATCAGTCCGACCTACACATGCGTTGTGCAATGTGAAGGGAAGTGTGAAGGGAAGTGGATGTGTAATGATCTTTAGAGGTTTTGTGGGTAATGGCGATGTTTCCGTTGACATGTGCATGTCCATCTGGTCTCTGCACGTGGGTATAATGAGGTTCTCCCAAATGGAGTTGGGAGATTAGGTTTTACTCTTTTTCTGGAAAGTTCAATTTTTCTGGGCTACTTTTTGGCTTCTTTGTGCGGGTTCCGTTGGGCGTTTACCTATGCTTTTGGACGATGCTGCTACTAACGTAGTTGACTGGAGGTAGTCAGGAGTTGTTCATGGCCTCTCTGTGGCTCTGGGAGTGACTGGGATTGTGCTTATTTGCTGTGCTTTCGAAGAGAGTCGAATGCATGGTTAGGGCTCATTGCGATCAGCCCGATGTGGGTAATGCTAATGGCTTGGATGGATTTTCTCTATGGGCTGGGTGTCATGTGATTGCTTGCTTTGGAGTTTTGAGAACATCCTTGTCCGAGGTGTGTGGGAAACCTGGCTCTTGACCCTGGAGCATATGCCTCATTTTAGAACTGCAGGAGGGGCCTCAATTTGGTGGAAACCCTGAAGCTGTTGAGACCTACATAGCTCACCCTAGTTTGGGTTTGGACGAGTGGACCTGGGTTTTTATGCACCAGTTAGGGACCGCCTTGCCCCCTTGTCAGACTGACTCCCTCCTCGGGGGCCTGGCCAGCTGCCTCGCCCCTGGGGATCAACGGCAGAGAGAGGCCCAGGCTCCTGCGGGCACCTGGATGGCGAACTCTAGCGCAGACTCCCAATCAATATAGTAAACTGCGGCCCTAAAGTTGTTCATGAATGCAGGAAAGGAAATGTATCTGGAAAGGGTATGATGAAGAATCATCGTGTTGGGGGATGGTTTTGTACTTACTGCGTGCTTACTTTCTCAGATTGTGCAAGAGCATTGCCTCCCCAGACAGTCACCCCTCCCTGCTTGGTTGTAGCCCCAGTCCTTGCTGGGCTCGGTTCCCTGTCTGCTGCGGCTGTTGCCATGTGCTCGGCCAACCACCCAACCTCTGCTGCGGCAGGGTAGCTGTTGCCTGATTTCTCTGAGTCTGATTTTATGATGCATTTGCTTTGCTCTGGGCTTGGTTTTGGGGATGGTTATTCTGTAGGGGCTGTCCAGGGTTTATTCTTCTCTGCTCATGATATGCTTTTAGGTGACAGTAGTCAGTCCTGTGGTTTCTTCTGTAACAATAGTGGCATTCTCTGAGATCTGGCGGCTGCCACCCTCTCTGCCCTCTGGTGCTAGCACTCTGTTGGAACCCTCTGGGCTCTGCAATTAAGTCTTCTTCAACCCAAGTGCCACTTGCATGCTTGTGTCCACCGCAGCCCTTTCAAGGGCGGTCTCACCCTGTTCTTGGTCTTTCCAAGGGTTCCACTGTGTGGGGGTATGGATGGTGACCTGACCACATTAGGCCCTGGGTTTTTTCCAGTGTGACAGGAGGGGACACCTCCTTGGGGTGTTGTTCCATTAGTCGGGCATGCCAAATTTCCTACAGAGATCACTCACCTGGGTATGGTATTTGGCAACAGGTAGGGGTCTTCCGGCGCAGGGAACGCACAACATGGCTCGGGCCACCTTGTCTGCACCACTTCCTCACTCATGAAGGTGCCAGGGTGGTGACAGAGGCTGAACTGGGCAACCCCAGGGCTGCGTGCGGTCTGGTTACTACTGCCATTCTCCCTATGTGCCTTGGGCCTACTCTTTACTTAGAATCAAAGGATTCCGAAGGCATGTATGCATGTGCGTGTTGTGGTCTTGAGCCTCCTGCTCCTTGAGCACCTGACATACTAACCTTTTGGCAGTTTCTACCAAGAGGTGGTGTGCACGATCTGCCCACTGCTGAACTAATTAGCATAGCTTTAAGAGACCTTGCGTATGTTCCAGGGCTATCCCCTCAAAAGGGTTTTGATGGACTGGGATCATTCTGGCTGGCATCTTGATGGGGTGGGAGCGGTTTGCTGGTTTGTGCTCTAGGAGGGAGATTCTAGGGGAAGAGCAGGCTATACTCCTGTTCTTGGTGAACTGGACGAAATTCTTAGCTCTTCCTATTTTTTTGGTCGGGGAGGAAGGATAATACAACAATTGTTCCCTTATCCTATTCTCCCCTATCTCCAGCTCGAGGGGTTCTGTGAGGGGGACCTCAGCTACCGAACCTTAGATTCCTTGTATTTTGACAGTGTTTTTTTATATGAGGCTGCTCTTTCCCGCAAGCAGGACCTTGCCACCCTTGTATCCACCACGAAGTGATATGGTGCCTCGCTTATTAATATCATAATCACAGGCCCACCTCAGGGCAGTCCGGAGCGTACAGTGGGGTGAGCATGTCTTTGGGTACCTTGGTGGCCTCTGGCGTGTGTTCCCTGTTTTTCCCCTGGGTTGGTGGGACCTGCCCTGCCTCTCGTCCCAGATCCTGAACAACTACAACCTTCTTCCTTAATGTCACTAGTCCTGTAGTCATGTAGGTTGTGTGTTGGGGCCACTCTGAAGTGGGCCCATAGTTTTAACTGAGCCATTCTTCCAGCCCTCTCTTGACCTACATATCGGGTCTGAATGTGTGTTCTATTATGTTTGCATCGAAGGTTCCCCCCTCAGGTCAGGGGAATGTGTATGCCTTGGTATGTGCGTGCCACTCACGACAGTGTTTCTCTAGCTTCCTAGCCTGTGTGGGGAATCTAGTTTGCATGTGGTCTAGTGATGACTCCATGATGAGTTAGGAAACCTTTTAAGGAGTTTGTAAGCTTCTGACTTTCTTGAGTTTTAAATAATTCCAAATTCTACTCTGATTGTGGGGAAATTGTATACATGGGGTTGTGCCGGCAACAATTATTGGTTATGAGCTCTTATTAAGGAAAACGATGCATCACATAAAAATAGTAGACAAAGAAAATGCAATCAAATAATAACAACCTGTAAGAAAGTGCAATGGTGAGTTCAGAACAATGCAAGTTGCTTTTTAACAGCGGAATAGCATATATGGAGCACTGCCTTGTTTACTTTCTCATAGATGCATAAACTTACTCACAAGACATAACATTTCAACATAAAGTACAATTGCAAAATGTAATAGCACCACAACATCAACAATGCATTCACTGAAAGCCTTAAATGAAAATAGAAGAGAAAAATTGACAGAAAAAATTATTATTTTGTCCCCAAAAGAATCTTAGCCCGCTCCTAGCGCATACTGCCCGATAAAGAGGGAATATTCTGCGTGGTACACAGAGCTAAGTGAGTCCTATAGTCTGTCACTGCCAGCACAGGGACAAAAATAGCACCACTTTGCACAGAGAAAAAGGAACAACCTGACAATTATCGACCCTCTGTGGACAGACACAAGCTACACTTTATTCACCAAGGTCCAAATTTTTCCCTAACGTCCGAATTACACCTGTGTCACACCCAGGTGTCATGCGTACCATGTGTGTGACACCCAGTGGTTCAAGTAAAAAAGAAAACACCTCTTCACTTCTTTCAGACACTGTCAGTGTTAGGAAACTGACAGTCCCTGAGGAAACTCCTTGATACTGAAAAATAAGATCAGGTGGTCACACCCCGTTCCTATGTGTATCATCTGTGTAACACTCAACGGTCCAAGTGAAGAAAATATATAAGTGGCTCTATATCACACCCAGGGCCAATGCCACCATCTGTGTGATTCCCAACGTTCCAAGTGAAGAAAATAAAAAGCAACTCTATATCACACCCAGGACCTATGTGTAGCATTTGTGTGATGCCCAGCGGTTCAAGCAAATTAAACTACAAACTATCTTCACCTTCCTTAGCTTCTGACTAAGGAACTTGGTTTGACTTGGTTTGCCACACGTTACATGCTGGGACCAAGGATCAGATGTAGTCTCTTACTCTGTGACGGCACACTCCGGATGAACCTCTGTCCTGCGGATTCAGCAGAACTTTTAATCAATTATGGCGCCTGCTCACCAGTCTTGTTGCCAGATGTGAATCCGTTCGGGCAGGGGTCTTTGTCCTTCGGCAGCAGTCGTGCTCAATAAACCAATCTCTTCTGGGTGGCTCACCAAAATGCTGCTCAGATATAAATTTACCTTGAAAAAACAAAAAGAGGCGTTTGGCAAAACAGGAACAAGTTGGTTTAATTAGACATAGCGACCAGGAGAGCAGCATCAGAGGCGTGCCTGAAGTCTATCTCCATGTACAGACCTTTTGGCTTGCACTATATGCAGTTCTTGAAGTACAATAAACTGATTGCACATTCTTGTAGAGCATGTAAATCTGGGTCTAGTCATGAACCATAAATTCAACCATCTGATAAGGGTGATAGGTGGCTCTCGACTTTGTGGAAACCTAATGTGGGCCAGTGTATATGTGTCCAGATGTCCGGCATGGGGAGCGCATGATCACTGCGTGTAGTGTGCATGCTGTGTTCTGATTGGCTGAGTGTTCCTTACTACATGTGTCATCTGACTTTGTGGTATTACGGGAACGTGTGGCCCTTTGGCCAAATGTGTTTTATGGGTCCAATCTCTTCAGAACTTTTCTGGTGTAGCTGCCTATCTGTGGAATCGATCTGGTTTTCCCTGTTCACACGTTTGTCTTCGGGCTAAGTGTAACCCCACCTCTGACCTATCAATCCGTAGGCTTGGGTTTGGGTCGCAGGGCCTGTCTAACCACTAAATTCTGACTCAGGGTTGATGGGGAGGTCATCTCGGGTGGATTTGACAGCAATGGCATGAGTTCGTTATTACTTGTACATATACCATGGAAGTCATTGATATTGCATTTACCAACATTCTCATTATTATGCGTCCATTTGTCATGGGGTACACCGACATCGTATTACCGGTATTGACATTGTTATGTGTACATATATTATGGGGAACATTGACATTGCATTCACCGATATTAACATTAGAACATGTGTTTAATATGTTCTAGCAGTAATGTCTTACAGTTGGTGTTTTTACTGGGCGAGATTAATTAATAGTCCCATAGGCAAGTACAGAGTTACACGCTGACAACTTGGCTGTGCTAACTTCTGAATGTGGATACCAAAGTTAATTCTCCAAGGTATCAAACAACTCATTACATTAGGCCCAACTTGATGCCCAAGTCCGAATTTATGTAATTTGCTGCCACATGAAACTTTTAGGAAGTTGCTACTTGTTGCCTAAGTCTTCCAGTAACCATTTGCTGAGGCTGGCCATGAGACAGCCTTTTGCCATCTTTGGGAGGTGTGTGAATGACTCCTAAGAAAGGTGACAATAGAAGCTTACCACTGGAGAGAAAGTTACCTCTTCCTGGCAGGAAGTCACAAGGGGTGTTGGCCCAAAAGGAGACCCTCAAAGGGGAAGTCGCCTTAAAAGGCAAGTAGTAAGCACAAGTGGGAGGGGCTAACATATTGTGCAGATAGATAGGCTGGCAGTGAGGACAGAGGGGTAAAACAGTTGCCAAATTAGTTTTCCCGTGGATATGAAGACCACTGGTAGCCACATCCCCAAGGTGGGCTACCAAGCATTTGAGACCATGAGAGGCATTCTACTACCTCAAGAGTGGACAGGATAGAGCATTCCATGGATAGCTAGATGCCACACTTCACAGGAGGTTGTCAATTGGCATGAGGGACCATGCTAGCCCATTGGCTAGTGACATCAACCTCCCCTAAGGGCACTTCCTGTACATAAAAAGGGCATCCCTGGCAGCCAGCAACCAGACCTCATTGGACTTGAGAAGAGGTCCGAAGAAGGAGAGCCCTTCTGGACCAAGGACCCGGCGAAGGAGAGGCTGCACTGAAGTTGGACTTTACCAGCTGCACCTTGGGCTAGGGAAGGTAAGGACTGTGTCTTCTGTGTCCTGCTTATGGTAAAGTTGTTTCCGAGACCCAGTCAGAAGAACAGACTCCAAGAGTCAGTTGGCTGACTTCCTGTTCACAGGGCCACAAAAGTTGAGATAGCCTGCCTGTCGAGTTGGTAGTCGAAGTCTCGGGATTGTCACTTGCTGCCCCATGCAGTCTAAAGTACCAAGACCCAATGCTCCAAAGCTACACCCAAGTCTGCTAGACTCAGTAGAGATGTCAGAGTGCATCTTGGTCACCCAAAAGGCAAGTTACCACCAAAAGAAGGAAACCGTTGATACCTCGGATACGGCTTTACCGGACGACTGGTAGCCCAGTGTCAGCTGGACTTTTGCCAAGCTCAAGAGAACTTCGAGGGATGCCGACTCCCGTGGCCAGGATCACCTCACCAAGCCCATGGACAAAGGAGTAGTCCAGGAGGCCCCTGTCGACCACACAGCATCTTCAGCATCCTTGAGTGTCTTCAGCATCCTGTATCCCTTGCATGAGGACAACTCCAATAGAAGTCAAGCACAAGGGTCCTCTGACACTGGAACTGGACTGGAGATAGCTTTCTCGTTGCGGTAACTGTTTCTCTGGACCTTGCTGGTCCCCCTGATTGGCTCACCACCATAGCTGGCCACTTAAAGTAACTCTAAGTAACCAAATTAATACTTACCCATGTTTTCTTGAAAATGTTTCTAAGTGTAAATTGGTTGAATTTGCCAATGCTTGTTCACGATTAAGTGGAAAATTTTGATTTACTATATATTGTAAAATCTGTATCTCCGGAATCCTCTGGTGGATCATTTTTGTTTTGGTGTCTACAGATTCATAGAAATCTAACTTATTTTTATAAATTGATGTTGGACTTATTGAGTGTTATGTTTCTTTCTTCTTCAATTGGTTTGGTGCTGATTAAATGCTTTACACTTGTTCCTTTGTGTAAGCCTGACTGCTCCAAGCCACAGCAACCCAGGGTGAGCTAGGTTTAAGAAACAACACCTAACTTGTCCTAAAAGGTTTGGTCGTATATGACATGGTGAGGTCACACAACCACCGCATATTACAAACCCCATTTGCTCAAATTAAGCTTCAAAGTAACTGGCTCAAAACAAACAACCCTCACCACAAGATATGCCTAAACAGACATAACAAAATATACAAGTCAACAATCAAAAAAGCAAAAAAAAACTATGCAATTCCAGCCGAATCCACAATGAAAAGTATGCCAATAAAGAATTTTATAAAATGCGCACAGAATTCCATAGGCCAACATGCACAGAAGGCATCAATCCCATTTCTCAAGAATTTCAAGAATTTCGTGACAAACTGGGAAATCATTACACAACTAAAGCAAACATGTTGTGTTCTTACATACACCTGTTAAAAATCTAACCTGGACAATCAAGACCTTGACAACTACATACCCATGGCAAATGGGCCAGTCCTGGGCAAAGTTATAGAAAGAGCAGCTTTCGCCCAGATGTCACAATTCTATACTTGCAGACTTCCAAATTGGCCCATGAAGAGGCACTGAAATGGCCATAATCTCTATCTGGGGGGGGCCTTAAAAACACAGTAGTCCAGAATGGGATTGCTGCCATTCTTTTCTTGTACCTTTCAGCAGCCTTTGACACAGCAGATCATGATGCACAAATCCAAACACTTGTGGAAGCCGCTGTAGAGGTCTCAGCTCTCACTTGGGTTGCATTGTGCCTACACAATAAAACACATAGTATACATAGTACTCCATTCTTTTCTAAACCATACAGCATTAAAGCAGGAGTCCATCAAGGCTCAATTATCTCATCCATGCTTCTCAACATCTTCATAAAATCATTACCAGATCTGCTCAATTGTTTTGACTTATCCTGCTATAACTACGCAGATGACACGAAGATACTTCTGAAATTGAAAATCCCATAGCACATCAAAAATCTTCAGCTGCCTCTGGGCCATTCACCAATAGATGACATGGAGTCTATGGCAACTGGAAACCTGTGACCCTCTCTGCGCTTGGCCTGACGATCTAGTTCCACAACCAAAAATATCCAAGGAGGTAAGGAACCTCGGAATTACAATGGATTCCAAGCTGTCACTGAATGCTCAATTTAAAAAGCAGCCACATCAAGCTTTCTCACAATGAAAATACTACAATGAATCATACCACACCTAGGACACCCCAGCAAGGTTCAAACTACCATCTCTCTTGTCCCATCAAAACTGGATTATACTGATAGTTTATATCACAGCTCACCTTCATCAACTGTGAGAAGATTACAGATGATTCAGAACACTGATGCTAGACTCCTCCTACATGTAAAGCCACACGCACACATCTGTCTCTCCTTCCTTGAGGACCCTACCCTGGTTACCAGCTGCTAGAAGATGCATGTGTATATCAGACCATGTAAATATTGCTGCTTCCTTGTGCATATAGGTGCATATATGGAGGGGTTTATGCCCCCTACTAAAACCTTACTAAGTGTCACATGTACATATGTATGTATAAGTTAATTACAGTCATTTGATTTTAAATAAAAATAGGAAAAATGCAAAAAAATATATATTTCCATGCTTACCACAAGACACATGTGAACAACAGACTATGCAGATATTGCTGTTTTTATGTGCATTTGGGTGTTTTAATACAGGGATTTACTCCTGTCACTCCATATCGGTATGTAAAAATGTTTTGCAACAAAATTACAAAAATAACAAAAAATACTCCCTTCAACTTTGGTCCCATACTGCCCTTCTCTGACTCATCCCAAATACACAATAACTCAAGAGCATAAACGTAACACAACTAATCCACAAGGAAAATATGGAAGTATGTATTGCTAATTTATTATTACACTCTAATATTGGGTTCCAGAGTAACGTGCTACACGCCACAAAGAGTT
This sequence comes from Calotriton arnoldi, assembly GCA_963921515.1. Lineage (NCBI taxonomy): Eukaryota > Metazoa > Chordata > Amphibia > Caudata > Salamandridae > Calotriton > Calotriton arnoldi. The sequence goes on along the minus strand of CAWUFW010005582.1, from coordinate 457,205 downwards.
TCAACACCTGGTCAGGGGTAACAAGCAATAAATAAATACAATTTACCATTGCAATTTAAACAGTAATGATCACAAACATCGACATGTATGTGATTGGAAAGGTACTTGCAATCATACTGACAATGCTCTGGTGGATGTACCTGTCCAATGCTCCTCGGACCCTGCCTCTAGCCGCTCCGATTTAACTCCTCCATTATTGTACCGGCGCAGCTCTTTTAGAGTGCCTCTCCCTGACAGGCTAGCTGCATTGGATACAGTACTATTTCATCAGGAAAAGTCAGTGGTCAAAGTGGGGGAGATTTGAGGGTCACTACATGCCCCTACATTTTTAATTTTAGAAAAACTTCTTCTTGTGTAAAGATAACCATCCTGGGACAGTTAATTCTGACAGTTGACATGCTTCAGCTGAAGTGTAAGGCAGGAAGTCTCCTGATCTGTAAAACCGAGGATGAGCAGACAGCTAAATAAGCTTTTTTGCCAAGATACCTGGTTCTCTGAAAGAAATATAAATGTGTGCAACTAGCCAATCTGCAAATGTAAAGGATGGTTGGAAGCCGGTATTGGCTTTAATTGATGGAATTCCTTGAATCTTCGTGATGACACACATTTATTCGTTTTGAGTGGTATTGTAAGGGAGCTACCAGATAAGCTGTGAAATGTGTACTTTTAAAAGACAATTATAAAAAAATTGCACTAAGTACATTCTGGGTATTATTAAAACCTACATTTTGGGAGCTCTTTTTTTATCTTAAACCTTTTTGCTCATTTTGCAGCAGCCCATCCTATACTGTGTTATGTTATGTAATGCAAGTTTAAAATAATGACTTACATGACCACAGTGCTTTCTTTTCACTGACTGGGACCTTGTAACACTAAACATACACAAGTCAGTAGTCTCAACTACACCAACAAGATTCCATTCTGTGGAACTCTGATGCAGTCATTAACTAATAGAGTTTACATAATGTACGATAGTGTATTTCCCACTGATTAACATAACTAGCATTTGATTTTCATTTAAGCTCTGCATTTTTTAAGACAAGCCTTTGACCATGCCTCCACACTTACTCACCCAGCCCCCATTGCACGCAACATTACAGTTTCGATCCTGTTTTTAATGTACTTCGACTACTGGGAAAAGTAACTTTGAGCACGCAGTACTTCCAACTAAGCCTTGCCCATTAACGCGCTCCTGTAAGGAAAGCACTGTGTTAACCACAGGTGCCTGCATTGCCCAGCCCCAGCCCCTGCACTGCTTGTGTAAATAGCAGCCAATTTTTTGAGTATGTACATGTTACACTCTTGTGAGTGCTTTCTTTCTTTTCCACAGGTGTAGTGCTCCATTGCACAACATTTGTTCTGATTTGAGCACAGGTTTGCTATGAGAATGCCAAAAAGATTTTCTGTGGTGGATTTCATTGTGGAGTCTGTAGCAGGGTGACGCTGAGCTGCACGGACACCCTGCATGTTACTAGGCTTCACTGACACCAATAAAATACACAGCCACACCGATTGCTTGGTACGGGTGAAAGACCACGTGCAGTCTAGGACCCCCTTTATTATACAGCTTCTGGCCATGCCTGGCCAGAGGATGTACAAGGTGCATATCCGATGCAGTGTGGTCCGCGGGGTGGTCCCGGGTAGCTCACTAGATCCCTTCACAACTTGGAATCAAAGTTTATCATTCAATGTGACATACAAAGTATCTGAGCTGTAGGCTCAGTGTGGGATTCGGTCTGAAATTGTACCACTGGTGACGTGAGCAGTCTTCTGTTTCTCGGGGGTCTTGACCAGTATTATTTCTTTCTTCCCGTTGGCTCTCTCTGGTGTAGGGTTGTCCAGGGTGTAGTGCTAGAGGCACTCCTATGGTTTGGAACCACATGAAGACCTTTGACTACCATGATTTTAATTGACTTTTGGTGTTTTATTTTTACCATAGCCTGAATGTACGATATTATTTTTCGCTGCATGTGCTTTTTTCCTTGAAGATTTCTTTCGTATCTCTTGTAGTTTTAAAGTGGGAGCTGTCACAGAGTAGAACAGCCTTGCCAGGAACAGAACATGTGGGATGTGCATTTGAAAGCATGAGAGAGAGAGTGGTGTGGAGTGTACTTCCTGGTCTCGAAGTGCAGAGTTATGAGCAGTGGCGCTCAAATGTGCATTATGTTGTACATTGGGAGATGAAGTGTGCAGTGCTATAGGCAGTGGTGCACAAATGTAACCCTGGGCGTAGTTCGCGTAGTAGCGCTACGCGTAGCTACGCGAAGTGCAATACGCGAGCTACGCGTAGCACTACGCGAACTGCGTAGTGCGGTAGGAAATGCTGTTCGCAATGATTGCACAGTGCCGGATGCTTGTCCGCACTGTGCAATCATTGCAAACGGCATCTTGCACAGTGCAAGCAGTCGTTTTCTGCCGCTCGAGTAGATTTGTACTTGTGCAGCAGTTTTCTCAACGCGGACTGGTAGTTTCTCATCGCGAGCGGTCGCGAGCATACGCGACCACTCGAAATGAGAAACCTGACCTCCCCGCGTTGAGAATCTCGCCGGGAGGTTTATTTTCCACGCTCGCGATCGGCAACTTGATGTTTCTGATCGCGAACGAGGAAAAAGTCTTGCCGGGATGTCATTTTGCTCGCTCGCGGTCGCCAACTTGACGTTGAGGACCGCGAGCAAGCAAAAAATGCACGCTATGCTTCGCTACGCGTTTTTGCACTGTGCTACGTGCAATTCGCGTAGCGCGTAGTTGCGCAAAATACGCAAACTACGCGAGCGTAGCGTAGTTTTCCGCCCAGGCCTACACAAATGTGCATTGTGTTGTACATTGGCAAGTGTTATGAAGTTCTTACTATTGGCTTTGACATGCCCTCATGTCATCTTGAATTCTGACTCTGTCTTACTTGAGCTTTTTGCGTGCACAGGCAGGCCCCCAGATTACTCAAGTTGTTTAGGTTATTTACGTTCAAGGTTGCATTGTTTTTTGGAGATTGTTGAATGTACTGTCGGAGACTTTCGTAAGCTTCGTTAAGATAAAGGCTGGAACACATGAGAATGCAGAAGGAACGTGAGAACTCCTTTGCTTTTGGAATGCTTGTATGGAAAGTGGCCAATTCCAGTAAGTTTCCTTGGCGCAGAGGAATGCCTCTCGGAACCTTCTTGTGTGTTTTGAGATTATAAAGCTGGGGTTTGTTGACTTAGAAACCGGGATTGGAATCCGAATGGGGACGGACGCGTCTACTTCGGCAGAACCCCCGTTTGTTGAGGCGCTTAACCCCGGCTGTGAATCCCCAAGTCTGGAGTGGGCTAAGATGCAGTGTTTACAGCCGGTGAGGTGATTTGACTTTGAGTTTTGACTTTGTGATGTGTGAGTGTCTGTGTGCACATCCAAGTTAATCATCTGATGTATTTAGTGTATATATCTTTCTGATTTCTTGCAGGACATCCAGTATTATCTGCTTGTGTTTCATTTTATTATTATTATCTGCTTGTGTTTCATTTCATATTATTATCCATGCATTTAATAGTTGCATTTGCCAAGTGTGTTGTTATTGCTTGCATATATACATATATCTCTTATACATTTGAATGTTGTTCATTTGACATCTGAGAAAGCCTTTCTGTTCGAGAGCATTGAATAAATAAAACCCCAAGCCTTATTCTGAGAACAGTCTTTGATGCACTTCATTTTATAAAGTGAAATCCCTTTCCAGGTGGTGTTCTGTTGTTTTTGTTGCTTCGTCGGGTTTGATCCTCGATGTGGGAGGCTGGTATCCTCTATTATCTGGGAGTGCGAAGCAATACATTTTTCCCGTCACTCTGCAGGATACGAAAAAAATCAATTTTAAAAGGGGAGAATGCTTTCTAAAATGTCAATTTTTTCAGTTGCAGATTCCTAGATGCCAACTAAGTTATTTGGGTGCGAAGTTGCCTCTAATCAGACCCCCCAGGATATTGCGGCATAGATTTGCAAATTTAGCGGCACAAAAATGGAAATTTAGCGGCATTATTGCGGCACTTTATTTTACTCGTAATAATTCCTTTTCAGCCTTAAATCAATGTAAACTGATTTAGCAGAGCATTCCACTGTGAAATAGGCATGTTTAAAGTGTCCAATCTGCACCTCGTGAGAGGGGGCCCGTTTTCTATGTATGCACCTCTGCCGGGGCACCGCTGCCTCCTAAACCTGTCCAGAATGTGCTACACCTGTGGGCCAAGAGGAGTGTTTGCCTCAGGGCCAAAGTGAGTGTTCTTCTATGCCAATTTGCACGTCTCTATCTGCACGTGACTTAGGTTTGGAATGAAGTCCGCAATTAAGTAACAGCAGAGGGGTGTGTGTAGGGCTTTAACTAGGATGAAAAAACTGGGGGCGTCTCTCATAGGGGTGTGGCCGATGTAATTAAGGACGTGCCTTAAAACACTGTAGCTAAAAATCTGCACTTAGTATAGTGTGCTGCCCCGAATGGTATTTTGCTGCTTCTGTCCATTCATCCAGATATATAACACAACAAGTAACATTACACCTACAACAAGCAAGGACTATTGGCTTTGTCAATGATTGTAAATTGCATAAGATAAATAAACAACAACTATGACTTAGTTGTATATCAGTTTGAAAATGTTTTATTTCTTGCTTGTGAGGTTGCGGCGTAAGGCTAGAGCTGCTGCTCGAGCCTCATGTCGACTCAGCATCCTATGTTTGATTCAAAACAAGAATATGTCCTTGTGTGGTGGAGCTCATGTAAAGCGCTCCAAGGTTGCGCTGTATAAAACTGAAAAATTTGTTTCTTTTGATGTGGTATGTTGCATCCTGGTGCGCGGCGGAAAGAAAAAGAGGCCAATCCCGGGCCTCATGATTCATGATACCTTATATGCTGCCTTTCTGGGCGCCACCTGATGACATCACGCGCGACCCTCCTTTGAGAGAAACGAACGAGGGACTCCTTCACCTTGGCGCTTGCACAGGAAGCAACTAATGACGCCCCACTGCTATTGCAGTGTGCACCTGGCCAGGAGGAAGCTAGGTAGTACTAAAAATACCATTTGTTCATAGCTCTCAAATGACCACCGTTTAATGTGTAACCTCCTTTTGCCTATGAATTCAAAGTGAGCACTTGCTTTCTATTTGTTCACCCAGGCAACTGCTAACCTATTTGCACCTCGCCTAGGAATGATTTGTGGCTGACAACTTTAGCATGATATTAAAATTCTTTACATCAGTCTTGTACCACATATTTACCTGACATTCTTACCTTGTACTTGCAGAAAAAAAACATATTCACAACACCGTGTTATTTTTCTTTGAATTTTTTAGGAGTTAACGTTCACACTTTGGTGGATTGCTACAACATTTTAGCAGTCGTTTTGGGTTTTCACATTGAATATCACTAAACTGTGATCTTAATTTTCTCTTCTGTCCTCAATTCAGGAGATAATATATTTTATGCCTTTTCATGTTTTCTTTACTTTTAACGCCATTTGCTCACATAGGTGGGATTAGTTACCATATATCTTAACGGCTTTGACATATTGACATTATGGAAACAGTTACTCTTGGAGTTAGACTCCAACATATGTCAACATGGACTATGTTCATACGTAATTGGTATAATTTATGCTATCATGTGTATAATTTTCAACAAACGGACTTTACTCATAATGTCATTATTTGTTGGTCTCTCTGTACTAATTTTAAAGCATCCCCTTGGCCCTGTGAAGTCACATGTTTGTCTTTCTTGAATTGGCACGAGTTGCTTTCTATCAGGGTGAAGCAAATATTTTTAAATTAATCTGCAGGAGTTTTATTGAGTTATGTTTGTGTTCTTTACCAGCCTGGAGAAGTTGCTGGGTTATATATCCAAAAGAAGAAACGTTTTGGCTGGAAGGGTTTTTTATTTTTATGAAGATGATTAAAGTTTGACAAACTGCAGAATCTATTTTGTGTTTGGAATCAACACTGAAGTACATTTATTCCCTGGTGTGCAAACCTCCATGTAAAACAAAGTCGAAACGATGGACCTTGTCAGCCATACAGAAATGTTTACACCCTCCATTCCTCTATCCCCTCCCCTGCACCCCTCCTGCCACGGGCAAATAGGAACTGGAAAGGGAAGGAGGGGGCTAGAGCGAAGGGACAGCAAGAGAAGTGGGAAGGAGCCTATTAAGGGGAGGGATGCTGTCACAGCGAGGGGTAAAAGAGAGTTGCATGCACAGCTGAGAATGCAGCCTCTTAAGGTGTACAATCCTGTCAATGGGCAGGGCCCACTAACAAGACTGTACTTTTCATTTCTGTAATCTCTAATGCCGGCCGCAGTAAGAAGCAGGCAGTTATTTACAGCTGTACGGCGCCACGTAGTGACGTGTGCGCGTACAGCCAATAAGCTGTAATCTTTTTTTTTTATGCCTGCCGGAGACGTTTTTCGCGGCCAAAAAGGTAAAAATCGCGCTCCTCTGCCGATTTCGCGATTATTTTGCGAATCGCGAAATCGCGAAAAGCTGGAGGGTCTGTCTAATGCATGTTTAACAGATATGGGGCAAGCACAGATATTTAAATGCTTAGAAGATTTTTCTTTTCAAGAAGGAAAGCAACTTGGTATTTCAGAGAGAAAAAGTGGTGTCCTTTTGAATCCATTGCGCAGCATGTATCAAAAATGTTTACTGTTAGAAAGAGAACGTAATGAAATACAGAGGGAGTTAGTTAGGAAAATTCAGATATTTTAGCATGTGAAAATAAATCATTGAAAAAAGAGTTGGAAATGTACCAAGTACCGACACAGTTTATTTTATCAGACTGTTTAGATAGCCAGGGTGAGTCGTTCGTGGAGAATGTGGTTGGAGAACAGCTGCAGGTTAACTTACAATGCTCACAGGAGGTTTTAATTAGTTCTTTGGAGGACTATCCTCAGCCAGAAATAAATGGTATTTTGGTTGAATTAGAAGCTTCTGAAGTAATGTTGAATCGAGAAAATGTAGACGTGCAGGAATGTTTTTGAAACTACAGAGAAGATAAGCAAATCAGCCTGTTAGAATTAGCGATTGTTGGTTACAATTACAAATCAGACTGGTCAGTGAATGACAAACCTTGCTTTACATGATGAGGCGTTATTCTGAAAAAGAAATGATGAAAAATGTAATTTTTAAAGATAACTCTGAGTGGGGAGAGAAGCAGGAATGTGCTTTTGAATCTGCAAAAGAGGTTATGCAATGTGTTTCAGACGTGTGGCCAATACAGAGAGGAAACATTGAGTTACATGTGCCAGTTCAGGGGCAGTGTGCTACTTGGAGTATGTGGGAAAAACAAGGAAAGAAGAGGGTGCTCTTGGGCTTTTGGATTAAAACGCCAAATGCTGAAGAATGTTTTGCTCCCTTTGAAAAACAGTTGCAAGTGTTTCAATGCACTGTGACAGACACAGGGCAGACACAGTTGCTTTTGAGTTGTGCTCTGATAGACACAGGGCAGACACAGTTGCTTTTGTGTTTTTGCAAGCTGACAGACACTGGATAGATGACAATAAGGCATAATTTGATTTTGACTTTTGAACTTTCTCTAACGCAATGGCTGATAACCTTTCTTGAGGTATACAGAACAGGTGATGCACAAGAAGCAAATGTGATCAAATGGTACATCCAGACAGAAACTGCAGTTGTGCATGAACAGTTGGTGCAGATCCCAGTAGAAAGTCCAGGGGTGGTGTTTGAGGTGCCTGAGACACAGGATTCCCCAGTGAAGGGGAACAAGGAGTTGTGGCAAGAGATGTGGGAAATGTTACTGCAAAGCACAGCTACAGTGTATCATATAGATGCTCAATGTCCCATACATTTACTAGATAGACGCTTTGATTCCCTTACATATGAAAAGGCTAAAATCTTGGAGGCAGAGCTGGTGACACACGATTCTGATTTGGTGGGCATGACTAAGTACGAGCACCTAGGAGAGAATGGTTCACCTCTTTTTTACAGAACCGTCAGCAAACAGTCTGGTCTCTGCCTTTTGCTGCCCCCATCCCTCATACGCAGGTGGGGGTCCCGCAGGGCTCGATTTTAAGCCCAACACTTTTTAACCTCTATATGACTCCCCTGGCATTTTTGGCAGAGGCCCATGGAGCAAAAATAGTGTCATATGCGGACGGCACACAGCTGCTTTTCACCTGTGATAAAGACGATGTTTTCAGAGGAGACTCGATCAACACCTCCCTATCAGAGGTGTTTTCCTGGCTACAACGGAACCAACTCAAGTGTAACTCTGAGAAATCAGAGATCATTTTTTTTGGTCTCCATCCCAGTGATGTGTGGTGAGATTGGTGGCTGGTAGACATGTCCCCTCCTACATCCCCGGTCAAGATAGTAAAAAATTTAGGGGTCAAGCATGATGACTATTTGTCCATGATAGCTCAGATTCAAGCTGTAGTGGGGTCCTGCTTTGGTATGCTCAAAATGCTAAAACAGTTTTTGCCCCTTCTTCCAGTCAGACACAGGAAAACAGTGGTCCAGGCTTTGATAGTATCTAGGCTGGACTATGTTAATATTCTGTACCTGGGAATACCAGAATATCTACTAACACGTCTACAGGTGGCCCAGAACGCAGCGGCAAGGGCAATTCTTATGCTTGGTCCCAGAACACGGATGTCGCCCCATCTGAAATCCCTGCACTCGTTGCCGATCCGTAAGCGGATCAGTTTTAAAACGGGCGTTCTGGCCTTTAAAGCCCTCCATGGAACAGGTGCTTCATACATCAGGAAAAAAGTCCAGTTCTACTGCCCACGCCGAACTTTGAGATCATCATCTCTGCATCAGGCAATTATCCCCAAGTTCACCCGCGCTCGAATAGGCGGACGCTCCTTCCAGGTGCAAGCCGCTCAACTTTGGAATAGTCTGCCTCTGGTCCTCAGACAGATGCAGGACCTTTTCACTTTCAGAAAGGCACTGAAAACTTGGTTATTTCAGCAATAGTACACTATTCAAACCCTGGTCAGCATTTTTGTCAGCCCCACCTAGAGGTCTTCAGCGCCGGGACACTCGATTGAGTAGCTGCGCGCTTTACAAGTACCTAGATAACATAACATAACAAAGACCCCACCAACAGGTGGGCAGAGAATGAAGGGATGCATAGTCCCCTAGACTTACTTAGAACTGATTCCTATTTGTCAGTATGCACAGCGCAGACCAGTTCCACAGGAGGTGAGGTGCCAGGTGGAGAAAGGAAAATTATCAGAGCAGATAGGGCAGATGAATTGCCTTGGGCTCATGCCAAATGATTAAAGGTGTGATTATTCAGCAGTGTGTGGAGAGATAGTTGTCAGGAAGGGGACTGCCCCAGCCCTTCTTACTGTGCAAGGGGAAGGAGAGTTTGACTCCAATACCAAGAATTTAGAGGCCAAAGTGTGGGTAGAATTCTCAGATAATTCCCCAGAGCCAGCTGAGAACCGTGCAGACAGAAGAGATAAAACTTTGCCATCAGGCTCAAAACAAAAAAAGGAGAACGTGTGCTTTTTGAAAAATATTTTTTGCAAGAAGAGTGATGCTTGCTTTTTTTTTAGATCATACTGCGACGTGTTGCTGTACCTGATCTCCCTGTCCTGCGTGTGGGTGCCTTTGTCTGAGTGGGGCCGTGAGGATGTGGGACCCTCCCAACCCTGAAGTGACCACCTGACAGTGCAGACTGACATCGTTGCTGACATCCTTTGGCTGAATCAACCAGATGAGCTTACCTAGCAAAGACGGTTTCGAATGATAATGAACTGATACTGTTAAAATGAAGAAAAATGTTACAAGCATAAAATCTAGAGAGTTACCAGAGATGCTGTTCAGTTTGAAAAAAAAACGAAATTCTGAGATTCCTTTATTTTAAGCAAAATATATAAGTTTGGCTGCTTCAATAGTGAAAGTTCCAGAATTAGCCATTTATAACACTAGGAGCATCAATGAGTTAACATGTTTGATATTGTTTGTGTATTCATTTTGTGTATTCATCATACATTTATTCCTGAAGCCAAGTTATGATCAGATATGCATGAGCTATTTTAGATGAAGTATTATGTTACATGCTTTTATAATGTCACTATTTTAATGTGTGCTTCGTTTATATATACGTGCTTTCACTTAAGAAGTTGATTTTTTAATATGTATGTTATGATAGTCAAAGGTCATGGGGTGGAATGTAGTGCTAGAGGCACTCCTGTGGTTTGGAAACACGTGATGACCTTTGACTACCATGATTTTAATTGACTTTTGGTGTTTTATTTTCACCCTAGCCTGAATTTACGAGATTATTTTTCCCTGCATGTGCTTTTTTCCTTTAACATTTCTTTCGTATCTCTTATAGTTTTAAAGTGGGAGCTGTCACAGAGTAGAACAACCTTGTCAGGAACAGAACGTGTGGGATGTGCATTTGAAAGCATGAGAGAGAGCGGTGTGGAGTGCACTTCTTGGTCTCGAAGTGCAGTGTTATGAGCAGTGGTGCTCAAATGTGCATTATGTTGTACATTGGGAGATGAAGTGTGCAGTGCTATAGGCAGTGGTGCACAAATGTGCATTGTGTTGTGCATTGGCAAGTATTATAAAGTTCTTACTATTGGCTTTGACATGCCCTCATGTCATCTTGAAATCTGACTCTGTCTTGCTTGAGCTTTTGCGCGCACAGGCATGCCCCCAGATTACTCAAGTTGTTTAGGTTATTCACGTTAAAGGTTGCTTTGTTTTTTGGAGATTGTTGAATGTACTGCCGGAGACTTTCGTAAGCTTCGTTAAGATAAAGGCTGGAATACATGAAAATGCAGAAGGAACATGAGAACTCCTTTGCATTTGGAATGCTTGCAAGGAAAGTGGCCAATTCCAGTATGTTTCCTTGGCGCAGAGGAACGCCTCTCGGAACCTTCTAGTGTGTTTTGAGATTATAAAGCTGGGGTTTGTTGACTTAGAAACCGGGATTGGAACGGACGCGTCTACTTTGGCAGAACACCGGTTTGTTGAGGCTCTTAACCCCGGCTGTGAATCCCCCAGTCTGGAGTGGGCTAAGATACAGTGTATGCAGCCGGTGAGGTGATTTGTTTTTGAGTAGTGACTTTGTGATGTGTGAGTGTCTGTGTGCACATCCAGGTTAATAATCTGATGTATTTAGTGTATATATCTTTCTGATTTCTTGCAGGACGTCCAGTATTATCTGCTTGTGTTTCATTTATTATTATCTGCTTGTGTTTCATTTCATATTATTATCCATGCATTTAATAGCTGCATTTGCCAAGTGTTTTATTATTGCTTGCATATATACATATATCTCTATATACATTTGAATGTTGTTCATTTGACATCTGGGAAAGCCTTTCCGTTAGAGAGAATTGCATAAATAAAACCCCAAGCCTTATTCTGAGAACAGTCTTTGATGCACTTCATTTTATAAAGTGAAATCCCTTTCCAGGTGGTGTTGTGTTGTGTTTATTGCTTCATCGTGTTTGAGCCTCTGTGTGGGAGGGTGGTATCCTTTATTATATGGGAATGCGAAGCAATACACAGGGGGGGATCTGATGGATCTTTCACTGTCAGTTAAGGTGTCCATCGTGGTGTTTTCTTCCTCTGTGTCAGGTTCCTGTGAACTTGGAAGGTCGATTTTTCGGAACCACGAGATGATCCTGGTCACTTGTTCATTTCCTTTTTGGGTGGTGATAATGGTGCCAGCCACGTTGATAACTGTTCGGTCTCCAGGCATGAAGGAAGTTCGAAACTTCCACCCAGATTCTTCAATCCTTGATGATGTCCTGATTTGCCGTATTGTCGCCCATTGTTTCAGGCTTGCATGTACATTGTTATGTGTGCGCTGGGCATGGGCACCCACAGGATCATGGGGTGGTCGACCATCCTGGATGGACTGGGATCATGTCTCTTCTGGGACTATTGAACATTAGTGGCCAGGGAGAACACTGTGTGGTGCAATGTGGCATTCCTCTGTACTCCCGTAGGATTCACTGGAGACTGTGTTCAGGGTTGGTCTTCTCCACAGTGGCAAACCAAAAGGAATTGTTCAGGGTGAGCATGAATTGCTTGGCCTCTCCATTTGCTTGTGCCCAGCGGGGCATGATGCAGCAGTGTCTTTTTCTCAGACATACATGCAGTTCTTTAAATTCAGATCCTTGGAAAGATACCCCGTTATCTGTCTTGATTTCTTCTAGGAGTCCGAACAGTGCAAAGACCTTTTCAAGTACTGGTGATACATTGGAAATGCTGTGGAATTGACCACTTCAACAATCAGATATTTTGAATAGCCATCCACCAGTATGATGGTGACTCTTCCGTCCAGAAAGCTCCCAAAGCCTAGACTCACTGTGGACCAAGGGATGGTGCAAAGTTCTTCAGTTATGATGGGTGCAGGGACTTCTTGGGAGCCAGTGAGTTGGTATGCAGGGCATTGTCGCACCAGTTCATCCATGTGTCCTCAAGGTGGGGAAACCATACCTATGCCCACATGCTTGACTTCATCTTTGTGGTGCCTTGATGCTCTCCATGGGTCAACATGGTTACTCAATGTTGTAGGCTTTCGGGGCTCACCAGCCATTAACCCCGCTGTATGACGCCGTCTTGTGTGGCACTGAGTTCGTCACATACTCTCAATAGTTTTGTGAGTCTCTCTTTGTCGAGTCTCAACCAGTTGTTGGCATTGCAGGGCACCTTTTACCTTCATCAGCGCTGCATCAGTGGCTGTGGCATCTTCAATTTTTCGCTGACTGAGCACCTTTGGGCAGGTTCCTTGTGACACCATGCTGACGTATTCTTCTGTTGCTTCGGAACTCAGTGTTCTTTTCCATTGATTGGGGTGGATGGCGTGAGAGGAAGTGTGCTGGATTTTTAGAACCTGGCCGATAGACCACCTCCATGCAGTAGTGTAGTAGTTGGATGGCCCAGCGTTCAATCCATGGTGGAGGGTGAGGTGCAGTGCCCCGAAACAGCGGGACAAGTAGTTGGTGATCGATGACCACTCTAAAGGGCCTCCCAAAGAGATATCAGTGGAAGTGTCCGCATACCCATTTAATGGCAAGGGCCTCTCTTTCAACTTGGGCATATTGTGTTTCGACCTGCATGAGGCCTTTGCAAAGGCCAAAGGTGCTCACCTCTGGGTTCTATTTCTTGGGTGAGTACAGCTCCGAGGCCTACAGGGCTTGCATCGACTAGCAGTTCTGTCTTTTTATTTGGGTCAAAATAGGCTATCATTGCCTTACTTAAAAGGGCTGGCTTTATCGTTTAGAATGCGCCTTCTGCGGCCAATATCTAGGCTCCCCTTTCCAACCAAAGTTGCTGAGAAAGCTGTGAATACCCAATTGTCCGTGTATATTGAGTCTAATCATCATCTTGATAATACTCAGTTTGGATTTAGGAGCGGGTACAGCACTGAAACTGCGCTTATTGTAGCTACCGACGAGATTAGATCCTCCCTTGATTCTGGTGTTAGGGCAGCTCTAATTTTATTGGACCTGCCCGCGGCCTTTGACATGGTGAATCATAGTTGTTTGATGGATCGTTTGCAGGCTATTGGGGTTAAAGATATGGCCTTTGCCCTTATTCGTTCTTTTCTGAGTGATAGATCTCAATCCGTAGCTTTTCAAGGTTTTACTTCATTGCCCTTTATGCTGCCATGCAGGGTCCCTGAGGGCTCGCCTTTGAGCCCGACTTTGTTTAATGTTTATGTTTCCCCCCTGGCTAGTTTAATAAAGTCATTTGGGTTTTCACTGGTAACATACTCAGATGACACCCAGATTATTGTGTCAGTTACCAATGACATCCAAAATATGGCTGAAGAATTTTGTAATTGCATGAGGGAAGTCAGCGATTGGATGAGCAAGAATTGCCTAAAGCTAAATTCAACCAAAACAGAGGTCATGCTTTTTGGGAATGATGTGTCTTTTTGGTCTCCCATCTGGTGGCCACAAGAATTAGGGAATCTACCTAAACCAAAAAGTAAGGTGAAAAATCTGGGTGTGATGATAGACGACAAATTACTTTTTAACACACAAGTTAATACTGTGGTCTCAACCTCTTTTTATATTTAAAAAATAATTAAGAAGACTGCACATCTGCTCTCCTTTGACCTGTTAAAAAACGGTGGTCACTGCACTAGTCTTGGCACAACTAGACTATTGTAATGGGCTCTTGCAAGGTCTTCAAAAACACTCACTGAAAAAACTTCAGACATCGCAAAATACAGCAGCAAGTATGCTTTTCAATATTCCTTGGTCAGAATCTGCGTCCCTAGCTCTAAAGCAATTACATTGGCTTCTAATTGAAAAGCGTATCACCTTTAAGGCACTATGGGGCATATTTACGTTCCCTGGCGCATCCCTGCAAATCAGCAGGGATGCGCCAGGGAAGATGCGTCACGCAAGTTTGCCCTTGCGCCACCGCCGATGCGCCGCATTTACAATGCGGCGCGCCGTGGCGCACGGATGGGCAGATGCGTGTCGCATCCCCCGACGGAAAGCGGCGCATTGCTGGAATCGCGTCGCAAGCGCGACGCGGCTCCAGCAAGGCTCGGGGTGCCCTATGCCTAACATGCTGCGTCAATCCTTACGCCTGCTTCAAGCAGGCGCAGGATTTGACGCAGCATGGGCGTAAAAGTGACTCAGTGAAATCTTGTAGATTTCACTGCGTCACTTTACGAAGCGTACCTGCGAGAACGCCCACCCTGCGCTGGAACGCCCACATGAAACCTGACGCAGGTTTCATGTGCGCAGAGGTTTACAACGTGACGCATCTCCCTAGATGCGTCACGTTGTAAATATTGTGCAACGTGGCGCATGTTTTGCGTCGCCGCTGCGTCACATAAGTGACGCAACGGTGGCGCAAGGGGCTCGTCAATCTGCCCCTATGTCTTCCGCACAAAACTCTGTATGGAACTGGTCCAGACTATTTAAAATGGAACCTAATGTGGTATGTTCCAGTTACATCCCTGCGCTCTAGCTCTCAAAAGAACCTGGTAGTTCCCTCCTACAAGCGGATGTCCTGGGGTGGTAGGCGCATTATTAGAAATGCTGCCACAAAATGGAATGGTCTTCCCCAATCACTGAAGTCTATAACTAAGCTGTTAGTTTTAAGGAAGGCACTAAAAACTTGGGGCCATATGTATCATTCCAAATTGCGATCGCAAACGCCGAAATTCGCAGAATTTTGGCGTTTGCGATCGCAATTGGGCTTAGTGGTATGTACTAATGAAAAACTACCTTGCAAAATAAGGAATCGCAAAATTTGCAATTCCCTATTTTGCGATTGCATTTAAGGAATCACAAATTGTGATTCCTTAAATGCA
Organism: Calotriton arnoldi; assembly: GCA_963921515.1. NCBI lineage: Eukaryota > Metazoa > Chordata > Amphibia > Caudata > Salamandridae > Calotriton > Calotriton arnoldi. The sequence goes on along the minus strand of CAWUFW010005582.1, from coordinate 441,923 downwards.
ATGTAAGAAGCACAAAAAAAGTGCAATTTGGCCTTAGGAATCGTAAATTACCACCAACTTCAAGTTGGTGGTAATTTGCGATTTCTTTGAAAAATCCACTTTTTGCATTTTGCAAAGTGCAATGTGGCGCACATACATGCCCTTAGGGCATGTATGTGCACCACATGTGCACCCATGCTTATTTCAGGGGTGCAACAGGGTGTCCTTTGACACCCTTGCAACCTTGAAATTGTATTCTCAATTTGCGATTCTCTAATTGCTAATCGCAAATTGAGAATGTCTTCCCATTCATTCCTATGGGCCTCTAGGCCCATAGGAATGAATGGGAGGATTTCCTAATTGCGAATCGCACTTTGCGATTCGCAATTAAGGAATATGTAGGATCTGCAAATTTTTTTGCAAATCCTACATACATCTCGTTTTGCGATTCTCAAATAGCGATTCTCTAAAATTCGCTATTTGAGAATCGCAAAACCAAACTTTCATACATATGCCCCTCGGCTTTTAACCAATTACGAATCCTCTCTTATTGATCACAAACAGCGCTGAGAAGCCTCTGGGTATATGTTGTGCTTTATAAATATATTCAATATCAATATCTTCCTTTTGGCCCCAGGACTAGGGGGCTTCGACCTTGGTGAGGGCCTTCAGAGGCTCAGCCATTGTCGCAAGATTGAGGATGAACCTGCCACAATATGTGGCCATCCCGAGGAAACTGCCTACTTTGGATGCGGTGCTTGGTGCTTGGGCTTGTTTGATTCCCTGTAATTTGCGGGGGTTAACCTGCACTCCTTCTTGGTTAAAAAACGTATCAGAAAATCTCTATGGATGTCTGGAAGATGTACATTTTTCCTTATGGAGGGTGACCCCATGTTCCCAAAGACATTTGAGGGTAGCTCTGAGGTGTTTGTGGTGGTCTTAGATGGTTGCGGAGTAGATTAAAATGTCATCGCTCACATTCTTGTCACCTTGGAGCCTTCACAGAGTCTTGTATAGAGTCTTGGAATACCTCCTCCGCTGAAGATATGCCAAAGTTTAGCCTTTTGTATCTGCGTAGCCCAAGGTGCGTGGAGAAGGTTGTTATGTATCTGCACTCCTCTGAGAGAAGTAGCTAACCATATCCTGCGTTCAGATCTATCTTTGAGAACCATTCCGGTCATCTATTGTGGGCGGGATGTGTCTCTCTTGCTTTATTGCTTGATTTTGGAGGTGCATATCAATGCATAAGCATATCTTTTCTGGCTGTTTTGGCTTCTCTGCGATTACCATGAGTGATACTTAGGGCTCTGGTCTGGACACCTTTTCTATTACCCCTTAGCTTTCGAGCTTGATGAGTTCTTGATCGGCCAGTGGCTGCAGACAGAGGGGCACAAGCCAATGGTGTACGGCGATGGACTTCCCTGATTCATTGATGAGCAGTTTGATAGGAGGGGTCTTCAGGCACTCTAGGCCGCTGAAAAGTCCGGTCAATTAGCTCAGTATTTCATCGATCTGGTACCCTTTCACATTTCTTGCGAATGACACCAGCCCCAGGTCTTCCTCAGAGTGAATTCCTAGGAGTGTATTGGCTTCCTTGTCAACTACATGAAATGTTGTGAGAATCTCTGAAATTCGAGCACTCGCTCACAGTCTTGAGCCCTTTTTGTGGTAGTGATTTACTCCTTTATGTTAATATCTTGGTGTTGGATGGAACTAGTGTTGGTTTGGGTTGGAGGCGTCGGTATTGCTGGATGCCCATCACATTTTCTGATGTGGTGGTGTCTGTGAGGGCCTTGACTTCTCACCTGGCGATTTCTACCATGAATATGGACTGCGGCCATCTTTGCCATATTAGGTTGTTGGTGAATGAAATAAGAAAGTCTTCTTCTTCGTCTTCCAGTGACAAGTCTTCTAAACAGTGCCTGTGTCATTGCGGGTATTTGGTGGTTCCTTGTGGTTCTGGTTTGTCTAGGAACAGTTGCCGTACCGCTCTTGTGGAGGTTCGTCTAACTCTGGCCCCTCTCCCTCGGAGCCCTCCTTGGCACACTGTCATGAACTGATTGATTTTGCCACAATTGGAGCATGTGCGGCCTTATACTGGGCAGGCATTCGGTGCTTGTTCTTCACGGCCACAGTACTTGCTGTGATATCCTGTTTGTGAGGGGGCAGGTATTCTGTGCCTGTTTGGCTTTCCCCGTATGTGTATCAGGTCAGCTCATTCTGCTTTTATAAGTGGGGCCTTTTCGGGGTTCTGGGTTAGGGCACTATCCATTTTATAGCCCTTGCGGCCGATAGGTTGTGGGGCCTCGCTATGATAAGAATGCCATCTAGGCTGATGTTTGGTTAGGATGAGGCCTCTGAGTGTCATTTTGTGGCACCCCTGGATAATCTGTGCTTTCGGTTGGTCATCTGCTGTGCATGTGCTGGATAGTCCTCTCAGGTGTGCTTAGAACACATCTATGGATTTTCCCTCCCGCTGGCGAGCTTGGCGTAGTTTGAAATGCTCAAAGTCCGGGTTTAATTGTCGGTCGAAGTTCGCATTGAGAGCTCTTACTTCTGCGTCGTAGTCGTCTGCCAAGCCAGTGCTGGAGAGGTACTCGAATAGTTTATAGATTTTTTCTCCTCCGTAGTGACGTAAGAGTGAGCATTTTACAGTCCCATCGTTTTCTCTGGTGGCAATAAAGAAATTTTCTAGCCTCCCTACCCACGTTTTCTAGCGGGGTGATGCTGTTGCAGGGTCGGCTAACTCATTGATTGAAGCACACCGACGTGTGCGTGTTGTCTGGGAAATTGGCTCTGCGTCTGTGCCTGTAGTGGGGCTGCATGTGGGTCATTGGCTATGACTAGGCATGGTGTGAGATGCTCACTTATTCAATGGAGTTGTGATGAGCTGCAGGCTCAAGGCTGTTAGTGCGCTGTGGATGTCTTTTATTGGCCTATTTTATAGCCTCCTGTCTGCTCTGGTATTGGGTGTTGTTTCACTCTCTCTCATTTGATTTATATAAATATATATTTTTGCTTTCAGTAGCCAAAGTTTTTGACAGGTATTTCTCAAGACGAATGGTTCAGGGGCCACTTACCAATATTTTCCTTTTTTGTTCCATATTCGTATTTCTCACCCGGCTCCCATAAGGAGGATGACTGCCTATGGAGCTGTTGGCACTTGTGTTAGCTGGGTGTGCGAAGAGGCTCACCTCGTCAGCTGGCAGTTGGAGTGGGCGGAGCATGTCTTCATGCCACAGAGATGCCTGGAGGCGGGCGGCCAGTGAAGCGTGGTATGAGGCCGCGAGCAGGATGGCACACTGGCCATGATCCAGGGGCACCATTGGCGAGGGCAGTGAACACTGGAGGTTGAAGAGCCTCATGGGGGCAGAGCGCTCAGTGTGCTGGATGCGGTGAGCGCAGGTCTCTGTACCGCCGTTTTGGCCCACAGCAGACTGCAGAGCACGGCAGTCGCATAGAGGCAGGGTCGGGTCAGCCAGGCAATCGATTTTCATCTGGGCACGGCACAGACCTGCAGGCACAGTCAGGACATGGTCTCAGGAGGCAGTAGGGTAGGCAGGGGAGCGCCCTCATGGCCAGTGTAGTAGGGTGATGCTCAGCTGCAGGGACACCCTGTGTGTTACTCGAACCCACTGACACCAATGAAATACACTGTCACACAGGTTGCTTGGTACAGGTGAAGACCATGTGCGGTCTAGGACCCCTACAGAGTCAAGAGTCATTTTACAGAATTATATAACATTTTGCAGGGCTGAGTGGTATGTGTTAGGTGTGTATTGAAACACCTAAAGGGAACAAAAAATGAAGATTATCTGTTACCTGAAAGGCAGTCTAAAAGTGTTAAATAGAGTGATGAGCATGATTAGAGGCTGTTATGAAGTTGGAGACTCGTGGAAGTTTGCAATTGAAAGCCTTTTTTACTCTTCTCAAAGCCTTTGTACGAACCCATTTAAACTCAAAACATTTGTTTACTAGTTGAACAGTGACCTGTTTAAATGTTTCACTCAATCATATCCCTTCTATAGGAAATATTGTCACTTTGAGGTATTTATAAGGTCAGTACATCAAGCTGGAGATGAACAGCCTTGTGTCTTCTTTAGCTGTCCCATTCCCTATTCCTTGGCTCACATAGCGGGGAACATCACTAAGTGGTCGGTAAGGTAAAACTATGTGAACGGTCCAGGTTTGAGTTTTTTTGCTGACGCCTGGGTAGGCCCCATGAGTTCTTATTCTTGGCACCTGTGGATGAAGCATTATCCTGCCCTGGAACTACTCATTGGATAGTAGTGAAGAACACTATGACGAATGTTAAGATTTGAACCTGGCTTATTATAAAATATATCCAGAATATAAACTGATATTCTCCTAAAGGCCACAACGTTTGCTCTGCAACAGAAGAGACTATATAAGTATGTGGCCATGAACACAGCTTGGTTTGTGAAAGAGCACATCAGCATTCAGGATTTTCATCATCAAATCACAAGCGCATTTGGGGGCATATTCTCAAGGACTCATCGCCGCATAAGTGGCGATAGATTTATCGCCCTATTCACAAGTTGGTGCAAACTGCCGATATCGACACTTTACCAGCGATAGCTGCCGCAAAAAACATCGCCACGGATGAGTGCGACAACTAACGCTAATGATATGCAGAGTAGGCGTTCCCGTGCAAAAACACACGAAAACACCACTTCGCGAGATTCACAACGACCAGTCAGATCTGCGATGCGACCCAAAAACAGGCAATAAGGCGCGTTAGCAGCAGGGGTTTAACACCTGCCTTTTACTGGTATAAAGCAGGACGACAACCTGCAGCATGAAAGGGAGCCCAGCCCAGAGCCACATCTGAAGACCAACACATGTCATGGAGACACTGATCATGCAGCTCGGAGACCCAAGAGGGCCACAACACCCACCGCTACCACCCCCAGGCACCCCCACCTCCAGACCCTCCCCCAAGGTCATGAAGTCCAGTAGTGAACGGTAGTGGAAAAACAGAACTTTATTACAAATACATAAATCAACAAAACGAAAAACTCAGCCAGCGCGTTCCATTCCCAACGGGGAACTCCAACAGGGCAACGTGTCTTCAGAAACCTGTGGGAGAAATGGTGACAATGGTCAAACTTCCGTATAGTCACATGCCTAATGTGGTACAGTGTACTGCACTTGGACAAACAGGAATGCCCACAGGCATGATAAACCATGCATGAGAAGACAGTAACAGAACTACGTGTGGCCGTAACCGTCGTAGGAATGAAGAGGAAGGCAATGACCACACGAACTGCTGCTACGGTCACATCATGCAGGACTCATCACACCTGAAAGCATCACGGTGTGTGTCAGCTCGATACCCCTGCCCCTCACACCCCCCACACTGCGCAGGAACATCTTGAGACCACGCAAGGGAACTACGCCATAGCTGGCGTCACACATGTGTTGGGGGCAATTCACAGCACACGTGTATGACTTGTGCCCCCTGCCGACACTGCACACAATCACCGCAACAGCAACCATACGCATGCCATCACTGTGCATACAAAAGTGGACCACCGTGGCCTGTCCACCAATGTCGTCGCAAATACCCCAGGCAGTGTGCATGATCCCCACATGTCCGCAAGTCCGCCGCCAACCAGCGCTTTGAGGATGGCCCCCATGGAAATGCACTGCCCATCGGCAAGTACCAACTGAACACACCACACACCTCAACTCCACAATCCCCCAACTCACAACTGTGGGAATGCACACGTCACCAATACACCACCAAAGTGACTGCTGCGTGTGTCTCAGTCTCCGCCACAACCTGCCCACAGGCCTACACACACGTGGCCGACCACCTTCAACGGGCACATACACACTGGAGACGAGGTGGATACGTGCCAAACCAACCCACGCACATCACGAACATCGCATGCAAGGCCGTGTCAGCAAGGGCGGCGCCCCCACCCAGCCACGAGTCCGCCGCCGTGACCGGTGGTGCCTGCGCAATCCTGTGCGCCTGATGCACCCCAGCCCAGGTCCCTAGACCGGTCCTCCGCCCAGCGATGACTGGCCGCCCCTGCGCACCCAGGCCTCAATGCTCACCTGCCGCCACTGGCGTGTCTCCAAGAGGGCCCACCACGTGCCGGTGCATCCTCCTCAGCCGATCACTGGATTCCGCGCCACAGGCCCCCAACGCACCCTGCGGCACCGCACCGCGGAGTCATGTGTGTGCTGACTGCTGCCTGCGCGTACACTGCGGTCCAGCAGGGCACACTGTTCAATTTGAGTCTTGATTCACTGGACGCCGTATCGAGGCCAACGCATTATCGCAGGCTGCACACCCGCTCAGCTCTTCAGGTGCCACTAACCCTGTGCAACGCAAGTCATCGTCACGTAGCGGTAGGCCCATGCGGGACGCAGTGCAGCGGGTGCCACCAACTCAGTGCACCACAGGTCATGGCCCCTTCATGATTGAGTCTCGTGGTGCGGACGCCATCATGTCACCTCCGGCAGTGGGTGATGTGATGTGGTAGGGCCCTTTTATTGGCAGGGTCACATGTCCTGTGTCGCCGGTGCTGGATGGGTGTGGTGTGGGTGTACACCAGCCCTCAGGGAGTGGCTGTGGCATGCTGACAACTAGACCAGTGAGCAGCAGATCACTACAGGGCAGACCTGGGACATGTAGCTTTGACGTCCCCCCCTGTAAGCGTAAGCGGAGTGGGCTGGGCTGGCATATGCCAGTCCAGCGTAGGGGTGTGAACAATGAGCCAGGGGCTCTGGGCGTGGTTCAGTTCTGGGCTGGACAAGGCAGTAACTGATGCGTGTGTATCTGTTGTAGTGTCGGCACCACCCGGACCGCAATCGGCAATGTTGCACCCTGTGACTCAAGTTCCACTACATGGGCAACATGGACGTAAGGGGGAATCAGGGACCCTACATTCATCCATACTTTCATACTTGAATGATCATAGACATGACACATCTGTGTGAATCTGAATGTTTATTTCACATCCAGTGGAGTGTTGCAGCTGGAGCAGTACAGGGCCATGCAAACCCCACTTCACATTATTGGCCCGTGGAGGGCCAGCCAGAGTCCTTGAGGGAATGACAAGTAGATCGGAAGGGGAAGAGTTCAGTCAGCAGTCTGATCGCTGTGTCATTGGTAACCAAACAGAAAATGGCAGTCCATGTCGAGGTCCAAGGTGAGTGTCGTAGAGTGTATCGGGGGACAGTGGAAGGTGATGATGCAAAGGGCAGAACCAAGCAGAAACAGGCCAAATGGCGGAGATGAATGCTACTGCCTCCTCCGTACCAGTAAGGTTGATTCACCCGCATCTTCGTCCTCTGATGTCACATGTGCCTCACACGTGGGTGGTGGTGGATTGCCTGCCGCACTGTGAGGCACTGACACATCAGGGGCGGAGATGTGGATGTAGAAGCAGCAGCAGCATTCATCTGCGCAAGGCCTTGAGGCAGCAATGCCATGACGATGTGCTGCAGGGCATGGAAGGTCCCAGCCACATCTAGTTGGTGTGCAGCCGTGGCAGCCATTCTTTCCGCCGTCATCCTCTCCATGTTCTCCATGAGCCCCCCCATCTGTCCCAACTCCCGTATGACATCGCTGGAGCCACTCTGACTGGACAGTTGTTCTTGTCTCAGTATCATGACTCCAGCGATGTCAGCCATGGATCGTTGGAGAGCATGTAGCGGACTGTGGGTGTCCGTTAGGGACTGTAAGTGGTCCCTGATGGTACTCAGACACCCATGTATGGCATCAGGTTTGGCTGCCATGAGGTCGAACCCCACCCGCACATGATCAGCCATCTTCTCCTGGACCTCTAACACATGGCGTTGGAAGGCCATGTGTTGTCCATGGGGGTCCTGGGAGACAGCCGGGGTGGTAGGTGCTTCCTGCTGTGTGGTCTGTGCAGGGGGTGGGGTCTCCTCGATGCAGCTGGGCTGCCCTGCTCCTGGAGGTGAGGTGCCGTAGCTGTCCATGAACTCTTGGAGGTCCTCTTCGTCATCAGTGAAGAGCTGTTGGGTCTGCTCTGCAGGAGGTGTTGGTTCTCCCTCTGCAATGTGATGGGGAGATGCAGTTTAACATTGTGTTGACATGTATGTTGACGCATTGTACAGGTTTACATACGAACTGCATGACAATGTACATTGTGACTGTTTGGGAGGAGCTGCCTATTTGATGCGTGACAGTGGACATTTCGACGACATCACGGATGTGTGTTTGTACTTGTACATTATCATCTCACATTTCCCTGCTATGCCAAATGTGATTGACCAGTTTCTACACACAAGCGGCACCAGTTGTGTCCTCTGTTCTGCTGTGAACGTGTTGCAGTTTATACCACATTGTTGTCAATGTTGATGTGCTCTGAATGTTATGTGTGTGTGCTGCATTTTGGGAGAGTCGCCCCTGCAGCTCTGATTTGGCTGGCCATTATCCCTTTCAAGCAGTGTGCCTTTGACTTCTGTGCTTCTACAGTGCTGAGATGTTGCATTCTTAGGGAACTTGGGCTCTTGGTGGGACTTGGGACTCTGGGGCATGGTTTGTCCGCAGATGTGTTGTTGAGGTCAGGGGTTGTTTGTGCACGTGGATGTGTCAGAGTGTGACCTGCTCCTTTACGGATGTGGTCCACACTCAGCCACCTCAGTGTGGTGGAGTGCAACATGTCATGATATATTGACTGCAGCCATGCTATTCGTCATGCAGTGTCACTTGCATTGTCAGTGTGGCTCACAGACACGCCGCTTTGCTGGGTTCGGCACATGTGCATGGGTTTGTTGTGAGATTAGTGATGTGTGGGAAGAGCCCCCTCTGTGCACATTGTGGACGGGGGCCTACTTGCTGTTTCTATGTGTGCTGCAGTATGCCAAGGAGATCAGGGACATGATCCAGAGTCATTGTGGGTGTGCACTGTGCTATACTTGATTGTGCATGTGTGCCATTGTGCCCATCTCCCTCGTCCCCCCAGTCCCTGGTGGTTACTCACCCTGTTGCTGATGTGTCAGGTCATGTTGAGCAGTGTCCGGTGCCCCAACTCCTGCCACCGTCCCCACACTGATGACTGTGGACACCATTTCCTCCATCTCATCCAGCTCCTCCTGTGGTGCTGGACTCCCACCTCCAGTCTGCATTGCTGCCTTCTGGTTGTTGCCGAGTTTCAGCTTGGTCTTGCGCTTCACATCATTCCAGCGCCTCTTGAGCTCTTCCATTGTTCTCCTCAGCACTCCGACTGCATTCACCTTGTCCAGGATGGACTGCCATATTCCATTTTTTGTTGCCAATGACACAGTGGAGGTGACGAACAGTTGTTGATGGTGTTCTACCACCTCCGTGATCAGGATTCTGTTTTCCTGCGGACTGAACCGCGTCTTCCTCTTCTTCTTGTCCTTGTCCTTCCCTGTCCCCGAGGTCCCAGGCTGGTCATCCGTGGGGCTTGTGGGATTCTGGCCGTTCTTTGTCCCTGCTCCGGCTGCCTCCATTGTGCTTCGCTGTAGTTCGGTTTTTGTTTGTTTATTTATTTTTTCTGCCTTTGTAGTGATTTTTTCCGCCTGACGTGTGTGATTTGCAGGCCTGGCGCTGCTTTTCGCTGATTGTCTTATCGCGGTTGGGCCCATCGCAACTTTTTTCGCGTTCAGGTTTGGATTTTCATCGCCGTCCCGGTAATGTTATCGCGGACATTTGACACGTTATCGGGGTACTATCGCATGTTACCGCCGTGTTGTGAATGCCACGTTAACACGGGGTTATTTTCCCATGATAGTCCGCGATATGGAAGTTTGCGTTAACCTATTTTTGCGATGATTATCGCACGTTCTTGAGAATATGCCCCTAGGTTTATTTAGTTTGAAAGCCTCAGGCTTATCCCAGGGTACTGTGGCAGGGAGAAAGGTGAAAGAAAGAACCATAAATAGAGCAATCCTTGAAAGAAGGTAGAAAAGTGGCAGCAATGCGAGTTACAACAAAGCCTGTTTAGGATGTCACTAAATCTGAATAGTTTTGTAAACTTTCTACTGAATCCTTTCGTGAATCTTTCTAGATTAGATTGAGTTTTATAGTTTACTCTGTATGATTTAATGTGCAAAAACCTGTCAGCTGAGTTCTGATTTGATGGAGTTACGATTTTAAAAGAGAATATTGCTTGTCCTATCTTATGTTTATGGTGAAGATCATGAGACAGGAAGGTCACCTTGATGTCTTGGTTCACAAAGACTTTTCTGACCATCAACTGCCATGAGCAACAGAACTAGCTCCCATATTGCAACAAGTGTCCAGGGGTGACAAGCAATGTCCCTTTGTTTATTGGAGTGACCTGGTCACCCTGCCAGACAGTCTTGGGACTAAATTATTCGCTCTGCACATGTCTACAAAGAAGGATGAAGCCAGGGTCTGACTGCGACTGAAAACAGGCACTGGCAGAAAAATAAAAGTGGCCCCATTAGCAAATCAGATAGCTAAACAAGCATTTGCAATGCAATTGGTCACACATTTACGAGAGTTAGAGCTATTGATGTTGTAAATGACAATATCTTTTACCCATGTGTTTTGGTTTGGAGTGGAGTGTGTGTATGTGGTTTAAAGTGGAATTATGTGAGCTGAATTGGAATTTTTAGTTGTGGAATTGTGTGGGGTGGAATTATGCTGTGCGCAGTGTATTTGTGTAGTGGAATTATGTGGCATGTTGAATAGATAGGGGTGAAAGCTGCACAGAATAGATAGAAAGGAAGATGGAGATGGATAGGTAGTTTGTGCTTGAAGTGGTGAATGGACTCCACACAGAGGAGCAGAAAGAGTGTGTGAGAAAGAGACAAAGAATGGGCCACATTCGCATAAAGAGGGTGTGCCTGTGTATGCAAAAGACACCCCAAGAAGGGGAGGAGAGTGTGGGTTTTAAGGGACGGAAATCTTGAAAAGGTGCAAGAAAGAAACCGTGCTCGAAGCCCTGAAGTGACCAATATGAGAGAGGCAGGAACTGCGTGAGAGAGCGGGAAAGAGGTGTGTGTGTGAGAGAGAGGGGTGAGTGGGAGGGGAAACCAGAGGGGCAGGTGAGGCGATAGGTGCAACAGTGGATGGTAGCATGTGTGAGCTGGCAGTATAGAGCGGAGATGGGGAGTGTGAGGGAGGGATGACAGGGGGCAGTGGAATTGCGAGATGAGAGAGGGGAGAGGGAGTGTGAGGAAGAGAGGATATGAGAAGTGGGTGTGTGGGGGAGGGAAGACAGGGTTGTTGGAAATGCGATGTAGAGATGGGTTGTATTGGAATTTTTTGTTGTGGAATTGTGTGGTGTGGGATTGTGTCTTGTGGAGTTGTGTAGTGGAAATATGTGGCATGATGTGTGGCGGAATTATGTGGATAGTAATTAAAAGGTATTAACTTTTATGAAATTATGTAAAGTTAGATTGTGTGTTCTGGAGTTAATCATGTGGAATGGTGTGTTGTGGAGTGGCATGCTGTGGAGTTGAATTATGTGGTGAGCTATTAAATTTTGTAGCATGATGTTGAAATATGTGGTGTGTATTGGCGGTATGTAGTGTGTTTTGGAAATGTATGGAGTTGAATTGTTTGGCGTCTAACTGTGGCGCTGCATTAAATTATGCTTATTGAAATTATATGTCATGGTGTGTAGTGCATTTGTGTGGATTGCTGGTATGTGCCATAAAGAGCATTTATGTGGGGTGTTTTTATATTTTATTGAGTAGAGTGTAATTATGTGGCACTGAATGGGATTATGTGGAGTGTAATTATGTTGTGTGATGAAAAATTGTGTGGTGTTGTGTGGAATTATGTGGGATGCTTTGGAGTGGTATTATGTGGCATAGTGTGGAGTAGTATTATAAGATGTGCAATTCTGTGGCATGTTGCAAATTTGAATTTATTTTGTGCACTGTATTTATGTGTTTTGCAATTTAGAGGAGATATGTGGAGTGTAAATATGTGAGGTGAAATGTAGGTTGGAGTGCAATTATGTGCAGTGGAATTATCTGGAGTTGAATTTTGTTGGGTGTAGTGTAATTTTATTGTTTGGAGTGCAGTGCAATTATGTAGCACAGTGGTATTAAGTGAAGTGGAATTCAATGGCATGGAGCGGAGTTGAATTATGTGGAGTATATTTTATTGGTTTGTACATATGTGGCATGGAGCGGAAGTGTATATTTGAATTGTGTGGCATCTTATTATGAGATGTTAAAATGTGTTGCGAGTAGTGGATTTATGCAGCATGGAATGGTGTGTTGTGGCATTGTGTGATACCTTCAGCCAGTTCTGATGCTTTGCCCAACTGCGCTTTGTAATTTGGACCTTACATGACTATACTTATAATAGGAAAAGTAAAACGACAAGCTTCGACAATCAAAAGGCTACTGAACATCTGTCACTTACCTACATTTTCAATACCTTTGATATTATTTTTTTTAATGCCTAGCATATTTTTGAAAATAGGGGAATACGAAAAGGATGTGTTTAAAGTTACAAGTCTGCAATTGAAATTCCTAATAACATTTCTTGTGTTAGGACTGCATTGGAATTTGAAGGATTATAGATCTTGCTCTGAGATTTATTCCAGATGGAGGTAATGTTTTGGAAAAACAGCACATAAGTTGGAGCAGCGCAACCTAAGAAATATTTGTTACAGCAATAATATGAAAGTATATCTGGGTCACTAACGCATGGGGAGGGTGGGATGGTGGCTGCAAGGGTAACGGGGAGAGGGTTCATCCTTCACCTCAACCCTAAACTACAAAAGACTTCGATAAAGCCAAGCATTGACATAGCCAATAGGGCTTGCCTTTGGGCCTGTAAGTGTTTAGCCATGCAACACATTAGAGTCCTGTGATGGACTTGGCCCTTTTTGCAGGGTCATCCCTGAACTTTTTGCCTTCCTCCTAGCCTTTTTTCTGACATGGTGTTGGTGGTTTTAGGACTCTGGGCACTTTAGCACTGCTGTCCAGTGTAAAGTGCATGTGCTCTCTGTGGTAAATATGGTAAAGATTTGTCTACACCTGTTTGGCATATTTAATTTACCTGTCAGTCCCTTGTAAAGTGGTATTTCATATACCCGGGGCTGGTAAATTAAATCTACTGGTGGGCTTGCAGCGCTGATTGCGCCACCCACCAAAGTAGCTTTGTAAACCTGTCTCAGGCCTCCGCCATTGCAGGGCCTGTGCGCGCAATGTTACTGCCGCTGCGACGTGGCACCTAAAGTGTGTGCCCTGTCTGTGACCCCCCCTTTACTGCATATCAGTCACCCCTAAGGTAGGCCCTAGCTAGCCCTATGGGCAGGGTGCATTGTAGGTAAAAGGAAGGACATGTACCTTAAGTGTGAGAGATGTCCTGGTAGTGACAAACAGCCATTTTGGTTTCTCACTGCTATGGGGCTGCCCTCCCATAGGAATGCATTGGGGATTCCCTGATAAGTGTTTCAGTGGTAATTCCTGATATGAGAGGAGCAGCATGGTCAAGTTTAGTATATTTGGAATGGTAATAATAAATGCTGCGCAATGGTGTGCGCAGATTTATTATAACTATTTTAGAAATGCCACTTTTAGAAGTTGGCATTTCTGTGTGCTATGTGTCTGCCTGCCTGCCTGATGTGGATTGCATGTCTGGCTTTGGAGTGACAGGGGCTGGTGAGGTGTGTGTGGCTCCAGGAGGGGCAGGGTGAGTCAACACTAGGCTGAATAGGGGATCTGCATTTGGAGTAGTGGGAGTAGTAGTCCCCTAACCCTGAATAGGTCTTTGCCTGCCTAGGTGAATGCTGGCTCCGCCCCCCTGTGGTGTGTCTGATGACGAGCCCCCACCTGACAAAGGGGAAGAGGCGCCTTGTCAACAAAGTGCTCCTAAACCCCCCAGAACCAGTTTGGGCTGGTTCCCCTAAGCCCTGTGCCAGGGCAGACAAAGCAAATGTTGGTATAAATATTGGGGCTGTGACCCCATGAAAGTGTTGTGCTTTTCCTTGTGCTTATTTGGGGACTTGCTGCTGCTGGGCCACAGGAGGAACCGCCACGAGGGACTGCCTCCCTGCTGGAGGGCCCTGTGTGCTGGCCTGCCTGGGCCCAGCTGTGTCCCCTGAACCCTGAGGACTCTTGCGCCTTGTGAGCGCTTTACTTTTATTGCCAAGAGGAGCGTCTGGCCTCTGCAGCGCTGGGCTGCAGAGGCGCCCCGAAGGAATCCCGGCGTGGGGATTCCCCTGCATGACGAAGGAATCGGGCGGGAGCCCACCCCGCACTTTGCGCACCTTATGGAAGGCGGGAGCCTACCCCGCATTTGGGTTCCGTGAGCGGGAGCCCACCCCGCGTTTTGCGCTGTCTGGCGGGAGCCCACCCCGCCTTGTGCTGTGCTTTTGGAAGCAGGAGAGGATGACGGAGGCAGAGAGGGCCTTCGTCAGGGAGAAACTAGCTCTGGAGGGTAGATTATCCCCTGAGTACAGTTTTAGTTGTCTGGATTCACCAGTGAGGGTGGGGTCCAGTGGTGGCAGCAATATGGAGTCCAGTGCAGGAAGTCCCACTCCCAGATCCCAGAGTATGGTGCCTGGTTCCCGGGAAGAAGGGTGCAGGTTGATGTTCAGGGACAGTAGAAAACTGTCTCACCAGTCTTGGGGGGAGTTTGTGGATGTGTGTTGTGATGCACTGGAAGATTGGGTGATGGTTAGCACGGCAAATGATTTTGAAGGGCTATTCAATCTGGTTGTCAGAGAGCACATGTTCAGTAATTGTTTTCCGGGGTTGCGCCAACACCTGTTGGAGTGAGAGTTCTCTGATCCCAGGGAACTTGCACGGGAGGCAGACCTCTGGGTGGTTGCCAGAGGTTCTGAAGAGGCATTGGAGAGTGAACCTAAGAGGAGTGGCTCAGGTATCTTCCAACCCAGAGTGGTGGGAGAGGTTCAGAGTAGCCCAGCTAGGTCCCGTTGTAGTGGGAAGGTTGTGGGCCTCACGTCCTGTCTCCTAGGAGAAGGAGTGAGACTGGGATATGTCCCGAAAGTGCCCAACCTCAGTCTCAGGGTCTGGATGATTCCTTAAGGGAACACCAGTGTTAGACCTGGTACCATAAGCGTGAGTCTCCCTTCCATTTTTTACTGATTGCCTCCTCTGTTTTTGATATGTTTTGGTGGTTTAGATGCTTTGGGCACTGTGCCACTGCTATTCAGTGCCACAGTGCAACTGCTCCCTATGGTAAATTGATGTATTGATTAGTAACTCCATGATTGGATCATTTGATTTAATTGTCAGACCCTAGTATAGTGCACCATGTGTGCCCAGGGCCTGTAAATCAAATACTGCTGGTGGGCTTGCAGCACTTGTTATGCCACCCACAGAAGCAGCTTGTAAAGTGTCTCTCAGGCCTGCCATTGCAGAGCCTGTGTGCAGTCTGTGACTGCCATGTCGACTTGGCAAGTGCACCCACTTGCCAGTCCATAAACCTTCCCTTTTCTGCATATCAGTCACCCCTAAGGTAGGCCCAAGGGCAGGGTGCATTGTATGTAGAAGGTAGGACATGCCCTGGTGTGTGTAGCATGTCCTGATAGTGAATTACAGCCAATTTCGTTTTTCACTATTGCAAGGCTACCTGTCCCCTTAGGCCAGAATGGGCAGTTTGATTACAACCTCTTATAATCCTAACTGACCCAGGGAACATGGTAGAAATTCGAATTTAGTATGCCTGAACTCAGAATGATAAAATACATCTTTTAGTGAAGTTGGTTTTAACATTCTGTGTTTGAAAATACCACTTTTAGAAAGTAGGTATTTTCTTGCCTAAACCATCCAGCCTGCCTCTGCTAGCTTGTGTATTGTATGTCTGGTTTTGTGAGAGGCAGGGGCTGGGGGGCTCCAGGAGACAGGGTGAGTCAGCACAGGGCTGAATAGACCTACCTGCATGTAGAGTGGTGGGAGGAGTAGCACCTGGGCCTGCATAGGGCTGTGCCTGCCTTCCACAATGCTGGCTCCACCTCCTGTGGTGTGTTTGATGTCTCTGGCCCACACTGACAAAGGAAGAGGGCGTGCACTGGCAGAATGCATCCAGAACTGGTTTGGACTAGGTACAGGACCCTCTGCCTTCAGAGGACAAAGGATTTGCTGGTATAAATATTGGGGCCCTGACCCCAGAACTTTAGATCACTTCTGGAACAAGAAGACGAACCTTTGCCAAGGAGAAGAACCAAGGAAGCTGCAGGAGTTTGGACTGCCCCTCTGCCAGTGTTCTGTTTGCTGGGTTGGCCTGCAGTGGTCTTCATTGCCAAGGAAAGGAGAAGGAAGTTTTAAAGAACTTTCATCATCTTGCAGAATATTTCTCCAAGGGCTTGAACTTGTGCTTGCCTCCTGCTGAAGTCTCAGGGCTACAAGACTTCACCACCAGCTCCCTCCTGAATTCCCTTGCTGGGGATTCTGTCTGCAGAAGCCTGCGTGTCGCTGGGATCTGCAAAGTGCGACTCGACGAGAAGAAGCGTGTCACTGTCGCAGCTGTTGGCGTCGCATCGCCAGAGAAGCATGTTGCCGCCACAGAGGCCGCCGCATCACCAGAGAAGCGTGCCTTCGCCGCAGCTGCCTGCCGTCGCATCACCAGAGAAGCGTGTCGCTGTCGTAGCTGCCTGCCATCGCATCACCGGGGAAGCGTGCCGCCGTCGCAGCTGCCTGCCGTCGCATCAACGGAGAAGCGTGTCGCAGGGCCTGTCGCGGCTCCCAAGATACAGAGTTCGCCGCACGGCCGTCCGGCGTGCACGCATCATCTTCACATCGTCGCATCGCATCAAGGGCGCACTTTCATCGCATTGCACCGGATCGAGGCGCCTGCTCGCCGCATCGCCCTCCTTGCGGACCCTTTGTTTGTTTTGCGTTACGCATCCCAGGTACTTTTGAGAGAAACGTGTCGCATTTATCATCATCTCGAAATAAGTTACTTCTACCATCTTTAAGTCTATTTTGAGTACAGTATTGTGGATTTTTGTCGTTGTGGTCTTGTGTTAAGTCTATATAAAGAATACTTATTTTTATAAAACCTGTGTAGTGTCCATCTGTAGTGTTTTCACTGTATTACTGTATGTGTTCACAAATGCCTCTGAGATAAGCCTGCCTGCTCGCGCCAAGCTACCAAGGGGGTGAGCAGGGGTTATTTTACTAGTGTATCCCGCTTACCCTGACTAGAAGCAAGGGTCCCTATTTGGACAAAGGTACCTACCTCTGCCAACTAGAGATCCCCAGTTCTAACATTGGTGGTCAGCGGTGAGGATTCTGGACTTGCATTTGTGACTCATATACAGTGATTGGTGTACACTACTAGTGAGTGCAGACCAAACGCAACCACATACTTTTTTGGTAGAATTTTTTCTCCTTGGACTGTTATTTTTCTGAGAACTACCAATTCTTATTGCCATGAGTCCACCAGCATCTGTTGCATCTATGGATCCAGATTTTGAGGAAGAGAGATGGATACCTATAATGCCAAACAGCTGAAAGCCTGCCGTAAAAAATTTAAAGTTGCTATTCCAGGCCTCACAAAGAAGGATGAGTTCCACAAGGTGCTGAGGGCCTGGGTGGAAGCAAGAAATGCATCTGAAAATGTGGAGCACCCTGTGGGAGAGGCAGAGGAGGCGGAAGGGCAGCCAGATGGGCCAGTGGGCCCAGGGGGAGAGAAAGTACCTACCCCGCCAGGCAGCAGTGTTTCTTCCAAAGACCTGTCCCCAGGAGAACTGGAGGATAGGGAAAGAAATAGAAGGCATAGAATGGAGCTGGCCAGGCTCAAAATGGAGGGTCAAAAGGACCTAGAGAATAAGAAGCTGGAGTTTGAAAATAACAAGTTAGCCTTGGAGAGAGAGAGAATGAGATTAGAGCATGAGAGAATGTTGAGGGAATCAAAGCTAAAAACTTCAAAATTAATCCCTCTGGTGGCAGCGCACCATCTAGGCCTTCAGAAGGCAGGGTATATATCCCCAAGGATGTCATCAAAGATTTCCATAAACATGAAGATATTGGGGAGTGGTTTGAAGCCTATGAGATAGCAATGTTGGCCCACCGGGTCCCTGAGAAGGATTGGGGAGCGGGGTTGTGGGGCGGCTTTGTGAGTGAGGGGAGGGATACTTTGTTAGACCTGCCTGTTGAGAATAGGATGTCTTATGCCCACATGAAAGAAGCCCTGATGACAAGGTATGGGTTGACCCCAGAACTCTATAGACAGAGGTTCAGGAATTGTAAAATGCTGGAGGCAACCACCTGGGTAGAATATGTATCTTTCTTCTGCAGAGCTATGGATGGTTGGGTGAAGGGTAGCAAAGTGAGTACTTTTGAGGAGCTCTATGATTTGTTTGCATGGGAGCACTTGTCTGGTAATTGTTTTCCAGAGCTACGCCAGCACCTTATTGATAGCAAGTTAACTAAGCCTAGGAAGCTTGCTAAGGAGGCGGACCGCTGGGTGAGTACCCGGGTCCACAAGGGTCATGTGGGAGACTTCGCCAAAGGTGGGCAGGGTCCCCAGCAGAAGAGTGGGGGGGACAAGTGTAAACAGAGGGAGTTCCAGAAAGGGCCTGTTAGAAATGGGATCTCTGGTTGGCTAAGGCTTGCGCCAAAGCCAGGCAGAGACCACCACTCTAGTCAGGGCAAGGGAGTTACACGCCAAAGATAACCCCTGCTCACCCCATTGGTAGCTTGGCACGAGCAGTCTGGCTTATCCCGGAGGCAATGTGTAAAGCGTTTGCGCAACACTCACACAGCAACAACATACCAGGCACACCACAAAAGGAACTCCACACAAGGTTATATATAAAAAATAGCCTTTGTATTCTCATAACACATTAGAATAGTAATCACATAATATACATTGTGCCACCTGGCACTAGGTAATATCTACAAGGGATTATGTACACCTGACAGGGCCAACTGGACCACTGTCAGAACCATCACAAAGTGAACTTAGGAAAAGTAGGACATCACATAAACGTACAAACAGTAATCACTGGTAACCACTGTACTCAGCATCATCCTGTAACATAAACCACATTATGCACAGTATCACATTTAGGCGTGAAATCCATTCTGCGCCAACCTCACCAGCATAAACACATTATGCAATCCTCTCATCAGTCTAAACGCATTAGACCCTAACCTCCTAAGCATAACTCACATTAGGGGCATAACTCACAGTAGAGAATAATCTCACTAGCATAAACCACAGTATGCAAATAACCTCATACATAAACCACAGTTAGAGGCATAAAACAGGGTGCGTAAATCATAGTACATGAATCACATTTCCTAGCACCACATAAATCACATTAGGGCCTGGCGCCCTATAAACCTAATAGTCCCCCTGGCCAACTGGCCTTTTGAAAGGGGCTCAAATGCCCTATGTCCAAGAGTCTGGGCGCGCTGCCAATGCAGCAGAAGTCAAGAGTGCGCAATTGCGCTGACCTAAACGTTGCAGCTGCCCACTACTTGCTGGGCAGCTGGGAGTATCAAATGAGGGCCTAAACGGAGCAGCTGGCACTAAGTGCTGCGCAGCTGTGAATGAAGGAAAGGCCTGGGCACTCAATGTGCCCTCTGGACAAGTAGGTAGAAACGTTGCAGCTGCCCGCGCTGGTGCGGCGCAGCTGGGAATAAAGCAAATGGGCCCTGGCCCATCTGTGCCCTCGGGCCGGCACCACAACTGTGCCAAGAACTGTCCCCCAAGCCCCATTCTGGGACTTCAAGTAAACGTATGCTAATCGTTGCAGCTGCCCACTTTCTGGCGGGGCAGCTGAGAAACATGGCCCAAAATGGAGGAAGGTACGGGCAAGCACAGGCCCCTCTGGGCCCTTTAACAATAATTATGCCTGAAAAAGAAATGGTCCCCGACGTTGGAGCGGCCCCCTATCAGGCGGGAGCCGCTCAGGAAAATGGCACTGCTATTGTGCCTGGACATGTAGGGGGACACGGGCCCCTCTGGGCCCTTCAACAACCACGTGCCCCCCTTGATGCAGCTGCCCGCAACTGCGGCGCAGCTGTGAAGCACAGCAAAGGATAGGGAGGAGCACTAAGAGTGCTCCCAACGCAGCCCCCACTCACCGGCTCTCTCTCGGGAGGCGGCACTTCCACTCGTGCGGCGGGGGCAGGCACCGACAATGTGCCTCGGGCCCCCTCCGCCTCCATCACCACGGCTGCCACGCGCGGGGCTCCCTCAGCTCACAGGAGCCTCGGACGCTTCCGGCCACGGCTCCAAGCTCCGCCCAGGTCCCAGGCAAGATTGCCTGACTTCCGGGTCGCGCTGAGAGCGGCCCCGAGCAGGCTTTCCCAACGGCTCGGGCTGCGGCGGCGAATGCGGGGTGGGCTCCCGCCTCCTCAGTAATACAAGGCGGACAATGAGGGGTAGGCTCCCTCCAAATTTAAAATATAGAGCGGGGAGGGCACCCGCCTTGGTTCCCAAAGGCACATCGAGGCGGGGTGGGCACCCGTCCTCAAGAAATAAGCACAAGGCAGTCGTGTGGGGTGGGCACCCACCATACAAACATCGGAATAAGCGGGGTGGGCACCCGCGATTGTAGAAAAATGCGGGGTGGGCACCCGCAATTTGAATATAAAAAAAAAATAAGCGGGGTGGGCACCCGCAATTAATGCATAACGGGGGAATCCCTACGAGGGGGTTTCCCTCACCAAGGGCTGCAGCTCAGCGCTGCACAGCCCCCAGGCTCTCCCTCTCTTTTGGGGAAAGTTAGGATAAAGCGCTCACAGGGCGCAGAAGACAGCAAAAAGGTCCTGAAGGTCCTGGACTGCAAAAGAAGAAGAAAAAGGGTCCCATCAAATCCTTTAGGCATCAAGGGGCAATGCAGGGCCCAGGGAGGCAAGCCCTCATGGCAGCCCCCCCTGGGCCCCAGACTGCACTGAACATTTTCATGGGGTCACAGCCCCTATATTTATATTATAAAATCCCTTTGTGTCACAGCACAGGGCTTGGGGATACCAGTCAGAACTGGTTTAGGGGGGATTTGGAGCACTTTGTTTTGCCCAGCTCCTCTCCCCCTTGTCAGGTGGGGGCTCAGTGATCAGACACACCACAGGGGGCGGAGCCAGCATTGTACTAGGGAAGCACCATCCTATTCAGAGTCAGGGGATCTCTCCTCCCACCACTCTCAGCTCAGGTGTCCCATTCAGCCTAGCACTGACTCATCCCGCCCCTCCTGGAGCCACCCACACCTCTCAGCTCCTGTCAATCACAAGCCAGACATGCAATTCACATCAGGCAGGCAGACACATAGCACACAGAAATGCCAACTTCTAAAAGTGGCATTTCTAAAATAACCACAATAAATCTGCGCACACCATTGCGCAGCATTTATTCATACAATTTCATACATACCAGACTTGACCACATTGCTCCTCTCATAACAGGAATTACCACTGACACACACTGATCAGGGAATCCCCAATGCATTCCTATGGGAGGGCAGGCCAACCTTACAAATGTAACTCAGAGAGCGCACGCACTTTACACTGGACCACAGTGCTAAAGTGCCCAGAGGCCTAAAACCACCAATATCATGTCAGAGAGCAGGGAAAAAGTTTAGGGGTGAACCTGCCAAAAAGGGCCAAGTCCAACAGGGCCCCAAAGTAATCCCCAAGGGAACCAAGGGAAGGGTTCCCAGCCTCCCCCTGAGAAGAAGCAAGAGGCCCCGACAGGTAAACCTGTTCACAGGGGCCCCTCTAAGTGCTTTACGTGTGGTCAAGTGGGCCACCGTTGGTATGATGCACAGTGTCCTATGAGGGATTCCAAAGCACCACCACGTGCACCACCCCGTCAGATGGTGAGTGTAGCCCTGGGGGGGGAGGAGATGGGTGCCCAAGGTGGGTGGGGTCCCGCAGAAATGTCCCTTGTCTCACTAGGAGACTTTGAGATGGTCCCTGAGACCCAGCTGCCTGATAACACTAAGAAGTACAGGCAGTGGGTGACCATCAATGGCCATAGGGTGGAAGCTCTCAGAGACACTGGGGCTAGTGTGACAGCTGTCAATTGCCGGCTGGTGTCCAGAGAGCAGGTTATCCCCCATGCATTCTTCCCTGTAGTTGCCGCGGACAACTCGCAGAGCCAGTGTGAGGTGGTTCAAGTTCCCTTTGAGTGGGGGGGGGTCTCTGGTACTCTTCAAGTAGCTGTGAGGCCAGCCATGCCTATTGATTGTCTGTTGGGCAACGATTTAGAGAGCTCCCCGTGGGCTAAGGTGGAGAGAAGGTCTCATTTGGAGATGTTGGGTCTGCTTGAGTGGGCGTGTGTGACCACTCGGTCTATGGCAGCCAGAAAGGGTGTTGAAGCGGTTCTGGAGCCTGAAAATATGGCCCAGACCCCTGCCTTAAAGAGAAGAGGTGGGGGGAAAGGGAAACCAGCCCCCATAGTTCCCACGGTCCAGGAGGAGGCAGACCTTGAGGGGGATGCCCTGGAACCTACAGGGGAACAAGTGGCCGAACTGGGGGACCTGCCTGAGCTGACCCATTGGCAGCAGGAAGGAGGCCCCTCCAGGGAGGAATTTTGTGAGGAACAGAAGAAGTGCCCTTCTCTTGTGGGTTTGCGGCAACAGGCCACAAACCAGGAAGCAGGTGATCAGTCTGGATCACATTGGATCTACTGGGAGAACGACCTCCTGTATAGCGAGCCTAAGGTTGCTGAGCCTGGGTCAGCCCATGTGCTGGTGGTACCCCAGCGCTTCAGAGCCTTCCTACTGGGTTTGGCTCATGATGTGCCTTTAGCTGGACATCTGGGGCAGAACAAGACCTTTGAACGGCTTGTCACCCACGTTTATTGGCCCCAGATGCGGAAGAGTTCAGACACTCATTGTAGGACTTGTCAAACTTGCCAGGCAAGTGGGAAAAGTGGAAGGAAGCACAAGGCTCCTCTCCAACCTTTCCCTGTAGTCAGTACCCCCTTTGAACGGGTGGGCATTGACATTGTGGGGCCACTGGCCCCAAGACAGCCATGGGCAACAGGTTTATCCTGGTCTTGGTGGACCATGCTACCCGGTACCCGGAAGCCATCCCTCTCAGGACAGTGACGGCCCCCGTGGTGTGACGTGCACTGATGGGGATTTTCTCCCGTGTGGGGTTCCCCAGAGAGGTGGTGTCAGACCGTGGTACAAACTTCATATCAAATTATATGAAGTCCCTGTGGCAGGAGTGCGATGTTACATACAAGTTCACCACTCCTTACCACCCCCAAGGTAATGGGCTGGTTGAGAGATTCAACCGGACTCTTAAAGGCATGATAATGGGTCTTGAGGAACCTATGAGGCGTAAGTGGGACGTCCTCTTGCCATGCCTGCTTTTTGCTTACCGTGAGGTGCC
This sequence comes from Calotriton arnoldi, assembly GCA_963921515.1. Lineage (NCBI taxonomy): Eukaryota > Metazoa > Chordata > Amphibia > Caudata > Salamandridae > Calotriton > Calotriton arnoldi. Next base: position 418,658 of record CAWUFW010005582.1, on the reverse strand, counting down.
ACAGAAGTCCTTAGGGTTCAGTCCCTTTGAACTGCTCTATGGTCACCCGGTAAGAGGACTTTTGAGTCTGGTCAAGGAAGGCTGGGAGCAATCTCCCAGGAAACCTCCCCAGGATGTATACAGTTACATGCTGGCCTTCAGGAACCAGACTAGGCGATTCAGACAACTCGTTCAGGCGAATCTGGAAGCCAGCCAGGAGGAAATGAAGCAGTGGTACGATCAGAATGCCACTCTGATTGAGCTTCAGCCTGGTCAGAAAGTTTGGGTCATGGCCCCTGTAGAGCCCTGTGCGCTCCAGGACAGGTGGACCGGACCATTTGAGGTGGTGGAGCGCAAGAGTGATGTCACCTACCTGGTGAACTTGCGGTCTCCTAGGAACCCTTTGCGGGTCCTGCATGTCAACTGCCTAAAGCCCCACTTAGAAAGGTCCGAAGTGGGCATGCTCCTAGCAACGGATGAGGGAATGGAGGAGGAGACCGAGCCTCTTCCTGACCTCCTGTCTGCAACAGAGCAAGATGGGTCAGTGGATGGTGTCAGCCTCTCTGCCACACTGACCCCTGAGCAGCAGCAAGATTGTCGCCAACTATTGGGACAATTCTCTGATCTGTTCTCCCTGGTTCCTGGTGTCACTGAGTGGTGCGTCCATGATGTGGATACTGGGGACAGTCCTCCTGTGAAGCACAAGGCTTACAGAGTGACTGACAGGGTCAGAGCTCACATCAAAGAGGAGGTCTCCAAGATGTTTGCATTAGGGGTGATTGAGTCCTCTCACAGCCCTTGGGCCAGCCCAGTGGTCTTGGTCCCAAAGGCTGCCGCGCCTGGTGCCACACCCGAACTCCGGTTCTGTGTGGACTACCGAGGACTCAATTCAGTCACCAGGACTGACACGCACCCCATCCCCTGAGCTAATGAGCGCATTGATCGGTTGGGGGCTGCCCGGTACCTCAGCACTTTTGATTTAACGTCTGGGTACTGGCAGATCGCCTTAACTGATGGGGCCAAAGAGAGGTCAGCATTCTCCACACCAGATGGGCACATCCAATTCCGGGTTATGTCCTTTGGGATGAAGAATGCCCCTGCCACCTTTCAGAGGTTGGTCAACCAGGTGTTGGCTGGACTGGAGGATTTCAGTGCCGCCTACCTGGATGACATTGCAGTGTTCAGCGCCAGTTGGGAAGAACATCTGCGCCACCTCTGGGAAGTGTTGATGGCACTGCGAAAGGCAGGCCTCACGATCAAGGCGAGTAAGTGCCAGATCAGGCAGGGTTCCGTGGTGTACTTGGGACACCAGGTTGGGAGCGGCCAGGTGGCGCCCCTACAGCCCAAGATTGAGACCATCTTGGCTTGGGAACCCCCCAAAACCCAGACAGAGGTGAGAGCCTTTTTAGGACTCACAGGGTACTACAGGAGGTTTGTCAAGGGGTATGGCAACATTGTTGCACCCTTGACTGAGCTGACTTCCAGGAAGCAGCCCAAGACAGTGAACTAGACTGACACCTGTCAGAAGGCTTTTGACGCCCTGAAGACTGCCATGTGCACGGCACCCGTGCTTCAGATGCCCAACTTCTCAAAGGAATTCATTGTCCAAACAGATGCTTCAGTGCATGGTGTGGGGGCTGTTCTATCACAGATTAACCCCTTCGATGCTCATGACGAGCTGGACTCGTCATGGCACACAGTGGTCGTGTGCTCATGACGAGTCCAGCTCGTCATAAGACCACCCACGGGGGAAGCGCTGGCGCTCCCCCGTGGGAATCCGATCGTTGGGTTTTTTGGGGGGAAGGCAGGGGAAGGGCTTCCCCTGCCTCCCCCGCCCCCCTCAATCACGCCAGCGCGCGAGGCGCGCTGACGTCATTGGGGGTTTCCTTTGTTCGCCGACGCGCTGGAAGCCATTTGCTTCCAGCGCGTCGGGGAATAAGGTTAGTTTTGGCTCCGGGAGGGGGGATTTCAAACAGAAGAGGCATCGAGGGAAAGGAAAACCCTTTCCTTTCCCTCGATGCCTCTTTGTGCATTCCTGCTGCACGATCATGCGATCGTGCAGCAGGAATGCACACTAGACACCAGGGAATTAAAAAAAAAAACAGAAAATACTGTTTTGGGGAGCGGCCCCTTGGGCAAGGGTCTCTCCCCTTTTGGGGGCCTTATGTTTTTGGTGCTCTGCCCCCCTGGGGGGGGGCAGTTTTTTTTATATATAGTGCGGGGCTTTACCCGAAGGTGTCAGAGCGCTTCAAATAGGAACAGTAACATTACATGAGGAGAAGGTTACAAGTGAGCATAATACAAAAGCAGGCGTTACATTACATGAGGAACAAGCATTTGCAATGCAATAGGTCTCGCATTATTAAAGTTTGAGCTATTGGCATTGCTAAATAATGCAACACCAATAGCTCAAACTTTAATAATGTTATGTGGTATAGACTGGTAGTATGTTGGGTGTATTTATGTGGTAGTGAGCAGTGTTATTATTTGTTGAATGAAGTTGTGCTGAGTGGTATTATGTGTAGTGTAATTGTGATGGGTGGTTTTGAATTGTGTGGTGTGGAATTGTGTCTTTAGCGTTGAAGCTGGAGCCTTAAACACAAAAGCACACATTAATGCAAGCACAGTGTAAGAGCTTAAATAGGGAACTGGGTGGAGTATGCCTGTTTTTGAAGGAAGCCTCAAGTGACCAGTATAATATACTGGATAAAGCCAAAGGTGTTTGCCTGAATCATTAAAATGAGAGCTGGGAACATTCCATACACAGGAAAACATTATGCACTGACACAGCCAATCGTTGGCGAGTGGTTATAGTGAAGAACACGTTACCACAAACGAGAATATATGAGGAAGGGGAAGAGAGCAGAGAGGGATGCAGTTTTAAAATCTGAAGAGGGTCCAGAAGAGGAGGGACCGGAAGAGGGAAGACTGGGTTTGACCTGATGGAGGAGAAGAAGGTGCTGGCACAGGACCCACAGCAGACAGAGGTAAACAAACTGGGAAGGGCACCTAGCCTGGAATCCATAAAGCTGATAAAGCGGGACTGGCAACGGGTTTAATTAACTTAAGTAGCATCCACTTCACAGAGATGACAGAATCTATGGTCCCTGACGGTTACCAACAAAAAGCTGCACCAAACGAGCATCGTATTTCACAAATGTCATTATTTCAATGCTGGCTGCAGAATAATGAAATAGTTAGATCATGCAAGGAGATTTCTCTGGAATGTCGGTGGTGCTCGGTCAGTCAGTCACAGGTGCAGTTCGTATAATATAGATGGGCCTTAGAATTTAACCTTCCTCTCTGTGTTATGGAGCAAAGCTTTTTTAGGGTTCTGGCTGCAGAGGTTTAAAATGCAGGTTGCCATAGTAAAACACGGCGCAGCTATCTAAAATCCTGCATTTTGAAGCTTCATTGCAGTGTTTCATTAAATCCATCGCGCAGCAAATGAAGCACCGTTTTCATTTGGGAGAAACATATATATTTAGAAAACTATCCCTCGTGGCCCAATTAGCAAAAGGTTCAGAGCTCACACCGGTGTTTTTGTCTTCTTAGCGACTGATGTGTGCGTGAGAGCAAAGGGTCTTTAGTAAGTAACTAGCAGGAAACCAACCTGTGAAAAGTGAGCTGCTGGTCAGCTGCGGCGCCAGGGATTACTGCAGGGAGGAGTGCCAGCCTCGGAGATCGACCGGTCCTTGAGAGGGTGCATGGTGGCCTAAGAATTCCCTGACACCCTGAGACCAAATGTGCCTCAATCACACAATCTCTGGGGGCATATTTTTGTCACTTTGAAGAGGCACACAGTCTCTAGCAGCACTCATGCTGAATAATAACTTTTCTCTCTGGGATCTCAGCCTCATTACTGATAAGGGAAGGCAAACAACAAATGACCATGCTTCCTAAAAGGGAACAAGGCATGGCTTAGATTAGAACAAGGTCTGGGGGGGGGGAAACACACACACACACACACACACACTTCATCTATCTCAACCTCTGCTCTGATAACTGAAGGCTGCACAACTGCCTGTCCTGCACCCCCCCCAGAAACCAAATACTAAACAATTAGGGAAAACACCCACCCGGTAAAAAGTCAAGCAAGAGCTTCTTGTGACTGCGACTTCACTTCCTGTGAGACAGCTTTCTGCAATGCCATCGCACACTGCCTATGCTAATTTGTCCCCCAGTGGTATGCCCACACATCGTCTTAAATCATCGTCCTGCCATCAGCCCTCTCCCATCCTCACACCCGGGAAACAACAGCTTTCTAAGTCTCTAGGGAATATATATATATATATATAAAAAATCTGCTTATATGGAAAGAAAGCGAAACAGCATACAAAAACAAATACAAATAAAAAACGGAAGTGACTGATGTGAGCATTCTAAATCAAGAACGAACTTAGACATGCGGTGATTATAAATAAATAAACTTGGCAGCTATGTGGTCGTGCGCGGAGTAGAGATTAAACGAACAAAGGGATAGGCTGGGAGACGAGGGAGGTCGGAAGTTTGAACTTATCTCCACACTGTAACGCTGGTAGGAAAAGTTACAGTAAAACTACTATTTGGCGATATGCAAACATTTACAAACATACGACGCTGCGTGTAACAAGAGAGACTTCCTAAACCAGTTTCTTGGGGGTGGAGCAGGTTTTGGGCGGGCAACGACGTAATATCAACAGCAAAAGAGCCCGTCTGGCACTCAGTTTCTGTAGGAAGCAAAGTAGATTACTGAATATTTATGTATCTTCGCTGCAAAAGTCCCCTTAAACCCTATCGTTCAATTAATTCCGAAAAATACTGGACGTCCCAACATTCTAAAAGGTGCTGAACATGCCGCGCCGCACGGACTGCGATTATTCGTGTCTGTGCCCAAGAGCTCGCGCTACCTACCGGATGGAAGACAGGCGGCTGCAGGAGGAAGCTGGCCGGGACAGGCTACATGGCTCCCTTGACAGTCGCCCACAAAGCCCTCGGCTAGTGCCACGGACTGTTCCTCGCGCGCGCACCAGGATGACCTAATGCGCGGCTCAAGTGAACAGCAGCAGCTGCTGCAAGTCACATGAGCGGGTCACGTTGCCTCAAAGAGCATAAATGGCGGCGCGCGGTTTAAAAAAAATAAAATAAACAGTGGTGCGCGCGCACCACAGAGGAGCAGGGGGAGGGAGCGCGGCAGCAAAAGCGAGACGAACGCGCGCTGCTGCGCGTTCTGGCCACCGTCGGGAATGGGCGCGGCAAAGGCGGGACATGCGCCCGCCTTTGACCAATCGCGTGCCGTCTCCATAAAAAAAACGTACGCTCCAGCCAATGTGGGCTTCCGAAAACAAAACCACACGCACGAGCGTGTGGGTCGTTTTCAGAAGCCCTTTCTAAAGGTCTCGCGCTGCGCGAGCAGTGCTCCGCACTGCAACGCTAGGCGCGAGACCTAAAAAGTGACAATTGTGCATGATACATGAGATACAAAATACAAATAGAGGTATAATACTGCAATAAGTGGCAGTCACTCAGAACACACTGGGAAGGCACTTCTATAGGCATGGAGTACAGAATTTCCTATAGTGGAAGAACTTCCTTGAGGGAGTAGAGAGGGCGTGAATTAAATGAAGGGTACACAAATCCAGCACAGCACGCAAGGGTGAGGAATGTACAGGAAAAAGTACAAATTTACAATGAAGAGCGAACTGCCTAGAGGGGGCTGAGAGTGAAAGTATTAGTTCTGAAAGTGTCTTTGGAAGAGAAGAGATTTGAGGTCAGCTTTGAAGATCCGGGTAGAGGAGGTGGCACGGAGCAATGGGGGAAGCGAGTTCCAGATTCTCACCGCATTGCCTGAGAAGGATTGCGCCATCGATCCCTTTTGAAGACGGGGGGCTCAAGCAGAAGCTTTTCCGCATTGCGAGAAGGGCGAGAGCCACCGGACAATTTCAATTTATTCGCCAGGTAACGAGGGGAGGACGTGTGTAAGGCTTTGTGTGTGATGCAGGCAGTTTTGTAAGTAGATCTTGCCTCGATCGGAAGCCATCGAAGAGAGGACAGGATAGGAGTGACGTGGTCGCTTCGTTTAGACCCTGAAATGAAGCGAGCTGCTGAATGGAGGATGGATTTGAGAGGGGAGAGGTGGGATTTGGGTAGGCCCGTCAGAAGAGAATTGCAATAATCCAGTCTTGAGAGAACCAGAGATTGTACCAAGGTTTTTAAGTCTTTCTCCGGGAAGAACCGACGGATCCCCCATAGAAGGCGCAACTGGTAACGTGCGTTCTTAGCAATAGAGTTGATGTGGGAGATTAGGTTGAGTCGTTTGTCAAGAATGACACCTAGGGATTTAGCGCTGTCGACAATGATGGGTTTGTTGTTGAGTAGGTTCAGCTGATCCATCCAAGATTGAACAGGAGGAGGTGAGAGAGAGGTAGAGAGGAGGAGGAATTCAGTTTTGGCGGGATTTAGAATGAGTTGGTGAGCTAACATCCAGTTGTGAATAGAGTTGAGAGTAGAGTTGAGTAGTGAGAGATCGTGTGCGGAAGATAAAGGTATCTTCCCACTAGTCCACCAGGCATTTATTTGTGGAGAGTGACCCCTTGGGTGGCAGAATAGCAGTATGTTTTTAGGCCCATCTGCCCCCAAGGAGGGCAGAAGCCACTAGACACCAGGTTTTTTTTAATTTTTGTGTTGGGGAGTGGCCAAAAGGGCAAGGGTTGCTCCCCTTTTACGGGGGTGAATATTTTATTTATACTCTTTGGCCCACCTACCCCTTAGCTTGGCTGGTGGATTGTGTGTGGACTGGTGCATTATTTGCATATGTGATTGTAATGGTCTTTTTCTCCTTTTTATTCTAGTGTAAAGCTTTTGATTCCTGTTTGCGGTTTCGGCAGTGGTTGTTCTGCAGTTTTGCGTAATTGCATTTATTTGGTAAGAAAAATATTTTTGTTGTGTGTACTCCAAATGAGTATTATTGTCATGCATGAATGAATTTTTTTGTAAGTGGTGTCATAATGGCAGCATATTTGTTAGTGTTCAGAGCATGAAATTCTTTGCGATGTTTTGCATTGTCTTATGTGTAATTTTTTTTTTCTTCTTTTTAGTGGGATATTGTTGATCCTTACTGTGCCTGTGCAGAGTAGGTGGTGGTGAGTCTAGCTGCTTCTGTCACGTGAGTGGTATAGTGTTGGAGTATATAGGTCTTTGTGATAAAGCTACATTTTGTTTATTTCTTTTTTTTACAAAGGGTTTGTTGTTGTTGACTTGTTTGACAAGTAACCTTTATTAGTAAGCATTATGGCTAGCCGTAGAATGACTGCTCAGCAGGTGGTTGGTTTGCTTCTTGAATCTTCCTCTGAGCAGGATTATGAGACTGACAGTGCGTCTGAGGGAGAGGAGGGAGGGGAAGATTCAGGCAGTGAGTTTTCTCTCCACATGGAATCATCGGATGATGAAGGTACTCTCAGTGCAGATGAAGTGCCTGTTTTAGAGGAGGATACTACTGTGCTGATGTTGCAAGAGGCATCTGGATTGGAGCCTGGGGCTGCTAGGCTTCCTACTGGAAGTGCTGGACTCTGGGTTGATCCAAACATGGTGTAGCCGGTGTTGCCTGCCTTTAGTGGTTATGCAGGGTGTAGAGTGGATTGTGAACATTATTTGCCTATACAGTATTTTCAGTTGTTTATGGATGATGTATTTTTGGGTGAGATTGTTGAGCAGACTAATTTGTATGCTGAACAGTTTTTGAGGGACAACAGTGCCAGACTTAGGCCCCATTCTAGAGCTACCCGGTGGAGTCCCACAAATCTGGAAGAGATGAAGAAGTTTTTGGGTTTGACTTTTTTGATGGGTTTGATAAGGAAGCCGTCCATGGGTTCATATTGGTCTACCAGTCCCTTGATGGCAACGGCCATATTTCCTGCAGTTATGACTCGTGATCGGTATTTACTTTTGCTTCGGATGCTGCATTTTGTTGATAATGGTTTGTCGTTGCCACGAGATCACCCTGAATGTGACCGTCTTTTTAAGATTCGGCCTGTTCTTGATCACTTTGTAGATCGATTTTCAGAGATCTATACTCCAGGGAAAGAAATATCTATTGATGAGTCTTTGGTCCTGTTCAAGGGCCGTTTGGTTTTTAGGCAGTACATTCCTAGCAAGAGGGCACGCTATGGAATTAAGCTGTATATGTTGTCTGAGAGTAGGACAGGATATGTTTTTAATTTGCGTGTGTACACTGGTAGGGATTCCACTATTGACCCCCTGGTTGTCCGTCCACTTTTGGAGTTTCAGAGAAAATTGTGTGGGATCTTGCTAGAGGACTGTTTAACAGAGGCCACCATTTGTACCTTGATAACTTCTACACTGCTGTGCAATTGTTTAAGGAATTGTTCAAAGTGGACACTTTTGCTTGTGGCACAATCCGCTCTAACCGTAAAGGTTATCCAAAAGAGCTTGTTTGCAAAAAACTTCAGAGGGGACAGTGCAGTGCCTTGCGTAGTGCGGAACTGCTAGCTGTGAAATTTGTGGACAGGAGGGATGTGTACATGCTGACTACCATCCATGATGAGAGTACTTCACCTGTGGCTGTTTGGGGTCAGATTGCTGAAGTGCGCAAACCTGTGTGCATTTTAGACTACAATAAGGACATGGGTGGTGTTGATAGAGTAGATCAGAGGTTGGAACCTTACACTGCTATTCGTAAGGCTTACATTTGGTATAAGAAGTTGGCCATCCATCTCTTCAATTTAGCAACTTTCAATGCTTTTGTTGTGTTCAAGGAGTGTTCTCCTGCGTCAAAGTTGACTTTTGTTCAGTTTCAGCAGTCTGTCATAGGCAGCCTTGTTGTTGTGGAACAGGCAAGTGTTCCTAGAGTTGGAGTGGTGGAGGATGTGGCTCGATTGAAAGATCGCCACTTTCCTGATCACATTCCTCCTACACCCTCAAAAGACTTTCCCACTAGGAGATGTAGAGTCTGTTGGCGAAGAGGTACGCGGAAGGAGACTCGTATGTACTGCCCTGAGTGTCCTTCTAACCCTGGGCTGTGTGTGCCTGCTTGTTATAGAGCGTACCACAAGCAAAAGAATTATTGGGAGCAACCATGAGTGGTAAAGTGAACTGCCTGGTCTGTAATGTTTAAGAATTGTTGTTCTGTTTCAAGGTTGGCATTAGTGCAATGTATTTAGTTTCTGATTTTGTGTTAGTAGATTTGTATCTATTTGCAATTTGTTTGTGTTTTCTTTTTTGTATAAAAAAATCCTAAATGTGATGGTGGTGTGTGTAGGCTGGTGCTTGGCTGGCGGTGTGCGTGGAGTGGCGCTTGGCTGGCGGTGTGCATGGAGTGTCGCTTGGCTGGCGGTGTGCGTGGAGTGGCTCTTGGCTGGCGGTGTGCGTGGAGTGGCGCTTGGCTGGCGGTGTGCGTGGAGTGGCGCTTGGCTGGCGGTGTGCGTGGAGTGGCGCTTGGCTGGCGGTGTGCGTGGAGTGGCACTTGGCTGGCGGTGTGCGTGGAGTGGCTCTTGGCTGTCGGTGTGCGTGGAGTGGCGCTTGGCGGGCGGTGTGCGTGGAGTGGCACTAGGCTGGCGGTGTGCGTGGAGTGGCGCTTGGCTGGCGGTGTGCGTGGAGTGGCGCTTGGCTGGCGGTGTGCGTGGAGTGGCACTCGGCTGGCAGTGTGTGAGTAGTGACTTGCTGCTGGTCACTACACACACTGCTAGCCGAGCGACACTCCACGCAATCCATCAGCTTGTGTGGTTGCTGTGTTAGGAATGTGGGCGTGTGAAAGTGATGGGCCCTTGAATGGCGCTGTCTGCTGGTGTGAGTGTTGTAATGTGATGGGCCCGCGGCTGGTGGTGTGAATGGTTTTGTATTTGTCACACGTATGAAAGGTGTATGAATGGCCTGTAAAGAGGTTGGTGCCTTGTCGTGGCTTTACAGCTCACGAGCTGTGAGTCAATGGTTCAGTTTCTCGTCCTTTCAATTATTAACAGTGCATTTCATTTTTGGGAAATCACTTGTTAATACAATTGTATATACTGAACCATCACTCACCCTCGTGCCAAATCCAACCAGTATGTGTGTGTGGAGGATTAGATGGCTGTGCAGTAATATTTTTTTTTGTCTTTCTCAAGCAGGGTGTACCTTGTCCCTTTTTGTGAATGTTGTAATGTGTTTGTTTCGTGCCTGGTGGTGTGAATGGTCTTGTGTGTATCACGTATGAAAGGTGTGTGAATGGCCTGTAAAGCGGTTGGGGCCTTGTCGTGGCTTTACAGCTCACGAGCTGCGAGTCACTGGTTCAGTTTTTTGTCCTTTCAATTATTGACAGTGCATTTCATTTTTGTGAAATCTCTTGTTAATAAAATTGTATATACTGAACCATCACTTGCCCTCGTGCCAAATCCAACCAGTATGTGTGTGTGCTTGAGGAATAGATGGCTGTGCAGTAATCTTTGTCTTTTTAGTCTGTCTGCCAAGGTGTACATTCCGTCTAAGAATAACCTACCAATTGTAGATATTGTCGTAAACGAAACACCCATGGGAGTACATGGTGATATCTCTCTTGTGGATCCCAACAAGTTATGGTACCCACAATGTCCTGCAAACCTCAAAATGTCTGTCACATTTTCCTTGCAATATTGTGCCAAAATTTTCACGCTGCAGAAATAAACAACACATTATCTCAAAATGACCTGGTTTTGCAAGGGGGGTCACCTGGGTTTTTGGCCCGGGGCTCGGCGGCCGCCTAGGGAAACCTACCAAACCCACACATTTCTGAAAAGTAGACACCCGGGGTATTCCAGGGAGGTATGGCTTGCGTGGATCCCTCAACGTTTTCTTACCCAGAATCCCCTGCAAACCTGACATTTTGCTGAAAAAATCCCTTTTTTCACACATTTTTGTGTGGTAAAGTTGTGGCATCACCGGGCTGACACAAATTTCCTACCACCCAGCGTTCCCCCAGGTCTCCCGATAAAAATGGTGCCTCACTCGGGTGGGATGCCCAAGTACCCGCGACAGGCAAGGGCCCACAACGTATTGAGGCGACCTCAAAAATGGCCTATCACAAAACGACCTGGTTTTGCAAGGGGGTCCCATGACGTTTTGGCCCGGGGCTCGGCGGCCACCTAGGGAAACCTACCAAACCCACACATTTCTGAAAAGTAGACACCCGGGGGATTCCAAGGAGGTATGGCTTGCGTAGATCCCCCAACGTTTTCTTACCCAGAATCCCCTGCAAACCTGACATTTTGCTGAAAAAATCCCTTTTTTCACACATTTTTGTGTGGTAAAGTTGTGGCATCACCTTGCTGACACAAATTTCCTACCACCCAGCGTTCCCCCAGGTCTCCCGATAAGAATGGTGCCTCACTCAGGTGGGAGGCCCAAGTACCCGCGACAGGCAAGGACCCACAACGTGTTGAGGCAACCTTAAAATGGCCCACCACAAAACGACCTGGTTTTGCAAGGGGGGTCCCATGACGTTTTGGCCCGGGGCTCGGCGGCCACCTAGGGAAACCTACCAAACCCACACATTTCTGAAAAGTAGACACCCGGGGATTCCAGGGAGGTATGGCTTGCGTGGATCCCCCAACGTTTTCTTACCCAGAATCCCCTGCAAACCTGACATTTTGCTGAAAAAATCCCTTTTTCACACATTTTTGTGTGGTAAAGTTGTGGCATCACCTTGCTGACACAAATTTCCTACCACCCAGCGTTCCCCCAGGTCTCCCGATAAAAATGGTGCCTCACTCGGGTGGGAGGCCCAAGTACCGCGACAGGCAAGGGCCCACAACGTATTGAGGCAACCTCAAAATGGCCTACCACAAAACGACCTGGTTTTGCAAGGGGGTCCCATGACGTTTTGGCCCGGGCTCGGCGGCCACCTAGGGAAACCTACCAAACCCACACATTTCTGAAAAGTAGACACCCGGGGATTCCAGGAGGTATGGCTTGCATGGATCCCCCAATGTTTTCTTACCCAGAATCCCTGCAAACCTGACATTTTGCTGAACAAATCCCTTTTTCACACATTTTTGTGTGGTAGTTGTGGCATCACTGGGCTGACACAAATTTCCTACACCCAGCGTCCCCCAGGTCTCCCGATAAAAATGGTGCCTCACTCGGGTGGGAGGCCCAAGTACCCGCGACAGGCAAGGGCCCACAACGTATTGAGGCGACATTAAAATTGCCTATCACAAAATGTTGTGGGACCTTGCCTGTCGCGGGTGCTTGGGCCTCCCACCCGAGTGAGGCACCATTTTTATCGGAAGACCTGGGGGAACGCTGGGTGGTAGGAAATTTGTGTCAGCCCGGTGATGCCACAACTTTACCACACAAAAATGTGTGAAAAAGGGGATTTTTTCAGCAAAATGTCAGGTTTGCAGGGGATTCTGGGTAAGAAAATGTTGGGGGATCCATGTAAGCCATACCTCCCTGGAATCCCCCGGGTGTCTACTTTTCAGAAATGTGTGGGTTTGGTAGGTTTTCCTAGGTGGCCGCCGAGCCCCGGGCCAAAACGTCATGGGACCCCCCTTGCAAAACCAGGTCGTTTTGTGATAGGCCATTTTGAGGTCGCCTCAATACGTTGTGGGGCCTTGCCTGTCGCGGGTACTTGGGCCTCCCACCCGAGTGAGGCACTATTTTTATCGGGAGACCTGGGGGACGCTGGGTGGTAGGAAATTTGTGTCAGCCCGGTGATGCCACAACTTTACCACACAAAAATGTGTGAAAAAAGGGATTTTTTCAGCAAAGTGTCAGGTTTGCAGGGGATTCTGGGTAAGAAAACGTTGGTGGATCCACGCAAGCCATACCTCCCTGGAATCCCCCAGGTGTCTACTTTTCAGAAAAGTGTGGGTTTGGTAGGTTTCCCCAGGTGCCGGCAGAGCTAGGGTTCAAAAACTACAGCTAGGCACTCTGCAAAAAAAGGGTCATTTTTCACTGTGAAAATGTGGTGCGTCCATGTTGCGTTTTGCGCTGCTTCCTGTCGCGGGCACTAGGCCTACCCACACAAGTGAGGTACCATTGTTTTTGGAAGACCTTGGGGAACGCGGGGTGGGTGGAATTTTGTGGACCCACGCAGATTCCAGCACTTTCCACCACAGAAAAGTGAGGAAAATGTGATTTTTTTTGCCAATTTTTAAGGTTTGCAAGGGATTCTGGGTAACAGAACCTGGTGAGAACCAGTCAAGTCGCCCCATCCTGGATTCCCCTGGGTGTCTACTTTTCAAAAATGTATAGGTTTGCTAGGTTTCCCAAAGTGCCGGCAGAGCTAGGGTTCAAAAACGACAGCTAGGCACTTTGCAAAAAAAGGGTCATTTTTCACTGTGAAAATGTGGTGTGTCCGCGTTGCGCGCTGCTTCCTGTCGCGGGCACTAGGCCTACCCACACAAGTGAGGTACCATTTTTTAGGAAGACCTTGGGGAACGCGGGGTAGGTGGAATTTTGTGGATCCACGCAGATTCCAGAACTTTCCACCACAGAAAAGTGAGGAAAATGTGGTTTTTTTGCAAATGTTTTAAGTTTGCAAGGGATTCTGGGTAACAGAACCTGGTGCGAGCCAGTCAAGTCACCCCATCCTGGATTCCCCTGGGTGTCTACTTTTCAAAAATGTATAGGTTTGCTAGGTTTCCCAAAGTGCCGGCAGAGCTAGGGTTCAAAAACGACAGCTAGGCACTTTGCAAAAAAAGGGTCATTTTTCACTGTGAAAATGTGGTGTGTCCACGTTGCGTTTTGCGCTGCTTCGTGTCGCGGGCACTAGGCCTACCCACACAAGTGAGGTACCATTTTTTGGGGAAGACCTTGGGGAACGCGGGGTGGGTGGAATTTTGTGGATCCACACAGATTCCAGAACTTTCCACCACAGAACAGTGAGGAAAATGTGTTTTTTTTGCAAATTTTTTAAGTTTGCAAGGGATTCTGGGTAACAGAACCTGGTGAGAGCCAGTCAAGTCACCCCATCCTGGATTCCCCTGGGTGTCTACTTTTCAAAAATGTATAGGTTTGCTAGGTTTCCCAAAGTGCCGGCAGAGCTAGGGTTCAAAAACGACAGCTAGGCACTTTGCAAAAAAAGGGTCATTTTTCACTGTGAAAATGTGGTGTGTCCACGTTGCGTTTTGCGCTGCTTCCTGTCGCGGGCACTAGGCCTACCCACACAAGTGAGGTACCATTTTTTTGGGAAGACCTTGGGGAGCGCGCGGTGGGTGGAATTTTGTGGATCCACGCAGATTCCAGAACTTTCCACCACAGAAAAGTGAGGAAAATGTGTTTTTTTTGCCAATTTTTTAGGTTTGCAAGGGATTCTGGGTAACAGAACCTGGTGAGAGCCAGTCAAGTCACCCCATCCTGGATTCCCCTGGGTGTCTTCTTTTCAAACATGTATAGGTTTGCTAGGTTTCCCAAAGTGCCGGCAGAGCTAGGGTTCAAAAACTACAGCTAGGCACTTTGCAAAAAAAGGGTCATTTTTCACTGTGAAAATGTGGTGTGTCCACGTTGCGTTTTGCGCTGCTTCCTGTCGCAGGCACTAGGCCTGCCCACACAAGTGAGGTACCCTTTTTTTGGAAGACCTTGGGGAACGCGGGGTGGGTGGAATTTTGTGGATCCACGCAGATTCCAGAACTTTCTACCACAGAAAAGTGAGGAAAATGTGGTTTTTTTGCCACTTTTTTACGTTTGCAAGGGATTCTGGGTAACAGAACCTGGTGAGAGCCAGTCAAGTCACCCCATCCTGGATTCCCCTGGGTGTCTACTTTTCACAAATGTATAGGTTTGCTAGGTTTCCCAAAGTGCCGGCAGAGCTAGGGTTCAAAAACGACAGCTAGGCACTTTGCAAAAAAGGGTCATTTTTCACTGTGAAAATGTGGTGTGTCCACGTTGCGTTTTGCGCTGCTTCCTGTCGCGGGCACTAGGCCTACCCACACAAGTGAGGTACCATTTTTTTGGGAAGACCTTGGGGAACGCGGGGTGGGTGGAATTTTGTGGATCCACGCAGATTCCAGAACTTTCCACCACAGAAAAGTGAGGAAAATGTGTTTTTTTTGCCAATTTTTAAGGTTTGCAAGGGATTCTGGGTAACATAACCTGGTGAGAACCAGTCAAGTCACCCCATCCTGGATTCCCCTGGGTGTCTACTTTTCAAAAATGTATAGGTTTGCTAGGTTTCCCAAAGTGCCGGCAGAGCTAGGGTTCAAAAACGACAGCTAGGCACTTTGCAAAAAAAGGGTCATTTTTCACTGTGAAAATGTGGTGTGTCCACGTTGCGTTTTGCGCTGCTTCCTGTCGCGGGCACTAGGCCTACCCACACAAGTGAGGTACCATTTTTTGGGGAAGACCTTGGGGAGCGCGGGGTGGGTGGAATTTTGTGGATCCACGCAGATTCCAGAACTTTCCACCACAGAAAAGTGAGGAAAATGTGTTTTTTTTGCCAATTTTTTAGGTTTGCAAGGGATTCTGGGTAACAGAACCTGGTGAGAGCCAGTCAAGTCACCCCATCCTGGATTCCCCTGGGTGTCTTCTTTTCAAACATGTATAGGTTTGCTAGGTTTCCCAAAGTGCCGGCAGAGCTAGGGTTCAAAAACTACAGCTAGGCACTTTGCAAAAAAAGGGTCATTTTTCACTGTGAAAATGTGGTGCGTCCACGTTGCGTTTTGCGCTGCTTCCTGTCGCAGGCACTAGGCCTACCCACACAAGTGAGGTACCATTTTTTTCGGAAGACCTTGGGGAACGCGGGGTGGGTGGAATTTTGTGGATCCACGCAGATTCCAGAACTTTCTACCACAGAAAAGTGAGGAAAATGTGGTTTTTTGCCACTTTTTTAGGTTTGCAAGGGATTCTGGGTAACAGAACCTGGTGAGAGCCAGTCAAGTCACCCCATCCTGGATTCCCCTGGGTGTCTACTTTTCAAAAATGTATAGGTTTGCTAGGTTTCCCAAAGTGCCGGCAGAGCTAGGGTTCAAAAACGACAGCTAGGCACTCTGCAAAAAAAGGGTCATTTTTCACTGTGAAAATGTGGTGTGTCCACGTTGCGTTTTGCGCTGCTTCCTGTCGCGGGCACTAGGCCTACCCACACAAGTGAGGTACCATTTTTTTGGGAAGACCTTGGGGAACGCGGGGTGGGTGGAATTTTGTGGATCCACGCAGATTCCAGAACTTTCCACCACAGAAAAGTGAGGAAAATGTGTTTTTTTTGCAAATTTTTAAGGTTTCGAAGGGATTCTGGGTAACAGAACCTGGTGAGAACCAGTCAAGTCACCCCATCCTGGATTCCCCTGGGTGTCTACTTTTCAAAAATGTATAGGTTTGCTAGGTTTCCCAAAGTGCCGGCAGAGCTAGGGTTAAAAAACGACAGCTAGGCACTTTGCAAAAAAAGGGTCATTTTTCACTGTGAAAATGTGGTGTGTCCACGTTGCGTTTTGCGCTGCTTCCTGTCGCGGGCACTAGGCCTACCCACACAAGTGAGGTACCATTTTTTTGGGAAGACCTTGGGGAACGCGGGGTGGGTGGAATTTTGTGGATCCACGCAGATTCCAGAACTTTCCACCACAGAAAAGTGAGGAAAATGTGTTTTTTTTCCCAATTTTTTAGGTTTGCAAGGGATTCTGGGTAACAGAACCTGGTGAGAGCCAGTCAAGTCACCCCATCCTGGATTTCCCTGGGTGTCTACTTTTCAAAAATGTATAGGTTTGCTAGGTTTCCCAAAGTGCCGGCAGAGCTAGGGTTCAAAAACTACAGCTAGGCACTTTGCAAAAAAAGGGTCATTTTTCACTGTGAAAATGTGGTGCGTCCACGTTGCGTTTTGCGCTGCTTCCTGTCGCGGGCACTAGGCCTACCCACACAAGTGAGGTACCATTTTTTTTGGAAGACCTTGGGGAACGCTGGGTGGGTAGAAATTTTGTGGATCCACGCAGATTCCAGAACTTTCTACCACAGAAAAGTGAGGAAAATGTGTTTTTTTTTGCCAATTTTTTAGGTTTGCAAGGGATTCTGGGTAACAGAACCTGGTGAGAGCCAGTCAAGTCACCCCATCCTGGATTCCCCTGGGTGTCTACTTTTCAAAAATGTATAGGTTTGCTAGGTTTCCCAAAGTGCCGGCAGAGCTAGGGTTCAAAAACTACAGCTAGGCACTTTGCAAAAAAAGGGTCATTTTTCACTGTGAAAATGTGGTGCAACCACGTTGCGTTTTGCGCTGCTTCCTGTCGCAGGCACTAGGCCTACCCACACAAGTGAGGTACCATTATTTTCGGAAGACCTTGGGGAACGCGGGGTGGGTGGAATTTTGTGGATCCACGCAGATTCCAGAACTTTCTACCACAGAAAAGTGAGGAAAATGTGTTTTTTTTGCCAATTTTTTAGGTTTGCAAGGGATTCTGGGTAACAGAACCTGGTGAGAGCCAGTCAAGTCACCCCATCCTGGATTCCCCTGGGTGTCTACTTTTCAAAAATGTATAGGTTTGCTAGGTTTCCCAAAGTGCCGGCAGAGCTAGGGTTCAAAAACGACAGCTAGGCACTTTGCAAAAAAAGGGTCATTTTTCACTGTGAAAATGTGGTGTGTCCACGTTGCGTTTTGCGCTGCTTCCTGTCGCGGGCACTAGGCCTACCCACACAAGTGAGGTACCATTTTTTTGGGAAGACCTTGGGGAACGCGAGGTGGGTGGAATTTTGTGGATCCACGCAGATTCCAGAACTTTCTACCACAGAAAAGTGAGGAAAATGTGTTTTTTTTGCCAATTTTTTAGGTTTGCAAGGGATTCTGGGTAACAGAACCTGGTGAGAGCCAGTCAAGTCACCCCATCCTGGATTCCCCTGGGTGTCTACTTTTCAAAAATGTATAGGTTTGCTAGGTTTCCCAAAGTGCCGGCAGAGCTAGGGTTCAAAAACGACAGCTAGGCACTTTGCAAAAAAAGGGTCATTTTTCACTGTGAAAATGTGGTGTGTCCACGTTGCGTTTTGCGCTGCTTCCTGTCGCGGGCACTAGGCCTACCCACACAAGTGAGGTACCATTTTTTGGGGAAGACCTTGGGGAACGCGGGGTGGGTGGAATTTTGTGGATCCACGCAGATTTCAGAACTTTCCACCACCGAAAAGTGAGGAAAATGTGGATTTTGTGCAGATTTCTTAAGTTTGCAAGGGATTCTGGGTAACAGAACCTGGTGAGAGCCAGTCAAGTCACCCCATCCTGGATTCCCCTGGGTGTCTACTTTTCAAAAATGTATAGGTTTGCTAGGTTTCCCAAAGTGCCGGCAGAGCTAGGGTTCAAAAACGACAGCTAGGCACTTTGCAAAAAAAGGGTCATTTTTCACTGTGAAAATGTGGTGTGTCCACGTTGCGTTTTGCACTGCTTCCTGTCGCGGGCACTAGGCCTACCCACACAAGTGAGGTACCATTTTTTTGGGAAGACCTTGGGGAACGCGGGGTGGGTGGAATTTTGTGGATCCACGCAGATTCCAGAACTTTCCACCACAGAAAAGTGAGGAAAATGTGTTTTTTTCCCCAATTTTTTAGGTTTGCAAGGGATTCTGGGTAACAGAACCTGGTGAGAGCCAGTCAAGTCACCCCATCCTGGATTTCCCTGGGTGTCTACTTTTCAAAAATGTATAGGTTTGCTAGGTTTCCCAAAGTGCCGGCAGAGCTAGGGTTCAAAAACTACAGCTAGGCACTTTGCAAAAAAAGGGTCATTTTTCACTGTGAAAATGTGGTGCGTCCACGTTGCGTTTTGCGCTGCTTCCTGTCGCGGGCACTAGGCCTACCCACACAAGTGAGGTACCATTTTTTTTGGAAGACCTTGGGGAACGCTGGGTGGGTAGAAATTTTGTGGATCCACGCAGATTCCAGAACTTTCTACCACAGAAAAGTGAGGAAAATGTGGTTTTTTTGCCAATTTTTTAGGTTTGCAAGGGATTCTGGGTAACAGAACCTGGTGAGAGCCAGTCAAGTCACCCCATCCTGGATTCCCCTGGGTGTCTACTTTTCAAAAATGTATAGGTTTGCTAGGTTTCCCAAAGTGCCTGCAGAGCTAGGGTTCAAAAACTACAGCTAGGCACTTTGCAAAAAAAGGGTCATTTTTCACTGTGAAAATGTGGTGCGTCCACGTTGCGTTTTGCGCTGCTTCCTGTCGCAGGCACTAGGCCTACCCACACAAGTGAGGTACCATTTTTTTTGGAAGACCTTGGGGAACGCTGGGTGCGTAGAAATTTTGTGGATCCACGCAGATTCCAGAACTTTCTACCACAGAAAAGTGAGGAAAATGTGTTTTTTTTGCCAATTTTTTAGGTTTGCAAGGGATTCTGGGTAACAGAACCTGGTGAGAGCCAGTCAAGTCACCCCATCCTGGATTCCCCTGGGTGTCTACTTTTCAAAAATGTATAGGTTTGCTAGGTTTCCCAAAGTGCCGGCAGAGCTAGGGTTCAAAAACGACAGCTAGGCACTTTGCAAAAAAAGGGTCATTTTTCACTGTGAAAATGTGGTGTGTCCACGTTGCGTTTTGCGCTGCTTCCTGTCGCGGGCACTAGGCCTACCCACACAAGTGAGGTACCATTTTTTGGGGAAGACCTTGGGGAACGCGAGGTGGGTGGAATTTTGTGGATCCACGCAGATTCCAGAACTTTCTACCACAGAAAAGTGAGGAAAATGTGTTTTTTTTGCCAATTTTTTAGGTTTGCAAGGGATTCTGGGTAACAGAACCTGGTGAGAGCCAGTCAAGTCACCCCATCCTGGATTCCCCTGGGTGTCTACTTTTCAAAAATGTATAGGTTTGCTAGGTTTCCCAAAGTGCCGGCAGAGCTAGGGTTCAAAAACGACAGCTAGGCACTTTGCAAAAAAAGGGTCATTTTTCACTGTGAAAATGTGGTGTGTCCACGTTGCGATTTGCGCTGCTTCCTGTCGCGGGCACTAGGCCTACCCACACAAGTGAGGTACCATTTTTTTGGGAAGACCTTGGGGAACGCGGGGTGGGTGGAATTTTGTGGATCCACGCAGATTCCAGAACTTTCCACCACCGAAAAGTGAGGAAAATGTGGATTTTTTTGCAGATTTCTTAAGTTTGCAAGGGATTCTGGGTAACAGAACCTGGTGAGAGCCAGTCAAGTCACCCCATCCTGGATTCCCCTGGGTGTCTACTTTTCAAAAATGTATAGGTTTGCTAGGTTTCCCAAAGTGCCGGCAGAGCTAGGGTTCAAAAACGACAGCTAGGCACTTTGCAAAAAAAGGGTCATTTTTCACTGTGAAAATGTGGTGTGTCCGCGTTGCGCGCTGCTTCCTGTCGCGGGCACTAGGCCTACCCACACAAGTGAGGTACCATTTTTTTAGGAAGACCTTGGGGAACGCGGGGTAGGTGGAATTTTGTGGATCCACGCAGATTCCAGAACTTTCCACCACAGAAAAGTGAGGAAAATGTGGTTTTTTTGCAAATGTTTTAAGTTTGCAAGGGATTCTGGGTAACAGAACCTGGTGCGAGCCAGTCAAGTCACCCCATCCTGGATTCCCCTGGGTGTCTACTTTTCAAAAATGTATAGGTTTGCTAGGTTTCCCAAAGTGCCGGCAGAGCTAGGGTTCAAAAACGACAGCTAGGCACTTTGCAAAAAAAGGGTCATTTTTCACTGTGAAAATGTGGTGTGTCCACGTTGCGTTTTGCGCTGCTTCGTGTCGCGGGCACTAGGCCTACCCACACAAGTGAGGTACCATTTTTTGGGGAAGACCTTGGGGAACGCGGGGTGGGTGGAATTTTGTGGATCCACACAGATTCCAGAACTTTCCACCACAGAACAGTGAGGAAAATGTGTTTTTTTTGCAAATTTTTTAAGTTTGCAAGGGATTCTGGGTAACAGAACCTGGTGAGAGCCAGTCAAGTCACCCCATCCTGGATTCCCCTGGGTGTCTACTTTTCAAAAATGTATAGGTTTGCTAGGTTTCCCAAAGTGCCGGCAGAGCTAGGGTTCAAAAACGACAGCTAGGCACTTTGCAAAAAAAGGGTCATTTTTCACTGTGAAAATGTGGTGTGTCCACGTTGC
The DNA here is from genome assembly GCA_963921515.1 of Calotriton arnoldi. Lineage (NCBI taxonomy): Eukaryota > Metazoa > Chordata > Amphibia > Caudata > Salamandridae > Calotriton > Calotriton arnoldi. The sequence goes on along the minus strand of CAWUFW010005582.1, from coordinate 397,713 downwards.
GTTTTGCGCTGCTTCCTGTCGCGGGCACTAGGCCTACCCACACAAGTGAGGTACCATTTTTTTGGGAAGACCTTGGGGAGCGCGCGGTGGGTGGAATTTTGTGGATCCACGCAGATTCCAGAACTTTCCACCACAGAAAAGTGAGGAAAATGTGTTTTTTTTGCCAATTTTTTAGGTTTGCAAGGGATTCTGGGTAACAGAACCTGGTGAGAGCCAGTCAAGTCACCCCATCCTGGATTCCCCTGGGTGTCTTCTTTTCAAACATGTATAGGTTTGCTAGGTTTCCCAAAGTGCCGGCAGAGCTAGGGTTCAAAAACTACAGCTAGGCACTTTGCAAAAAAAGGGTCATTTTTCACTGTGAAAATGTGGTGTGTCCACGTTGCGTTTTGCGCTGCTTCCTGTCGCAGGCACTAGGCCTGCCCACACAAGTGAGGTACCCTTTTTTTGGAAGACCTTGGGGAACGCGGGGTGGGTGGAATTTTGTGGATCCACGCAGATTCCAGAACTTTCTACCACAGAAAAGTGAGGAAAATGTGGTTTTTTTGCCACTTTTTTACGTTTGCAAGGGATTCTGGGTAACAGAACCTGGTGAGAGCCAGTCAAGTCACCCCATCCTGGATTCCCCTGGGTGTCTACTTTTCACAAATGTATAGGTTTGCTAGGTTTCCCAAAGTGCCGGCAGAGCTAGGGTTCAAAAACGACAGCTAGGCACTTTGCAAAAAAAGGGTCATTTTTCACTGTGAAAATGTGGTGTGTCCACGTTGCGTTTTGCGCTGCTTCCTGTCGCGGGCACTAGGCCTACCCACACAAGTGAGGTACCATTTTTTTGGGAAGACCTTGGGGAACGCGGGGTGGGTGGAATTTTGTGGATCCACGCAGATTCCAGAACTTTCCACCACAGAAAAGTGAGGAAAATGTGTTTTTTTTGCCAATTTTTAAGGTTTGCAAGGGATTCTGGGTAACATAACCTGGTGAGAACCAGTCAAGTCACCCCATCCTGGATTCCCCTGGGTGTCTACTTTTCAAAAATGTATAGGTTTGCTAGGTTTCCCAAAGTGCCGGCAGAGCTAGGGTTCAAAAACGACAGCTAGGCACTTTGCAAAAAAAGGGTCATTTTTCACTGTGAAAATGTGGTGTGTCCACGTTGCGTTTTGCGCTGCTTCCTGTCGCGGGCACTAGGCCTACCCACACAAGTGAGGTACCATTTTTTGGGGAAGACCTTGGGGAGCGCGGGGTGGGTGGAATTTTGTGGATCCACGCAGATTCCAGAACTTTCCACCACAGAAAAGTGAGGAAAATGTGTTTTTTTTGCCAATTTTTTAGGTTTGCAAGGGATTCTGGGTAACAGAACCTGGTGAGAGCCAGTCAAGTCACCCCATCCTGGATTCCCCTGGGTGTCTTCTTTTCAAACATGTATAGGTTTGCTAGGTTTCCCAAAGTGCCGGCAGAGCTAGGGTTCAAAAACTACAGCTAGGCACTTTGCAAAAAAAGGGTCATTTTTCACTGTGAAAATGTGGTGCGTCCACGTTGCGTTTTGCGCTGCTTCCTGTCGCAGGCACTAGGCCTACCCACACAAGTGAGGTACCATTTTTTTCGGAAGACCTTGGGGAACGCGGGGTGGGTGGAATTTTGTGGATCCACGCAGATTCCAGAACTTTCTACCACAGAAAAGTGAGGAAAATGTGTTTTTTTTGCCACTTTTTTAGGTTTGCAAGGGATTCTGGGTAACAGAACCTGGTGAGAGCCAGTCAAGTCACCCCATCCTGGATTCCCCTGGGTGTCTACTTTTCAAAAATGTATAGGTTTGCTAGGTTTCCCAAAGTGCCGGCAGAGCTAGGGTTCAAAAACGACAGCTAGGCACTCTGCAAAAAAAGGGTCATTTTTCACTGTGAAAATGTGGTGTGTCCACGTTGCGTTTTGCGCTGCTTCCTGTCGCGGGCACTAGGCCTACCCACACAAGTGAGGTACCATTTTTTTGGGAAGACCTTGGGGAACGCGGGGTGGGTGGAATTTTGTGGATCCACGCAGATTCCAGAACTTTCCACCACAGAAAAGTGAGGAAAATGTGTTTTTTTTGCAAATTTTTAAGGTTTCGAAGGGATTCTGGGTAACAGAACCTGGTGAGAACCAGTCAAGTCACCCCATCCTGGATTCCCCTGGGTGTCTACTTTTCAAAAATGTATAGGTTTGCTAGGTTTCCCAAAGTGCCGGCAGAGCTAGGGTTAAAAAACGACAGCTAGGCACTTTGCAAAAAAAGGGTCATTTTTCACTGTGAAAATGTGGTGTGTCCACGTTGCGTTTTGCGCTGCTTCCTGTCGCGGGCACTAGGCCTACCCACACAAGTGAGGTACCATTTTTTTGGGAAGACCTTGGGGAACGCGGGGTGGGTGGAATTTTGTGGATCCACGCAGATTCCAGAACTTTCCACCACAGAAAAGTGAGGAAAATGTGTTTTTTTTGCCAATTTTTTAGGTTTGCAAGGGATTCTGGGTAACAGAACCTGGTGAGAGCCAGTCAAGTCACCCCATCCTGGATTCCCCTGGGTGTCTACTTTTCAAAAATGTATAGGTTTGCTAGGTTTCCCAAAGTGCCGGCAGAGCTAGGGTTCAAAAACTACAGCTAGGCACTTTGCAAAAAAAGGGTCATTTTTCACTGTGAAAATGTGGTGCGTCCACGTTGCGTTTTGCGCTGCTTCCTGTCGCGGGCACTAGGCCTACCCACACAAGTGAGGTACCATTTTTTTGGAAGACCTTGGGGAACGCTGGGTGGGTAGAAATTTTGTGGATCCACGCAGATTCCAGAACTTTCTACCACAGAAAAGTGAGGAAAATGTGTTTTTTTTTGCCAATTTTTTAGGTTTGCAAGGGATTCTGGGTAACAGAACCTGGTGAGAGCCAGTCAAGTCACCCCATCCTGGATTCCCCTGGGTGTCTACTTTTCAAAAATGTATAGGTTTGCTAGGTTTCCCAAAGTGCCGGCAGAGCTAGGGTTCAAAAACTACAGCTAGGCACTTTGCAAAAAAAGGGTCATTTTTCACTGTGAAAATGTGGTGCAACCACGTTGCGTTTTGCGCTGCTTCCTGTCGCAGGCACTAGGCCTACCCACACAAGTGAGGTACCATTATTTTCGGAAGACCTTGGGGAACGCGGGGTGGGTGGAATTTTGTGGATCCACGCAGATTCCAGAACTTTCTACCACAGAAAAGTGAGGAAAATGTGTTTTTTTTGCCAATTTTTTAGGTTTGCAAGGGATTCTGGGTAACAGAACCTGGTGAGAGCCAGTCAAGTCACCCCATCCTGGATTCCCCTGGGTGTCTACTTTTCAAAAATGTATAGGTTTGCTAGGTTTCCCAAAGTGCCGGCAGAGCTAGGGTTCAAAAACGACAGCTAGGCACTTTGCAAAAAAAGGGTCATTTTTCACTGTGAAAATGTGGTGTGTCCACGTTGCGTTTTGCGCTGCTTCCTGTCGCGGGCACTAGGCCTACCCACACAAGTGAGGTACCATTTTTTTGGGAAGACCTTGGGGAACGCGAGGTGGGTGGAATTTTGTGGATCCACGCAGATTCCAGAACTTTCTACCACAGAAAAGTGAGGAAAATGTGTTTTTTTTGCCAATTTTTTAGGTTTGCAAGGGATTCTGGGTAACAGAACCTGGTGAGAGCCAGTCAAGTCACCCCATCCTGGATTCCCCTGGGTGTCTACTTTTCAAAAATGTATAGGTTTGCTAGGTTTCCCAAAGTGCCGGCAGAGCTAGGGTTCAAAAACGACAGCTAGGCACTTTGCAAAAAAAGGGTCATTTTTCACTGTGAAAATGTGGTGTGTCCACGTTGCGTTTTGCGCTGCTTCCTGTCGCGGGCACTAGGCCTACCCACACAAGTGAGGTACCATTTTTTGGGGAAGACCTTGGGGAACGCGGGGTGGGTGGAATTTTGTGGATCCACGCAGATTTCAGAACTTTCCACCACCGAAAAGTGAGGAAAATGTGGATTTTGTGCAGATTTCTTAAGTTTGCAAGGGATTCTGGGTAACAGAACCTGGTGAGAGCCAGTCAAGTCACCCCATCCTGGATTCCCCTGGGTGTCTACTTTTCAAAAATGTATAGGTTTGCTAGGTTTCCCAAAGTGCCGGCAGAGCTAGGGTTCAAAAACGACAGCTAGGCACTTTGCAAAAAAAGGGTCATTTTTCACTGTGAAAATGTGGTGTGTCCACGTTGCGTTTTGCACTGCTTCCTGTCGCGGGCACTAGGCCTACCCACACAAGTGAGGTACCATTTTTTTGGGAAGACCTTGGGGAACGCGGGGTGGGTGGAATTTTGTGGATCCACGCAGATTCCAGAACTTTCCACCACAGAAAAGTGAGGAAAATGTGTTTTTTTCCCCAATTTTTTAGGTTTGCAAGGGATTCTGGGTAACAGAACCTGGTGAGAGCCAGTCAAGTCACCCCATCCTGGATTTCCCTGGGTGTCTACTTTTCAAAAATGTATAGGTTTGCTAGGTTTCCCAAAGTGCCGGCAGAGCTAGGGTTCAAAAACTACAGCTAGGCACTTTGCAAAAAAAGGGTCATTTTTCACTGTGAAAATGTGGTGCGTCCACGTTGCGTTTTGCGCTGCTTCCTGTCGCGGGCACTAGGCCTACCCACACAAGTGAGGTACCATTTTTTTTGGAAGACCTTGGGGAACGCTGGGTGGGTAGAAATTTTGTGGATCCACGCAGATTCCAGAACTTTCTACCACAGAAAAGTGAGGAAAATGTGGTTTTTTTTGCCAATTTTTTAGGTTTGCAAGGGATTCTGGGTAACAGAACCTGGTGAGAGCCAGTCAAGTCACCCCATCCTGGATTCCCCTGGGTGTCTACTTTTCAAAAATGTATAGGTTTGCTAGGTTTCCCAAAGTGCCGGCAGAGCTAGGGTTCAAAAACTACAGCTAGGCACTTTGCAAAAAAAGGGTCATTTTTCACTGTGAAAATGTGGTGCGTCCACGTTGCGTTTTGCGCTGCTTCCTGTCGCAGGCACTAGGCCTACCCACACAAGTGAGGTACCATTTTTTTTGGAAGACCTTGGGGAACGCTGGGTGCGTAGAAATTTTGTGGATCCACGCAGATTCCAGAACTTTCTACCACAGAAAAGTGAGGAAAATGTGTTTTTTTTGCCAATTTTTTAGGTTTGCAAGGGATTCTGGGTAACAGAACCTGGTGAGAGCCAGTCAAGTCACCCCATCCTGGATTCCCCTGGGTGTCTACTTTTCAAAAATGTATAGGTTTGCTAGGTTTCCCAAAGTGCCGGCAGAGCTGGGGTTCAAAAACGACAGCTAGGCACTTTGCAAAAAAAGGGTCATTTTTCACTGTGAAAATGTGGTGTGTCCACGTTGCGTTTTGCGCTGCTTCCTGTCGCGGGCACTAGGCCTACCCACACAAGTGAGGTACCATTTTTTGGGGAAGACCTTGGGGAACGCGAGGTGGGTGGAATTTTGTGGATCCACGCAGATTCCAGAACTTTCTACCACAGAAAAGTGAGGAAAATGTGGTTTTTTTGCCAATTTTTTAGGTTTGCAAGGGATTCTGGGTAACAGAACCTGGTGAGAGCCAGTCAAGTCACCCCATCCTGGATTCCCCTGGGTGTCTACTTTTCAAAAATGTATAGGTTTGCTAGGTTTCCCAAAGTGCCGGCAGAGCTAGGGTTCAAAAACGACAGCTAGGCACTTTGCAAAAAAAGGGTCATTTTTCACTGTGAAAATGTGGTGTGTCCACGTTGCGATTTGCGCTGCTTCCTGTCGCGGGCACTAGGCCTACCCACACAAGTGAGGTACCATTTTTTTGGGAAGACCTTGGGGAACGCGGGGTGGGTGGAATTTTGTGGATCCACGCAGATTCCAGAACTTTCCACCACCGAAAAGTGAGGAAAATGTGGATTTTTTGCCAGATTTCTTAAGTTTGCAAGGGATTCTGGGTAACAGAACCTGGTGAGAGCCAGTCAAGTCACCCCATCCTGGATTCCCCTGGGTGTCTACTTTTCAAAAATGTATAGGTTTGCTAGGTTTCCCAAAGTGCCGGCAGAGCTAGGGTTCAAAAACGACAGCTAGGCACTTTGCAAAAAAAGGGTCATTTTTCACTGTGAAAATGTGGTGTGTCCACGTTGCGTTTTGCACTGCTTCCTGTCGCGGGCACTAGGCCTACCCACACAAGTGAGGTACCATTTTTTGGGGAAGACCTTGGGGAACGCGGGGTGGGTGGAATTTTGTGGATCCACGCAGATTCCAGAACTTTCCACCACAGAAAAGTGAGGAAAATTTGTTTTTTTTGCCAATTTTTTAGGTTTGCAAGGGATTCTGGGTAACAGAACCTGGTGAGAGCCAGTCAAGTCACCCCATCCTGGATTCCCCTGGGTGTTTACTTTTCAAAAATGTATAGGTTTGCTAGGTTTCCCAAAGTGCCGGCAGAGCTAGGGTTCAAAAACGACAGCTAGGCACTTTGCAAAAAAAGGGTCATTTTTCACTGTGAAAAGGTGGTGCGTCCACGTTGCGTTTTGCGCTGCTTCCTGTCGCGGGCACTAGGCCTACCCACACAAGTGAGGTACCATTTTTTTTGGAAGACCTTGGGGAACGCTGGGTGGGTAGAAATTTTGTGGATCCACGCAGATTCCAGAACTTTCTACCACAGAAAAGTGAGGAAAATGTGTTTTTTTTGCCAATTTTTTAGGTTTGCAAGGGATTCTGGGTAACAGAACCTGGTGAGAGCCAGTCAAGTCACCCCATCCTGGATTCCCCTGGGTGTCTACGTTTCAAAAATGTATAGGTTTGCTAGGTTTCCCAAAGTGCCGGCAGAGCTAGGGTTCAAAAACTACAGCTAGGCACTTTGCAAAAAAAGGGTCATTTTTCACTGTGAAAATGTGGTGTGTCCACGTTGCGTTTTGCGCTGCTTCCTGTCGCGGGCACTAGGCCTACCCACACAAGTGAGGTACCATTTTTTGGGGAAGACCTTGGGGAACGCGGGGTGGGTGGAATTTTGTGGATCCACGCAGATTCCAGAACTTTCCACCACAGAAAAGTGAGGAAAATGTGGTTTTTTTGCAAATTTTTAAGGTTTGGAAGGGATTCTGGGTAACAGAACCTGGTGAGAACCAGTCAAGTCACCCCATCCTGGATTCCCCTGCGTGTCTACTTTTCAAAAATGTATAGGTTTGCTAGGTTTCCCAAAGTGCCGGCAGAGCTAGGGTTCAAAAACGACAGCTAGGCACTTTGCAAAAAAGGGTCATTTTTCACTGTGAAAATGTGGTGTGTCCACGTTGCGTTTTGCGCTGCTTCCTGTCGCGGGCACTAGGCCTACCCACACAAGTGATGTACCATTTTTTTGGGAAGACCTTGGGGAACGCGGGGTAGGTGGAATTTTGTGGATCCACGCAGATTCCAGAACTTTCCACCACAGAAAAGTGAGGAAAATGTGTTTTTTTTCCCAATTTTTTAGGTTTGCAAGGGATTCTGGGTAACAGAACCTGGTGAGAGCCAGTCAAGTCACCCCATCCTGGATTTCCCTGGGTGTCTACTTTTCAAAAATGTATAGGTTTGCTAGGTTTCCCAAAGTGCCGGCAGAGCTAGGGTTCAAAAACGACAGCTAGGCACTTTGCAAAAAAAGGGTCATTTTTCACTGTGAAAATGTGGTGTGTCCACGTTGCGTTTTGCGCTGCTTCCTGTCGCGGGCACTAGGCCTACCCACACAAGTGAGGTACCATTTTTTTGGGAAGACCTTGGGGAACGCGGGGTGGGTGGAATTTTGTGGATCCACGCAGATTCCAGAACTTTCCACCACAGAAAAGTGAGGAATATGTGTTTTTTTTCCCAATTTTTTAGGTTTGCAAGGGATTCTGGGTAACAGAACCTGGTGAGAGCCAGTCAAGTCACCCCATCCTGGATTTCCCTGGGTGTCTACTTTTCAAAAATGTATAGGTTTGCTAGGTTTCCCAAAGTGCCGGCAGAGCTAGGGTTCAAAAACTACAGCTAGGCACTTTGCAAAAAAAGGGTCATTTTTCACTGTGAAAATGTGGTGCGTCCACGTTGCGTTTTGCGCTGCTTCCTGTCGCGGGCACTAGGCCTACCCACACAAGTGAGGTACCATTTTTTTGGAAGACCTTGGGGAACGCTGGGTGGGTAGAAATTTTGTGGATCCACGCAGATTCCAGAACTTTCTACCACAGAAAAGTGAGGAAAATGTGTTTTTTTTGCCAATTTTTTAGGTTTGCAAGGGATTCTGGGTAACAGAACCTGGTGAGAGCCAGTCAAGTCACCCCATCCTGGATTCCCCTGGGTGTCTACTTTTCAAAAATGTATAGGTTTGCTAGGTTTCCCAAAGTGCCGGCAGAGCTAGGGTTCAAAAACTACAGCTAGGCACTTTGCAAAAAAAGGGTCATTTTTCACTGTGAAAATGTGGTGCGTCCACGTTGCGTTTTGCGCTGCTTCCTGTCGCAGGCACTAGGCCTACCCACACAAGTGAGGTACCATTATTTTCGGAAGACCTTGGGGAACGCGGGGTGGGTGGAATTTTGTGGATCCACGCAGATTCCAGAACTTTCTACCACAGAAAAGTGAGGAAAATGTGTTTTTTTTGCCAATTTTTTAGGTTTGCAAGGGATTCTGGGTAACAGAACCTGGTGAGAGCCAGTCAAGTCACCCCATCCTGGATTCCCCTGGGTGTCTACTTTTCAAAAATGTATAGGTTTGCTAGGTTTCCCAAAGTGCCGGCAGAGCTAGGGTTCAAAAACGACAGCTAGGCACTTTGCAAAAAAAGGGTCATTTTTCACTGTGAAAATGTGGTGTGTCCACGTTGCGTTTTGCGCTGCTTCCTGTCGCGGGCACTAGGCCTACCCACACAAGTGAGGTACCATTTTTTTGGGAAGACCTTGGGGAACGCGAGGTGGGTGGAATTTTGTGGATCCACGCAGATTCCAGAACTTTCTACCACAGAAAAGTGAGGAAAATGTGTTTTTTTTGCCAATTTTTTAGGTTTGCAAGGGATTCTGGGTAACAGAACCTGGTGAGAGCCAGTCAAGTCACCCCATCCTGAATTCCCCTGGGTGTCTACTTTTCAAAAATGTATAGGTTTGCTAGGTTTCCCAAAGTGCCGGCAGAGCTAGGGTTCAAAAACGACAGCTAGGTACTTTGCAAAAAAAGGGTCATTTTTCACTGTGAAAATGTGGTGTGTCCACGTTGCGTTTTGCGCTGCTTCCTGTCGCGGGCACTAGGCCTACCCACACAAGTGAGGTACCATTTTTTGGGGAAGACCTTGGGGAACGCGGGGTGGGTGGAATTTTGTGGATCCACGCAGATTTCAGAACTTTCCACCACCGAAAAGTGAGGAAAATGTGGATTTTGTGCCAGATTTCTTAAGTTTGCAAGGGATTCTGGGTAACAGAACCTGGTGAGAGCCAGTCAAGTCACCCCATCCTGGATTCCCCTGGGTGTCTACTTTTCAAAAATGTATAGGTTTGCTAGGTTTCCCAAAGTGCCGGCAGAGCTAGGGTTCAAAAACGACAGCTAGGCACTTTGCAAAAAAAGGGTCATTTTTCACTGTGAAAATGTGGTGTGTCCACGTTGCGTTTTGCGCTGCTTCCTGTCGCGGGCACTAGGCCTACCCACACAAGTGAGGTACCATTGTTTTGGGAAGACCTTGGGGAACGCGGGGTGGGTGGAATTTTGTGGATCCACGCAGATTCCAGAACTTTCCACCACAGAAAAGTGAGGAAAATGTGTTTTTTTTGCCAATTTTTTAGGTTTGCAAGGGATTCTGGGTAACAGAACCTGGTGAGAGCCAGTCAAGTCACCCCATCCTGGATTTCCCTGGGTGTCTACTTTTCAAAAATGTATAGGTTTGCTAGGTTTCCCAAAGTGCCGGCAGAGCTAGGGTTCAAAAACTACAGCTAGGCACTTTGCAAAAAAAGGGTCATTTTTCACTGTGAAAATGTGGTGCGTCCACGTTGCGTTTTGCGCTGCTTCCTGTCGCGGGCACTAGGCCTACCCACACAAGTGAGGTACCATTTTTTTGGAAGACCTTGGGGAACGCTGGGTGGGTGGAAATTTTGTGGATCCACGCAGATTCCAGAACTTTCTACCACAGAAAAGTGAGGAAAATGTGTTTTTTTTGCCAATTTTTTAGGTTTGCAAGGGATTCTGGGTAACAGAACCTGGTGAGAGCCAGTCAAGTCACCCCATCCTGGATTCCCCTGGGTGTCTACTTTTCAAAAATGTATAGGTTTGCTAGGTTTCCCAAAGTGCCGGCAGAGCTAGGGTTCAAAAACTACAGCTAGGCACTTTGCAAAAAAAGGGTCATTTTTCACTGTGAAAATGTGGTGCGTCCACGTTGCGTTTTGCGCTGCTTCCTGTCGCAGGCACTAGGCCTACCCACACAAGTGAGGTACCATTTTTTTCGGAAGACCTTGGGGAACGCGGGGTGGGTGGAATTTTGTGGATCCACGCAGATTCCAGAACTTTCTACCACAGAAAAGTGAGGAAAATGTGTTTTTTTTGCCAATTTTTTAGGTTTGCAAGGGATTCTGGGTAACAGAACCTGGTGAGAGCCAGTCAAGTCACCCCATCCTGGATTCCCCTGGGTGTCTACTTTTCAAAAATGTATAGGTTTGCTAGGTTTCCCAAAGTGCCGGCAGAGCTAGGGTTCAAAAACGACAGCTAGGCACTTTGCAAAAAAAGGGTCATTTTTCACTGTGAAAATGTGGTGTGTCCACGTTGCGTTTTGCGCTGCTTCCTGTCGCGGGCACTAGGCCTACCCACACAAGTGAGGTACCATTTTTTGGGGAAGACCTTGGGGAACGCGAGGTGGGTGGAATTTTGTGGATCCACGCAGATTCCAGAACTTTCTACCACAGAAAAGTGAGGAAAATGTGTTTTTTTTGCCACTTTTTTAGGTTTGCAAGGGATTCTGGGTAACAGAACCTGGTGAGAGCCAGTCAAGTCACCCCATCCTGGATTCCCCTGGGTGTCTACTTTTCAAAAATGTATAGGTTTGCTAGGTTTCCCATAGTGCCGGCAGAGCTAGGGTTCAAAAACGACAGCTAGGCACTTTGCAAAAAAAGGGTCATTTTTCACTGTGAAAATGTGGTGTGTCCACGTTGCGTTTTGCGCTGCTTCCTGTCGCGGGCACTAGGCCTACCCACACAAGTGAGGTACCATTTTTTTGGGAAGACCTTGGGGAACGCGGGGTGGGTGGAATTTTGTGGATCCACGCAGATTCCAGAACTTTCCACCACCGAAAAGTGAGGAAAATGTGGATTTTTTGCCAGATTTCTTAAGTTTGCAAGGGATTCTGGGTAACAGAACCTGGTGAGAGCCAGTCAAGTCACCCCATCCTGGATTCCCCTGGGTGTCTACTTTTCAAAAATGTATAGGTTTGCTAGGTTTCCCAAAGTGCCGGCAGAGCTAGGGTTCAAAAACAACAGCTAGGCACTTTGCAAAAAAAGGGTCATTTTTCACTGTGAAAATGTGGTGTGTCCACGTTGCGTTTTGCACTGCTTCCTGTCGCGGGCACTAGGCCTACCCACACAAGTGAGGTACCATTTTTTGGGGAAGACCTTGGGGAACGCGGGGTGGGTGGAATTTTGTGGATCCACGCAGATTCCAGAACTTTCCACCACAGAAAAGTGAGGAAAATTTGTTTTTTTTGCCAATTTTTTAGGTTTGCAAGGGATTCTGGGTAACAGAACCTGGTGAGAGCCAGTCAAGTCACCCCATCCTGGATTCCCCTGGGTGTTTACTTTTCAAAAATGTATAGGTTTGCTAGGTTTCCCAAAGTGCCGGCAGAGCTAGGGTTCAAAAACGACAGCTAGGCACTTTGCAAAAAAAGGGTCATTTTTCACTGTGAAAAGGTGGTGCGTCCACGTTGCGTTTTGCGCTGCTTCCTGTCGCGGGCACTAGGCCTACCCACACAAGTGAGGTACCATTTTTTTGGAAGACCTTGGGGAACGCTGGGTGGGTGGAAATTTTGTGGATCCACGCAGATTCCAGAACTTTCTACCACAGAAAAGTGAGGAAAATGTGTTTTTTTTGCCAATTGTTTAGGTTTGCAAGGGATTCTGGGTAACAGAACCTGGTGAGAGCCAGTCAAGTCACCCCATCCTGGATTCCCCTGGGTGTCTACGTTTCAAAAATGTATAGGTTTGCTAGGTTTCCCAAAGTGCCGGCAGAGCTAGGGTTAAAAAACTACAGCTAGGCACTTTGCAAAAAAAGGGTCATTTTTCACTGTGAAAATGTGGTGTGTCCACGTTGCGTTTTGCGCTGCTTCCTGTCGCAGGCACTAGGCCTACCCACACAAGTGAGGTACCATTTTTTTGGGAAGACCTTGGGGAACGCGGGGTGGGTGGAATTTTGTGGATCCACGCAGATTCCAGAACTTTCCACCACAGAAAAGTGAGGAAAATGTGTTTTTTTGCAAATTTTTAAGGTTTGCAAGGGATTCTGGGTAACAGAACCTGGTGAGAACCAGTCAAGTCACCCCATCCTGGATTCCCCTGCGTGTCTACTTTTCAAAAATGTATAGGTTTGCTAGGTTTCCCAAAGTGCCGGCAGAGCTAGGGTTCAAAAACGACAGCTAGGCACTTTGCAAAAAAAGGGTCATTTTTCACTGTGAAAATGTGGTGTGTCCACGTTGCGTTTTGCGCTGCTTCCTGTCGCGGGCACTAGGCCTACCCACACAAGTGAGGTACCATTTTTTTGGGAAGACCTTGGGGAACGCGGGGTGGGTGGAATTTTGTGGATCCACGCAGATTCCAGAACTTTCCACCACAGAAAAGTGAGGAAAATGAGTTTTTTTTCCCAATTTTTTAGGTTTGCAAGGGATTTTGGGTAACAGAACCTGGTGAGAGCCAGTCAAGTCACCCCATCCTGGATTTCCCTGGGTGTCTACTTTTCAAAAATGTATAGGTTTGCTAGGTTTCCCAAAGTGCCGGCAGAGCTAGGGTTCAAAAACTACAGCTAGGCACTTTGCAAAAAAAGGGTCATTTTTCACTGTGAAAATGTGGTGCGTCCACGTTGCGTTTTGCGCTGCTTCCTGTCGCGGGCACTAGGCCTACCCACACAAGTGAGGTACCATTTTTTTTGGAAGACCTTGGGGAACGCTGGGTGGGTAGGAATTTTGTGGATCCACGCAGATTCCAGAACTTTCTACCACAGAAAAGTGAGGAAAATGTGTTTTTTTTGCCAATTTTTTAGGTTTGCAAGGGATTCTGGGTAACAGAACCTGGTGAGAGCCACTCAAGTCACCCCATCCTGGATTCACCTGGGTGTCTACGTTTCAAAAATGTATAGGTTTGCTAGGTTTCCCAAAGTGCCGGCAGAGCTAGGGTTCAAAAACTACAGCTAGGCACTTTGCAAAAAAAGGGTCATTTTTCACTGTGAAAATTTGGTGCGTCCACGTTGCGTTTTGCGCTGCTTCCTGTCGCAGGCACTAGGCCTACCCACACAAGTGAGGTACCATTTTTTTCGGAAGACCTTGGGGAACGCGGGGTGGGTGGAATTTTGTGGATCCACGCAGATTCCAGAACTTTCTACCACAGAAAAGTGAGGAAAATGTGTTTTTTTTGCCAATTTTTTAGGTTTGCAAGGGATTCTGGGTAACAGAACCTGGTGAGAGCCAGTCAAGTCACCCCATCCTGGATTCCCCTGGGTGTCTACTTTTCAAAAATGTATAGGTTTGCTAGGTTTCCCAAAGTGCCGGCAGAGCTAGGGTTCAAAAACGACAGCTAGGCACTTTGCAAAAAAAGGGTCATTTTTCACTGTGAAAATGTGGTGTGTCCACGTTGCGTTTTGAGCTGCTTCCTGTCGCGGGCACTAGGCCTACCCACACAAGTGAGGTACCATTTTTTTGGGAAGACCTTGGGGAACGCGAGGTGGGTGGAATTTTGTGGATCCACGCAGATTCCAGAACTTTCTACCACAGAAAAGTGAGGAAAATGTGTTTTTTTTGCCAATTCTTTAGGTTTGCAAGGGATTCTGGGTAACAGAACCTGGTGAGAGCCAGTCAAGTCACCCCATCCTGGATTCCCCTGGGTGTCTACTTTTCAAAAATGTATAGGTTTGCTAGGTTTCCCAAAGTGCCGGCAGAGCTAGGGTTCAAAAACGACAGCTAGGCACTTTGCAAAAAAAGGGTCATTTTTCACTGTGAAAATGTGGTGTGTCCACGTTGCGTTTTGCGCTGCTTCCTGTCGCGGGCACTAGGCCTACCCACACAAGTGAGGTACCATTTTTTTGGTAAGACCTTGGGGAACGCGGGGTGGGTGGAATTTTGTGGATCCACGCAGATTCCAGAACTTTCCACCACCGAAAAGTGAGGAAAATGTGGATTTTTTGCAGATTTCTTAAGTTTGCAAGGGATTCTGGGTAACAGAACCTGGTGAGAGCCAGTCAAGTCACCCCATCCTGGATTCCCCTGGGTGTCTACTTTTCAAAAATGTATAGGTTTGCTAGGTTTCCCAAAGTGCCGGCAGAGCTAGGGTTCAAAAACGACAGCTAGGCACTTTGCAAAAAAAGGGTCATTTTTCACTGTGAAAATGTGGTGTGTCCACGTTGCGTTTTGCACTGCTTCCTGTCGCGGGCACTAGGCCTACCCACACAAGTGAGGTACCATTTTTTGGGGAAGACCTTGGGGAACGCGGGGTGGGTGGAATTTTGTGGATCCACGCAGATTCCAGAACTTTCCACCACAGAAAAGTGAGGAAAATTTGTTTTTTTTGCCAATTTTTTAGGTTTGCAAGGGATTCTGGGTAACAGAACCTGGTGAGAGCCAGTCAAGTCACCCCATCCTGGATTCCCGTGGGTGTTTACTTTTCAAAAATGTATAGGTTTGCTAGGTTTCCCAAAGTGCCGGCAGAGCTAGGGTTCAAAAACGACAGCTAGGCACTTTGCAAAAAAAGGGTCATTTTTCACTGTGAAAATGTGGTGTGTCCACGTTGCGTTTTGCGCTGCTTCCTGTCGCGGGCACTAGGCCTACCCACACAAGTGAGGTACCATTTTTTGGGGAAGACCTTGGGGAACGCGAGGTGGGTGGAATTTTGTAGATCCACGCAGATTCCAGAACTTTCTACCACAGAAAAGTGAGGAAAATGTGTTTTTTTTGCCAATTTTTTAGGTTTGCAAGGGATTCTGGGTAACAGAACCTGGTGAGAGCCAGTCAAGTCACCCCATCCTGGATTCCCCTGGGTGTCTACTTTTCAAAAATGTATAGGTTTGCTAGGTTTCCCAAAGTGCCAGCAGAGCTAGGGTTCAAAAACGACAGCTAGGCACTTTGCAAAAAAAGGGTCATTTTTCACTGTGAAAATGTGGTGTGTCCACGTTGCGTTTTGCGCTGCTTCCTGTCGCGGGCACTAGGCCTACCCACACAAGTGAGGTACCATTTTTTTGGGAAGACCTTGGGGAACGCGGGGTGGGTGGAATTTTGTGGATCCACGCAGATTCCAGAACTTTCCACCACCGAAAAGTGAGGAAAATGTGGATTTTTTGCAGATTTCTTAAGTTTGCAAGGGATTCTGGGTAACAGAACCTGGTGAGAGCCAGTCAAGTCACCCCATCCTGGATTCCCCTGGGTGTCTACTTTTCAAAAATGTATAGGTTTGCTAGGTTTCCCAAAGTGCCGGCAGAGCTAGGGTTCAAAAACGACAGCTAGGCACTTTGCAAAAAAAGGGTCATTTTTCACTGTGAAAATGTGGTGTGTCCACGTTGCGTTTTGCACTGCTTCCTGTCGCGGGCACTAGGCCTACCCACACAAGTGAGGTACCATTTTTTGGGGAAGACCTTGGGGAACGCGGGGTGGGTGGAATTTTGTGGATCCACGCAGATTCCAGAACTTTCCACCACAGAAAAGTGAGGAAAATTTGTTTTTTTTGCCAATTTTTTAGGTTTGCAAGGGATTCTGGGTAACAGAACCTGGTGAGAGCCAGTCAAGTCACCCCATCCTGGATTCCCCTGGGTGTTTACTTTTCAAAAATGTATAGGTTTGCTAGGTTTCCCAAAGTGCCGGCAGAGCTAGGGTTCAAAAACGACAGCTAGGCACTTTGCAAAAAAAGGGTCATTTTTCACTGTGAAAAGGTGGTGCGTCCACGTTGCGTTTTGCGCTGCTTCCTGTCGCGGGCACTAGGCCTACCCACACAAGTGAGGTACCATTTTTTTTGGAAGACCTTGGGGAACGCTGGGTGGGTAGAAATTTTGTGGATCCACGCAGATTCCAGAACTTTCTACCACAGAAAAGTGAGGAAAATGTGTTTTTTTTGCCAATTTTTTAGGTTTGCAAGGGATTCTGGGTAACAGAACCTGGTGAGAGCCAGTCAAGTCACCCCATCCTGGATTCCCCTGGGTGTCTACGTTTCAAAAATGTATAGGTTTGCTAGGTTTCCCAAAGTGCCGGCAGAGCTAGGGTTCAAAAACTACAGCTAGGCACTTTGCAAAAAAAGGGTCATTTTTCACTGTGAAAATGTGGTGTGTCCACGTTGCGTTTTGCGCTGCTTCCTGTCGCGGGCACTAGGCCTACCCACACAAGTGAGGTACCATTTTTTTGGGAAGACCTTGGGGAACGCGGGGTGGGTGGAATTTTGTGGATCCACGCAGATTCCAGAACTTTCCACCACAGAAAAGTGAGGAAAATGTGTTTTTTTTGCAAATTTTTAAGGTTTGGAAGGGATTCTGGGTAACAGAACCTGGTGAGAACCAGTCAAGTCACCCCATCCTGGATTCCCCTGCGTGTCTACTTTTCAAAAATGTATAGGTTTGCTAGGTTTCCCAAAGTGCCGGCAGAGCTAGGGTTCAAAAACGACAGCTAGGCACTTTGCAAAAAAAGGGTCATTTTTCACTGTGAAAATGTGGTGTGTCCACGTTGCGTTTTGCGCTGCTTCCTGTCGCGGGCACTAGGCCTACCCACACAAGTGAGGTACCATTTTTTTGGGAAGACCTTGGGGAACGCGGGGTAGGTGGAATTTTGTGGATCCACGCAGATTCCAGAACTTTCCACCACAGAAAAGTGAGGAAAATGAGTTTTTTTTCCCAATTTTTTAGGTTTGCAAGGGATTTTGGGTAACAGAACCTGGTGAGAGCCAGTCAAGTCACCCCATCCTGGATTTCCCTGGGTGTCTACTTTTCAAAAATGTATAGGTTTGCTAGGTTTCCCAAAGTGCCGGCAGAGCTAGGGTTCAAAAACTACAGCTAGGCACTTTGCAAAAAAAGGGTCATTTTTCACTGTGAAAATGTGGTGCGTCCACGTTGCGTTTTGCGCTGCTTCCTGTCGCGGGCACTAGGCCTACCCACACAAGTGAGGTACCATTTTTTTTGGAAGACCTTGGGGAACGCTGGGTGGGTAGAAATTTTGTGGATCCACGCAGATTCCAGAACTTTCTACCACAGAAAAGTGAGGAAAATGTGTTTTTTTGCCAATTTTTAGGTTTGCAAGGGATTCTGGGTAACAGAACCTGGTGAGAGCCAGTCAAGTCACCCCATCCTGGATTCCCCTGGGTGTCTACGTTTCAAAAATGTATAGGTTTGCTAGGTTTCCCAAAGTGCCGGCAGAGCTAGGGTTCAAAAACTACAGCTAGGCACTTTGCAAAAAAAGGGTCATTTTTCACTGTGAAATGATGTGCGTCCACGTTGCGTTTTGCGCTGCTTCCTGTCGCAGGCACTAGGCCTACCCACACAAGTGAGGTACCATTTTTTTCGGAAGACCTTGGGGAACGCGGGGTGGGTAGAATTTTGTGGATCCACGCAGATTCCAGAACTTTCTACCACAGAAAAGTGAGGAAAATGTGTTTTTTTTGCCAATTTTTTAGGTTTGCAGGGGATTCTGGGTAACAGAACCTGGTGAGAGCCAGTCAAGTCACCCCATCCTGGATTCCCCTGGGTGTCTACTTTTCAAAAATGTATAGGTTTGCTAGGTTTCCCAAAGTGCCGGCAGAGCTAGGGTTCAAAAACGACAGCTAGGCACTTTGCAAAAAAAGGGTCATTTTTCACTGTGAAAATGTGGTGTGTCCACGTTGCGTTTTGAGCTGCTTCCTGTCGCGGGCACTAGGCCTACCCACACAAGTGAGGTACCATTTTTTTGGGAAGACCTTGGGGAACGCGAGGTGGGTGGAATTTTGTGGATCCACGCAGATTCCAGAACTTTCTACCACAGAAAAGTGAGGAAAATGTGTTTTTTTTGCCAATTCTTTAGGTTTGCAAGGGATTCTGGGTAACAGAACCTGGTGAGAGCCAGTCAAGTCACCCCATCCTGGATTCCCCTGGGTGTCTACTTTTCAAAAATGTATAGGTTTGCTAGGTTTCCCAAAGTGCCGGCAGAGCTAGGGTTCAAAAACGACAGCTAGGCACTTTGCAAAAAAAGGGTCATTTTTCACTGTGAAAATGTGGTGTGTCCACGTTGCGTTTTGCGCTGCTTCCTGTCGCGGGCACTAGGCCTACCCACACAAGTGAGGTACCATTTTTTTGGTAAGACCTTGGGGAACGCGGGGTGGGTGGAATTTTGTGGATCCACGCAGATTCCAGAACTTTCCACCACCGAAAAGTGAGGAAAATGTGGATTTTTTTGCAGATTTCTTAAGTTTGCAAGGGATTCTGGGTAACAGAACCTGGTGAGAGCCAGTCAAGTCACCCCATCCTGGATTCCCCTGGGTGTCTACTTTTCAAAAATGTATAGGTTTGCTAGGTTTCCCAAAGTGCCGGCAGAGCTAGGGTTCAAAAACGACAGCTAGGCACTTTGCAAAAAAAGGGTCATCTTTCACTGTGAAAATGTGGTGTGTCCACGTTGCGTTTTGCGCTGCTTCCTGTCGCGGGCACTAGGCCTACCCACACAAGTGAGGTACCATTTTTTGGGGAAGACCTTGGGGAACGCGGGGTGGGTGGAATTTTGTGGATCCACGCAGATTCCAGAACTTTCCACCACAGAAAAGTGAGGAAAATTTGTTTTTTTTGCCAATTTTTTAGGTTTGCAAGGGATTCTGGGTAACAGAACCTGGTGAGAGCCAGTCAAGTCACCCCATCCTGGATTCCCCTGGGTGTCTACTTTTCAAAAATGTATAGGTTTGCTAGGTTTCCCAAAGTGCCGGCAGAGCTAGGGTTCAAAAACTACATCTAGGCACTTTGCAAAAAAAGGGTCATTTTTCACTGTGAAAATGTGGTGCGTCCACGTTGCGTTTTGCGCTGCTTCCTGTCGCAGGCACTAGGCCTACCCACACAAGTGAGGTACCATTTTTTTCGGAAGACCTTGGGGAACGCGGGGTCGGTGGAATTTTTGGATCCACGCAGATTCCAGAACTTTCCACCACAGAAAAGTGAGGAAAATGTGGTTTTTTGGCCAATTTTTTAGGTTTGCAAGGGATTCTGGGTAACAGAACCTGGTGAGAGCCAGTCAAGTCACCCCATCCTAGATTCCCCTGGGTGTCTACTTTTCAAAAATGTATAGGTTTGCTAGGTTTCCCAAAGTTCCGGCAGAGCTAGGGTTCAAAAACGACAGCTAGGCACTTTGCAAAAAAAGGGTCATTTTTCACTGTGAAAAGGTGGTGCGTCCACGTTGCGTTTTGCGCTGCTTCCTGTCGCGGGCACTAGGCCTACCCACACAAGTGAGGTACCATTTTTTTGGGAAGACCTTGGGGAATGCGGGGTGGGGAGAATTTTGTGGATCCACGCAGATTCCAGAACTTTCTACCACAGAAAAGTGAGGAAAATGTGTTTTTGTTTGCCAATTTTTTAGGTTTGCAAGGGATTCTGGGTAACAGAACCTGGTGAGAGCCAGTCAAGTCACCCCATCCTGGATTCCCCTGGGTGTCTACTTTTCAAAAATGTATAGGTTTGCTAGGTTTCCCAAAGTGCCGGCAGAGCTAGGGTTCAAAAACTACATCTAGGCACTTTGCAAAAAAAGGGTCATTTTTCACTGTGAAAATGTGGTGCGTCCACGTTGCGTTTTGCGCTGCTTCCTGTCGCAGGCACTAGGCCTACCCACACAAGTGAGGTACCATTTTTTTCGGAAGACCTTGGGGAACGCGGGGTCGGTGGAATTTTGTGGATCCACGCAGATTCCAGAACTTTCCACCACAGAAAAGTGAGGAAAATGTGGTTTTTTGGCCAATTTTGTAGGTTTGCAAGGGATTCTGGGTAACAGAACCTGGTGAGAGCCAGTCAAGTCACCCCATCCTGGATTCCCCTGGGTGTCTACTTTTCAAAAATGTATAGGTTTGCTAGGTTTCCCAAAGTGCCGGCAGAGCTAGGGTTCAAAAACGACAGCTAGGCACTTTGCAAAAAAAGGGTCATTTTTCACTGTGAAAATGTGGTGTGTCCACGTTGCGTTTTGCGCTGCTTCCTGTCGCGGGCACTATGCCTACCCACACAAGTGAGGTACCATTTTTTTGGGAAGACCTTGGGGAACGCGGGGTGGGTGGAATTTTGTGGATCCACGCAGATTGCAGAACTTTCTACCACACAAAAGTGAGGAAAATTTGTTTTTTTTGCCAATTTTTTAGGTTTGCAAGGGATTCTGGGCAACAGAACCTGGTGAGAGCCAGTCAAGTCACCCCATCCTGGATTCCCATGGGTGTCTACTTTTCAAAAATATATAGGTTTCCTAGGTTTCCCAAAGTGCCGGCAGAGCTAGGGTTCAAAAACTACAGCTAGGCACTTTGCAAAAAAAGGGTCATTTTTCACTGTGAAAATTTGGTGCGTCCACGTTGCGTTTTGCGCTGCTTCCTGTCGCGGGCACTAGGCCTACCCACACAAGTGAGGTACCATTTTTTTGGGGAAGACCTTGGGGAACGCGGGGTGGGTGGAATTTTGTGGATCCACGCAGATTCCAGAACTTTCTACCACAGAAAAGTGAGGAAAATGTGCTTTTTTTGCCAGATTTTTAGGTTTGCAAGGGATTCTGGGTAACAGAACCTGGTGGGAGCCAGTCAAGTCACCCCATCATGGATTCTCCTGGGTGTCTACTTTTCAAAAATGTATAGGCTTGCTAGGTTTCCCAAAGTGCCGGCAGAGCTAGGGTTCAAAAACGACAGCTAGGCACTTTGCAAAAAAAGGGTCATTTTTCACTGTGAAAATGTGGTGTGTCCATGTTGCGTTTTGCGCTGCTTCCTGTCGCGGGCACTATGCCTACCCACACAAGTGAGGTACCATTTTTTTGGGAAGACCTTGGGGAACGCGGGGTGGGTGGAATTTTGTGGATCCACGCAGATTCCAGAACTTTCCACCACAGAAAAGTGAGGAAAATGTGGTTTTTTTGCCAATTTTTTAGGTTTGCAAGGGATTCTTGGTAACAGAACCTGGTGAGAGCCAGTCAAGTCACCCCATCCTGAATTCCCCTGGGTGTCTAGTTTTCAAAAATGTATAGGTTTGCTAGGTTTTCTTAAGTGCCCGCAGAGCTAGGGTTCAAAAACTACAGCTAGGCACTTTGCAAAAAAAGGGTAATTTTTCATTGTGAAAATGTGGTACGTCCACGTTGCATTTTGAGCCATTTCCTGTTGTGGGCACAAGGCCTACCCACACAAGTGAGGTACCATTTTTATCGGGAGACTTAGGGTAACACAGAATTGTAGAGCAACTGTTATTACCTATTGACTTTCGATGCATTTCTGCCTTCCAAATGAAAGACAATGTGTAAAAAATAAGTCATTTTGAAAAATGACCTATAATTCTCATGCTAGTATGGGTACTCCCAATTTCGGAAATGTGCAAATATCTACTGTTTCTAAAATCTACATTTTGTTTCCATTTCAGAAATACATAGGTGTCTTTCATAACAATTTTTCCATGTATACATTTTCCCAAAATAATTGCTATATACCCGGTACATAATAATAAACCATTGCAAGATGCTGCTCAGTTATTGGCTCTGGGTTCGTCGGGTTCTTGGTGAACCTACAAGTCCTATATATCCCCACAACCAGAAAGGTCCAGCGGATATAACGGTATATTGCTTTGTAATAGCTGTCATAATTAGAAGAAGTTACAGGTGAAAACGTTGACACAAATGGCTGTTTTTTTCAACTAATTTTCAATTTTTCCTTCATTTAACTGTTAGTTTCTATAAGGAAAACTTTAAGGATCTACACAAATGACCCCTTGCTGAATTCAGAATTTTGTCTACTTTTCAGAAATGTATGGCTTTCTAGGATCCATTATTGGTTTCATACCCATTTCTACCATTAACTGAAAGGAGGTTGAAAGCACAAAAAATAGCAAAAATAGGCTATGTCCCAGAAAAATGCCAAAACTGTGTAAAAAAAGTTGGTTTTCTGACAAAAGTCTGCTTGTCCCTGAAAGCTGGGAAGATGGTGATTTCAGCACCAACCCCTTTTTTGATGCCAATTGCAGGGAAAAAACAAGACGCTTTCATCTGTAGCCCTTTTTTCGCATTTTTCCCCAAAAAAACAAAATTTTGCTGTATTTTGGCTAATTTCTGGGTCCCCTCCAGGGGAATCCACAAACCCTGGGTACCTTTACAATCCCCATGATGTTAGAAAAAAAGGATGCAAATTTGGCGTGGATACCTTATGTGGTCAAAAAGTTACAGGGGCCTAAGCGCGCACTACCCCAAATAGCCAAAAAAAGGCTTAGCACAGGGGGGGAAAAGGCCTAGCAGCGAAGGGGTTAATGAGGAGGGCCTAGACCAACCTGTAGCCTTCATCAGTAGGAGGTTACTTCCATGGGAACAGAGGTGGAGTGCAATTGAGCGTGAGGCATTTGCTGTGGTCTGGGCACTGAAGAAGTTGAGACCATACCTGTTTGGGACTCACTTCCGGGTTCAGACAGACCACAGGCCCTTCAGATGGTTGATGCAGGTGAGGGGTGAGAATCCAAAGTTTTTGAGGTGGTCCATTTCCCTACAGGGGATGGACTTCACGGTGGAACACCGCCCTGGTACAGAACACGCCAATGCTGATGGTCTGTCCAGATATTTCCGCCTTAGTGAAGAGAACTCCCAAGGGATTGGGTAGTTCTCCCCACATTTCAGCTGGAGGGGACAAGTGTTAGACATGGTACCATTGGCGTGAGTCTCCCTTCCATTTTGTACTGATTGCCTCCTCTGTTTTTGATATATTTTGCTGCTTTAGATGCTTTGGGCACTGTGCCACTGCTATTCAGTGCCACAGTGCAAGTGCTCCCTATGGTAAATTGATGTATTGATTAGTGACTCCATGATTGGATCATTTGATTTACTTGTCAGACCCTAGTATAGTGCACCATGTGTGCCCAGGGCCTGTAAATCAAATACTGCTGGTGGGCTTGCAGCACTGGTTGTGCCACCCACAGAAGCAGCTTGTAAAGTGTGTCTCAGGCCTGCCATTGCAGAGCCTGTGTGCAGTCTGTGACTGCCATGTCGACTTGGCAAGTGCACCTACTTGCCAGTCCCTAAACCTTCCCTTTTCTGCATATCAGTCACCCCTAAGGTAGGCCCAAGGGCAGGGTGCATTGTATGTAAAAGGTAGGACATGCCCTGGTGTGTGTAGCATGTCCTGATAGTGAATTACAGCCAACTTCGTTTTTCACTATTGCAAGGCTACCTGTCCCCATAGGCCAGAATGGGCAGTTTGATTATAACATCTTATAATCCTAACTGATCCAGGGAACATGGTAGAAATTCGAATTTAGTATGCCTGAACTCAGAATGATAAAATACATCTTTTAGTGAAGTTGGTTTTAACTTTCTGTGTTTGAAAATACCACTTTTAGAAAGTAGGTATTTTCTTGCCTAAACCATCCAGCCTGCCTCTGCTAACTTGTGTATTGTATGTCTGGTTTTGTGAGTGGCAGGGGCTCGGGGACTCCAGGAGACAGGGTGAGTCAGCACAGGGCTGAATAGACCAACTGCATGTAGAGTGGTGGGAGGAGTAGCACCTGGGCCTGAATAGGGCTGTGCCTGCCTTCCACAATGCTGGCTCCACCTCCTGTGGTGTGTGTGATGTCCCTGGCCCACACTGACAAAGGAAGAGGATGTGCACTGGCAGAATACACCCAGAACTGGTTTGGACTAGGTACAGGACCCTCTGCCTTCAGAGGACAAAGGATTTGCTGGTATAAATATTGGGGCCCTGACCCCAGAACTTTAGATCACTTCTGGAACAACAAGACGAACCTTTGCCAAGGAGAAGAACCAAGGAGGCTGCAGGAGTTTGGATTGCCCCTCTGCCAGTGTGCTGTTTGCTGGGTTGGCCTGCAGTGGTCTTCATTGCCAAGGAAAGGAGAAGGAAGTTTTAAAGAACTTTCATCATCTTGCAGAATATTTCTCCAAGGGCTTGAACTTGTGCTTGCCTCCTGCTGAAGTCTCAGGGCTACAAGACTTCACCACCAGCTCCCTCCTGAATTCCCTTGCTGGGGATTCTGTCTGCAGAAGCCTGCGTGTCGCTGGGATCTGGAAGCGCGACTCGACGAGAAGAAGCGTGTCGCAGCTGTTGCCGTTGCATCGCCGGAGAAGCGTGTCGCCGCCGCAGAGGCAGCCGCCGCATCACCAGAGAAGCGTGCCTTCGCCGCAGCTGCCTGCCGTCGCATCACCAGAGAAGCGTGTCGCCGTCGCAGCTGCCTGCCGTCGCATCACCGGAGAAGTGTGTCGCTACCGCAAGGGTCGCCGTCGCATCACCGAAGAAACGTGTCGCCGTCGCAGCTGCCTGCCGTCGCATCAACGGAGAAGCGTGTCGCAGGGCCTGTCGCGGCTCCAAAGATACAGAGTTCGCCGCACGGCCATCGGGCGTGCACGCATCATCTTCACATCGTCGCATCGCATCAAGGGTGCACTTTCATCGCATCGCACCGGATCGTCGCACCACATCGAGGCGCCTGCTCGCCGCATCGCCCTCCTTGCGGACCCTTTGTTTGTTTTGCGTTACGCATCCCAGGTACTTTTGAGAGAAACGTGTCGCATTTATCATCATCTTGAACTAAGTTACTTCTACCATCTTTAAGTCTATTTGAGTACAGTATTGTGGATTTTTGTTGTTGTGGTCTTGTGTTAAGTCTATATAAAGAATACTTATTTTTATAAAAACCTGTGTAGTGTCCATCTGTAGTGTTTTCACTGTATTACTGTATGTGTTCACAAATGCTTAACACACTGCCTCTGAGATAAGCCTGCCTGCTCGTGCCAAGCTACCAAGGGGGTGAGCAGGGGTTATTTTAGTAGTGTATCCCCCTTACCCTGACTAGAAGCAAGGGTCCCTATTTGGACAAAGGTACCTACCTCTGCCAACTAGAGACCCCCAGTTCTAACAACCAGGTAGGGAGCCTAGTCTGTCCTGATGGGCCGCCCGTTGAGGGGGATCTCCTAGTGTCAGGTGAACTGGGAGTGTCTGTAAGCAGGCCTCCATCAGTTCTGGTGTCTGGCAGTGCCACTCCTAAGTGGAGGGTGCAGAAGTCCAGATTGATGGGTGAGAGGGGGAAAGAGTCCCCAGTGGAAGAACCAGTGGGTAAGGGGCTAGCCAGAAGGGCTGCGTCTCCAAGGAATGACCATGGTGACACCACTTCTGTCCTGGGGGATCTTCACACACTGTCAGATGGACAGGGGTCGGGAGATCTGTGCCAGGCAGACTGTCACACGACACATGAGTTATGTGTTACCCTCGGGGTGGCATGTGTGCTCCCAAGAAAGTCCTGGTGTGCCGGGCAAGTGTTCAACCGCAGGGTTACGTCCCTGGGTTGGGAGGCCAGGTTCAGGGAATGCCTGACCTGGAGGGAAGGACAACTGTAAGCAGTGTCCTGACCGATGTAGCTTCTAGGGGTACCACTCCAGTGGGGAGGGTGCAGAACTCTGGAAGGGGTTGCAGAGGGAGGGAGTCCTCGCCTCTGACCCCGGTGCAACCTGAGGGTTTAGATCCCAGGTTGGTAGACCAGTTGCAGGGTCAAGGCCCTGAACTGGTGGGTGAATTGTGTTCTGAGGTTGCCTCTCATAGGAGGAGAGTGAGGAACCCCAGAAAGAGAGGTAGGGGAGGAGAGCCTCGCCCGTGACTTCTGGTTGGAGGATCAGTGGCAGTTTGGAACTGCATTGATGAGAAGAAGAGTGGAGAATGGTTACTATGTACCAGGGGTTCCTGCCCCCCACTCTGTGGATTGGCGAGGACCAGAGACATCTGGGTGGCCTAGGGCCTGGTCCTGGCCGGGGACAGCTAGGGAGTACCAGTGGGGTAGCCTGGTTGGTCCTGGGAGCTTTGACAGAGGAAACCACATGGGTTCAGAGTGGCGTAGAACTGGAAGGTGTCCCTGCAGTTGCGGGCCCGCGTCCGTGTTCTATCGCCCAAAGCAGGGAAGCCCATCAAGGTGGTGATTGATCTACCCTGCGTTTTGGCTGGAAGGGGGTTGTGTTGGACTTGGCCCTTTTTGCAGGGTCATCCCTGAACTTTTTGCCTTCCTCCTAGCCTTTTTTCTGACATGGTGTTGGTGGTTTTCGGACTCTGGGCACTTTAGCACTGCTGTCCAGTGTAAAGTGTGTGTGCTCTCGGTGGTAAATATGGTAAAGATTGGTCTACACCTGTTTGGCATATTTAATTTACCTGTCAGTCCCTTGTAAAGTGGTATTTCATATACCCGGGGCTGGTAAATTAAATGCTACTGGTGGGCTTGCAGCGCTGATTGCGCCACCCACCAAAGTAGCCTTGCAAACCTGTCTCAGGCCTCTGCCATTGCAGGGCCTGTGCGAGCAGTGTTACTGCCGCTGTGACGTGGCACCTAAAGTGTGTGCCCTGTCTGTGACCCCCCCTTTACTGCATATCAGTCATCCCTAAGGTAGGCCCTAGCAAGCCCTATGTGCAGGGTGCATTATAGGTAAAAGGAAGGACATGTACCTTAAGTGTGTGAGATGTCCTGGTAGTGACAAACAGCCATTTTGGTTTCTCACTGCTAAGGGGCTGCCCTCCCATAGGAATGCATTGGGGATTCCCTGATAAGTGTTTCAGTGGTAATTCCTGATATGAGAGGAGCAGCGTGGTCAAGTTTAGTATATTTGGAATGGTAATAATAAATGCTGCGCAATGGTGTACGCAGATTTATTATAACTATTTTAGAAATGCCACTTTTAGAAGTTGGCATTTCTGTGTGCTATGTGTCTGCCTGCCTGATGTGGATTGCATGTCTGGCTTTGGAGTGACAGGGGCTGGTGAGGTGTGTGGCTCCAGGAGGGGCAGGGTGAGTCAGCACTAGGCTGAATAGGGGATCTGCATTTGGAGTAGTGGGAGTAGTAGTCCCCTAACCATGAATAGGTCTGTGCCTGCCTAGGTGAATGCTGGCTCCGCCCCCTGTGGTGTGTCTGATGACGAGCCCCCACCTGACAAAGGGGAAGAAGAGCCTTGTCAACAAAGTGCTCCTAAACCCCCCAGAACCAGTTTGGGCTGGTTCCCCCAAGCCCTGTGCCAGGGCAGACAAAGCAAATGTTGGTATAAATATTGGGGCTGTGACCCCATGAAAGTGTTGTGCTTTTCCTTGTGCTTATTTGGGGACTTGCTGCTGCTGGGTCCGCAGGAGGAACCGCCACGAGGGACTGCCTCCCTGCTGGAGGCCCCTGTGTGCTGGCCTGCCTGGGCCCAGCTGTGTCCCCTGAACCCTGAGGACTCTTGCGCCTTGTGAGCGCTTTACTTTTATTGCCAGAAGAGGAGCATCTGGCCTCTGCAGCGCTGGGCTGCCAAGGTGCCCCGAAGGAATCCTGGTGTGCGGATTCCCCTGCACGACGCAGGAATCGGGCGGGAGCCCACCACGCACTTTGCGCTCCTTATGGAAGGCGGGAGCCTACCCCGCATTTGGGTTCCGTGAGCGGGAGCCCACCCCACGTTTTGCGCTTTCTGACGGGAGCCCACCCCGCCTTGTGCTGTGCTTTTGGAAGCGGGAGCCCACCCCGCTTTTATGCCACTGAGTTAGCAGGAGCCGCCCAGAAGCTCCGCCGCGGCCCGAGCCGGAAGACAGGCAAAGGTTGCCTTGTTGTGGGCAGGGCCTGCAGCCTCTCAGACGTCCGGAGCCTCACGGGCTCCACGTCAAAGTCCCGGTCCCAGGAAGGGAGGAGAGGCGAAGTCGTGGCCTGATCGTTGAGCGGGGCTCCCGTGAGCTGGAGAGAGCCCCGCGGAGTCCGGAAGTTGGCGCATGCCTGAGCGAAGCTCCCGTGAGTCAGAGAGAGCCCCGCGGGCGCCAGAGAAGTCGGAGCTGTGCGAGCTCCATTTCGGCCTTCCCCCGCCTCTGAGAGAGAGGTGAAGCCCCCGCAGGAAGACCGGAAGAAACCCAGAGGATCCCGGTGAGTGGGGCTGGCTGGGGAGCGAGAACCTGTCGAGGCACATTGTCGGTGCCTTCCCTACGAGGAGCCCCGGTGAGAGGGGGCTCCCCAGATCATTGCTGGTGCCGAGATCGGCCCCAGAAGAGCCCCCGTGGAGTGGGGCTCCCTGAGGCACATTGTCGGTGCCTGGAGCCACGTTGGTGCTCACGAAGGCACAAGTAAGTGCCAGTGCTTGTCTATTTGCTCAGCTGCACCGCGAGAGTGTGGGCAGCTGCAACGTTGGGGGCCATTTTATCTTAGAGTCCCAGTGGTGAACCAGGAGGCACAGTGGTGCCAGGCCTAATTGCCAGCTGCACCGCAAGAGAGACAGCGGGCAGCTGCAACCCGGGGCCATTTCTTTTCTTAAGGAAGGGGTGAGTTGCACCCCACGCCCCAGCGCATCTGCGCACTGTGTTTTCGCTGCCGAGGCAGCCAGGGGGCCATTTGAGAGGCCTCATTTCGAGCCCTGACTTTTTGGACATAGGGCGTTTTGTGCCCCAGTGAAAGGCTAGTTGGCCTGGGGTCAGTTGGTAAGGTGACCTGGTAGTAGTGTTACTGCGGTGCACTGCTGATGTTGCATAATGTATTTATGCTGATGCCTAATGTCATGCTATGATGTTTTAGGATAGTGCCTATTGCGTAATGGGTTTATGCTTATGAGATTTATGCCCCATGTGTTTTATGCCTAATTGTGATGCAGACATAATGTGTTTATGTTGCCCATGCTAATGCTGAGGTCATTATTCTGCCAGTAGTTACTGGTTGTGCGTTATGTGTTACTAGTGCTTCTAAAAGGTTTTGACAGGGGCCCGATTGGGCCTGTCCTGTATATATAATCCCCTGTAAATATTGCTTAGTGCCAGTTGGCACAGTGTACATTGTGCGATTATGATTCTAATGTGTTTTGGATAATACAAAGGCTATTTTTATATAACCTTGTGTGGAGTTTCTTTTGTAGTGTGCCTAGTGTGTTGCTGCTGTGAGTGTGTGTGTTGCGCAAACGCTTTACACATTGCCTCTGGGATAAGCCTGACTGCTCGTGCCAAGCTACCAAGGGGGTGAGCAGGGGTTATCTTCAGTGTGGAACTCCCTTGCCCTGACTAGAGTGGTAGTTTCTGCCTGGCTTAGGCGCATGCCCTAGCCAACAAGAAATCCCATTTCTAACACCTGTGTACAGAGTCCCCTTTTCAAATAAACACTACTAAAGGTGTGGGTGAAAAGTAGTGCAGCATGTAAAGATGTCCATGTTGCGCTATAAATGCCCCATTTAGGGCCTCATTATGATTTGCAGTAGCCCTCTCAAAGCTTTATGTCCGTGAGGGTCTGAGGGATGGATATACTGCTATGGAGCATAAGCCCAATGTCTCTAGACCTGATAATTCTACTGCAGCACCCTGGGAGGAGTATACAATGCTCCTCCAGCCTAAACCTTGGATTGGCTTCACCCATGATCAATGGTGGAGTAAAAAGCAGTTCAGTGTGGGCCGAGTGCTTCTATAAACGGCCCTCCTAATTGTAGTGTGTAATGTGACACGTGGTGATGGAATATGTTCACACATGCATTCTGACAACAGGTGTGGTTTCAAGGGACTAGTAGAGTGCAGAGCTAGGGGGTGCACGAACACTTTGTGATTCCTTCCAAAGCACGTTCTAGTCGCCCAGTTATTGATCTCCGCTTTGCCTCCCGCCAGACCACTACATTGGAAACAAGGATGGCCAAGAAACCCCAAACAAGGGCAGTCCTGCCTCAAAGTGCATCTTCACTCCTTGAACCGAGCCCATTTCCGAGTAACTGGAGGCATGAGTACCAGAGAAGAGAAGACCGTGCGCACAGAGCCACTATTGCTTTCAGGTCAGAATAGTAGGCTTATAGCAGCTGTGGTGGAGAGAGTGCCCCAAGCCATCCAACCGCAAACTCCGTCCAGCAAACTAAAGTCAGCGTGTCAGAGCGGCTCAGTGCTCCGAGGATGCTGGACGTAGTGGATCGAGCACTGCAGGACCGCCAATCCATCACCAGAGGACGGTGAAGAGGAACAACTCAATCTGAGAAGCTCACTTCTTTTCACAAAGCTCAGTGTACAGCAGCACCCATGCCTCCCAAAATAAAGGGGCTCAGAGCAATTGACCACCACAAGCATGTTAGTGAAGCTACCTTGAGGTTTAGGACTGTGTAACTCTGCTGATCAATAGTAACACCTCGTACCAAAAAAAGTTGCAAATGAGTTTACCATTAGGTATACATGATCCATGGAATTAAACCGTGACACGGCGAACACCCAGCTCACTGTAGACAGCTCACCATCACGAGTCTCCGGCACATTACCGTATGTAAGAGCCAGCCGCTCCCTGGGTGTATTGTACAATATAACTTATGAGTGCGCCAAGAAGCTGAAAGCTTGAACTGCGCCCTTCTGCAGCGTAAAGTCTTCTGTTGTATATAATCAAATGACGAGAGTACATGGCTTCTCAGCTGAAGCAAAATGTCATTGAAAGCGGGTGTGGCATGGAAGAGTGTCTGATTCCGGAGCCAGCCAATCCAAACTGGAACAAGTTCTTATCTTAAAGCGCACTATTACTGGTCCAAGCTCTACAGCGCTGTAGCAAAAACTTTACAATAAAAAAATAGGATGTTCATTTTTTATTTGCTTTAAGAGGATACAATAAGAGGCTAACTGGGTGCACCAAGAAGGATTTTACTCTGTGGCTGTGTATTGACAACAGAGATTGGACCACTGGCTTCTTTTTAGGAAACTGCTAGGGTTCTCTTTTCCTTGAGATTAGAGAAGCTATGTGGCCTTTAATTAAGAAGGACCATTGCGCATGGCAACCCGAGTCCTTCCTGGAGGTGGTAATTGGTCCAGGAGAGTCCACAGACTCCTGTGAAGCAGAGGGCTGAGGAATGTCCGCCTTTTACAACCCCTTTAATCTCGGGGCAGGAGTGTGCATCTGGCTGCGGGGAGCCCCCAAAAAGTCAAAGCTTTAAAAGGTTCTTCGTTTTATTGGGTTATAAAAATCGCTCCAAGGAAGAACAATTAAACTTTTATGCCTAACCAGCAACCTTCATGTCAGCCTGGGAGTCATCATAAAAGAAAATAAACAGAGACTGGCTTCAAAACAAAGTAATAAACAAGTAACTATGAATAGTGCAGAAACGCAACCTTTCCAAGCGCAATTGCCGCGCTCCCCGCCAGCCCCGTGGCGCCCTCCAAAGTTTTTGAGATAAAATATTAGAACAGGCGGACTCGGACTATAAAAATGTTTGTTTTCTATTGGAAAGGTAGTGCATGTTTGTTTTTATAAAAGTATTTGTTTATTTTTTTGAAAGACATTGTGCTTATTCCTTGCAATCAAATAAACAAATAGCTTTGATGTGCACATAGAGGCAACCTTGCCCTGCTTACAGCTCAGTAATCTGAATGCTGGGTATTCAAATTTGGCAGAAATGTGGAGCACAGAAGGCAGGTCTGACACAAAAACATTACAGCAAGCCGACTCAGACTATTTACACTAAGCTTTGGGAGGGGAGGCAGAATTGGAACCGGTGCTTGCCCACGCCTGCTGCTGAGCTCCCTTTCCGATGTGAATACAAAACAAGCATGGAGGGTGGGGAGGGGTGTGGGGCCGGGCAGCAATACAGAGAAGTGCTGGGTGGAAGCAGAAAGAAGTGTCATGAGCAAAACATTTACAATCAATTGAAGCAATCCTAAACCACAGTCCGAGCAGCGGAGAAGGGACGGCAGGCCTCAACACGGAAAAGTGGTAGGAGGACGCTGACATGAGCAGGAACAACGCGACAGGCGGAGGTGGTGGGGGACGCACGGTGAGCTGAGTCAAATGAAACAAGCATTGGCATAGCCAATAGGTCTCGCTTTTGGGACCTTATAAGTATTTAGTTATGCAGCACAATATCCTTGGTGCAACAACATCAACTGTTGCATGGCTAAACACTTATAAGGTCCCAAAGGCGAGACCTATTGGCTATGCCCAACTTACCCATGCACTGAAAAGTGCCCTGACTGTTATGCGCCTATGGATGGCCGGGAGGCGCCACATGGAGGGCACTTGCAAAATGAGACGTTATGTGGCCTGTTCAGTGATCACACGGAGCAGGAGGTATGTTTGCATCACAGCTCTGGCCTGCCTGGCCTTCCCAGGCATTTATTTGCTTAGCCCATGTGGTAAAAGGGATATACCACTGTGGGGAAAAATACAAGTGCATCCATGGATAAAACCCCAGGGGAGAGGGGCACAATCTAGAAGTCCATCAGTCCATTTGACGTCACTAGAGCGATATTACACTTCCCACAGCCATCATAGCTCTGCCACGTTTCCCGATTCTTCAATACCTGCACACATGGAAGAAGTTTAGAGGGGTTGTCTCGGGCCCTTACTCTACTCCGATAGATGCCAATTACTTCCCCATCTCCACAGCCTTGCGGACCTGGTAGGACGCTCATTTACACACACAGTCCTTGAACGTTGATTGGGGCATACTGATGACCACTCATGACAAAGGGCTTTGTGAGGCAAGCTATTTTAGAACTCTCCACTGTCGGCCATGATCCCTTGAGAGGTTCTACAAAGCAAAGATTTGCCCACATATATAGTGTTGGCGATGCAGACGAGAGTCCGGAAATATACTGCAAATACTGTGTGAGTGCCCACACTTATCGCTCTAGTAGCAGCAAATCTGGAATGCAGTCAAACCGCATATGGTCACGCGCGGCTTTCTTACGTTGCGACTGGTCTCTCTTACATGACACCTCTCACCACTGTCGGCAGGCATGACCAGATGGCTCTCAATGGCTTCGGTGGTGGAGAAAAGGGGCATCCTTAGACTGTGGAAAAAACAACTGCCCGATTCAACACATATGGTCGGGGGTCATGAGCGAAGTGGCAGCTTTTGAAAAATTAGTATATTGTCTGAATGATAGATTAACCCAATGTGCGGCCATGTGGGGCAGTTTTCTGACTAAACTTCGGCCAGCCCCCGTTTAGCTGCCCTTTGGCTGCGGGTAATGAGGGACAAATCACCTCTAAGCCAGCCGAGGCATCTTTATGTTGATCAATTATACTGGTTGATGAGATAAACCCAGGGTATCGGTCCCACTTACTGGGAGGGGATGCAATGATTGTATGGTGTATCAAACATGCAACAGGGTTGTTTGACACGTTTAAATTGTGTGGTGGTTTGCATATGTGGTGGGTGACTGCTGTCCTATATTTTACATCCTCTCGCCTGACCTTAATCGATGTGTGATCTGTTACCGAGAAGACGATGTAGAGCAGCTATAAAGTGTGGAAGCGGGAGGCATGAGCAGCGCCAGATTATCTGCATATGATATTGTTCTTTCTTCCTTTTTACTCTGAGCAGGATTCTCCTACTGTCAGTTGTCATTGTACAGACTCACACTCTCCTCCTGCTCCTCTTTCTCCTTCTCAGGCTCATGCTTGAGACATGTATAAGTGATGTAATTTGGCTGTGATACATGTGTTATTTGTTACGGTAAAAAAAATAAAGTACTGAAATACGAAAAGACTTCCCACACATGTCAGACCTTAGGTGATTTGAGCTATTGCCCTTGGGGGTTTTAGCCTCCTTGTTTAAATATTCAGGAACGTCTCTGTTCTGGTCTAAACTCCCAGTGCAGAAGCAGGAAAAACAGAACCCATGCCAGCCGTTTCTTCATACACTTTTCTCTCTCTTTTGAGGAGAGTCAGCAGAACAGTAAGTGCTAGGGAAACACCGGTTGTTCAATCTTATGGGAATCTGAGCACAGCATTCAGCAGCATTCAGCTTCCGTCTCCTTTCAAGAAGATAAAAGTAAAATTTTCAGACCTCCTGACCCTGGGTGTGATGATCATCACCTTTCATGGAAGAGTTCCATAAGGTCACTAGACCATTAGATTCCAACAACTAATAGACAGCAAGCAGCCATTCTCAAACTATCATCCGGTCCAGGAGAGGACTATCAGTTTTTGGGTCCTCCATGAAACCATGGCCTTTCCTAACGCTATTGCCTACCCAGTTCAAGGAGGGTGTACTCTGGCCTCTGTGGACTGAGACCGGCACTTACTGGAATTGATGGCTCCTTCTCCAGAACACTGTGTAAACTCCTCACCCCTGCAAAACCCCTCAAGCTGGACGGAAAGGAATTCAGAGTTCATTGTGGAGCTAAGTGCCCCAGCCACACAGGTGCGGCATAAACAAGGGGGAAGACAGTCTAGTTTGCTAGACAAAAGGCAGTCCTAAGCCCTTTAAGTTCTGTCATTAAGGGCCACTCATACATCGGCTCAATCCATCAGCATACACAAGATCATACAGACTTCTGGCTCACAATGAATTGAGATGGCCATCAATTTACACATGCAGTTTCCAATTGGGTTGAGTGAATTAAACTCATGTTCTAGGCTCTTGCACCCACTAAACTTTCGCATTACACAGTCACAAGCAGGGGTTGAGTGTAAACTCTTTTGAAGGAAATGAACAAGGCTTTCACTGTAGGGATATAGGGTCACCTGACTGATGTGGGAATCACATTCACTGCGGGTGGTTAAACAGCTCTCCTTTTAGAACCAACCCTCTAGCAAAAACATTTTCCTACAAAAAAAATGACAGGCAGGCAGATGAAGGGATGACTGGAGTATGCTTATCTTCCAGGACAGGTAACATCAATACACACAAGCAAGAAGGAAACAAAAGAGTGCTAAAGAAATGCTGCACTGTAAGAGGTTGATAAGATACCTGGATAAATATCAGGTTTAAGATTCCCTTAGGCAGCAAAGCAACTTTGCCAATTCTACAACAGGTTTGATTAATTTTTGACCAATTGTGGAAACGTTTTAAAATGTTTTCCTTGGGGTTTAAGCACTTTCATGGAGCTAGAAGAGTAAAGCACAGCACTAAAACTGAATGCAGGAGAGGAGAAGGATTGAGGGTGAACATCTTGAATAACTGCAGCAATAGAATCCAGGATGTGAAGAAAGGAGTTTAGGGGATAATTGGAAGTGGCAAGTCTATATAGTGCCAAGGTGTCACTATTTTTCTCTCCCATTTTCAATGTTCTTAATTGGCGCATAACTAAAACATGCACTGCTGCAAGAAAGTGCAAAAAAATTATGCAGTAAAAAAAAAAAGGTTGGATCCATTTTAGATATGGCTTTCATTCTCCTCAGTTCTCCAAACATTTAAATACCACTGACACCTATCACCAACTTAGAAGTACTGTTGGGTAGAAAATGGCACTTGTATGTTTAAAAGGGCATATGCATGAATCTCCTGGATATGGATAAATGTAGAAAACCAACATGGCCCAGTGAGCCTCTGAAGTCAGAGGAGAGCCTGTGGACTGTCTCAGGGCATCTGCGCTGCGTAGGAGAGACCTAAAAACTACTGTAATACTCCAGCTAGCTAAGTTTTCGTTTCTCGCTCCCTAGCGCCCCCAGTGCACCCACTCTGACCACACACATGACGTCAGGCACTGTGCATGACAACGCTGGGGTTACCACTGAAGCTACAAACAATACACCCGTTGTGTGACCATTTGCATGTGAATGGAGGTGATGAGTGCATTCTCCCAGATAAAATGACTATTTTCAATATGTTTCACTTCAATGACGCACGTGTTTATTATGTATGGATCCGATGCAGGAATATCTGTAAACTGACAATGCTGTTGCAGTTTTGCTGATGTAGTATCTTGGGCGGTGCCACTGATGAGGTCATCTGTGACATCACATGTGAGCTCAAGAGTCTTGCATTCCGAGAGTGAGGAGTTAGCTCACAATATTTGGGCAATTTCAGAAGATTTAAGTTGCGGTCTTAAACTGGAGATATGTTATGCTTTATTCTGAAACGTTAGTAGAAAACCACAAATTTCCTTAACAAAAGTCTCGTCCATGACTTTCTGATACATCAGAGAACTTTAATTATACAACGTAAAGTGACAATTTCATATTGACACTTAAACACACCCAACATGCAGATAACTCGATGAAACGGTTATGAAACTTTAACGAACACATATTTTTTCACTCTTACCAAATTTTTTAACGTAATCTCTAAAATTTCCAAACTCATCAATGCACCCACCAACAATGACACTGCTGGTAACCCACACAGCAATAAGACACACAAAACTGGCACGGCGTATGTAGTGTTTTTACCCTAACCACGCCGTTGTTATGCAGCCACTTGGAGCACCGCCTGTAGTCTGTAACGAAGCGCTCCTATTCCTGTGAGGTGGGTAAATAACGTGGTAGTTGTATCCCTGGCGTTGACACAAAGATTATCAAAACGCACATGGCTTTGCCACTGGGGGTATAACCACATGCTTTGAATGGGCCGGTACCCTCGATCACTGGGTACCTGAACCCCTCTAACTTGCAAGGGAGAGAACCAGCACTTCTCAGCAGAGGCTCAGTTCTTTTAATTGGAGAGTACCTCTGCTTCTCTGTAGCAAACGGGCAGTCTGGGGTAGTGAGTAGCTATGCTTTTATATTTATATTTATATTTCCAACACTGTATACATCCTGCACATCTAGACAGTGCTTGAAATAGAAAAATGGAAGTGCAGGTACCCCGTACCTCCTTGTTTCTGAGAAGTGCCGGCACTCTCCAATTAAAAGTATTACGTCACTCTTGAGAAGTGAAGGTACGCTCTCTCTCAAAATAAAAAATGTGCTGGTACTCCAAACCGGACAGTACCGGCCCAATTAAAGCACTGCGTCTAGAGCTGTACAGGACCCACTTGCTGCTTTCTGGGCAAAAGCTGCCGTTTCAACTTCATTGCTAATTACACTATTGATTTCCAACCATCAGACCATAGGACAGGGAAGGAAAGCCGAGACCGCGCCTTACCCTCGCTCAGACCGGCAGTCACAAGAATCCGTAGCTCATCTCCTGCCTTCGACTAGACATGCTCGATCCCAGGTTACGATTTCAGATCAATATGCTAGTGCCACTTCATGACCATTTTTCCTCCTCTTACTATAATTTACAGGAAATATTTCGTTACCATTTAAAATAGTGCTTGGAGTCCATGAAAGCCGCGGTCCGGAGAAAGAAATGACCCAAAGCAGCGTGTACTGGTCAGCATATGGGGTCCAAGCTGCTGCGGTATGGGATGCATTTCCTCTCCACAGCTTTTTTTCCAGGCCATCTGTGCTCAGTGTCTCGGATGTCTGTTGTCAGATAGCGCCATGAAGCCATTCGGTATGCGAGCGCTTGATAAAGTGAATCTTGAGCCGCTGTGCAGCCTCAGCTCCACAGAAGCCTGGCATACCACAGCACAATGATCCTTCTCGGAGCTAGCAATTAAAGTTATTGGAACTGGAAGCAGCGAACTGTAGGTTAACTTTGACTTTCAGTTCTCATACAAGGCGGCTTTATCCCTCGGCCTCATTAGACTCTCGGTTCTGGCCTCTGACGTCGGCAGCTCAGAGGCAGATTTGGGGTTTAAGCACATCGCAGAGACTCGCTAAGCAACTGCTTGGGCCTCGGCAAAACTTCCATCAGTACACCGAAACAAGCGCGCGCGCCTCGCGCTGAAAGCAAAGAAAAAAACAAGTTTGGCGGGGGAGGAGAGAGAGGAGGGGGCCTGCGCCTGTTTCCCTTGCGGGAGCGAGCAGGAACCATCTGTTAATTACAAACAGATGGTTTTAAAGCTCGCTCTCGCAAGGGAATCGCCAAACGTGCACGCGTTGCCATTCAAAGCAATGCAATGCGTGCACGTTTTTGCCTGAAAACCTGAATCGATTTCTAAAGGTCTCCTCCTATGCAGCGCATACGCGCTGCATAGGCGAGACCTAATAAGCAGTGCCCCAAAACTAACTAAATGGCCAGAAGTGAACTGATCCATGTAACAGGGTCAGTCTCCAGGGCAGGATCAAAACAGCCAAAAGGTGGGACAAATGTAAAGCATCTACCAAAGAAACCACTGGAATTTTGAAAGCAGGCCAAGGAACGAATGAAAGTGATTGGTGTGTGATGGACTTTGTGAAAGCCCACAGAAGTAGATACAGCATATTGAGAGACAGGTGTTTTGCAAGGTATGGAAGAATACATGGATTTGAGGTTGTACGAGGCAATGTGTGTTTTAATATCAGCAAAATCAATAATAAAAACTGGCCAGGCAGACTATAAAACACACCCACAAACAGCCAAAAAACTGGCCCACTCACTGACTTGCAATGCCTGATTGCCCTATTGGCTAGTCCGACCCTGGAAGAAATCACCCATTGAGGGCATATTATAGCACACAGTTTGACCAGATTGAGGGTGCACGACTGGTAGCAGTGACTTCTTCAAAAGATAGGCTGCATCTAAGTGACAAGTGTTCTGTTGAGGACATCAAACCCCTCATAGTTGATGGTAATAAATCATTAAATGGCTGTTAGACTGCATTCGAGGGGACATAGGGCAGATAAAGTCTACTAGGCCTCTTTACTTGAATGTATGTGTCGCACCAGCTCATCTTTGCCTGCAGGCCCGGGAGGAGAGGCCGTGATGATCTTTGGAGGCGCCGAAGCGCCATAAAAGCTTGCGAGGGGTCCCGCAGCACGGGAGCCTCTTTACTTGAACGTTTTTTGCCGCGACGATCTTTGGAGGCGCCGGGGCGCCATAAAAGCTTGCGGGTCGTGCCCGGGCTCGGCCCGGGCCAAGACGGGCCTGTCTTAGCCCGTCATAGACCAGAAGAGGCTCGGCTGCGCCACCCCCCTTACCTCTAGACCCTGGTCTTGTATATTCTGGAGTTACTGAGGGCGCCTTTACCTTTGTGTTATTGCTGCTGTTTGCCTGCCGCCTGACACTTGCTGGGTTGTGTTGGGGTGGGATTCGATCCCGCTCTCCCGAGGAAGGAAAGAGGAGTCTTCTTGAAGCCTCAAAGGCAAACCTAGTTTTCCATAGTGCCCGCCCAGGACACCCCTTATATACTCGTCTCAGGGAGAGGCACCCCAGAGGAATTGTGCATTAAACTCCAATCTAGAGGGACATTTATTTCAACATAGTATGCCTGACAGGTTATAATGGTTAAGCGTAAGGCGACAGCTATACCTCCTGCAGTCGATACTCCAAGCACAACTATTGACTCGTTTCTAGTATGGGCAGTTAGTGCCATCACTGAAGAAATAGATAGGACAGATTCATGAAAAACTTGATAATCTGATTTGTGAAATGGATAAGGTTAGCTCATCTTATAGGAACACCACTAGCGGCACTATGAGGGGGGCAAAACAACGAGGGGGGACTTGCCCAAGATATCACCACATGTAATAGCACCCCCAGATGTAGGAACAAATAATGTGACATGTAGAGATCAGTGCAGGGGTCCCATTGTTTCTACAACTGTAGGGCATAACCATAGGGAACCTGAGACCATATATGCCCCTATGGACACTGTTAGAAATGGGGGTCTCTAGTTGGCAGAGGTAGGTACCTTTGTCCAAATAGGGGCCCTTGCTTCTAGTCAGGGTAAGGGGGCTACACTCCTAAATAACCCCTGCTCACCCCCTTGGTAGCTTGGCACGAGCAGGCAGGCTTATCTCAGAGGCAGTGTGTAAAGCATTTGTGAACACATACAGTAATACAGTGAAAACACTACAAATGGACACCACACCAGTTTAGAACAAGCATTGGCATAGCCAATAGGTCTCGCCTTTGGGACCTTATAAGTGTTTAGCCATGCAACAGTTGATGTTGTTGCACCAAGGATATTGTGCTGCATAACTAAATACTTATAAGGTCCCAAAGGCGAGACCTATTGGCTATGCCAATGCTTGTTATAGTAAATACTCTGCTAAGGGGTCCCCCTGCACCGCGGGGGCTGTGGGGGGCCTGTGTTACATACACCACTGAGCTACAGAGTTAAAATCTCATGTGAATTACACCTGGGATTATCATCAGAATGTGTATTGCTAGAAGTCACAATTAAGTAATATCTGCAGAAGGTGAAAGATCTCTGAAGTTTGTTTGGAGCGGGATCGGAGGGGCGGGGTTCCGAATGAGTACTATGTCTAACTCTCTGGGGAGTTCTCACTTCTTGCAAAATAAAAACGTAACCTTCTGGTGTGAACACATTCAGACGTTCCTTAGAACTTGACTGATGTGCATATGGAAACACTAATCGTGACTAGGTTTAGAATTTGAGAATGCACGCTTTTGAGTAGAACTATCACCATCACAAGAGACTTATTTAAAAAAGAATCCGAGAGGAGCATCACGTCCTCTTGATAAGTTAATGAGTCTTCCTTACTTCCTTCCCCCCTGCATTTCTTCGCTCGCCTCACCCACTTTTCTTTCACCTTTCCAATTAACTGGGGCGCTTCCTGCCTTTGTAAAACAGCCGAAGAATACCCTAATAGCTTTGGCCTCCCCCTGCCTCTCGCGCCATTAAGTAGAGGTTTAGCGCCATAAAGGGAGCACATGTGAGCCGAAAACTCTTCATGCAGAAACTTCCCGCTGCAATCCCCCCTGCCATGACAGAGGGGCTCCGCGTCAGCTCTCCCCTGATACAGCACCTCGATGGGTACATTTGAACTATCCTCAGTTTTCAATTGCACTTAAATCCACTTCACACCGAGGAGAGGGAAAAAGCGTCCATTGCTGCTCTTCCAAGCTTCCAGATGACGTTCTCCTCCATGTCCCACATTTGACTGCTGTACATTTCATTTTCACACATACTGGCATCTTCTGTGAGGGGGGAGGGGTTAGTGGCTAGAGCTGGTGACTGGGGTTGTGGCCTAACGGCCAGAGCTGCCGACTTTGGAGCTGGGGAACCAGGTTCGAGCCTCGGCGTCGGCTCCTGTGAGTCTGGGCAAATCACCTAATCTCTCCGTGCCAACCAAAAATGAATGTGTCCTTGTGTAACGTAACTGATGTAAGCGCTCCAATACCTACGGGTCGAGTTCCGCAAAAAAAATAAAACTGCAGAACCAGGTTCGAATCCTCGTTAGTATCATCATGAAGACATCTGAAAAGAATAGGGTAACATGGCGGCTTGATTGTTAATCTGTATAGTGCTAACAGGACGCCCCAGGAAGTAGTGATGAGAAAGGAAGAAACACCTGCAGGGTGCATATGAACAGCGGCAAAGCATTTAATTAAAGCCAATGCCTTGATGTTCAAACACTATTTAATGACTCTC
Organism: Calotriton arnoldi; assembly: GCA_963921515.1. Classification (NCBI taxonomy): domain Eukaryota; kingdom Metazoa; phylum Chordata; class Amphibia; order Caudata; family Salamandridae; genus Calotriton; species Calotriton arnoldi. The sequence goes on along the minus strand of CAWUFW010005582.1, from coordinate 356,337 downwards.
TCATTCACTAGATTAGCTTTATTAGGGGATCATACCCCACATTTAGTTGATGAGATCTGAAGTATTTGTTAAATGTCGCAAGCACAATGTCATTTTAAGGATTTTAGGACGCCCGGGCAAAAAATATTTTGTCGCTGCTGTTCGGACCAACTTTGAAGTTTATTACCCAATTTCTACTAATTCATGCTCCAGTATGCCAAACAGTATTCACTTTTTCAGGTGCCCCTTTTAAGATGGGGTCCCTCGGAAATTGCTCACAGTGCCCATGCCTTACTTAACAAGCAGCCGCAAAAGTGAAGCGACCGCCATTGAAAGGGAAAAAAAAAGCCAGGGCCAGCGCGAGCACCATCTGTTTCCAATTAACGCGAACGTGAGAAGCGGGCGCGATAATTGGAAACAGATGGCGCTGATGCTCGCTCTCGCAAGCCATAAGCCAGGGGAGAGAGAAGGTGGGACATGCACACGCCTTTGGCCAATTGCGTGCTGTCTTTCTTAGAAAGACGCGCGCAAAGGCCAATAGCGTGTGAGAAAAATAAAAGGCACAAGCACGAGAGTGTGGTCGGAGTTGGAAGTCCTTACTAGAAGCCTCGCAGAGCAGTGCATGCGCGCTGGCTCAGGCGAGACCTAAAAATAAGTAATCTTTATCTAGACTTAACACAAGACCAAACGACAAAAATCCACAATACGGTAATAAAAATATGACTTTCAGATGGTAGAAATAGCTTAGTTCAATGTAGATGGTAAACGCGACACTTTACTCTCAAAGTACCTTGGATGCGTCACGCAAAACAAACAAAAGGGTCGCAGGGAAGGCGATGCGTCAGTTCCTTGCTTTGGGGGAGGCGGCGCACCTGTTCCTTCATGCAGCGCAGGAGAGGCGATGCGTCTGTTCCTTACCGGAGAGGAGGCGAAGCGTCTGTTTCTTACTGTGATCTGGTGCGATGCGACAAAATGGCACCTCGATGCGATGCGACGATCCGGAGCAATGCGACAAAATGGCGTCTTTGATGCGATGCGACAACGTGGATGCGAAGCGTGCACGCCCGACGGCCGTGCGGCGAAATCGATGAACTTTGGAGCCGCGACAGGCTCTGCGACACGCTTCTCCGGTGATGCGACGGCAACCTCTGCGGCGGTGGCATGCTTCTCCGGTGATGCGACATGCTTCCTCGGCGATGCGACGGCAAACATCTGCGGCGGCGACACGCTTCTTCGGTGATGCGACGGCAACTGCTGTGGCGGCGACACGCTTCCTCCTCGTTGCGTCGCGCTTCCAGCTCCCAGCGTCATGCAGTCTCCAGAGGGCCCAAAACAACAGCAGGCACCTCACTGCAGGTAGAATTCCCAGCAAGGAAATTCAGGGGGAGCTGGTGGTGAAGTCTTTGTGTCCCTGAGACTTCAGAACAGGAGGCAAGCTCAACTTCAAGCCCTTGGAGATCTTCCTCAAGATAGTAAAAGTACACTCAAAGTTTCTTTTCTCCTTTCCTTGGCAATGAGTAAACCACTGCAGGCCAACCCCCAAACAGCAAACAGCACAGGGGCAGTCTCCTCCTTCAGCTTCCTTGGTTTCTCTCCTTGGCAAAGGGTTCATCTTGATTCCCAGAAGTGATCTAAAGTTCAGGGGTCTGGGCCCCAATATTTATACTGCAAAATCCTTTGTTCTCTGAAGGCAGAGAGTGTCTGTGCCCAGCCAAAACCAGTTCTGTCCTCCCTGGTGCAGCATCCTGGCAGGAGGTGGAGACAGCATTGTTGAAAGCAGACCTGGCCCAGGTAGCTGAAAGGAAATCTCCTCCCCCTACTCTCTATTCTATGAAGGCTCAGGCAAGTGAAAGGAAATCTCCTCCCCCTACTCTCTATTCTATGAAGGCTCAGGCCAGTGAAAGGAAATCTCCTCCCCCTACTCTCTATTCAATGCAGGTCCTATTCAGCCCAGCCCTGACCCATCAGACTGCTGGAGCCAAGGCCCTCTCCAGCCCCCTGTCACTCACAAACCAGACATGGAATACACAAACCTAGCAGAGGCATACTGGATGGTTAGGCAAGAAAATACCTACTTTCTAAAAGAGGTATTTTCAAACACAGAATGTAAAAATCACCCACACTAAAAGATGTATTTTAGCATTCTGAGTTCAGGCATACTAAACTTTATTTTCCTATCTTGTTCCTGGGGTCAGTTAGAATTATAAGATGTTATAATCAAACTGCCCATTCTGGCCTATGGGAACAGATAGCCTTGCAATAGTGAAAAACGAAATTGGCTGTAATTCACTATCAGGACATGCCCAACACATCAGGGCATGTCCTACCTTTCACATACAATGCACCCTGCCCATAGGGGTATCTTGGGCCTACCTTAGGGGTGACTAACATGTAGAAAAGGGAAGGTTTAGGGACTGGCAAGTGGGTACACTTGCCAAGTCGACATGGCAGTCCCAGACTGAACACAGGTTCTGCAATGGCAGGCCTGAGCCACATTTTACAAGTTGCCTCTGTGGGTGGCACAATCAGTGCTGCAAGCCCACCAGCAGCATTTGATTTACAGGCCCTGGGCACTCATGGTGCACTGTACTAGGGTCTGACAAGTAAATCAAATAAGCCAATCATGAAGTCACTAATCCATTACAACAATTCTCAATAGGGAGCACTTGCACTTTGGCACTGAATAGCAGTGGCAAAGTGCCCAAAGCAGCTAGACCAACAAAAACATTCCCTAAAACATAGGAGGCAACAGCGAAAAAATGGAAGGGAGACCCACGCCAATGGTGCCAGGTCTAACACATGTCCCCTCCAGCTGAAATGTGGGGAGAACTACCCTACCTCTTGGGAGTTCTCTTCACTAAGGCGGAAAATTCTGGACAGACCTTCAGCATTGGTGTGTTCTGTACCAGGGCGGTGTTCCACCGTGAAGTCCATCCCCTGTAGGGAAATGGACCAACTCAACAGCTTTGGATTCTCACCCCTCATTTGCATCAACCATCTGAGGGGCCTGTGGTCTGTCTGAACCCGGAAGTGAGTCCCAAACAAGTATGGTCTCAACTTCTTCAGTGCCCAGACCACAGCAAATGCCTCACGCTCAATTGCACTCCACCTCTGTTCGCGTGGAAGTAACCTCCTACTAATGAAGGCTACAGGTTGGTCTAGGCCCTCCTCATTCATCTGTGAAAGTACAGCCCCCACACCATGCTCTGAAGCGTCTGTCTGCACAATGAATTCTTTTGCTCTCACCTCTGTCTGGGTCTTGGGGGGTTCCCAAGCCAGGATGGTATCAATCTTGGGCTGTAGGGGCGCCACCTGGCCGCTCCCAACCTGGTGGTCCAAGTACACCACAGAACCCTGCCTGATCTGGACTTACGCGCCTTGATCGTGAGGCCTGCCCTCCGCAGCGCCATCAACACTTCCCAGAGGTGGCGCAGATGTTCTTCCCAACTGGCGCTGAACACTGCAATGTCATCCAGGTAGGCGGCACTGAAATCTTCCAGTCCAGCCAACACCTGGTTGACCAACCTCTGAAAGGTGGCAGGGGCATTCTTTATCCCAAAGGGTATAACCCGGAATTGGTAGTGCCCATCTGGTGTGGAGAATGCTGACCTCTTTTTTGCCCCATCAGTTAAGGCGATCTGCCAGTACCCAGACGTTAAATCAAACGTTCTGAGGTACCGGGCAGCCCCTAACCGATCAATGAGCTCATCAGCTCTGGGGATGGGGTGCCCGTCAGTCCTGGTGACTGAATTGAGTCCTCGGTAGTCCACACAGAACCGGAGTTCGGGTGTGGCACCAGGCGTGGCAGCCTTTGGGACCTAGACCACTGGGCTGGCCCAAGGGCTGTTAGAGGACTCAATCACCCCCAATGCAAACATCTTGGAGACCTCCTCCTTGATGCAAGCTCTCACCCTGTCAGTCACTCTGTAAGTTTTGTACTTCACAGGAGGACTGTCCCCAGTGTCCACATCATGGACGCACCAATTAGTGACACTGGGAGTCAGGAAGAACAGATCAGGAAACTGTCCCAACAGTTGGCGACAGTCATCTTGCTGTTCAGGGGTCAGGGTGGAAGAAAGGTTTACACCATCCACTGACCCATCCTGCTCTTTTGCAGACAGGAGGTGAGGAAGAGGCTCAGTCTCCTCCTCCATTCCATCATCTGTCGCTAGGAGCATGCCCACTTCGGACCTCTCCAAGTGGGGCTTCAGGCGGTTTACATGCAGGACCCGCAAAGGGTTCCTAGGAGACCGCAAGTCCACCAAGTAGGTGACATCACTCTTGCGCTCCACCACCTCAAATGGTCCGGTCCACTTATCTTGGAGCACACAAGGCTCCACGGGGGCCATGACCCACACTTTCTGGCCAGGCTGAAACTCGATCAGAGTGGCATTCTGATCGTACCACCGTTTCATCTCCTCCTGGCTGGCTTCCAGATTCGCCTGAGCGAGTTGCCTGAAATGCCTAGTTTGGTTTCTGAAGGCCAGCATGTAGCTATATACATCCTGGGGAGGTTTACTGGGAGCTTTCTCCCAGCCTTCTTTACCAAACTCAGAGGTTCTCTTACAGGGTGACCATACAGCAGTTCAAAGGGGCTGAACCCTAAGGACTTCTGTGGCACCTCTCTGTAAGCAAACAGAAGGCATGGCAAGAGGACGTCCCACTTACGCCTCATAGGTTCCTCAAGACTCATAATCATGCCTTTTAGGGTCCGGTTGAATCTCTCAACCAGCCCATTAACTTGGGGGTGGTAAGAAGTGGTGAACTTGTAGGTTACACCACACTCCTGCCACAGGGACTTCATATACTTGGATATGAAGTTGTTACCACGGTCTGACACCACCTCTCTGGGGAACCCCACATGGGAGAAAATCCCCATCAACGCGCGACCCACCACGGGGGCCGTCACCGACCGGAGAGGGATGGCTTCCGGGTACCGGGTGGCATGGTCCACCAAGACCAGGATGAACCTGTTGCCCATGGCTGTCTTGGGATCCAGAGGCCCCACAATGTCAATGCCCACCCTTTCAAAGGGGGTGCTGACCACAGGGAAAGGCTGGAGAGGAGCCTTGTGCTTCCTCCCACTCTTACCACTTGCCTGGCAAGTCTGACAGGTCCTGCAATGAGTATCTGAACTCTTGTGCATTTGGAGCCAATAAAAGTGGGTGACAAGCCTTTCAAAGGTCTTGTCTTGCCCCAAATGTCCTGCTAAAGCTACATCATGAGCCAGACCCAGTAGGAAGGCTCTGAAGCGCTGGGGTACCACCAGCACATGGGCTGACCCAGGCTCAGCAACCTTAGGCTCGCTATACAGGAGACCATTCTCCCAGTAGATCCAATGTGATCCAGACTGATCACCTGCTGCCTGGTTTGTGGCCTGTTGCCGCAAACCCACAAAAGAAGGGCACTTCTTCTGCTCCTCGCAGAACTCTTCCCTGGAGGGTCCTCCTTCCTGCTGCCAATGGGTCAGCTCAGGCAGGTCCCCCAGTTCAGCTACTTGTTCCCCTGTAGGTTCCAGGGCATCCCCCTCAAGGTCTGCCTCCTCCTGGACAGTGGGAACATTGGTGGCTGGTTTCCTGTGCCCCCTACCTCTTCTCTTTAAGGCAGGTGATCCAGCGGTGTACTAACAACAGATACTCCACTACCATATACTCACCTGGGCCCATATAACTTCTTCCACTAATACCAAGTAGACCGCTGGAGCTTGTAGTTTATAGATTTCATATTTTAAGGAATAGTTATTGTTCCTTTCTAACTAAACCTTTTACTGATCAAAAAGTTCCTTCCTCTGGTCGATGGACCATTAGTTGGAACTAATTGAAGGTGATAATTAACCTAACTTATTAAACATTCTTTAATGAAAGTAAATAATCACAGACTCTGGAAGTTTTAAAATCTTTATCTAAATTAATGGAATGTGAACCATCTCAAAGTTTCAGTACAAACACCCTCATTCACAAGAGTGTCAAATCAATCAATAATCAATAAGCAAAAATATTTCAGATCCGCACAATAACTATGCACAGAAAGGAGAGGACAGAGAGAGAAGGACATCTATCAATACGATGAATTTATAGTTACCGAGAATGGTGTGAAGACCAACCCCTGGCCAAAGGGCTGGTAAGGGTCCCCGGGATAGATCAGGAGACAAAGACTTCAGGACAGGAATCAGGACAGGATACTTCACCTCTCTAAATACCGACGACTGTGTCGCACCCCTCTCTGACACTCTCTTCCTCCTCGTGATTCTTCCGCGATCTTCTTTCTAACCCAATTAAATTAAGTTGGAAGTTTCTGCATTCAGTTTTCTTCATCAGCGTCTCACAGCATCAGCGCCACCCACAGCATCGACAGCATCCCGAGCTCTGCATTGCCTCTGTTAACTAACTAACAAAAAAGTACCTCAGTTATACCTTTCAGTATTCATGTACCACCCATTAATGTTTCTTTTTCATAAAATACTAACTCTGATTGGTTAGGCAAGGGGGGGATGATCATCACACCATGCTTACATTTCACTTATTTCATTGAACCATTGTCTTCAAACCCATCCCCTTAAACTTTATTAAATCATTTCCTTTCCCATACATCTCCAAACTTTATTAATACAAAATGTTTCAACTTTATGAATAAGGCTTCTTCATATGAACTCTTCACCCTCATGTTCCCAGGGCGCATCTTCTCTGGCCTTGGACGCGTGACAAATCCTTACTCATCCTTCCTTATTCTTTCTCATCTGCGCATGTGCGGGGTCAAGTCAGTCAGCTCAATTCAGACAAGTGTGGAAGGCCCAAATGCGCACTAATAATAAAGTCAAAAGAAGAAATGTTATTCTCAAAAATAAATGGTTTCACTGTATACCACCAACCTCTACTCTAACCCACTTTAATTATTATTACCCTTTTCTGCATTTGCGTTAGTATAAAACTTATTTTCTATTTAGCCAAGCAGGTGCCATGCATGTGAACTTTCAAGCTGCCATTTTAATGCCTTTTGCGCATGCGCAAGATTTTCCCTCCAAGCGTTAAGACGTCATACTACGTAGATGCTGTAGACGCATGAGCAGTAAAGATCCCTTGTTAGAGTGTGTTTTAGTCCTTCGTTCATTTTGTTATAGTTAGTAAACACATATGCAAGCTTCATTGTCCCGCGTGTCTTTCTAAAATGCAAATTATTAATTACAAACACATAGTTAGTAATTTGTTAAGGAGTTAAAACGAAAGGATTGCTTCCGAGCAAGTTTCATTTACGAGTCCTTGCTCCATCAATCCCCTCTCTGATGGCATTTTAAGCAATCACAAAATTACCCATCCCATCCCAGATACCAACTTTAGCACATCTCAGTTCTCTATTTCTCCTCTCAATTTTCCATCAATCAACTAATTTCCTTCTAAATCCTTCATTTTCTTATATAATTTGCCTTTCATTTCTTCCAACTGTATTTCATCATATTTTCTTTTTCGTTTCTTTCCCTTTCCTTCTTTTTCAAAATGTATTTTTCCTTTCCTTCCTTTTCTACAACACTTATATATAATCATTATTACCATTACTACAGTTATTATCATAACTAATGGTATTATTATTTGGCCTAGAAAACTTTTCCCAAAATCAGTAAACCATTTCCCTATTGATGTTATACTTTTTGTTAGTCTTCCCCACACACTGTCAACCTCCAGTTGGGTCAAGTCTTTATGCATTCTTGTAATGTTTTCAATATATCCTTTAATTTCTCGGCTCTTGTCTGGAATGTAAGTGCAACAATGTTGAATTTTCAACATACCACAGACTCCACCTTCTTTTGCTAACAATACATCAAGAGCAAGACGGTTCTGTAAAACCATAGACCTGATTGCAACTATCTCTGTGTTAATCATTAAGAATCCTCCTGCAGTGTCTGTAGAAAGACGATCAACTATGGTTGATAACTTCCAAATTTTCGGTGAATTAAGAATGACTCCAACTGAGGGTATCAATGCACTAAAAATATCTCCTACAATTTCAGAAAAACTAGCTCTTCTTCTACGTGTTAGTCCATTAGAATTTCCATTGGTTCCACTGATTCTGTCCACATGATACATTTTTGGAAAAACTATTCCAAAGTAACAGCTCCCGTACCATCTTGCAGGTAACCTATAATATGCATTGTTCCCGCAAATATAATAAACTCTTGGAAATACAGGATCAGTTCCCCCTTTTAGTCCCCACCCTCCTAAAATTAGGAAGTTGTGTTCACATTCACTGGAACCAATGTAATTATCGTTATAATCTGTCTTTAATCTATGGAGGCAGAATTTTCCCTTTTTCACAAAATCCAGGGACATCGCAGCATGAGCCTTGCCATTTGCATAGATTCCCTCTTTCCCAGCCCATGGAGGTACATGGGTTTTCTGTTCTGTCGCTTTCTTTACTAAATCCTGTCTCCTTTCTTCTACTAAATCCCAAAAATCTTTTTCTTCTTTTCTCAATGTACATGTTAGATTATCTTTATGTTCCTGAACTAAATCTATTGAACTCATTGTTAAGAAAAATTCACCCATAAACTGTGCATTTTACTTCTAACTACTGGATTCATATTCTTTCTAATAGGTAATTCTGAAAATACTATATCTATGTCTGAATAAAAATATTTATGTCTCCCTGTAGCATAAAATAAACTTGATAAAATACTACATGACATACCATATGTGAAAGGTATATGGTGATACGTTACCCTTCTGATACTGATGTAGGTAACTTCATACTCACATAACAATTACTAATCTGCATAGTACTAACATATTGAAATAACAATTTAATAAACACATTAGAAGATGTATTATAGTCTGATTCATTATGATAATTTGCTTAATCTTCTACCCCTATTTCTATTTTAGTTCCTTTTATTCTATCTATCTTATCATTAGTATCTGTATTGTTCTTGTCACTTGTTTTCATTAACAAAGGAACTCCTACTGTTAGGAATAACCATACTAATACTACTAATAAAATACTACAAAAACAAAATCTAAAACATTTTCTTTTCAATCCTCGTTTTGGTCTTTCGGTAACTTCAATTTCTGCCATTTTACTCTGAGAAAATTTCTTTTCTCTTATCCTTTGTCAATTTAACTCTCTTTTTGTTCTTAAGGAGGCCTCAATTTGCTTTCATCAATCTGTGCAACATGAACTTCTTCTGTTTCATCACTTAGATCTAGGGATTCAAATTCTTCGAGTATGACATAGGTCCATTCAGGGGCCTTGTACCTTCTATTTAAATTTCTCAATCTTGGACTTCTTCGAGTTATTTTAGCTAAAGTTTGATTAGATTGTGTTTGACTTGTAATTTCATTTACTTGTTCTGGTCTCTTTTCTGATTTTCTCAAATGATATCTTAATTTCTTTATTCCAGTTGGCCAATTGTCTCCCTTTCTGATTCTTTTGATCTGTACTGCACTTTCACCTTCTTTCAAAGTTCTTTTAATTTCACTTAATCTAGGCACAATCTGCTCTCGTTCTCTGTTTTCTGTGCTTGAACCTTCTTTTACTTCCACCTGCTCAGGTCTTATCGTACTTTGTTCTTCTTTTTCCTGAGCTTGTTCTTCTAATTCTATCTGACCCTGTTCAGGTCTTACTTCAAACTGTTCTTTTTCTGCCTGAACTTGTTCTTCTAGCTCTATCTGATCCTGTTCAGGTCTTATTTTAAACTTTTCTTCTTTTGCCTGAACGTGTTCTTCTAATATTCCCTCCTCAGGTTCCTGAAAGTCTTTTTCTATTTCCACCTGAGTGTGTTCTTCTATCCCTGTCTCTTCCTGACTACTTTCCTGTCTTTTCAGTTCTGTTCTTCTTCTTGTTTCAATAGCATCATCAATTACTTTAATCACTGGTATCCACTCTTCCTGACTTGTACCTGGCTGTTCTTCATATGGTTGTCTTTCTGAATCTATTGCTCTAGATTCTTCAATTTAACAGTTTACAACTCCTGACGCTTCAGCCTGTTCAGTCAGTGGTTGCTCTTGTTGTTCTGATGGGCTCGGAACTCTTCTGGTATGACTGGCATGAATCCAATTGGGCAAACCTGCACACTTCACTGCTGTGGTAGTGACTAGTATGACTTGACGCGGTCTGTCCAACCTTGGTGCTAGGCACGACTTTCTTGCATGTTTCTTCACTAGCACCCAATCTCCAGGATTCAAATCATGTGCTTGGTCTGGCTGTCTTTCAACTGCGTCTTGTCCAACTTGGTGAGAGACAGAACGCACAATTTCAGCCAATCCTTTGCAGTAGTCCAATACCAGATTATCAGTTATATTCATTAATTTATTTCCAGGAATATATGCTTGTCTCATTGCTCTTCCCATGAGAATTTCATGTGGGCTCATTCCTGTTTTTCTGTCTGGAATACTTCTGAGACCCATCAATACAAGAGGTAATGCATCTGGCATTTCAGCATTGTGGATGCACACACTTTCCCTAATCTTGACTTGATTGTGCTATTTAACTGTTCAACTATTCCAGAAGCCTCTGGACGATAAGCACAGTGCAGTTTTTGTTCTATGTTAAATGCAGCACAGATTAATCGAATTATTTCATTATTAAAATGAGGGCCTCTATCTGATTCCAAAGTGACTGGAAAACCAAAACGTGGAACCAACTCCCTCAACAGCAATTTTGCAACTGTAAGACTGTCATTTCTTCGAGTGGGATAGGCTTCCACCCATCTTGAGAAGAGGCATACTATGACAAGTATATATTTCAGTCCATTGCATGGGGGCAACTCAATAAAATCCAACTGTAATCTGGTGAAGGGTCCTTCTGCCTTTCCAATCTTTCCCCAGCTAACTACTGTCTTCCTACCTGGATTTTGCTGCTGACATGTTAGGCATCTTTGGCAAAGGCTCTCTGCGACTACCCTGAATTTCGGATTGTACCAACTCTGTCTGAATAGTCTGATCATTGAGTCTCTCCCTATGTGTGTTGCTCCATGATACACTCTCGCCATTTTTTAAAGCAAACAATCTGGCATGACTGGTCTTCCATCTAAATACACCCATACCTCATCATCTGGTCTCTTTGTACAAGCTGCTTTTATCCAAATTTCCTTTTCCTTTTCCTCAACTTCTTCCTGCAATTGTCTAATCTCATCCCATGTTTCGGGCACTGAGAAAAACATAAGTTGGCATCTGGTTTCACCCGTTTCAATTTTTCTGTTTTGGCCACTGTATTTTTGGCACAGTATTGAGCCACTTGGTCAGCATATCGATTGCCAGCAGTCACATAGTCATTTCCTGACTGATGTGCAGCGAGTTTTACAACTGATATCTCTTTGGGCAATTGTAATGCTTCCAACAAATCCTTCACATTTTTGCTGTTTCTAATAGGAGATCCTGAAGAAGTCAGAAATCCCTCTGCATCCAGAGCTGGCCGAAATCGTGCACAACCCCGAACCCATATTGACTGTCCATAAATATGGTTACTCTCCAATTTTTCCCCATTTTGCATGCCATAGTTAGGGCTACCAATTCGGCTACTTGTGCAGATTTGACTCCCGGTAAACAGGATGCTTCAATTACCCCGGATATCTTACAAACAGCATATGCAGCACTTAATCCTCCTTCTTGTGTCCTGAGGCAGGACCCATCTACAAATAACTCATGGTCCGCCTCTTTCAAAGGTGTCTCCTTTATGTCCCGACGGGGCTTAGTACATAATTCAGTTACGTCCAGACAATCATGATCACTCTCATCTTTCACTTCTTCATTGCATGGGTCTGGCAGTAGGGTAGCTGGGTTCATGATCGTACACCTTATCACTGTTACGTTCTCAGCTCCCAAAATCACTCTTTCATACTTAGTCAATCGACTAGGGGTGAGATGTTGTGTTCTTGTCAAAAGAATCTCAACTGAGTGTGGAACATAAACCTTTACCGGATGTCCCATCACTATCGACTCACTTTGCTCCAGACTCATACAAGTAGCAGCTACTGCTTTTAAGCAGCCAGGTAATGCTGAAGCCAATGGATCCAATGTAGCTGAAAAATATGCCACTGGACGTCGACTCAATCCATGTCCCTGTGTTAAGACTGAAAGTGCACAATTTTCTCTCTCACAACAAAACAACGCAAAATCTTTTGAATAATCAGGCATGCCCAAGGCAGGAGCCTCTCACAAACAATTTCGCAATTTCACAAATGCCTCTATGCAGTCATCATTCCAATCAATCGGATCTCTTGCTCTTTTCCGGGTCATTTGTATTAATGGTTTCGCCAACATAGAAAAACCATTAATCCATTGCCTACAGTAACCAACCACTCCCAGGAACATTCTCATTTCTCTTTGAGTCTGTGGCAATTGCATTTCTCTGATTATTTTTATTCTTTCCGGTGTCACTTTTCTAACTCCTCTTTCTATTTTATGCCCTAAATATCTAACTTCTTGTCGACAGAACTGTAACTTTTCTGGAGACACCTTGTGTCCTCCTTCAGCCAAATGGTTCAGTAATGCAATTGTGTCTGTGACACAATCTTCTCCTGTTTTTGATGCCACCAGTAGGTCATCAATATACTGAACCAGAACAGATTTTCCAGGCATAATCAATGATTCTAGACACTTTTTCAAGATCTGATTAAAAATTGAGGGATTCTCTGTGTACCCTTGAGGAACTCTACACCATGCGTAAATACGATCCTCAAACTTAAACGTAAAAAGATACTGGCTGTCTGGGTGCAAAGGAATAGAAAAGAACGCTTGGCATAAATCAATTACTGTAAACCAGCCTGCATTCCAAGGTATCTGATAAAGGATCACTGCTGGATTTGGCACTATTGGACAACAGGGAACTACAATTTGGTTTATTTTCCGTAAATCCTGCACTATTCTATACTTTCCGCTGGGCTTCCACAGTCATATTATTGGCGAATTACAAGGACTACCCATCACTTCTTTTAAAATACCTTGTTTAACCATTCGCTCAATTTCTGGAATAACTCCTGCTTTTACTTCTGGACTCATCTTGTACTGTCGGGTATTTGGATACACTGCACCTTCTTTCACCGTCACTTTAACTGGGTCTATATTTGTCATTAACCCAATGTCTTTTCCTGTAAAATCTCACACTTCTGGATTAACTGTGGCTCTCAACTCTTCTGGTAATTCATTTTCAGTCATTAGTGAAAACATTTCATCTACTTCCGTTCCCTGTTTGCCTAACATCATCTTGTATACAACGTCTTCATCAGGGGTTTGGAAAGCAACACCATCTGGTGTACAATAAATTGTGCAGTTCATCTTGCACAATAGATCTCTTCCCAATAGATTTACAGGACTGGAATCGCAAACTACGAACCAATGCATTTCTTTAAAGCTTCCAATGTGCACCTCCATTGGTTTTGTGATTGGGGTTCTAATCTGTTGTTTAGACACGCCTACAACTTGGATTGATTCTCCCGAGAGGGGTAGGTTTGGGATGTCTGATGTTCTCACAGTAGACCTGGTAGCACCAGTATCCAATAGGAAAGTAATGTCTTTACCTTCTACTTTCCCATCAACAAATGGACCTGACTGATCTACCGGCAAGGATGCACCAAGCACGCACTCCTCTTCCTCCCCCCTCAGGCACCATCATTGTGAATAATCTGAATTTTCCTCATCATTCTGCAACAAATATTGTGTAATTGTTCTATTATTCTTACCACTTTCTCCTTGAAATCCAGTTTTTGCACTGAAACCTTGATGATTCACAAAATTTGGCATAGGAGCTGGTGGCACCTGATATTGTGGAGTAACTACCTGCTGCTGTTGATTCATATGTACTTCATTCTGCATCTGTGGGATTACATTTTGATTTGGCCCATTATTACTCTTATTATTCTGAGTACTCTTACACTCGTTCTTCCAATGTCCAAGCTTTCTGCACGCATGACAAGGAAACTTCTTTTTCGCTTCTTCCCTGTCCATTCGTCCCCTATATTTATTACCATTCGCTCCTTGATCATTCTGACTCTTCACTTTCGCTTGATTATTATTTTGGGCATTTGTTTTCTCCTCTTGTTGTTCTGCCAATTTTACTTGTGCCCATATCATTTTCTCCTTTAGCTTTCTACGCCTGGCCTCAATGTCATCTCCGCAATATTTTGCGTACTTTAAAATCTCATCCACTGTCTTGCTTTGCCAACACAACATGTGCTGCTGTATCATCTGACTAATCTCTGGTTTCAATCCGTATACAAACCGATACACAAAATGTCCCATATCTTTATAACCAATATTCTCAAAACCACTATACTGCTTAAACACCTGTAATAACCTCTCATAATATGCATGCACAGATTCATTTGGTTCTTGAGTTGTTCTATCTATTTTTACCCAGTCTGTTTCTTTAGGAGGAATTTTCCCTTTCAAATACGTAATCACTTGGTGATACTTTTTCATCACCTCCTCCGAGGGTGCTCTTGTCTTAGAGTCTCTAGCATACTCCTCACTAGGCCAGTCAATTGTAATTTTACATTCCGTCCATAAATCAGCAGGTACCACTATATCAAATAGACCATCCAAATCTTTCAATAAAACCTTTGAAACCTTCACAAATCTCTCTACCTGTTTATACCATTCAACTGGTTTTTCTCTCAGCTTTGGAAAATCATTTGTAAATGACAAAATGTCTTGTCTACCCCAATGAACATGAACATATCCACCTCCGGGAACCTCTCTCATTGGACACAATTTTTCCATTTTGCTTGATTCTCTTACTGGAAATGCAGCTGCTACTTCTCTCGCTTGTACTTCCTCTTTCTTTCTTATCCATCTAATTCTCCATTTATCAATGTCTCCCCATTTTCGCAAAATGCTAATTAATTCTTTTATCTGTAGTCTCTTTCCAGAAGCATTTACACTTTCTAAATCTTTATCAGTAAAGTCCACTCAATATGGTTTCTGTAACAATTTTGATTTCCCTATGTCTATTCCAATCTCTGAAGCAACTTCAGTCAGTAACTCATGAAATACCCTTGCTCTTCTGGTTATACTCTTACATAAATATAACAATTCCTCATCATTATAAATATTCAATCTTTCTATGCCCACACATCCTGTCATCATCTCTTCCAATTCCACTTTCAATCTACTGATGTCTAAAATCTTTGGTGGTGGGTTTCGATTATCTATTTCCTGTGCCCATTTCTCTATTTCTTCAGGGGTAACTACTGTTGCACCTTCAGTTCTTATAGGTATTAAAGATCTCTTTTCTCTCAAATTCATAGGTGTACTTCTCTTAGGAGTTTCAGTTGAAGATTCTACATTTGGGAGATCCATTAATGAAATAACTGACTCACTTTCACTAACCTGATCATCTGTAATTATTATTTCTTTCCTAGGACTATTTAATGGAATTGTCACAGGTTGTGGTTTCTGGCAAATCTTTTTATCTCCATACAATGGGATTACTGGACCAATGGTCACTGGCACTGTCAAAGCTTCAGTATTCAAATTTAATTGACTTATCTTTTGAACTAGTTCTTCTCTAGTTTTGTTTAAAACATCTCTTTCATTATCCTGGAACACTCTGTTATATGACGTATCATGTAAAATCTGTGGGGTCAATGGCATTCCCATTACTGGTGCACTTGGGGTAACCTTACTAGTTGCTTCTTGATACAGCGGTGGATTTTTAATTAAAATATCCTCTAACAACTCGTCATCTGATTCACCATATCCTGCTGTATTCATGTGTTTCGTTTTCTCCTTACACTTTCCTCCAGACTGTTCCTCAGCCATTAACACTGGATATAAACCTTCTGATACCATAGCTCTCCTCCATTGTTTCATCTACCATTCGCGTGACTCATGCAAGTGTCTGGGAAAGAATCCTCTATATCTCCCACCTCTGCATTTCTCTTGTTCATATGACTCAGTCTCCCATTCTTCCAAAGCCTCATATTGAGTTAACCTAGGTCTAGGTTCTAAATCATTCATTTTCAATCTCAAATTCTGAAGAATCCTCCCATTAAACGTACCATCTTTAGGAAATGCTAGCACTCCATCATCCTTAGTATATTCTATCCAGTTTTCCAACCACACGCAAGTATGATATCCTCTTTCCATCATCATGAAAGATGCTGGTGTTTTCGGTGGCGGAATAGGAATTCCCTCTCTGGTCAACACAGGCTTATCTTTTATAAAGAAATTCTTAATTTTCTTTATAAATGACATCTTTCTTTTTTTCTCCATACATCCTTGAGGAACGATGTATAAAATTGTATTCTGCAAACCCTTGAAATCTTCTGCCTGTACGCCTTGCACTAACAGTCAAATCAAAATCCTGCATACAATCTCTCTCTCCACCAATCCTAACGCGGCTTCTAACTAGCTATCCAATTAAAATCAGGCTCACGCTCGTGATCTGACCAATGCCAGCGTGGCCTTTTTCTGACATCAGTTCTGCTCCTTACTACTGACCCCTCCTTTACAAGGCTGCTCCTGTCACACACCCGCTGTTTCTACCAATCCCAGCGCGGCTCACTGTGACGTCAGTACAACTCCAGCAACTGACCCTCCCTTCACAAGGTAATACGAAAACTTCTTTCTCAATATTTTCTTTAAAATTCTTTGTTATTAACGACATAAAAACAATTGCTACTCTGTCTGTTCCACTAAATCAAAGGATAGTTTATTTCTTTCCACTGCGAGTAAAACCTTCCGCTTACTCTTCATATACTGCAAGTAAAACCCTTCCGCTTACCCTTCATTCAAGCTCCAGAGAACCTGCTACTCCTCCGGTGTCACCCGTTTTGGGAAATTTGAGACCAAAGTTTCACCAGCGAACTCCTTTTGCTGTCAATCTAGCTTGGAAGAACCTGCTACTCCTTCAGGGTTACCCTTTCTAGGTAATATAACGCCTAAAGTTTTACTAGCGAACTCTTTGCTATCAATCACTCTCACTTTTACGCAGAAAATAGTCCCTATTTTAACACTGCCAGCCCTACCTAGCTTCTCAGTGTTATTCCAACAGACGAGTAACCTCACTGCAGTGTGGTTTCTATCGCCACCCGCTATTCATTCCCCGGGCATTTTCCAGACAACATGAAACAAGACGCTAACTCTTTTTGTTAAACATAAATCAAAAATCAATAATCTATACTTATCACCAAACTAGTCAATAATACCATAACTCTGCTACCAGAAGGGGGGCGGAGCTTGCCTAGCTGCAAGATGGCCACTCGGTGATCGAGCTCCGCCGTCCACCGCCACAATCCGGCATAATTTGCAGTTTCTCTGGCACTGCAAGGGTGCGTAAAGCCTGTAGAGGAGATCCTGGTTGTCCGCTGCCACTATCGAGGCGTCCCAACCCTGCCTAGCACCACTAGAACTGGAGAACTCGGCCGCCCCTACTTGCATTGGCGTGCGGCCCTGAGACGTGGCCGATGTGTATGCTGCGGCGCCCCACACGAGCCAGCCGCGTACGCGATCGGGGTGTGTGCTGTGGCCCTTCAGCGTTCCCTCGCTGGAAGTGCGGCTTTGAGGAGGGCTGCGATCCTGAACATCGCGGATCGGAGGGTGGGCCGAGCGCTCCCGTAGGTTGCGGGCCGCGGGCCTGGTGAGTGACTGGGGCTCGCCCCTGCTGCCTACGCTCCTACCCTGCTGATCTATCGTGTACTGGACCCCCGCTGTTGTCCGTTTTACCTTGGGATGCTGAGACACCTGCTCCATGCTGATGTGCTGCGGCAGTCCTTGCTGTCGTCTGGGCTGGGCCTGAAGTTTTCTAAAGTTGGACTCCTGACTGCGGGAAGAGGCCTGGCGGCGCTATAGGTGGGGAGGTGCTCTGTTGGCGCCATACTTGCTGTGAGTCTGGAAGGCGGATGTTCTTTTTTTGGTGATATCCGCTGGGAGACAGTGCGGCCTGCGATTCTGACCCTCCCCCCATGTGCCCATTGTCCTCCTAGCTCGTCGAGGTCGGAACGGGCCGCATAGCGCACGTCTCCCCGAGTTGGAGCGTGGGGGTGCACGATCCTTGGCATACACTTACTGTGGTGGTTGCACACACCAGTAGCGCAACCATGGGCAAACCGGATAAGTCCCAACCGAAGCTCAACTTCGAGCAGCGTAAATCGAAACGTCATGAAGATGTGGGGGATTCGGCGATGGCTGAGTCAGACAACCCCGCAGACGACCCGGGGAGTGACATTAAACAAATAATCGCATCCATGCATCGCGGTCTGATGGCTATAGATGCCAAGATCGACACGTTGGCCTACAGGATGGACAGAATGGCTGAAAGGGTTGATAAACATGCGGAACGCCTAGATATGGCGGAGCGCCGCATTACCGAAATAGAAGAAGCCCAAACCGACGCCACTAATGCCCAGCGACAAGTAGAGAAAGCCCTGGTCTTGCTGCAAGATAGGGCTGAAGATTTGGAGGCGAGGTCGAGGCGGTGTAACCTCCGCATCACGGGCCTACCCGAATCAACAGCAACGGGCTCCATGGAACCTTTTATTGAACAACTTCTTAAAACACTACTAGGCGCTGAAACCTTCTCTGATATGTTTGTGGTAGAAAGGGCGCACCGCTCGCTGGGCCCAAGACCACAGCCAGGCGCTCCCCCACGGCCCATTATAGCTAAGCTACTCAATTACCGGGACAGAGATGCAGCATTACGCAGGGCGAGAGAGCTGGGCACTTTGCAATATGAGGGTTCCTCTCTTTCCCTCTTCCCTGACTTTACTATCAAGGTGCAGGAAGCCCGGAGGCAATTTGTCCCATTGAAGCACAAGCTGAGAGATCACCAAATTGAGTATGCTATGCTATATTCTGCGAGGCTGAAAGTTCTCTTTGATGGCAACCCTAGAATTTTCTCGGATCCGCAGACCCTGCAGAAGGCTCTCAAAACTTGGGAGGGAGCTGGCAAACGCAGGAGAGACCGTGGGGATGATGCTGGTGGTGATGTCTCGCCGCATAATCTTGATGTGAATGACTGAGATCCGTGGACGAGGGTCACACTGTTTCTCCCTTTGTACTTTGCAGTACCACTCAATGTGCTGACGCTACCCAGTTTCCCTGGTTGCTGAGGGGGTTTAATTCCTCATGATGGAAGATGTTGACAATTGCAGTGTTATTGCCCTGTACGGTAACATTGGAGTGGTGACCCTTGCAGAACTGTGGTTTGACTTAGTCCCCCCCAATAGTTTCTCCTGTAAAAAGTGAAGCTTGATCATATGCTTAAAGGTGGTGTGACGGAGGGTGGTGAAGTTTGAGATCGCTGGGTAACATCCGCCCCAAAGCGTTACCCGATGTAGTTGATGTTGTCCTGGGGATTGACGTTTGTGTTTTTTCATTTTTTGTGATTGTTGTGTTTTTTTGGAAACAGGGAGGGTTACTTATCGCCTCTGCACAGTTGGGGTATGCATGGCGTGGGAGGAGGGTGGCAATGTGGGGATTTATTTTGATTTTATATGATATTCCTCTTTTTTTGCAGGTCACATGTCGTTGTTTTTGCTCCTTAATTTGGGGGGTGGCTCGGGCACTTGGTGCTGGGTACTATGCAGACACCTGCTCACTCTACATGCTTATCACACAACAATATGGCTCATAGATGAAGTTTGAAGCTCTTGACGTGGAACGTTAGAGGTCTTAATGACCATAGAAAGGTGCGCAAAATTCTGGCTTATTTAAAGAGAAAAAAGGTAGATATAGCTTTACTGCAGGAGACGCACCTACATCCGAGCTGCAGTCTGCTGACAGGGAGTCGCATTTTGGGGGTTTTCCATGCCGCTTGCTTCACCTCTCACTCAAGAGGCGTTCTGACCTGGGTTAACCCCAGTGCGAAACTCCGGATTGAATGTTGTGATTCGGATCCTTCTGGTAGATATGTTATAACCCGCTGCTATAATTCCTTTACTGACCTACTTGTAGTTAACTCCTACGGCCCCAATTATGATGATCCGCAATTTTATCAATCCCTTTTCCGGGCTATTAGAGCACATTCCCGTCTATCGGTGGTGTGGGGAGGGGATTTCAATTGTGTTTTGGACCCTACTCTAGACCGCTCCAAGGGACCAATGAGAGCCCCATCGGCTGCTGCTAGAGCGATTGTTTATATCTCTGTACAATTGCAAATGGTGGACGTGTGGAGAGCTCGCTCAAATGCTAAAGGGGGATTTACACATTATTCGGCACCCCATGACATATACACACGCATAGATTACTGGTTTCTCTCGCAAGCCTTAATGCCTACGGTACAGGATTGTGCAGTCCTAGCTCGAACGTTCTCTGATCACTCACCTATTTTATTGACTCTTTCCATACCTCCGCGAGGGCCTCCTCCCTTCTTATGGCGGTTCCCTCCCTATTCGCTCTTAGACACAGTTTTTAAAGCAGAACTGAATGAGGCTATCTCGGAATTTTTTACGATTAATGTTGGTACTGTAGAGCCTTTTGCCACCGTTTGGGAGTCATTCAAGGCTTATATTAGGGGCATGGCCATCAGTAAGCATGCGAGAGTCCTTCGTTCAATACGTGATAGGTTGGCACTTTTGGAAACCCGGATTGCTGCTTTGGAGGAAGAACTGACACGGGAGTCCTCTCCGCAATTACTCGAACTCCTGAAATCCACGATTGCCGAGTTTAATACCGAAACAGACAGTGAGGTAAAACATATGGCCAAATATGCTACTGCTAGAATATATGGCGAGGCAGATCGTCCGGGTTCGGTCCTAGCAGCAATGGCTAAACATAGGCTGGAGTCCCGTGGCGTCCCTATTCTGTCAGACGCTGATGGTTCGACTTGGACGGATCCGATAGATATCGCTAATCAGTTCCGGAATTACTATCAAGAGCTATATAGCTCAAAGGTCTCCCCGAGTGACGAGGACATACTACAATATTTGGAGTATATCGAGTTGCCTTGGCTGCAAAACTGGCACAGGGAGTTTTTGATGCGCCCCATTGAGCACTCGGAAATACGTTTGGTGCTGAACTCGATGAGGGAGGGTAGTGCTCCTGGTCAGGATGGACTCACAGTGGCATTTTATAAAGCCTTTGGTGATCTGTTGATCCCCCATTTGGCCACATTGTTCCAGGAGATGGGGGCCGACGGGGTCATGCCACAGACCATGCGGGAAGCCCTGATCGTTACGTTATTAAAACCAGACAAGGACCCCCAAAAGTGCTCCTCCTATCGCCCGCTATCTTTGTTGAATGTGGACACTAAGATCTTTGCTAAGATTCTAGCTAACCGTCTCTCCCCGCTAATGCATAAGTTGATTGGTCCTGAGCAGGCAGGGTTCATTCATGGCCGTTCACTCTCGCATAATCTTCGGACGTTGTTTGGGGCCCTTCAACATACCCGCCCGGATGTCCCTGCTGCGGCGGTATTCCTTGATGCCGAAAAGGCATTCAATTCTATAGAATGGTCTTTTCTTTACACTGTGCTACGTCGTGTGGGGGTCGGTGATGTTTTTTTGCAGCTGGTTGCGGTACTCTATAATTCGCCGGTGGCTCGAGTCCGTGCTGGAGATGTGGTTTCTGATCCTATTTTTATTTCGCAGGGCACTAGGCAGGGATGCCCCCTGTCCCTGCTATTATATGCTTTGGTGGCTGAACCCTTATTGAGAGTGCTGCGGGAATATCATGGCCATAGGGGCCTCCACTTCCCTAACTATAATTTAATAGTGTCAGCCTACGCGGACGACACGCTTTTGTATATTAGAAACCCGGAAGTACATCTCTCCCCTATTATACGTGAGGTGCTGCGATTTGGGGGGCTGTCGGGGTTGAAAATCAATTGGGACAAATCTTTGATTTTCCCGTTAACGCCTTGCATGACTCCCACACAGTTAGATTACCCTTTGCGGTGGACCTCTGACCCGGTCCGCTATTTGGGGATTCAAGTCCACTCGGATGCTGACCTCGTGATCCGAGCAAACTATGGTGGAGCGATTGCCAAGTTGAGTGAGGATGTAGATCGGTGGATTCGTCTTCCACTTTCGCTGGTGGGGAGAGTCTCCTTGATGAAGATGGTGGTGTTGCCCCGCTTTCTCTTTCTTTTCGTAAATATTCCTATAGTAGTTCCTCGTCACCTATTTAGGGAGCTGCGTATAATGATGACGAGGCTACCTTGGGCGGGTAAAACGCTGCGGGTCTCGCTGGACACCCTCATGTTGCCGTGCTCCGCACGTGGTCTGGGTGCTCCAGATTTTGATCTCTATTATCGGGTTGCACAGGCGTCACACGCACATACTTGGGTTCATGGTCCCCAGAATCTTCCACATCTTCATATAGAGAGGGTTGCTGCTTCACCTGAGCCCTTACCTTGGCTCTTAACCAAAGCCCAAACAGGCGCTGCGGGGTTCTGGACTCAGTGAATTCAGTGGCGCATGCATGGCATGTCCTCCTTGGGTTGTTCGCCGGAGCTCAATTGTACTCGCATCGAATGCGAATTGAGTGGTGTCATTGGTATGTTTTTAGCTCCGAAAGAGGCATGCTTCGCTCCTTGCAAAGTCTAGGTATGTCGGAGATGGGAGATCTCTTTAAAAATGGCAAAATGGTTACTTGGGATGACGCAATAGCGGATAAGGAGTCGCCCTCTGCGTTAACACAGTTCCAGTTCTTTAGAACGAAGCGTGCTCTCCGGGCGGTGTTGGGTGATGAGTTGGCAGAACCTATGGAAACTCCTCCTCTATCCATCCTACTCCGCTCCCAGTCCCCTATTAAACTAGTCTCTAAACTATATGCCTCGGCCTTACAGACCAAGATATCTCCATACTCTAAGGCCCGTTTAGCCTGGCGAGCTGATATTGGGAAGCAACTCCCGGATGATATATGGTTTTATTGTTGTGAAGTCACTCGTAAGGTCTCTCTCAACAGCAGGCATAGGCTGGCGCATATCAAGTTTTTGAATAGGGTCTATTATACACCAGAACGCCTACACAGATATGGGCTGCGTGAATCTGATGGCTGCGAACGCTGTGACATGCCGCGAGCTGGTTTTTATCATCTGGCATGGCAATGCCCCCCTAGTGCTTATTATTGGGGTCACATTTTCACAGCGCTGTCTGAGATTGTGGGCATTATTATCACACCTGATCCGTTATTAGCGCTGCTAGGCTACACGAAACCTCTGCAGAAAAAAGTGTGCAAACTGATTGCCATGGGCTTGCTTTTAGCTAAGCGTAGGCTCGCTATGAAATGGATGCGAGGGCCTCTGCCAACAGTGGCCGAATGTGTAAATGATATGGTGTATTGTAACACTCAGTCAGACGTCTATAGTGAGCTGCTTCCGCCATTTTCCCGTCCATTGAGTTTTTGGGGTCTCTTCACACAATATCAGGCGTCACGCCAGGGAGAGGCTGAAATGCAGGACGACTAATGCTTGTATTGCTTTAATGACCAATGCATCTTTGCTGTCAAGTAATTTTAACACGGTTGACATTCCCCATTCCACGTACAGGAGATACGTTTGTTTGTCCAATTGGTCCGACCTTCCCTAGGAGGGGATGACTGAGTGAATGTTGTGAATTATACCCCGCTGTGCCCGTTGCCCTCTTTCTAATTTTACAATTTGACTTTGTATTGCGTATAATGTATGTGACCTGCGCTTTTCTTTTTGTAAGTGATTGTGATTTGTATTTTTGTTATCTTTGTACTCTTACAAAACTTATAAATAAAATAATTTAAAAAAACCCTCTGCTACCAGAAAACTGATCCAGCGGTGTACTAACAACAGATACTCCACTACCATATACTCACCTGGGCCCATATAACTTCTTCCACTAATACCAAGTAGACCGCTGGAGCTTGTAGTTTATAGATTTCATATTTTAAGGAATAGTTATTGTTCCTTTCTAACTAAACCTTTTACTGATCAAAAAGTTCTTTCCTCTGGTCGATGGACCATTAGTTGGAACTAATTGATGGTGATAATTAACCTAACTTATTAAACATTCTTTAATTAAAGTAAATAATCACAGACTCAGGAAGTTTTAAAATCTTTATCTAAATTAATGGAATGTGAACCATCTCAAAGTTTCAGTACAAACACCCTCATTCACAAGAGTGTCAAATCAATCAATAATCAATAAGCAAAAATATTTCAGATCCACACAATAACTATGCACAGAAAGGAGAGGACAGAGAGAGAAGGACATCTATCAATACGATGAATTTATAGTTACCGAGAATGGTGTGAAGACCAACCCCCTGGCCAAAGGGCTGGTAAGGGTCCCCGGGATAGATCAGGAGACAAAGACTTCAGGACAGGAATCAGGACAGGATACTTCACCTCTCTAAATACCGACGACTGCGTCGCACCCCTCTCTGACACTCTCTTCCTCCTCGTGATTCTTCCGCGATCTTCTTTCTAACCCAATTAAATTACGTTGGAAGTTTCTGCATTCAGTTTTCTTCATCAGCGTCTCACAGCATCAGCACCACCCACAGCATCGACAGCATCCCGAGCTCCGCATCGCCTCTGCTAACTAACTAACTAAAAACTACCTCAGTTATACCTTTCAGTATTCATGTACCACCCATTAATGTTTCAATTTAATAAAATACTAACTCTGATTGGTTAGGCGAGGGGGGGATGATCATCATACCATGCTTACATTTCACTTATTTCATTGAACCATTGTCTTCAAACCCATCCCCTTAAACTTTATTAAATCATTTCCTTTCCCATACATCTCCAAACTTTATTAATACAAAATGTTTCAACTTTATGAATAAGGCTTCTTCATATGAACTCTTCACCCTCATGTTCCCAGGGCACATCTTCTCTGGCCTTGGACACGTGACAAATCCTTACTCATCCTTCCTTATTCTTTCTCATCTGCGCATGTGCGGGGTCAAGTCAGTCAGCTCAACTCAGACAAGTGTGGAAGGCCCAAATGCACACTAATAATAAAGTCAAAAGAAGAAATGTTATTCTCAAAAATAAATGGTTTCACTGTATACCACCAACCTCTACTTTAACCCACTTTAATTATTATTACCCTTTTCTGCATTTGCGATAGTATAAAACTTATTTTCTATTTAGCCAAGCAGGTGCCATGCATGTGAACTTTCAAGCTGCCATTTTAATGCCTTTTGCGCATGCGCAAGATTTTCCCTCCAAGCGTTAAGACGTCATACTACGTAGATGCAGTAGACGCATGTGCAGTAAAGATACCTTGTTAGAGTGCGTTTTAGTCCTTCGTTCATTTTGTTATAGTTAGTAAACACATACGCAAGCTTCATTGTCCAGCGTGTCTTTCTAAAATGCGAATTATTAATTACAAACACATAGTTAGTAATTCGTTAATGAGTTAAAACGAAAGGATTGCTTCCGAGCAAGTCTCATTTACGAGTCCTTGCTCCATCACAGGCACCTGGGTAACTCTTTCAGGCTCCAGGTCCTCTTGAACACCCTTACTGGCTGCCATGGACCGAGTGGTCACACACGCCCACTCAGGCAGACCCAACATCTCTAAATGAGCACTTCGCTCCACCTTAGCCCAAGGGGAGCTCTCCAAATCATTGCCTAGCAGACAGTCAACAGGCATGGCTGGCCTCACAGCTACTTGAGGGGTACCTGAGACCCCCCCCACTCAAATGGGAACCTGGGCCACCTTACAGTGGCTCTCTGAGTTGTCAGCGGCAACTACAGGGTAAAATGCATGGGGGATCACCTGCTCTTCAGACACCAGCCGACAACTGACAGCTGTCACACTGGCTCCGGTGTCTCTCAGAGCCTCCACCCTATGGCCATTGATGGTCACCCACTGCCTGTATTTCTTAGTGTTATCAGGCAGTTGGGTCCTTGGGACCATCTGACTGTCTCCTAAGGAGACCAGGGACATCTCTGCGGGACTCCACCCACCTTGGGCACCCATCTCCTCTCCCAGGGCTACACTAGCCATCTGACGGGGCGGTGCACCAGTGGGTGCTGTTTTACCTTTGTTGGGGCACTGAGACTCCCAGTAGAAGTGGCCCACCTGACCACAACCAAAACATCTCTTGGGGCCCCTCTGAACAGGCTTATCTGTCGGGGCCCCTGACTTCTTCTCAGGGGGAGGCTGGGGACCCTTCCCTTGGTTCCCTTGGGGATTACTTTGGGGCCCTTTCTGGAACTCCCTCTGTTTACCCATGTCACCCCCACTCTTCTGCTGGGGACCCTGCCCACCTTTGGCGAAGTCTCCCACATGACCCTTGTGGACCCGGGTACTAACCCAGCTGTCCGCCCCTCAGCAAGCTTCCTAGGGATAGTCAGCTTACTATCAATCAGGTGCTGGCGTAGCTCTGGAAAACAATTACTGGACAAGTGCTCCCATACAATCAAATTATAGAGCCCTTCAAAATCATTCACTTTGCTACCCTTCACCCAACCATCCAATGCTCTGCCAAAAAAAGACACATATTCTACCCAAGT
Organism: Calotriton arnoldi; assembly: GCA_963921515.1. NCBI lineage: Eukaryota > Metazoa > Chordata > Amphibia > Caudata > Salamandridae > Calotriton > Calotriton arnoldi. The sequence continues at coordinate 329,985 of CAWUFW010005582.1, read as the reverse complement.
ACTTGACTCCAATTTCTTACAATTCCTAAACCTTTGTCTATAAAGCTCTGGGGTCAACCCATACCTGGTCATTAAGGCTTCCTTCATGGGGACATAGGAATTCTGATCCTCAGAGGGCAAGTCTAACAAGGTGTCCCGCCAATCACTGAGAATCCGCCCCCACAACCCCGCTCCCCAATCCTTCTCAGGGACCCGGTGGGAGGTCATAGCTACCTCATAGGCTTTAAACCATTGCCCAATATCTTCATTCTTGTGGAACTCCTTAATGACATCTTTGGGGATGAATACTCTTGTTTCTACAGGCACGGATGGTGTGCTGCCACCAGAGAGAGTAATTTCTAAACTCTTGGCTTTCAATTCCAACTCCCTCAACATCCTCTCATGCTCCAAATGCATTTTCTTCTCTTCCAAGGCTAACTTCTTATTCTCTAACTCCATCTGACCACCAAGCTTGAGCTTGGCTAGCTCCAACTTATGCATCCTATCCCTCTCCCTGTCCTCCAGCTCTTCTGGGGCCCTTTGAAGAAACACTGTTGCCTGCCCTGGAAGGTGCTTTCTCCCCGGTCAGACCCAATGGCCCATCCAGCTGCCCATCTGTATCCTCTGCCTCCTCCCTAGGCTCTCCAGGATGCTCAGTAGCATTTCTAGATTCCAACCAGGCCCTCAGCGCCTTTTGGAACTCTACCTTCTTGGTGAGGCCTTTCACAGGGATTTTAAATCTTTGACAGAAGGTTTTAGGCTGTGGCACAGGGTAGGTATCAACCCTATCTTCTTCAAATTGTAGATCCATAGATGCGTTGGATGCTGCTTTGGTCATGGTGGCAAGAATTGGCAGTTCTTAGCAAAAATAGAAGTTCCAAGGAAAAAATTCTACCAAAATGTATGTGGTCGCGTTATGGTCTGCACTCACTAGTACTGTACACCAATCACTGTATATGAGTCACAAATTCAAGTCCAAATCCTCACCGCTGACCACCAATGTTAGAAATGGGGGTCTCTAGTTGGCAGAGGTAGGTACCTTTGTCCAAATAGGGGCCCTTGCTTCTAGTCAGGGTAAGGGGGCTACACTCCTAAATAACCCCTGCTTAGCCCCTTGGTAGCTTGGCACGAGCAGTCAGGCTTATCTCAGAGGCAGTGTGTAAAGCATTTGTGAACACATACAGTAATACAGTGAAAACACTACAAATGGACACCACACCAGTTTAGAAAAATAAGTAATCTTTATCTAGACTTAACACAAGACCAAACGACAAAAATCCACAATACAGTAATAAAAATATGACTTTCAGATGGTAGAAATAGATTAATTCAATGTAGATGGTAAATGCGACACTTTACTCTCAAAGTACCTTGGATGCGTCACGCAAAACAAACAAAAGGGTCGCAGGGAAGGCGATGCATCAGTTCCTTGCTTCGGGGGAGGTGGCGCACCGGTTCCTTACTGCAGCGCAGGGGAGGGGATGCGTCTGTTCCTTACCGGAGAGGAGGCGAAGCGTCTGTTTCTTACTGTGATCCGGTGCGATGCGACAAAAAGGCGCCTCGATTCGATGCGACGATCCGGTGCGATGCGACAAAATGGCATCTTTGATGCGATGCAACAACGTGGATGCGATGCGTGCATGCCCGACGGCCGTGCAGCGAAATCGATGAACTTTGGAGCCGCGACAGGCCCTGCGACACGCTTCTCCGGTGATGCGACGGCAACCTCTGCGGTGGCGGCACGCTTCTCCGGCGATGTGACGGCAACTGCTGCGGCGGCGACGCGCTTCCTCCTCGTTGCGTCGCGCTTCCAGCTCCCAGCGTCACGCAGTCTCCAGAGGGCCCAAAACAACAGCAGGCACCTCACTGCAGGTAGAATTCCCAGCAAGGAAATTCAGGGGGAGCTGGTGGTGAAGTCTTTGTGTCCCTGAGACTTCAGAACAGGAGGCAAGCTCAACTTCAAGCCCTTGGAGATCTTCCTCAAGATAGTAAAAGTACACACAAAGTTCCTTTTCTCCTTTCCTTGGCAATGAGTAAACCACTGCAGGCCAACCCCCAAGCAGCAAACAGCACAGGGGCAGTCTCCTCCTTCAGCTTCCTTGGTTTCTCTCCTTGGCAAAGGGTTCGTCTTGATTCCCAGAAGTTATCTAAAGTTCTGGGGTCTGGGACCCAATATTTATACTGCAAAATCCTTTGTTCTCTGAAGGCAGAGAGTGTCTGTGCCCAGCCAAAACCAGTTCTGTCCTCCCCGGTGCAGCTTCCTGGCAGGAGGTGGAGACAGCATTGTTGAAAGCAGACCTGGCCCAGGTAGCTGAAAGGAAATCTCCTCCCCCTACTCTCTATTCTATGAAGGCTCAGGCAAGTGAAAGGAAATCTCCTCCTCCTACTCTCTATTCTATGAAGGCTCAGGCCAGTGAAAGGAAATCTCCTCCCCCTACTCTCTATTCAATGCAGGTCCTATTCAGCCCAGCCCTGACCCATCAGACTGCTGGAGCCAAGGCCCTCTCCAGCCCCCTGTCACTCACAAACCAGACATGGAATACACAAACCTAGCAGAGGCATACTGGATGGTTAGGCAAGAAAATACCTACTTTCTAAAAGTGGTATTTTCAAACACAGAGTGTAAAAATCACCCACACTAAAAGATGTATTTTAACATTCTGAGTTCAGGCATACTAAACTTTATTCTCCTATCTTGTTCCTGGGGTCAGTTAGGATTATAAGATGTTATAATCAAACTGCCCATTCTGGCCTATGGGAACAGATAGCCTTGCAATAGTGAAAAACGAAATTGGCTGTAATTCACTATCAGGACATGCCACACACATCAGGGCATGTCCTACTTTTCACATACAATGCACCCTGCCCATGGGTGTACCTTGGGCCTACCTTAGGGGTGACTAACATGTAGAAAAGGGAAGGTTTAGGGACTGGCAAGTGGGTACACTTGCCAAGTCGACATGGCAGTCCCAGACTGCACACAGGCTCTGCAATGGCAGGCCTGAGCCACATTTTACAAGCTGCTTCTGTGGGTGGCACAATCAGTGCTGCAAGCCCACCAGCAGCATTTGATTTACAGGCCCTGGGCACTCATGGTGCACTGTACTAGGGTCTGGCAAGTAAATCAAATAAGCCAATCATGGAGTCACTAATCCATTACAACAATTCACAATAGGGAGCACTTGCACTTTGGCACTGAAAAGCAGTGGCAAAGTGCCCAAAGCAGCTAGACCAGCAAAAACATAGCAAAAACATAGGAGGCAACAGCGAAAAAATGGAAAGGAGACCCACGCCAATGGTGCCAGGTCTAACAGGCACCATGGGTTTTATTACACAGCAGACCCTGAGAATGCAAGTCCTCTCAAAATCAAGGGATATGACTGGCGTGGAGCAACACCCCTTAATGTATAAATTGACGGGGGATAATGGTGCTCAAAGTGGAGGAGCCGGTGTCACGTTAAATCTGCCACCAGAATGCTGCTCATACGTGACAGTTTTAGTTAATGCCCCCCCCTGCGACCGGGCCAAAAAGAAGCTCATGATACCCTAAAGAATAGAGTGGTACACTGGCTTCATATGAACTGCTGATACCCAATGGCAGGAGCTGACCAGATATTACTAACACGAAGAGTGAGCTGGTTCGGCCCTCTGCGGAAGAATCTTAAAGGAGATTGTATAATTTTAGAGACCCTAGCTGGGCAAGAAATGCCCTAAAGAGGGCAACTCCACCTATTCAGTTGGACCAGAATGTGTCAATACAGTCCCTTGGTTTCTTCTATAGACATTTAAGGCTTACTCAGTATAAAGAGGGTGGGACTGGTAGTTTATGTATGATCCCAGACATAGAATCTCAATCCACGCATTGCCCATTGCAAATAGTTACCAAGCTCTAAGCACCTTACGGGAAAATGATTGACAAAAGTTGATCACAACTTAAGGGCTAAGGCCATAACATTTAAGTATGGGAAGGGTGACCACGATGGGGTTAATATAGATGCTACTGCCTTACCCCACAAAGATCAGACTATCGATCCACCACATGTTGAGAGTTTTACTTTGGCTAGCACTAGTCATTGTAAGGATTATGGGAGTGAGTCTTTTACTGCCAATCCAGGGCATGAAATGAATAACGGCTATAAAATTGCAACATGGAATATTGCTGGTCTAAAAAGTAAACAGGATTCCTTAGGCTGGTACGACTTTATCAATGAACTTGATGTGATTTGTTTACAAGAAACCTGGTGTACCGCTCCTGTCTATTTTGAAGGTTTCTCTTCACATTGGGTACAGGCAGAACCATCTCCTGCTAGAAGGGCGAAAGGGGGGCTTCTGATTCTCGTTTCAAATAAGTTACCAGTAAATGTAAAGAGAGTTGTCATGATTGGGGTGCACACTCAAATAATGTGTCGGACCTCGAAAGGAGGAAAGGATTTGGTTGTGGTCAATTTTTACAATAATGTGTTTGATTCTACCCGTAGTAAAATAGTTTTAGAGCTGGATAAGGGGTTAGATGCCCTACTGAGTTCTATTAATAAGAGCATTGCACTCATCTGGGTTGGGGACTTTAATATTCAAACCTGCCCTCTGTCTGCTACTTAGGTATGCGGGGTAAAAATTGAAGAAGGGGACGACTATATACATTTCCCACACAATGATTATGGTGGAGCCCTGAACTTAATGATTGCTAAGTATGACTTAGAAAGGTTACAGTGTGCCCATGATATTAATGGTGACCAGATTCAAACTTTTATAGGTAGGAATGCTTCATCTATCATCGATCATGTGCTGACTTCTTCAAGTGTTAGCAATCTGTGTTCTACTCCAAGGGTAACCCAGCTAGTGCTGAGCGATCACAACTGTATCATGACAGTTTTTCTTTGGGGTAGAAAGAGTGTAACCCACCCAATTACCATAGTTAATATCACCCCCATCAGACCTAATGGGGTTCGTATTAAATGGGATGGAGTAGACCCCACAATTTTTTTTATCTGAAATCGTCTTAAAATGTGGCAAAGAGATTTCTTATTGTCTTAATGATGTCGTCAGTCCCACCCAGTTGATAATTAATTTTACTCATATTAATGCTATTATTAACGGTATACTGACCCTCCCCCATCAGACAAAAAACAGACAACGCAGAGGTTGGTTCGATCACATGTGTACACTAGCCTCAAATTAACTGAAAAAGGCCTTACATTGCCAACCCAGAGACAATGCTCTGATGAAAACCCTCCGGTTTAAATATAAATTAGCCATTGCGGCCAAGAAAAAGGTATTACAGGTGGCAGCATGGGATAAGCTATCTGTGGCCGCAGAAACTGCTAACAACAAATTATTCTGGGAAACAGTTAACTCACCTTTTTTAAAGAGTGATTAATTCCCTGAGCTATTATCCCATGTTACATGTGAAGCTTGGGTAGCTCACTTTTCAAGTATTTTTAACCCATCAGATCATGAAGCGGGGATCACACTGAGCACAACACAGAGTAAATGGCCCATCTTACCATTAAATATTACAATTTAAGAGGTACAGATGGGTCTGATGGGAAGCATGGGGGGGAAAGCCCCGGGTCCAGACGGGGTCCCAGTAGACGTGTACAAATCTGCAACTGATTTATGGGAGCCCATTCTCACTAGGGTATTCAACACAGCTGTGACAGAGCATATATCTCCTTCATGGGGCAAGTCTGTTATCATCCCTATTTACAAGGGTAATAAGCCAGAAGTAAAAAACTACCACCCCATATCGCTCCTAGACTCCTCAGTTAAGGTGATGAGCAAAGTCCTTTTAATGAGATTAGAGGAGTGGGCAAAGGAAAAGGTGATACTTTCCCCAGCACAATACGGCTTTAGGAAAGAGGTGGGGACTATAGAACAGTGTATAAATCTGGACTTATTAATATGCAAATATACCTGTGCCACAGAGGGAAATTGTATTTATGCTTCACAGATCTTAGCAGCGCATTTGACCTTGTTGACCACTCTATTCTCTGGCCGACTCTCCTTAGCCTTGGTGCACCTAAACCAATTATATGTTTTCTTGCAAGACTTTATGAGATGCTATCTGGTAAAGTGCGATATGGGCCAAGGGGCGAATGCATGCCAAACTTTGATGTGAAACGAGGCATTCGTCAGGGCTGTGTCCTCGCTCCACTCCTCTTCTCATTGTTTATCAATGAGGTGGACAAGGTTCTGCTATTAGTACAAGCTGATGCTCCGCAAATCTCCAGGAGCCCTATCCCAGTGCTGCTTCACGCAGATGATGCTGTATTACTATCCAGGACCCTGGTGGGCGTACAGCGATTAATTAACAGCTTGGGGATTTTATCAATGCAAGGAAACTGGTAATCAACAAAACAAAGATATACACTATGGGATGTGGGCCTAAATTAAAGAAATGTAAAACCTTTTACATTGATAATACTCCTGTAGATACTGTCAACACGTTTTGCTACCTGGGAGTAACCTTTTCAGGTAGTGGAAACTGGCAGTATAAAACAGCCAAATTTCAATCTAAGATGAACAGGAGTGCACATGGAGTTTTTAGATTTGCGACAAAACTAGGCAACCGCCCAATTAAGGATGTGTTAGCAATTTATAAAGCTAGATGTGTTGCCAATGCCATGTATGGTGCAGGGGTGTGGGGCTACCACTGTAGTCAGATATTGCAGCGTGAAGAAAATTCTTTTTTAAAGTGTCTTTTAAGTTTACCTTCCTCAGCATCCACTGAGATAATACACCGGGAAGTAGGATTGCAGTAGTTAGCAGATTTGATCTTATTGCGACCGTTGCTGCTATGGAGGTCCATTTGGCTAAAGATGAGACTAATTTTACCAAGTCAATTATCATGGATTGACTATCTCTGAATAAAACAATGTGTATCCTTTGGCTAAGATATATCAGCAATATATACAGTAAGCTGTTTAATCTATCAATCCAGCTGAATCCTGTACAGGTGATTACCCTAACCAAACAGGTAATTAAGGATGTTTTTATGAACCATAAAACGGAATCTCGTATGAGAGTGGTAGGGGAAAAATCGACTTTTATATTTTACCAATCAATTGAGCCTAAGATGGGTTTCCAAAACTATCTAACTCAGGTTACAAAGCCAATACATCGTTTTGTATTGACCAGACTCAGACTTGGAATTGTACACCATCTAGTCGCTTTCCCTGTAATGGAATCTTGCCCTCCAGATTCAACCCCTTGCCCATGTGACGGGCAATCTAAGCAAAGCACAGTTCACTTTATGCTTTTTACTCAAATTTTAGGCCAAATTATTTAAAACCGCTATTTGTAAAACAAAATGTGAGAACGCATAAGGTTGCAATTAAATTATTAGCTGAACTGAATGATCCTGGTGTCTGTTTTAATGTTGCCTTATTTATTCTAAAAGCTATAGATGTACGGAAAAGTATTGCTCCCTAAAAGCTAGTATGTGTCTGTCAAGGACACGTTTTTAATGTAATTTGCTGCTACACATAAAACCTTTTAAAATGACTTTCTTACCAATGCATTTTTTATATTGTAACTGCTTTTATGGTTGTTGTACATACCGAATAAAGCTTATATTGAGTTGAGTACTGTCCATGTGACGGTGTGTCCACACAATCCAATTTGCACATCCTTCTTTTTTGTAAGTTTTATGTGGAACATCGTAAAAAATGTATATTGCCAATCATGCGTAAATAACATTTTAGGCAATGTCGTCCAGGGTTGTCCTTTTTAAAATCTTTGCCTGACCTCTTTGTCTGTTATAGCGTTGCGTCCTTTTTATGCCTCTCCTGGAAGACCAGGAAACTATCTACTGTTTAAGAACGAAATGTATGTTTTATCCTGTTTTTAACAGCTATTTTAATATGATAATCTGTATAATGAATGTATTGTTATATATGCTTTTATGCTCTTATTGAATATGGATCGAATAAAGTAATTGATTGACTGAGTTGAGTACTAGGCCACAGCCGTGGGGACTGGGATCGTGTGCCTTTAATGCCTTTGCTGGGTCAAATACAATGCCTTCAGCACTTGACACTCAGTGGTAGCAATGGTGAGTAATCACAGACTCCTCATCGAGGGTAGTGTGGGGGCACAGTAGGCTCAACAGACACCCAACAGCACATAAATGTGATTATTCAGCCCAGTGCGTCTCTTTATAAAAAGAAAGTACTTTATTGCACCATAAATCTCAATACTACACAGTAAAACAAAAAGAATTAAATGCCCAGTTTACAGATGTAAGGCTAATACCTCCATGTAACACTGTCTCTCTCACTCTTCCCTCTTCTACCCTCACCTCTTTACTTAAGGGTGGCTCTGGTGTGGGTAGTAGGGCGTTTGCATCACTTTCCCCCCTGGTTACCTGTCTTTGTCAGTAATAGCCTTGTGTCATCCTCCTTCTCTTCAGTCCATATTCCTACCTTGCTAGGGAGAAAGTGTACCGGCCACAGTAAGGCCAGGCGGCTGCTCTGCTCCTAGCAGGCAGGAGGATGCTGCATAGCTGTGTCCTGGAGGCAGCAGCAGCGGCATGCAGATGTCTTTAGACAGCATCCCCCTTCTGGGCAGGCAGTGTCAGCAGGAGACAGGACCTTCAGTTGAAGTCTAGCCTCCTCTTTCCAGACGCATGAGGCCTTCTTGGAACGAGACTTTCAGGTGTTAATCCAGGGTTCATATCTCGGTTGCTTCAAGTGTCTTCTGGGCAGCAGCCACTGGATCTGACCGGGTGCACTTGGGGACACAGACACAGCAGCCACTCAGTCACTTCAGCATACTTGCAAGTGCCTCGAGATAGTAGCATTCACTTCCTACAGCTTACTACACATTGTCCACATGGGCACACAACTGACAGGGGCAAACCACAATCTTTGTCAATTCAAAACACTTGAGTGAGTGCCACTGCTGCACAGGTTTCTCCTGCTGCACCGCAGAACGTTTAGACACAGCTATGTTGGTGAGTCACTTCAGGCACACAAGCAAGTGCCACAAGACAGTGATGGTTCCTTCTTCATCAGAGCAAAATGTTTGGGGACACTTGGGAAAATGCCATAGCTGTAGCAGCAGAGCTGATTGACAAATCCTTTCAGACTCATTTTGTCATTACCACAATATTTCACTTAGCCATTACTGACCGATCCAAGTCCGGGGCACACCAGGCATGTTCATCATGAATATATGATGGATAGACCCACAGCACCAGGGTCAACTGCTCTTGTCTACAGTAGCGGTCAGCATCTCCTGCAGGGATGGCTAGCTAATTCCCCCTTCTTCCAGGAAGGACTCTCCAGGCATTCAAGGACAGGGAAAACAGTTCTTTTTGCAGATCAAACTCCAGATCACCTCACATCTGAGAAGCTGACACTCAGACAGAAAACCTAGCTCTGGTTGTGCAGTAGACCTCCAGACACTCTGTGAAGCACCTGCTCCTTGGTTTAAAAGAACCTGGAACTGGATCAACAAGTGGGTCAGCAGCTCCCGCATTTATGCAGGAATTGGAGATGTATTCTTTGTCTGCCCTTACAAATCCGATTCGAGTTAGTTCTCTTTCCATGTGTAAATTTCAGGAGGTCATCCAGATTCGGCCTTGTCTCGATTGATACTTTTCATAGCAGTAATGTCTCCAGGCTGGACACAATGGAGACACAAAGAGGTGCCTCAAATAGGAGTGAAACATCTTGCTCAAAGGGAATGGTTTCCAAAGACGTTTGCCTGGTCACATAGTGAAAAGCAAGGAGTGTCCAGCCCTAAAGGCTGAGAATGTGATGGTGGAGGTTATGTTCAACTCCATATATATGTAGGGTTAAAACAGACATTTTGAAGGGAGGGTGTCCCTGTAAAGGATGGACATTACGCCTAAAGGGTATGGATGCCAATTGATAAAGACTATTGGATATTTCTATACCCTCATTAAATTTAAGGAAGGGTTTGCTGAACAGAAAGTTTATGTTGCTTTCAAGGGCGATATGATTCTTGGTTGACCACATAGGAAAGCCTTGGGGGTTCATCTTTATCTCTGTGCTGAGGATCAAATGTGTGTGGGTGTCAGGTGGTAAATGGTTGTGAGAGTTTTAGCAATCAATATCTGAATGAATTTAGTTCCAAGCTGCTGTGCCTCTGAATTATTCTCACAAGATTAAATTAAAAAAGAGACCACTGTGAGGCCACAATTTGAAAGAGATACACTCTTCTTTCTGCTTGATTGCAGAGGCAACATGGACCTTACACTCCCTCGTGCCCACAGCACCAACACTAAAGTTTTCCTTGCAGTAGTTATGGCATGAACCCAATGTGAAATGGGTCTGAACCAAATAACAAGTTGCAGGTCTCACTGTTTAAAAAAAATAAGATAAGGAATTTTGAGCATTCATCATTGGGGTGAAAACTTTGGGTTCCTCTATCACTCTTGGGTGGATATGGTTAACCCTAGAACAGAGTGATTGGTTCCTAAAACATCTCTTTGTGAAAAACTATTAACCTTAGAAATTGAGACTCTCAAAACAGAACTTAACCCAATGTAGGAGTGGGAATTCCTGATGTCTTCGTGATCATTTTACCCCTTCTTTGTGTGCTTTCGTTGGAAGTGCAAAGTGCTTCTAGTCCCTTTCTCTATATTTAGGTCATTCTACTTTTTGAGTCCAAATAAATCCCTACCTGCATGGGTTCTCATTCGAGCACTAGGGTGAAAATCCTGGGTTCCTTTATCATTCTTGGAGGGAACAGAGTAATTGGTTACTGAAACATCTCTTTTTGAAACACTATCAACCTTAGAAATGGAGGCTCTCAAATCAGCACTTACCTCAATGTGGGAGTGGGAATTCGTAGGATCTTACTGACCATTTCTACCTACCTTGTGGATTTTCCGCAGATAGTTCTAGTGCACTTGTGACTTTCAAAAAGTTTCAAGTTTGGTCACTTGTTATGCAAATCATTATACATTCTGTGTTACAGCACACATTTTAAAGCATCACTAAGGCCCTTTAACAGATTATCATAACTGCACAGTACACTTGGGGAATAAAAAGGAATTTCTCACAAAGTGTTACTTGATTACAACGATAACACTGCAGGTTTCAAAAATGCTAATTGAGTAGCTAATGTCCAAAATCTCAATAATAAAAATGATCACACAGTTTCCATAAAGGTTTGCGGATTGCATCTCCAAGAGATCAAAACGGTCGTATGAACAACAACTCCTAAGTTATACTGTCATCAACATATACTCCCTGTTATTGCTCTTTAGTGGGCTTTTCAGCCTTATCAAAGCTATGGCACCCCAAGTGGATGGGGCACATAGCTGATTTTTCCAAAGTCCTGTTCCAATCCAGAAGGCTTCACACTGTGGAGCTTACCGCTTCGATCCTCTGGGATTCTCTGTGCAAAGCATCAAGAATTCAATTGGCGTGGCTTATATAGTGGATCAGACCGATGGCCTCCAAGACTTCCTAGTTTCACGAGAATTGCAATTCTTGTGAGGTTTTGTAAAAAGAAGTGCATGCTTGATTATTCTTGCTCCTGGGAATTGTTGTGGCCAGATATGAGATCTGGAACTGGCAATGTCTGATATTTTAGCACCACAGTCCAACTTCATAATTGGGGGTGTGCGTAACTTTGTAATTTGCTGTAGCTTAATTATGTTAATTACATGTAATTACTTGAAATACATCTCACACTAAAAATAATTACCAGACATATCTGTCTGGGTAAACATTCAACTCAAAAATGTAATTTTGAAATGATTTTTGGCCACTCATGTTCAAAACTCTGCAGCTCACATTTGGATATGTAGTTTTATGCTACAAAATTACCCAAACGGTCCACTCAGGTAAAAAATCTGCCTGAAATGTTTGTTGGCCGCCCATATTAAAGGAAATGCCACTTGAATTCAAAGCATTGCCCCTCAAGTTCTGATTTGTAATTTTGCACTCATAAATTACCCAAACGGTCCACATCAGTAAAAAATCTGCCTTAAATTAGGGGTGGGCGGAATTTGCGTAGTCGCGCTACGCAAAGCTCCGCGAAACGGTAAAAAATCTCCGCGAGCATGCAAAAGTTCTGCGAACACGCGGAATTGCTTCTTCCGCCCGTTCGCGATGCTTTTTTCCTGTTCGCGAACGCTGTTTGCATGCTCGGGGAGAAATATCTCGCAAACACGCATTTTGAAAGCGCGAACAAGCAAAAAATTCCGCGAAGACGAGGATCGCGGAATTTTTGGCAATTCCGCGTTCTCCGCGGAACGCGAAATTACCCAAATTCCGCAAATTCCACAGGCGGAACGGAATTTACCGCCCAGTCCGGCTTAAATGCCACTGTCATTCAAAAACTACCCAAACATCATGTGTTAAAATTTCTCTCGGAAAAAACACAGTGTGGCGTAATGGTGTAATCTAAATAATATTGCGTAACTTTATTTACCAAAATTACATTAATTATGCTGGCGTAATTACAATTTTACCCAGGCCTATTCATAATGTTTGTGAATGGACACTGGTGTAGAAACAACAGAGCCATAAACAGTTCTACCTGCAAATATACTTTCAACATACCTTTACTCAATATTCAAATGATAGTCCCTGCAATTATCATGCTCAGATCTCTGGTCTTCATTAATCGTATCCTCCACAGGAGATGCCATTAAAGATGTCAACTTGCACTTTCAGCCATACTGTATTTTCGTGACTTTTAACTCCAAATGAATATTCCTGACAGTCACATCCTTGGTACCTAGAGTCAGGAAAATGCCATTGAATGTGCAAGAAACTGTGCAGTGTGATTTATCGCTGTAGTGTGACAAGGGAATAAGTGCCTTAATAGGGAAAGTGCTCTGGACAAGTTTTCTATCCCAAACTTGGTGGAGGTGCTGTCAACTGAGTAGGATACTAGCAGGCACATGCATCAAGGTAGGATTTTGCGAGTCCCTAATTGCGATTATTAAGGAATCGCAATTAAGGACTCGCAAAAGCCTATGCATGTAGGAATCGCTATAAAAATAGCGATTCCTATACATTGCTTAATTGCGACTCGCAAATTGCGAGTCGCAATTAAGGAATGGCATCCTATTCATTCCTATAGGCCTACTGGCCCATAGGAATGAATGGGAAATTGCATGCGCAAATTTCGAGTCCCAATTGGAACTCGCAAATTGCGCATGCAATTTCAAGGGTGCAAGGGTGTCAAAGGGACACCCTGTTGCACCCCTGAAATTGTACTGTGCACCCATGTTGCGCACACCCATGCCCCAAGGGCATGTGTGTGTGTGACATGAAACTTTGAAAAATGCACTTTAGTGCATTTTTCAAAGTTTTTGCAAAATACCGTTTTGTTTTATTTTACGGTAAATTGCGGGCCCAAATAGCGAAATCGCTATTTGAAAGTGCTTCTTGCATTGCATTTAAGGAATCGCAAATTGCGATTCCTTAAATGCAATCGCAATTTGGGAAATCGCAAAATATTGCGATTACCAAAATTGCGCATGCCAAATTGTTTAATGCATCGCAAAAACCCATTTTGCGATCGCAAACGGCCAATTTTTGCGAATCGCACCGTTTGCGGTCACAAAAAGCTTTGATGCATGTGCCCCTAGGTTCTTTAGCTTTCTGAACCTTGCGTCCCTGTATCATCAGATCAAATTTCATGACAGGTCACAAGAGCTCACAGCAATCATCTCTCCTATGGGTTGCTTCAAGTTCCTCAAGATTCCATTCAGGATTGTCTCAGCAGCATAAGTTTTTCGAAGGGTTATGCACAATTTAGTAGGCAACTCCTGGTGTTGATGTTTTTTCCACAATGATGTACATTTTCATTGTAAAACATGGGGTGAAACACAATTCAAGGTTTACCTGGTGTTGGAACATCTGGAAAAAGCAGTGTTGACTTTGAGGGTCGACAAGTGCTGGTTAGGAAGAGAGTGTTAAGGGGAATACAGGAAAGGGGACAAAAAAGCAAGATCCAATTTATTCTGAGAAACAAACCAAAAGCAGGGAAGTGTTGGAGACTGTGGAGGACTGGCATTGTTGCCTGGCTCGCAAAAACATGTAGACAATCAAGAGCAGGCAGTTCCAGGCCAGTGCTGGTAGAGCTAACACAGTACGTTTTGGTTCCTATTCAAAAGCTGTGAACTAGCAAGTTGGCACCTGGCAACTTTCTGTTTGGTGGATGGCTCCCACTCTTGCTCAATTTGTTGCTGTACTGCATCATCTACATTTATCGGGTTCCTTCCACACTTCATATATACCCTGATCCTTTGTTCCCTTACTATCTTTCCACAGTTTGCGTCCTGCTGTGAAAGGCTGCCTTGTTCAATTTCTGCAGCTGGCCTATGAACAAACTGCTTAGCAGTTTTTTCTGGGCATTACCTGATGCCTTCGGGGCTAGTAATGATGCAGGGATTCTGTTTGGAAACAGAACTATGCCTGGGATCACAGAACATCAGTGTGTAGGGACTGAGTCACCAAACCACATCAGTGCCTATGGGCCCAAATCCTGACTAGCCCATAGAGCTTTACCTGCCCTCCTAACCTTACCAGAGTAATAGGTAAGTTGGCACCCTGGAACACAACACTCTAGTCCCCTCAGGGAATCGTTGTAATAGATCATCACCTTTCATTCTCTCACTCATGGGTATCCATAATAAACAGAAAAGAGACACAAGAACAGTTTACAATATTTTTTTGAAACTATCGTGCTCTATCATGAAGCAACTGTGCTGCAAATAGAAAACATATACAACTGAGCAGTGTAATTAGCATTACCAATAAACTGCATACAATGAAAAGCCCTATCATGGCGAATGATATATCTGCTTAAGCCTAGCCTCACTACGTGAGCACAGTGATATATCAGTGATCTCTGGGATTAGAACAGGGCCCCATACCTGGCATTTGCCATTAGCTGGTCTGCATCTCAAATTGCACAGAGCTGGCACAATCATCCCGGGACATTCCTCTGCTAGAAATCCTCCTACCTGTTTTCAAAATGGCAAGTCTCTGCTTATATGATAAGGAGTGCCATTTTAGAAAACAGCAGATGGGTCTCTCTGTTATGTCTATATGTTAGAATGTGTTAGTGACCGACCACAGAGAAAAACAGTGCACAATGTTGTTCGACCTTGTATGAAATGTCCAGACTGAGTCCCAGGAAGAAGTACTGAATAACAAAAACATGCGCAGTGTATTTCTAAAATAATGTCGTAGCACAGAAAAAATGGTGTTATTAAGTAATGTGTGCAAAGCAAAGCAGCATACAACGTGTGCAATAAGGCTAACATAGGGAAAAACTACAGTGGGCCCTATAGGGAATTCACGACACTCCCTCCTTGGTCAGGACAGTAACATAACAACTAACTAAATAATAAAAACCCTAAAGCACCAGCTAAGCAAAATCAATGCTTTGCTAAAAAGCATGTTATAAAAATAATTATAATCATAATAAAAAACATAACATGTCAATTTTGAAAAGGTAGCCAAATTAAGGTGTGTCAGAGGTATCCATGATGTCTTTCGCAACTTCAAAAGCCAATGAATCCAGAACAGATTCTATCTCCGCAGACGATGATTGTTCAACAGCCCAGTCCACAAACTCCAGAGAACAGATATGATCCTCGGTATCAACCGATGCTGATAAAGTAGCCGGGTAACCGGCATCTGTGTTCTTAGGGTGTCTTGTAGACCCTACCAATCCGACGGACCTGCGCTTTGTTTGGACAGCGGAAACTAAGGGCTTGGTGTCAAGACTGATTCCGGACACCCCCGCAGGATATGTTGGCCTATAGACCAGCTAGCTCACAGTGCCACCATAAGCCCCTCTAACCTTACCAGGGAGCGTATGGTTTCTGGAAACCACTGAACATGACAACTCTGACCCCTCAGGGATCGTGGAAACAGTACAGAACCTTTCGCTCAGTCACTTGTGCTCACTTATTCACATAGAAATATACAGAGAATACATAGTGGGACGTTTTCAATAATATTTATTGAACCAACGTTATTCTTGCATAAAATACGTGTTCTGCAATGATTAGTAGACAGAAGCAGATAAATGTGATTACAAGCAACAAAAGCGTAAATAGTAGATATAGTTCTACCACGGTGCTGAACAATGTATATATGCAGGCATATACAATAAGGCAGTATTCTAGCATACTTCTACTATGCAAACCCTACTCTAAGTGTACCTAGAGTGTGTGGCGGTGTAAAGCCAATAATCCCCCCGAGGGACCATCCAACCCCATTACCTGATGGGATAGAGTGAAGGACCCCTTCTTGGTCATGAACTGGACACCCGTCACGAGATGTCAGACCGCTGCGTGGTGATTTCTCAGCATGCAAGGACCCTCAGTGTCAGCGGAAGTGCCTCCTCTACTAATCTATTGGATGCTCATCTTTTAAAATAGAAAGCAGCCTTGCGATGTGCGCATAGATTAGTGATGTTATGGATATGTAGATAGCCCTGTCGCCCCATGGATGAAGATAGTGATGACATTTGTAAGTAGTGTGAAACCAGACCTTGTACATGATGTTCAAGGCGCTGTGATAATGCTGTGCGAAGCTAGTTGTATAAACAAGTTTCGTTTTAGAGAAACTAATCCAACATTGTCGTGCATGCAAATATGTGCAAAAGGTTGCAGCTGGAAATGTTATTCGTGAGGACAATGTAAGAAATAAGCTGCTTTGCTAAATGGGCCTAAATCAGGAATATAACAAGAGTCAACATTTAGTGATCTCTGTGTTCTGAAGCACCCGTCTCTGCTGAGAGGACTGGCTCATAGCTCACATTCAGAAGAAGCCATAGGCCCAAGGGACAATTCCAAAAATGGGTCACTATTGGGCTCATCAACAGGTACATGTCCACGGGAGCCGGCGTCTGCAGAGCCAGACGAAGATCTAGTGTCCATTCGGAGAAGCACCAGGGGCAGTCAAACACGGGTTATACGCAGGTAATACAGGCAGATAGAAATGACTTTGACCAATCAAGGTCCAGTTCCTGGAGCAAGAGGATTGCAAAGAATCGAAGCATGCTCTCATGGCACACCTGGAGCAGTGGTAGTTCCAGTGCAAACGGCACATCCATTGTGGAGGAGCAAAAATAGTATCAAAATGCCGAAAATGAGGAATAGGACCATCAGAATGCCCCCGAATACACTGGGAAAAAGGGAATGAATAATAGCCGGTATTACTCCAAAGATTTTCTGGAAGGAACTGACTAAGCCGGAATCCACATCTTTCAAAAAGTGAGCAAGGCTTGCAGTATTGGATGCATTAAAAATGCGATGGACTAATTCGACAAAATGTAATAGGAGGTTAGTGTTTAACAAGAAAATGGGAGTTACCATAGTTCATGAATGAAGCTGCCTCCTAGGGGCTCATATCTACCAACAGGGAAATGTTTCATGCAAGCTTTGAACATGGCATGTTGAAATCTGCAATGATATTACACCGTGTGTTAACCAGACAGCAGAGGGTGTTTCTGCAATAGTGAATGGGAGCTGTTTCAACCTTTCTATGTGTAACATTGTGTAGGTGGCATCTTTCTTAGCCTTTAGTCGCTGTTTACATGTCAGATTGAAAGACAAGAATAACTGGCTAAAATTTAGATAACGCCAAGGAACATGACCATTTTTAAGGGTTTAAAGTGTCCAGCTAAACTTCATGATAGATCTAAGCTGAGTTTGTCCATGGTACAATGTCGATATATCACTGTGCGTGATACCAATAACAGATGACATAAAAGTTGTTCAAATTAAAAATGCGAGAAGACAGATTATTAATGCTATTATTAACAATAGCAAGCACTTTGTCCAAATTATCTTGATCAATTTGTTTCAAAAGTGCAGCAGCTTCCATTTGTGATAATTTCCGAATTTCATTATATGTGGCATAAATATATATTTTTTTGATATGGCGACTTATGACCTAATAGGAAGTCTGATAAGTCCATGTCTTCAGACAGGAGAGAAAGATGTTGTTTTACTGCAGTGTGGAATTCCCCACTGAATAGGTGGTAACAATAACTGAATGTTGTGAGTGGGTGTAACAGGAGTCTGGTCTGCTTGCCATAAACCCTGGTATGGAATTCAAAAAACAAGCATAACAACTGGCCACAATAAGCACTTGTGAGGACCTGAAAGTGTGGAATTAAAAGTTTTGCCAATTGTTAAACCAGGCAATGGAAGGAATATTGGATGTATTCCATCATCAAAAAACTTTATTCGATTCACAGAATCATTAAAGCATAATTAAAACACACAAAAAAACATTAGTAAATCAAACACATAAAATGCATTGATCCTAATAATATTTACAGTTAGCAGCAGCAAAACCATGTAACAATGTGCTTCATATATTTGGAGATCTTTAGTTATTTTAGTCACAAAGATTTTTGTTTGATTCATTGTATATAGTATTTAGTATTAAATTCTTTAAAGTGTCAAGTGCAAATTTGTTCGACCTTATTAAAAACAGCTATTAAACATTTTTCATCACATTATTTACATTATATACACTATATGCTGTACGATTTTATAACATATACAGCCTTTACACAATTAAAAAACTTTGGTTAACCTTTAAAATGTTTCGCTATATATCATGTGCAAATTTGCGTATGCTACTTATTAATAAGTACGGGATTAAAAATATAGGCAATACTTCAATAATGCTGAGTAATTAATTATAATTAAAGCTCAATAAAATATACATTCAACAATCCACAATTTAAAATACACATCATAATACCAAGGTCATAGTACCTAAGGAGACCCCTATTTAAAAAATAGTATAAAATGTCTTTAGAATTTTAGACCTTCTTTCCTTCTTATAAAATTTGTAGTCAGTAAAAATCTGCTAACGCCGAAGACAAAAAGTTTTGAGGAATCAGTTTTTAGTATGCGCAGCATATCATTACATTTTCTAACATTCAAGCTTCTGCCAATGGGTTTTATCCATTTTCTTCTAGGGTTTGTATATTTAGGACAGAAGAATAAAACATGGGCAATATCCTCCCTGGCACCCAAATGGCACAACGTACATTTAGAATCTTCATCTCCATTCTGGTATTGCCCCCATTTGGATGTAAAAGCTTTTATCTGCAACGTACCATACCTGAATTTCAGGTATAACATTTTTGCTAATTGGGGTTCGATGTCATCCAAAAATGGTTCAAAGTGAGGATTTATTTTAAACATCAGGAATTGAGTTGTAAGTATTCCTGATGTACCATTTAAACTGACACTGTGCCAAATGAAATTCCAATAAATAGTTTTAATTTCCCGCTTTGAGTCAGGTCTCAGCAGGCCTGGGCTTTCCCAAAATCTGCTCAGACCTAGGTTAGAGAGCCACTTGCGAATGTGTGCCAACCATGGAAAAGTAGTATGAGTGTCAAGTGCCAGTAACTCACTCAATGCTTGTCTATATGTTACTAGTTCATCGGTGGTCCAGATTCTAATCCAGTATGACAAAGTCATCCAAATTGCCTTATGTTCAAGCCGTTTTATACCCAGGTCATATATTAATGGAATCAGAGGAGTATTTTGGGAAAGTGCCACAAATCTTCTTAAAACCTTATTTTCCCCCACAGTTAGAGCGGAAAGATTTTCCCCACCCCACAACTCTGAACCATATAGGGCTGCGGTTTGCGCTCTAGACTTATAAACTTCCAGGGCTGGTGATATTGCCTTTGTCATGGTTGCATACTGTTTCTTTATAATTGGAGCAGAGTTTTGCAATAAAATTGATTTTGATTTCATTATCTGGGGGTTCCATGAAAGTTTTGAATCAATAGTTACCCCTAGATAAATGAAATTAGAGACACGCTCTATGACCACTCCGTTCAATACTATATTGTTTTTAAAACATTTATGAGGTTTTATAGCCATATATTTTGTTTTAACGGGGTTAATTTCCAGACCTTTTAATATACAATATTCATTTAGTGAATTTAAAAGGTTTTGCAGGCCCTTTGGGGTTTGGGATAGGAGAATAGTATCATCTGCGAAAGTAAGTGCGCAAATGTGAGCCCCTCCCACTTTTGGGGAATCATGTTGTGATTTTTGGAGGAACTGGACCATGTCATTAACGTATAAAAGAAACAAGGTTGGCGCCAGGACACATCCTTGGCGCACCCCTCTCTTGACTGGTATCTCCTTCGTGAGTTCCCCCCTTTTACCCCAACGGACTTTTGCAAAATTACCCTCATGGAGCCTAATCAATTGAGTCAAAATCTCCTTAGGTACTCCCTGCTGCAACAAATTTGACCATAATAGGTCCCTAGGGATTGAATCAAATGCGGCCTTTAGGTCGACAAAGGCGACATATAGATGACCAGGTCTCAACTTTGTGTATTTCCAGGCTATAGTTAAAAATCTAAACACTTGATCTATCGTACTAGTTTTCTTTCTAAAGCCCGCCTGGCAAGGTGAAAGAACCTCATTATCATTCATCCAATCGTTCAGCTTATCCAAAATTTGCTTGGCATAGACTTTTTGTAGTATGTCTATCAGACTTATGGGTCTATAATTAGCGGGATCATCTCTGCTGCCCTACTTATAAATCGGAACGATTTCCGCACCCTTCCAAGAGTCTGGAATTGGTTGACCCCTGGCAATTGCATTACATAGATTATTTATATATGGCGCCCACACCTCAGGTTCGTGTTTAAAAAGATCCCCGGGTATCTTGTCGGGTCCTGGAGCTTTAGATGGCTTGATAGCCGCTATCGCTAGTGTGGTATCTTCTATACTAAAGTGTAAATGCCCAACTTCCTTTAGGGTCAACAGTCCCTCGGCACTTACTACAGGAGCTTTATCTACCAATTTTGGAAGTGCATACAAATTTGCAAAGTGACTTTCCCATGTGGAGGGGTCTAAATGGTAGTCATGGGCCGGAGTGTTTATTTTACTACCATGGGCTATAATCCGCCAGAACATGGCCTGATCACCAGCCTTTGCTGCTACTATCAGGTCCTCCCAGCTAGCATCTTCCCAATTTCTTCGGGCTACCTTCAGTGTTTTATTATATACATTTCTTTCATGTCTGATCACAGCTATCTCTTTAGATTGGATCGCCTTAATGAGGCGTTGTTTAGCCACTACACATTCTTTATTGAACCAGGAATTAGGTGATCTAATTTCAACCTTGCAATTGGTTTTCCCTGATTGTGGTTTAGTTAAATAAGGTCTTATATCTTCTATCAGCTTTTGATGAATCTGGGTTATAGTAAAATTTTCAGTACTTGAATTTAAAAAAGAAACTAGAAGATCACTAAAAATATTATATATTTTAGTTAGGGGTTCAACTTGGTCAACTAGAAATGGCCATTTTACTGTCCTTCTGTTATTACTTACTAAGGGCGCTATGACCTCATCACACATTTCGAATTGTGGAGACGAGTGTGTCAAAAACCATTTTCCCACCAAGTCTAGGCACAGTGGGAAATGGTCACTTTCTCTTCTGTCATCGACTTTGAAATCCTTTACATAAGCCCAGTGAGCTACACTTATCATGATGTAATCTATTCGGGACACAGAGTTACCTCTTGAGAAAGTATTTGCACATTCGAGATCCGAAGGAGATCTGCCATTACAAGATCTTAGACCTTTCTCTATGGTGAAGTGAAATATTTGCATAGCAGAAACAGAGCACCCCACCATTTTTTCCACTCGAAGTGGTGGGATCCCCATTGTGAGATCTTCTTCTTCGAGGATGGTATCTAATCCTGATAACGGTTCGTAGCAACAATTAAAATCTCCCCCAACTATAATGGGCCCATTTAGTACAATAGAATCGGGGATTTCATCCAATTGTTGGATTATTGACGAGTCTTTCAAACGCTCCCTTGGTCTTATATATATATTAAAAATAAGCATCTGCGACCTATTTGGAAAACTCAATTTTAGGCCCAGGATATCATTCGAGTTAGTTAGTACCAATTCTATAGCTGCATTTATGTGATTTCTTACCCAAATTAGTAGCCCGCCTGACGGTCTGCCTTTGCCTAGCTGCCGTGCTTCTATGCTGAAAGTTCTATAGCCCACTTTGTATAATGGCTCCCTCGCCCATGTCTCCTGAAAAAGACAGAAGTCAAAGTTATCAATATAATCCTGCTAATCAGGTTCAAAGAGTTTTTTGGGGAGTCCCGCTATATTCCATGATACCATCTTCACACCTCCTGATATTAATGTACTTGAGATGTGAGACGGGCAATTGGTAGTAATAATGTGCTCCAACCCTTGTGGCCCCGAGATGTTAATTACTTTGCTTACAACATGATCTTTTATTTCTTGATGTGAATCCCGGATGGATTGAACATCCGGTTTTATTAAATGTTGGTCCCCATATGTCAAGCTAGAAGTCCCCTCCTTTTTAGAATTCGATCTTGCCAGCAAATTCAGTCAATCTACAGCTTCAAGATTTTTTGTGCCCTCCCTTGCTTTTATGGCAAAGTTACATCTGCCTGGACTGGCTCTATTCCGCCTGATACTCATATTAGAAGCAAATAAAGAATGGGTACGAAGATTCATGGTTATTAAATTTTCGGCAATTATTTTTGAATGCAGCGTTAGTTTTATATCATCCAAGTCCCCCTCCTCCTGGTGCAATCGCTCTGCCTTAAATATATCAGATCTTATAACAGAGCGACACTGCCGATCATTTCTGATCCAATGGGTTGCCTTATTTATAAGGGAGTCATTATCTTCCCTAACACCCTGTTTTAATCTTGGGACATTGGTTAAAAAAACATTATAGCCGGTCATCTCCCCCCTATTTACACAGTGATTTATTGGATAAGGTTCCTGATTCCATTGGGGGCCCCCATTCTTCTGCCCATAGTTTAGACACAACTTAGAATTTCCTTGGGTGGCTTGTAACTGCCTCTTTGCTGAATGGGCTTCCAGGTATTCAATTTTATGTTGTGCATTTTGGTGCAATGAGGGCGATCCAGGATGGTTATATGTATTAGTCATTTGAGGCCTTGGTCTAGGTGGAGAGTATGGTATACAAGTCAAGTGTTTATTCTGGTTTGTTTCTTGATTTGATAAAAATTTCAAACCACCACAGAGTGGGATTCTGTCTGAATTATTGTCTGAGTGTTTTGAAGATTTCTCCTTGTAAATTCTTCTACCTCCGGTGCACTGACCTCAACTACTCGATTTTTGAATAAATTCGTTGTTAACACCTCTATCATACTTTTAATTATCTTAACCTCTTACTGGACTGCTTTTAATTTTGCACCAAGATCCAACACAAGCATATGTGTATCTAGTTGTTGCATATGTGTTACTACTACACTCTCATAACCTATATGGTGTCCATGGCCCTCTATTTCTGTTTGCTTTTCTTGTAATTCCTCTATGTTGTGTGCTAATGGTGAATATCTATTAGAGCACTCTATGCTTGGGATCTCCCTACAAGTAGGGCTTCCCTGTAACCTGTTTATATTACCCAGCTCAGACAAGATTGGCTCAGGGCAACTAGATATTATCTTCACTGAGGGTGTAGATAATAATTGTGGTGGTGTCATGTTGTGAGCTCTGTTAACAGTAATAGAAGGAATACTTGTTGTTAAAGCAATCGCTTTTCCCTTTTTACTAAAAAAAGATGAAATTTTGCTTTTACCCTTGGTATTAAGCTCCTTCCCACTGGCCAGCATAGTTTCCACTTCTTCTATTAGGTCATCTATAGCTGCCAAGGTGCAGTTGTCAGCTGCAGATTTAGCAGGTTTGTGGACCCTAGCTATCTTTTTCCTCCCCGACATCACCTCTGCTGCTTTCCTCTTCCCCATTATCACCCCCACAATTTCTAATAGTCCAAATAACTTGGGTATTTGATCTATCCCTAGTGGGAACTGAGAAGGATGAATGCTTTTAAGCTTACAATTTTAAATAAGCCAATCTTAAATAAGCCAATAATAAGGAGTGAAAACAATATTCAAACAATAAACAACTTATATTAGATACTATAAATAAATACTAGAAAAATACACTATATAACTAGGGTCAGAGCTCCTAATGAGCACCCAAAACGCAATTGATGTAACGATCACAAGCGTTTTATTAATGCATTAAAATTGTCCCTTAGCATTAAGGCTTACAACACTCCTTAATCC
Source organism: Calotriton arnoldi (assembly GCA_963921515.1). Lineage (NCBI taxonomy): Eukaryota > Metazoa > Chordata > Amphibia > Caudata > Salamandridae > Calotriton > Calotriton arnoldi. The sequence continues at coordinate 305,910 of CAWUFW010005582.1, read as the reverse complement.
ACAATACCAGCAATTGTGCAATTGTGCAACAGGTCCGAGTCCAGGTTCCTTAATAATCAACTTACTGAAAGGGGAGGTTGCTAATGTTTGTAGAGTCAGGTCAAAGAGCACTTGGCAATTGTATAATAAAGATATAGGCCAAACAGAGTCACTGCAGGTTATTTACAGGTCTTACCGCAACAACCCACTTTCAACTGGGGGAAATCAATGGAGGTGGCCCTGCCCGGCCTCTTCCGGTCACTGACGGGCAAGGACGGGCCCGCCCTTGGCCCGGGCGCGGCCCGCGCGCGTCCCGTGCCGCGGCGGGAGAGGCTGCGCTTTGAGCGCGATGGAAGCTCACGCGCCTCCCCCCTCACTCGCCGCACCTGTGGATGACTCGTTGTACCCTGGGAGATGTAGTCTCCAACCAGGGTATAGCGGCAACAGTGTTGTTTTCTGCGGGCCCTGGGACTCCTGTCCCACCAGGGTAGAATTAACGGAGTAGCAAGCAAGTGGCAGACAGGAATGCAGGCACACCAGACTCGGGCTCCCGCGCCGCGGCGGGAGAGGCTGCGCTTTGAGCGCGATGGAAGCTCACGCGCCTCCCCCCTCACTCGCCGCACCTGTGGATGACTCGTTGTACCCTGGGAGATGTAGTCTCCAACCAGGGTATAGCGGAAACAGCGTTGTTTTCTGCGGGCCCTGGGACTCCTGTCCCACCAGGGTAGAATTAACGGAGTAGCAAGCAAGTGGCAGACAGGAATGCAGGCACACCAGACTCGGGCTCCCGCGCCGCGGCGGGAGAGGCTGCGCTTTGAGCGCAATGGAAGCTCACGCGCCTCCCCCCTCACTCGCCGCACCTGTGGATGACTCGTTGTACCCTGGGAGATGTAGTCTCCAACCAGGGTATAGCGGCAACAGCGTTGTTTTCTGCGGGCCCTGGGACTCCTGTCCCACCAGGGTAGAATTAACGGAGTAGCAAGCAAGTGGCAGACAGGAATGCAGGCACACCAGACTCGGGATGTATTCATTTCTTTAATTTTAGCAAATCTAAGACACGTGGTCTGTTGAACAGTGTCATTTAAAAAAATTATTTTTGTTGGAATTAAACAAGCTCAGAACAAGGTTTCTGCCCCCTGAACTTGCCAAGGCTTGGTACCCCAAATAGATTTCATGTCAATTGTTTCCTTCCAATAATAGTAGCCTTTCTCAGCTAATTGGGTGACAAATGAGTCTGTATATATATGAGCTTAGTTTGTGTAAGCATAAACTTTTTTGATAGTGCAGGTACTGGCTTAAAAAATATGATGCTGGGTCTGATGTATCATATCCAGACAAATATGTGAATTTATCCTTATATGTTTTGAAATTCCTTTGTGGGGGAGCAGGGCAATGTTCCCATTGTGTACAAGTAAAAAGTGTGCACTGAACTCTAGCTTTATTTAAATAGTGATGTCCATAATGGTGGTAATAGAACATTTCTCCATAATTAGCAGAATTTAAGTACAGAACCTCTGATTTGAAAACAGTGAAGTATTCCAGCTCCGAGAGCATGGAGCTTACAGTTTTAACATCCCAATCATCAGAATGTAAGCCAGGCACAATTACATCACCAATATAAACCCTAAACACATATGGTATCTGCAGATTCTCTGTAGGTCCGACTATATCGAAGGGAATTTTATCCCAAACAATTCCATCAGTTACTGGAATAGCTGAAATGTTCATGAGGGGCAAGTCTCTTTTCTATTTATGTGAAGATGAGTGAGGCGTCAACACTTCTTTGGCCAGTTCTGTAGCAGAGCTTTGAATAGAAAAGCCAAGGAAAGTGTTATTCAAACATATATCCAAGGTGGGACCAGATAAGTCAATTTCAGCCATGAAAAGAAAACACAGATCCATGCAGGAGGAGTGTCTATAACAGATGAACTGTCAAACGAGTCAGAAGAATAATCATCTCTACCCACATAATACCTAGAAGCAGTTGTCGATAAACTGATAGGGCAGGGGGCATGATCAGCACGGATTCAAGCACCAACCGGTCACAGGGTGGTTCCCATTTCCCGCTTCAACTTTTACCACCCCGACCTGGTCTTGGTCCTAGTAACTACCCCACCATCTCACATAAAACTACATATAATTTAAATCGTACTGATCATGCAACTACTGAGTCTATGCGTATTTTCCCGGTTTCAAAAATGGACTGTTTGGAGCTCCCACCTGCAGCTACACCTTATGTAGTAATTCTAGCAAATATTCCGGGCGCCTCTAACTCTGCACATGAAACATGGGATTCTCTTAGGAACAAATCCTTAAATTGGTTGAACGCAAGGGTAGGGCTTGGGGGGGCACTTTTTGCAGACTTGAAAATGATTAGGAGGGTCAAATGGGTGGGAACAGGTAGTAAAACTCTAGAGGGCGACTGTGTCGTGCTCTCATTTACTTCCCCCAATCTTGTAAAACTTATTTTTGAGAGAGCCAGTCTACCATCGCTGACCACAAAGCAGATTATGGTCTTACCACTTGGCTTTTTCTACCAACCTACCGCTCCCCTTCAACGGCTGCCTGAAGTAGTTCGCATCCATCATTTGGGGAATCAGTTAGAGTACCAATACTCAATTGAAACCTATAATAGGTTTGATTGTCTTTCTACACTTAACGGGGTGGATTGACTAAAGACTACTGATAAGCTAAGCAGGGAGAAGCGGAGTGGTGCCGGGTCTGTTTCGGCCCATGAGAGGGGGCCACATATGGAGATAGACGAGGTGTCTGTCTCTTTAGATATTCCTGGGCCTTCCCGTGTGGATGACCCACTATTGTCGCTGCTACCATCGGCGGGGGTTAAGTCTCCTGCAACAGGTCTTAACGTCCTTTATTGGAATGTAGCTGGTCTACGCCATAAATGTATTACGAACGAATGGGTTGAGTTCACGTCCAAGTTTAACATTCTCTGTGTACAGGAAACTTGGGCAGTGGAGCCAATCCACTTAAATGGTTTTAAAACATTTCACAGTCCAGCGATCGAGTCTAAGCAGGGCCGACCGAAAGGGGGCCTGTGTATTTACGTGTCAAACATGTTAGATCCTCTAAATACTACAGTGATTGCAACAAGAGTATTCTACCAAATTGTGTCTTTCCAAATCTCTGCACACGCAACTCTGGCCATTGTCAATCTTTAAAAAAACGCGTTTACAGCGGAAATTATTCCAGCTCTCCACCAACTAGAGCATGACTTGGAGACAGCTTTTCCTACGAATTGCAGGGATCCAATTATCTTATGGGGTGGAGATTTTAACATACGTATATGCCCTGTGTCATCTAATAAGGTATGTGGTATGACATCCCCTGATAACTGCGAGATTAGCCACTTTCTTCATTCGGAGTACGGGGACACTCTTAATGATTTAATTTTTAAGTATAACATGTGCTTTTGTAATGAATTAACTCGTACACCAGTTATAGTGAGGAGTACTTACAATGGAAGTGGTGACAACAGTGTGATAGACTTCCTACTGTTCCCCCAGCGTTATTCAACACTGGTTTTAGAGTTTCCATTTATGAAATAGCAATCATCGATCATTTCCCCCAAAGTGTCCCCTTGAATCTTGATCTTTCTGGCCAGCCACACGGAGCACTAAAAGTCACTGCACTAGAGGAAATTGCGATAATGGGTATGCGTTAAGATGGTCCCTGGTAGATCCATCTAACTTTTTAGCAAAATTGATTCAAAAAGAGAGGGAGGCTTTTGAAGTATGCCTAGATGAAAATACAGAGGCGCAAGAGTTTATTTTAGCATTTAATTGTCTAAAAAAGGGCATTGGGGAGGGGCTCCATGCAAAGCAGAAAATAGCAAAGGCGGGTGCTTGCGGCTGGTTTGACTCAGCGTGTACAAAAACTCACAGAAACCTAAAACTAGCATTAGCTGAACAACCACGAACGGTTAGCAAGGTCCGGGAATGCAGACGAGATTATAATCTGTCCATTAAACAGCGGAAATGAAAGCTGAAGGAGGAAACCTGGAACAGATTACTTGAGGCTAGTCTGTCCAATGATAATACCACGTTTTGGCGTGTCATCAATTCTCCTTCCCATAACTCCTTAGACTGCCCTCGAGCAGAGATAGCCATCACAGAGGCCGCATGGATAGCACATTTTACTAATCTGTATGCCCCTGAGAAAGATATTGTAGTTCCCGCGCCTATTGTTTTGGATTATACTGGGCCCGCCCCTCCTACCAACGCTTCTAATTCCACTGGACCTGTAAGGGTCTCGAGATACCCAGAATTTTCCTTGGACGAAGTTGTGCTGGCACTGAAAGCAAGTAAGGGGGTAAATCGCGGGGGCCTGACGGGATACCTATAGACCTGTTTAAATTTAACACTGATCTTCGGGGCCCCATCCTTACTTTGCTATTCAGAGCCTGCCAGGACCAAGGTTTCTTACCCACCTGGCCTGAATCACTCATTGTCCCTATATTTAAGAAGGGTGACCGCAACAACCCAGTGCAATACAGGCCTATCTCGCTCCTGGATTGCCTGGTTAAGGTTGCTGGTCGCATGCTTTTAGGTCGACTCCAGGACTGGGCCAAAACAAACAACATCCTCTCGGACTACAGTATGGTTTTAGGGCTGGGCTTGGAACGGTAGAGCAGGCCATTAATCTGGATTTACTAATTGGCAAGTATGTGCATCTGAAAGGTGGCAATTTGTGTTTGGTTTTTGTAGACTTATCTTCTGCTTTTGATTTGGTAGTGCATGATAAGCTTTGGGCAATCATGGCCAATATGGGCGTGGACTACACTATTGTGAACTTTTTAAGAGACTTGTACGCCCAAGGCAGAGGTAGAGTCCGTTATGGACTTGACGGGTCCTGCACTGAGCCATTTATTATTATTATTATTATTAAAGAGTTTTATATAGCGCTAGCCAGACCCGGAGGTATCAGAGCGCTTTACAACATATATTGTGAGGCAATTAGTTATACAGTATTACAATAAACAGCATTGTCTTGTGTCGATTCTTGTTCCGGCGGTCTTGTGAAAATAGGAAGAGGGGTACGCCAGGGATGCGTAATGGCCCCCTTCCTGTTTAATCTCTATAATAATAGTGTAGGTGACATATTGGCAAATAAATGTACAGATTTACCCCAGGTGGGACATCGGCCAATACCAGCTCTTTTTTACGCCGCCGACACAGTGTTAATGGCCCGTACTCCCATTGCCCTGCAGCGTCTAGTTGATGAGTTCGCGCAGTACATGCAAAACCTTGGGCTAAAAATTAATATCAGTAAAACCTTCACCATGAAGATCGGGAAGAAGGCCACTCGCTGCCGTGATATCTTTATTGATGGCTTCACAATCCAGTTCACAGAGTCATTTTCATATTTGGGCATTGTCTTTAATCAATCGGCAAATTGGCAAGGGGCGATGAAATCTAGGCGACTCCATTTTATGAAAACGATAATGGCATTACTAAGTTTTGCTAGACAGCTTGGCATTAAACATCCAAAGTAATTGATGACAATTTATACGGCCAAATGTAGATCCTCTGCTATGTACGCGGTGGAGCTCTGGGGGCACGGAAAGATGGATATACTTCACCTTGAAGAAAATGCTTTTTTAAGGTCTCTCCTTGCCCTCCCGAAAAGTAGCCCAACCTATGTGTGTCACTCTGAACTAGGAGCCCCTTACATAGCAGATTTGATCAGGATCCAGCCAGTGCTATTATGGCACAAAATATGGTCATCGGAACATACAACCTTACATCGAGCCATAATTGCTGATTGCCAAAAATCTACAAATCCCTTTAATATCCCTTGGCTTAAATATGTGTACAATTTTCTGACAGATCTCGGCCATCCCGAGTACTTTAACCGCCCTGAGAGTCTGGCCAATGTCCAAAGTAGAGCTTTGAAATTGAAATGCATTTCACTATTGGAGGAAACCAGATTAGCTTCTGAAATCTGTAAACCCACTGTGTTGAGGAATCAGATGATCCTGACTCGTTTTGAGATGCAACCATATCTAGCCAAGGTGTATAATCCGCGCCACAGGTTTGTGTTGACCCGCTTCCGGTTGGATATTTTCCACCGTCTAATTAGTTTTCCTACTATTAACAACTGGTCACCTGACCTGGAGAACTGCACGTGTGATGCTACCGCACCACAGAATACCATGCATACTGTGCTTTTCTGTAAACATTTTTCAGGGCTGAGAAAAAAACTCGTTAAACCCTTGTTATTACAGTTGGGTTTTACACAATGCCGCCCAACTTTTATTTTTCTGCAAACGCTACCGAACTTATATATATGTGCAGTAATGTCTCGATTTCTGCTGGCCATCATTAATTATAGGAAGCAGTTGTAAATAGTAATTAAGTGATTATGTAGTGATGACAGTTCTTTTTAATATTCATGTTTTTATTTAGAATAATTTTCGTACACTGTTTTAAACGATTTTAAATTTTGTCACAGCTGTTTTTGTGTAGCTTTTATGATTCATTTGGTGACTTCGAATAAAGCTTATTTTGTCGATAAATTGGTACCTCAGGTACCACAACAGGACCGGAAAAATCCTGAAGAGGTGGATCCAAACAAGGTGGATCTGTATAAATAAAATCAGCTGCAGAAAACGCAGTAGTAAGAACAGTACTCACTACAGTCGGTTTGCTGGTAGTTATAACAGATGCAGGAAGTAAATGTAGTGCATTCTCTGCCTGCACCCCCCCCCCCACCCCAGCTGGGGAGAAAGAGCTTCGGTGGTGCTCACAAGCTGTAGAATAACTTCCTGTATGGTAGTGAGAGGATTTAGGGAACTGCCAAGGACTCCTCAAGGACTACTGTTTAGAATAGGCCACATGATGTAACTTGCTGTGATCAATGGAGACAAAACGATTGTCTTTAGAACCAGGAAGGACTGGCACCGCTGCTCTGTATGATGGGTCAAATTCCTGTTTTACCGCTACTTTCTCTCGCAGAACATCCCCAACTTTTGGAATCCAGCCGAAAGACTCTGGTTAATCCTTGATTTCTGCAGAGAAAGAGGTCTTTAACTGCTCATTGGATTGAGTGTGGCAGAAGTTTTGCAGATCCTTTAAAACAGCACAACAATCATTTATGTCATAGGGCGTGGCTCCTGCCACAATGTCTGGACCATCAAGGTCAGGAACTTACATTTTAATGCCAAAGAGTATTTCGTCTGGGGTCCGGCCACCCAGAGATCTTTTAGGGAGGGTATTAAGTGCTCGTTGTACCCCATATAGGTGGTGGATCCAACTGCACCCTGTGCCTAATACTCTTGCTGTCAAGGACTGCTTTAAGTCACGGTCCATCCTCCCCACAATAGAATTACCCCCAGGCCGAAATGGAGAGGAATAATGCACCTGTGCACCCAGGGATGCCATAGTATCCCGGTACGCTTTAGAAGTAAAAGCCAGGCCCTGGTTTGAGTGGAGTGCACTGCATGCATATGTCGCGATAAAGACTTGCATGTCTTTAATAACAGTGTGAGTGTCAGTTGAATGCTTTGGTCAAACCCAGAGGAATCTGAAGCAATATTCCACTGCAACTAGTATAAATTTAAACACTGTATCAGAAATCAGAGGACCACAGTGGTTCAAATAAATACAGATTAAAGGTTTGTTAGAAATTAATAGGTGTGTCTGCGGTGGGCGAACAACGATGGGAGCTTCAAAATTGTTGACAAATGTCACAACAAAGGACATATTTTTTGGCCTGTTGATATAAGCCGTGCCACCAATAACATTGCTGTAGCAGAGAAATTGTGGCCGCCACATCCCCATGTGCAGAAGCAACACCCTCGTGCACAGCTATCTTTAAAGCTAGTCTGCAGTCTTGGTTAGAAATCAAATGATCACCAACTCCTGGAATTGTTACCAAAGGAATATTTTGTTCACTTAAGTGGTAAGTATATTTAGAAGGAAAGCCCTTAGGTAAAAGGGTGCTTTCTTTGTTAGCATTAGCGGCAGCTAAGATATCAGAATCTATTCTCGTTTTGGAACGAGAAATTGCAGCAACAATAGCAGTGACAACTGCAGATTTGGCTGCTTCATCAGCCAGAGCATTCCCTACAATGTGTGCTTCCAGACGCTAATGACTCAGGGTATGAATAACATGAGCCTGTGACAACCCATTTTTTAGGTCTCCCACTTTAACCCAAAGCGTTTTATGCTTGATTGTGTTGCCTTTAGAGTCTTTGAATCTATTCTGACACCAATAATGTAAATTATCATTAAAGGAATGTACACAGTAATATGAATCACACGCTATAAGTGCGGTAAATTCAGGATCCGTATGTTCGAGTGCAAGAAGCAAAGTTTTAAGTTGAGCCCACTGCGCAGTGCAGTCCCTTAAGGACTGGGTGAGAGTTTTTTTGTGGTTGGAATCTGCTATCCAACATTACACCAACAACGGTGGCACACGCTGCCAAATATTGTTGTTTAGAGCCTATAGCAGTCTAGGCTGAACCATCAGTGTAAACAATGTTTATACTGTTCAAGAGGCAAAACAGAAATGGGCATTGGATAGACATGGTCATATTGCAGAAATTCTTGTGCCTGTAAAGACGGGTCAAAGACAAAGTCGACATCAACAGCAGTTAAGGATGTTGTCCATTGTATCTACCTAGGATGAAGGGTTTTTTGCGTTTGAAACGCAAGCTTTTGTGACAGCCTCTAAGGCCCGACAGTGATGCATTTCCCATGTACAAGTGGTCGCTCCTTAAGAATAGCCATCTGCACCTCAGTCAGTATTTTATTCAGTGGAACCAAAACGCATTTCTGCGTTGGAATATAAATGTGATGTATATGCTATTGCCACTGTTTCACCTTTGTTAAAGGTTATAGAGGCGGCACGGTACACAGAGACAGCACGAAGGGTCGGACACCCTGTCTTCATTTGAGACCATTGCCCTCCCCCTTGTAACCCTGCTGCTCTCCCCCCTCCTCATCCCACCCCTTCTACCACTCACATCCATCCTTTTATTGCACCACTTAATGTTGTGATTCACTGCTGCATTTTGTTTGCATTGACACCCTGTTGTACGTTCCTATTTCAATTTTAATAACAAATTACAACACAAAAAAAAGGTGATATAGGACAATCCAATTGCACCCAGTAAAACAAGTATGACTACGTATGTGGTATTTCCATGAGTATGTAAGTGACTGTTGCAAGCAAGTCAGATTGTAAAGATCTGAGTGTGGCTGTGTGTTCTGATGTCCAATGTAAATAAGGGTGCATTAATCCATAAAGTGGTTTAATGCATTGTGCATAATCAGGAATATAAATTCTGCCAAAAGTAAGGAATTCTGATAAGGATTGTAATTTCTTTAAAGTATTTGGAAGTTGCAGTTGTGCACATTTCTCCAGAAAGTGAGAGGCAAGACTTTTAACCTCATGTGTAAGTTCACATCCCAAGAAAAGGACAGTTAGAAACGCTTTATGAGATTTCTTAAAATTGTACATATAGCCATAGGCAGTGATCCCTAACAGAATATGATCCACACTGGCCAAGTGTGGGTTTAGCTCATCATCTGTGAGATAGATATAATCTAAATAAGACAATGCGTTAGGGTCAATATCATGTAGAATTGACACTATGCGGGCAGCAAACAGTCCTAGACCATTCTTATATCCCATTGGGAGTTGTGCAAAACGACGTTGAAAGCAAACAGTCGAGAAGTCTGTCCAATCTCTGCTTTTAGGTGCTATATTTTGGCTGAAAAAAACATTGGAAATATCCAAGTTTGTTTTGTATTTTTGCAGACTATTTTGTTAGTTAGTGCCGTACTGTTATCTATTATGTATTGCAAAAGTGCATGTGTGATTATTTAAATGTCTATAGTCTAAGACTATGCGATATGAATGATCCGGTTTCAAGACAGGAAAAAGGGGATTATTCATTTGAGAAGCATGGGGCTCAATTACTCCCTGATACTCCAATTGGGAGAGTATTTCTCTAACAGGTGCTTTAGCATCCCGTTTAATGGGGTATTGTGGTTGTACTTGCGGGCTGTGCCTCATGGGTATAACATGAAACGGAGAGTCCTTATCCCAGCCAACATGATTGCGCTGTAAAGCCGGGGCTTGTGCGAGAGGCCATTCTGCTGCATAAGCTTGTTTGACTTCGTCAGGGGCAGGAGCAGAAAATGAAGGTATTATTGCATCCTCACCTTGGGGGGATGTTTGTACAAGCAGTGGGGGCCAATCGATCTCCGCTAAAAGGATGTCATAAGACAAAGTTACATTTTCCCAGAATATTGCTTTAATGGTCTGCTGTATGTCACCCTCAATTTGTACATCTAAGTCAGAATCAGAATTCTCTTTATTTGGCTGCAAACAGCCATAAAAGCATGCAAGATATGTGCAAAATAGCAATGAAATCCATTCAAATTATTAAAAGCAAGCAAATAGAATGCATAAAATCATCAAGTTTGGTAATGTTAATGACCAAAAATCTAAATAAAATAGGCTGGGATAAACAAAACCAAATTTAAAACAGAGACGAGGGCAAATTCATCATGCTACTAAAATTAATCTAAAAGCATTGACCTCCTGGAGCGGACTGCGGCTTTAAGAAACAGAATCACATTTCCACACGTTTCATCATCTGGTAATGCCAATAAAAAAAGGTATGCTTGCATACAAAGCCATAGATTCCTAAGCCTCAAAAATGGTAAGAGGAATTATTTGGTATACATTTTATAGTATTCATAAAAGTAGAGAAGACGTAACATAGTTTGTTTGTACATGGGCATTCTCTAGAGTCGAGCCTTCCCCATGTAAGCCTATGGGACTAGTAGCACTACAATAGGGAAAACAACTTTGGCTGTTTTTCCTTACCAGGGCATATAAAACATATTTTATATTGCCCATGCTTTATATAACAATGCACCCTACTCTTGGGGCATCTATGGCAGACCTTAGGAGTGAAATATAAGTCCTAAAAAGGTAGTTTTGGATGTTGTAAGTACTTTTAATTCCAAAGAATTTGGACATAGTTTTATTTTAAAACTAGTCTGCAAGGCAGGCCTGGCTCTAAAATGACACCACAAACCACAGCAGGGCACACTTAAGTGCATTAGGTCCTATGGGGTCTCTAAACCTACATGCCCTACCATATACTAGGGGCCTTATTTATGAAGGATTGCGTCACTTTTACGCTGCCGTTGCCTCACTTTTTGTGACGCACCAGCAGCGTAAAAAATGCGCCATGTTGCGCTCTATTTACAAAGTGATGCATCTAAGCAGATGCGTCATTTTGTAAACCCCTGCGCTATATTATACCTGCGTCAGTTATAATGTATGCAGGGTGGGCGTTCCCCCGCAAAATTCCTCGTAGAAGTGGCGCAGGGAAATCTATCAGATTTCAATGCGCCACTTTTAGGACTTTTAGGACTGTTTTGCCTTTTTATTAATTGTTACTCCCAAATGTACGCTCTTGTTTCTTTTTTGCTTTTCACTCTCTTTTCCAATAATTCCGTCCCTCACACCAATTGACTTTCTATTTTTCTTGACCAAATTCTCATCACCCACATCCCACACAGACCACCAGTTTCCTTTACTTTGCTGAAGTCGTCATTGCCTTCCAATATGTTCTCTAGACACAGATAAACTTCATAGTTTAATCATTTGAACATCTAGGGTGTTTCCACTGTCCGCTCGTGATCTCTGAAAAGCACCAATACTCCTCTCCTTGCCTGTTAGCTATTTCTCATCTTTCCCTTTCGGTCATGCAAAAACAGTATGATCATGACCCTCATCTTCCTTTAACTTCCCTTCCTCCCATTTATCATTATCATCCCCAAATTTCCAAAACCAATTCATCCTCACCAGGCAAATCTTCTCATGCACTCGTACCTGAGCGTTCACCATCACCTGCCCTCCCAACAAATTTTTTGTTTCGTGATGTATCCAGATACAATTCATGGTCCATGTGAAAACAATCCTGCAATGTGGGAATGACTGACGATAATCCCCCAAGCTCTTCAGATCAACATCTCAGAGCCGTTGCAAGCTCTATTGGCTTTGCCACCTTTTGCCAATCTCTCCTTTTAGCCTTGTAGATAATCCTTGCTCCAGGCTGCCCCAACCTGAAGGTTCCCTTTCACCACAGACAGGGCCGGACTGGGAACCGAAACCGGCCCTGGTAAACTGATCGGCCGGCCCCCCTGGGGGGTGGAGGGGGGTGCGGCCGAGCTGTTTGATAGGGCCGGTTTCAGCCGATTTTGTTACAGGGGGGCGATATTGACGGCCCCCGGTAACAAAATTGGCCCCCACCCTGGCGGCCCACCGGGGAAACGCCCGATGCCCGTGATGGAGCAGGGGAAACAAAATAATGTTGTACCCCTTGTAAGTTAATGACCCCATAACCATTAATGATACTAACCGTTTGAAAACGCTTGAACTAACCAACAAATGCAACCCTTTATTAAACAGTACACGTGGGCAACATGCTGATTTGTGCAAAATCTAATTTACTTACAAATGTGAAGCAAAATAAAATGAGTATTGTGATTTGCGCAGTAAATAGAGTAAATAGCATGATTTGTGTTGCGTAGTAAAATTGCACTGTGCAAAGAATGCAGATGGTAAGTAAAATGGCTTTAAATGTCGCTTCTGCTAGGTAATATCTAACACGGGTTTTTAGAATGGCGGGTGGTAAACAGAAAGGCTTATTTTCTATGTTTTAATTTTCGTTGTGTTTGTTTTATATTAGTTTTGTTCGGGCCTGCTAGGCCATGCTTCTAAAATGGCCGCTGGAAAAGACGAGATCGCGTGCGCTGAATAAAATGGCCCTGCGCAGACGCAGAATGAATGCTCCAGTCATGTGTATGCGGCCTGTACTCGGAGTGAGAGATGTCAAGGCCAATCTGACCTGCAACGAGGAGCGTGCCAAGTGTTCAGCATATATGCCTGGGAACGGATGGGAAAAGCCGAGTGACAGTGGATGAACTAATGTGTGACCATCAAAGATCGTTACAAAATGGATTAACAAATTGGACTACTTTTTGACACTGTGATCATAAGACTTATTGTCTGCTTTATTGTCCCCAAACCAGTTCGAACAAGGAGGGCGATGAGGTGACCATCACCACCCCTCCAATGGACCAATTAGCGTGATTCTTGCCCCTAAAGATTGCAACTTTTAAGTGTAGAGAGCCAGAAAATAGGGTATAAGAGAGTCTGCTCTTACGTTGTGAAAAAACTTGCTTTTCATTTTTCCACCTTGATGCTGCGAGAGACTGTCATTTTGGACTTTGAACTTTGACTGGGAAGGAACGAGACCGTTGCGGGAATTTGCCCGGGAGGTGATTGCGTCCGAGGAGGTTAGCGGGACAGTCAGTCAGTTTGGGAGTCCTATCCTGTGATCTGCGGTTCATCTTTCTTTCCTAATGAACCATACTTGTCATCGCCCTAAGGCCGAGGGTAATGAATATTTCTCATCTTTATTTTAACCTTTACTTAAATGCTATTGATATAATAAATGTTTTTGCCTAATAACGAGTTTTACTTTTTCTTAAATAATTTCGATAAAATTATATGCTAACACTAAATGAGTCTGTGGTTCTTTAAATAAAATTGTGAATTATAAAATGTTAAAGGTTTTAATTGTGATTGAGCTGGTCTTAATCACCATCAACTAATTCTACTAGTTGGTCCATCGACCGAATAGCGGAGTGCCTTGATGTTTAAAACCGACAGGATCCGAAGTTTATGTATATAATGTATAGGTTATAATTCTGTCGTTTTAATAAGGTATCCCGCTTGTCCAGCAACTCATTGTTCCTTAGCGTATAATCCAGCGATTGAATGAATGTATGTATGCGGTGTCATGGGCCCCACCGACATAAATTTTAAGTGATAAAGGTTGCGTAAGTGTTTTCCTCTGGATTGATGTCATAAGGAGAAATTTATATTAGCCGCGCTGGATCAGATTTCTTGGTAGCAGAGTTATGGTTTCTATAGATTAGTTTGGTGATTATTGATTATTGATTTATTCATGTCTAACACTTTATGTTGAGTTTGTATTACGTTATGTGTAAGTCGGAATTTTGAAGCTTCCGGGAAGTAGGAAGTGGACACGTGTGGCAAGAGAAGTCACACGGAATTGTGCATTGTCTGATTTCAAATTGGTGATAACACAGGACTGTGTTATGTTAGGGAAATTTCACGCATGAATTGTATTTGAGTGAAATAGCAACAGGTTTTCTTGTGAAACTTTGGCCTTAATTCTCAGGAGCAGTGTAGTCTCCACATGTGTTTTATCCCCAGAGAAAAGGGTTTACCTCTTGCTTGAAAGAAGGGTAAGATAGAGAGAAGTGCTACACTTATCGAACGAAACAGTATTCTTGTAAGTTAGAATAAACTATCTCTTTTGTTTAGAGAAACAGACAATGGAAATGTGTTTTACGTTGTAACTAATCGATCTAGTCAAAAAGAAAAAGAAAAGAAAAGTGCTGATAATTTTTGTAAAGGAGGGGTCAGTAGAAACAGGAGTAGAACTGACGTCAACAAAAAAACGCGCTGGTATTGGCCAGTTGTAGAAGAACGAAGAGCTTTTTGATTGGTGCGTTAGTGTTAATACGCGCTGGGATTGGTTAGTGTGAGAGTGACGTAAAGCTTTCGGATTGGTGCGTTGATGTGAGACGCGCTGGGATAGGTCCGAATAGCCGAGCAGTAGAAAGAACAGAGTGGTGAAGAATTGCGTGAATTTGTTTTGGGAAAAAAGAACAGTGAAATATGGCTTATTATGAGTATGGTAGAGAGAAACCGTCATGGTTTGCGAAGCTTAAAAACTTTTTCAAGAAAGACAAGAAGGTTGTGACTAGGGAAGGAGAAGTACTTCCTCCGCCGAAAACGCCAGCATCTCATATGATGTTGAAATATGGCTATCATACTTGCATTTGGTTGGAAAATTGGGCGAAATATACCCAAGGCGATGGAGTATTGGCATTTCCAGAAAATGGTTCGTTTAGCACAGCAGTACTTCGAAATTTGAGAGAAAAGATGATGAAACTTGAACCGAGACCTAGACCGACACAGTTCGAAGCCTTAGGTGAATGGGAAGATGAGATGTATGAAAGGTAAAGACACAGAGGTGCAAAGAGTTATAGTTTACTTCATGGAAGAGTATGGGGTTTGAATCATGAAGACAGGATGAGACGATGGCGGTATGCTAACATGACGGATGGCATGTTTCCTGTCAGAACAGTTGAAGAACTTGCAGGGAAAAAGTGTACGGAGAAAAAGAAGCATGCAGTAACAGAGAGATATGGGTATGGAGTTAGCGACACAGAGGATGAGTTGCTGGAGGACATTTTAAATAAAAGACCCCCTCCATATCAACAGGATTCTGCGGTGGTGACACCAAATGCACCGCCAATGAGAACTGTAATAAATCAAAGCCCCGAACAAATGTCTGAAATAAATAGTCCATTTAATAAACTAGAAACACCACAGACTGTGAAACATGATAATGGTAATACAGCTGAATTAGCCAGAACCACAAGAGAGTTGACTGAAAAGATAAGAGAACTGACAAAGAATATGGAAGCCGTGACTGTGCCAGTAACTATAGGGCAAGTAATCCCAGTATTTGAAAACCAAAAGATAGATGAACACTCCTTAACAATTCCATTAAATTCCAGTATGCAAAAGGTAAGAGAAGGGATAATTCCAGAAAATAGAGAGAAAGAAGATTCTGTTGGTCCATTTAGGTCAAGTCCACCTGTAAGTTTGACAATTAATGAGAGTCCGATAAATAGGATTCCTATGGGAACTGAGTCAGGAATTGAAACTCCGGAGAGAAGTGTAAATTGGGCAGAAATAAATAAAACCCCTGTGGGTCCGACTGCAGAGGAATTAAATGATTGGGTGAGGAGCTTGCAGAAAAAGGATGCTGAATCACAACTGTTGGATGTGGTCAGATTAAAGATAGATATGGAAGAATTGATTTTAGGGACTATTGGTACAGATCGATTGAAGTCCTATCAAGATGATGAATTAATGTTTATGTGTAAAAGCGTCACTTGGAGAGCTAGGAACTTGCATGAAAAATTGGAAGAAACAGCGAACGAACTAGGAGTAAAATTTGGAAAAATTAGAGGATTGCAGAAACCGTACAGGGTAGATTTTAGTGAAAAGGACATAGAAAATCTGAACACTTCAGGACGACTGACACAGATAAAGGAACTGATTGTGTTATTGAGAAAATGGGGAGATGTAGACAAATGGAGAAGTAGGTGGATAAGAAGAAAAGATGGAACAACGGATAAAGCATCATTGGCGTTTCCAGTAAAAGAGAAAGAACTAACGGTAATGGAATGTCCAATGAGAGAAACTCCAGGAGGAAGTTATGTACATGTCCCATAGTCCAGACAAGATATGTTGTCATTTACAAATGATTTTCCAAGATTGAGAGAGAAACCTGTAGAATGGTATAGACAGGTAGAAAGGTTTGTAAAAGTTTCAAAGGTATTGTGGGAAGATTTGGATGGACTGTTTGAGATTATTGTTCCTGCAGATTTATGGACAGAGTGTAAAACTACAATTGACTGGCCGAAGGAAGAATATCCTAGAGATGCAAAAACAGGAGCCCCATGTTCAGAAGTAATGAGAAAATATGAACAGGCAATCACGTTTCTGAAAAATAAAATCCCACCAAAAGAAACGGACTGGGTAAAAATTGATAGAACTCAGGAGAGTAAGGAATCGGTACATGCCTATTATGAGAGATTGCTTTTGGTCTTTAAACAGTATAGTGGTTACGAGAACTTGAGTGAAAAAGACATGAGTCATTTTGTGTATAGATTTGTATATGGTCTGAGACCTGAGATAAGTGAAATGATTAAGCAGCATATGTTGTGTTGGCAGAATAGCACAGTAGATGAGGTACTACGGTATGCAAAATATTGCAGTGACGATATTGAGTGTAGACAGCGTAAACTCAAGGAAAAGGCAATGTGGGCACAAGTAAAGGTTGCAGAAAAGCAAGAAGCTCAGATGAATAATCAGTCTAATGACGCAGGACAGACCAAGTCCAAACCGAATATTGGTAAGGGAAAAGGTCAGATGAGTATAGAAGAAGCTAAAAAGAAATGGCATGTCATAATTGTGGAAATTTAGGGCACTGGAGAAACGAGTGTAAATTTCCTCCGAAAGTTAATGCAGAAAATCAACCATTAAATCCACAGGTGCAGAATGAGGTGAGTTACCAACGGCCGCAACAGCCGCAGGTAGTTACTCAACAGTGTCAGGTGCCGCAACCACCTCTTCCAAAGAGTGTAAATCCTCAAAGATACAGTACAGAGGCAGGATTCTACGGAGGAGAGCAGGTAACAAAATTGCCGCGCACAGCTGCAGTTTTGCAGTATTGGTTACAGCAGGATGGAGATGAATCGGATGAAAGTTTATGACGGTGCCTAGGAGAGGAAGAAGAGTGCGTGCTTGGCGCAACTCTAGAGGTAGATCAGTCAGGTCCATTTGTGGATGGAAAGGTGAATGGTGTAAATGTTACATTCCTTGTGGACACTGGTGCTACCCGTTCTACTGTTAGATCAGTGGAAATTCCAAACCTTCCTCTCTCAGGAGAATACATCCAAGTTGTAGGTGTTTTGAACAGGCAGATTAAAACCCCTCTTACAAAACCAATAGAGGTGGAAATTGGACCATTCAAAGAGATGCATCGCTTTGTGGTGTGTGATTGTAGTCCTGTAAATTTATTAGGACGCGATCTGCTTTGCAAAATGAATCGTACCATCTACTGTACTCCAGATGGTATTGCTTTCCAGACACCAGATGATGATGTTCTGTATAAAATGACAATGGCAGAACTAGAACCAGGAGTGAATGATATGTTTCCTGTGTTTGATGCAGAGAAAATCCCTATTGAATTGAAAGGAATAGTCAGGTCTGATGTGTGGGATTTCACAGGCGAAAATATTGGACTGATGAGAGGAGTTGATCCTGTAAAAATTACTGTGAAAGAAGGAACGAATTACCCAAATACCCCGCAGTACAAAGTAACGCCAGAAAGTATTGAAGGAATAACACCTGTAATTAATAAGATGATTGAACAAGGGATTTTGAGAGAAATAATGAGCAGTCCATGTAATTCTCCTATAATGGGATTGAAAAAGCCAAATGGAACATATAGGATAGTACAAGATTTGAGGAAGATAAACAAAATTGTTATTCCTTGCTGCCCAATTGTGCCAAACCCTGCTGTAATACTGTATCAAATCCCTCATGATGCAGAATGGTACACAGTTATTGATTTGTGCCATGCATTCTTTTCTATTCCACTGCACCCTGACAGCCAGCCATTATTTGCGTTCCGGTTCGGAGAGCGTATTTTGGCATGGTGCCGAATTCCTCAAGGGTATACAGAAAGTCCTTCAATTTTTAATCAGATTCTGAGGAAATCCTTAGAAGATTTAAAAATGCCTGAAAAATCTGTGATGGTCCAATATATTGATGACCTATTGGTGGCATCAAAGACCAGAGAAGCATGTGTTACGGACACAATTGCTTTACTGAATCATTTAGCAGAAGGAGGGCACAAGGTGTCCCCATCAAAACTGCAATTTTGTCAACAGGAAGTACAGTACCTAGGTCATAAGATTGAGAAAGGGATGCGAAAAGTGACAACAGAAAGGATAAGGATTATCAAAGGAATGAGAGCCCCAATGACACAGAGAGAGGTGAGAATGTTCCTTGGAATGGTTGGTTATTGCCGACAGTGGATAAGTGGATTTTCATTGATTGCAAAACCTTTACAGCAATTGACAAAGAGAGATGTCAAAGATCCGATTGAATTGGATGAGGAGGAAATGAAGGCTTTCGAGGAACTAAAAACAAGTTTGTGTGACGCACCAGCATTGGGAATGCCTGATTATGAAAAAGAATTTGAGCTGTATTGTAGCGAGAGAGACGGATGTGCACTTTCAGTATTAGTGCAAAGGCATGGGAAAATGAAACGACCAATAGCCTATTTTTCAGCTGTTTTAGACCCAGTAGCAAAAGCGTTGCCTGGATGTCTGAAAGCAGTAGCTGCTACTTGTGTGAGTCTGGAACAGAGTGAAGGCATTGTGATGGGATATCCTTTGAGAGTATATGTCCCACATTCAGTTGAAATCCTTCTGACCCGAACAAAAACCCAATTCATGACACATAGTCGGCTGACTAGGTATGAAAAAGTGATCTTAGGTGCAGACAATGTAACCATTGTAAGATGCACGAGTGTGAATCCCTCAACTTCACTGCCAGATGAAGTAAATGCAGAAGTCAAAGATGAGGTTGATCATAAGTGTTTGGATGTGCTTGAATTTTGCACAAAGCCTCGCCCTGATATCAGGGATGAACCTCTAAAAGAGTCAGATTATGTGATGTTTGTGGACGGGTCATGCCTGAGAACAAGTGAAGGAGTCTTAAGTGCTGCGTATGCTGTGTGTATGGTGGCAACCATAATGGAAGCATCCTGTTTGAGAGGAATACGTTCAGCACAAGTTGCTGAACTGATTGCTCTGATTCGAGCGTGCAAACTGGGAAAGAATTTCCGAATTACTGTGATCACAGATAGCCAGTATGGCTAAGGAGTGGTCCACGATTTTGGACAGATCTGGTCCCAGAGGGGATTCCTGACCTCTGCAGGGTCTCCTATTAGGAATGGTGAGTTTGTGAAGAAGTTGCTTGAGGCGATACAGCTGCCTAAACAGATTGCAGTGGTAAAATGCGCTGCTCACAAAAACGGAACTGATTACATTACAGTGGGAAACAAGTTTGCTGACGAATTAGCTCAATACTGTGCCAGAAATATGACCTCAATGAATCGGAGAAGGGAAAAAGAAAATGTTTCATGTCCCTTGCTGTTTACTAACACAGTTGAAACATGGGATGAGGTAAAACAATTGCAGGAAGAAGCAGGTGATGAGGAAAAAGATGGTTGGATAAAAGCAGGTTGCAGACAAAGAGAGGAAGATGAAGTCTGGGTTTACAGAGATGAAAGATCAGTTATGCCTGATAGCATGATCTCTAACATGGCACGGATGTACCATGGACAGGCACACATTGGTAGGGATGCCATGATCAGACTTTTCAGACAGACCTGGTACAAACCAAAATTTAGGGCTATAGCTGAAAGCCTTTGTCAAAGATGTCTTATATGCCAACAGATAAATCCTGAAAGGAAGACAGTAGTGAGTTTGGGAACAATAGGACGTGAAGGAGGTCTTTTTACCAGAATGCAGTTAGATTTTATTGAAATGCCCCCAAGCAACAGATTGAGGTATGTCCTGGTGGTCGTCTGTTTGTTTTCTCGTTGGGTGGAGGCCTATCCGACAAGAAGGAATGATGGAGTTACTGTAGCTAAGCTCCTACTGAGAGAATTCATTCCTAGATATGGCTTTCCAGTAATGATAGAAACAGATAGAGGAACACATTTCCAGAATGAGATTATCCAACTGATATGTGAAGCACTAGACATTCAACAAAAGCTGCATTGTGCCTAAAGACCAGAGGCTTCTGGAGTGGTAGAGCAAGTAAATGGTACAATAAAAAATAGGTTAGGGAAAATGTGTCAAGCCACAGGACTCAAATGGCCCGACGCCTTACCATTGGTGCTGATGAGCATAAGAAGCATACCTGACAGAAAAACAGGTCTGAGTCCTCATGAAATAATCATGGGACGAGCAATGAGACAAGCACACGTACCTGTCAACAAACTGCTGACTATAACTGATGATCTCGTATTGGACTATTGCAAAGGATTGGCTGATGTGGTGCATTCTGTGTTTCATCAGGTTGGACCGGATGCGACCACTCTTGAAAGAAAACCAGCTCATGATTTGAGTCCAGGAGACTGGGTCCGCATTAAAGTCCACAGAAGAAGAAACTGCTTGGTTCCACGCTGGGATAAGCCACGTCAAGTGATCCTGGTGACAACAACTGCAGTAAAGTGTGCAGGTGTGAAAAATTGGATTCATGTCAGTCATACCATCAGAGTTCCAGATCCTGAAGCTCGACCTGTAAGTCGACATCTGGAAATATCAGATACCAGCTCAGCATCTGAAGCAGAGACTGAAACAATCGGAGTTCCAGATCTTGAAGCTCGACCTGTAAGTCGACATCTGGAAGAATCAAGTACCAGTTTGACAACTGAAGAAGAAACTGAAACAATCAGAGTTCCAGATCCTGAAGCTCGACCTGTAAGTCGACATCTGGAAATATCAGATACCAGTTCAGCATCTGAAACAGATCAACCTGAATCCAGTGAAAGACAAAAGGAAGAATCGGAAAACAAAAGAACTGATATTGAAACAGGAGAAACCGAACTAATAAACTGTGACAATGAACAGCCAAGTACAAGCTTTGGGGAAATTCCTCCAGAAATTGTAGAGGTAACTCAAGAAAATTCAGATTCAGATAGAGAGATTGGGGAAATTGCGGAAGAAACACGAGGAGGATTAGACTCAGAATTACAAGCAGAAGAAAAACAGGGAAATTTAGATTCAGATAGAGAGATTGGGGAAATTGCGGAAGAAACACGAGGAGGATTAGACTCAGAATTACAAGCAGAAGAAAAACAGGGAAATTTAGATTCAGATAGAGAGATTGGGGAAATTGCGGAAGAAACACGAGGAGGAATAGACTCAGAATTTCAAGCAGAAGAAACACAAGAAGATTCAGATTCGGACAAAGAGACTGAGATCATAAAGTTCAAAGTTAGAGGAAGTGAAGTGAGATCTGAGACAGAATCTGAAGAAAGTGAAGAAGAAAGAAGGCAAAGAATAGGACCAAGAAAGAGAACTTGGAGAGCAGAACGAGAAGAAAAAGAAAGTGAACTGAAAAGGCCAAGAAAAGGAGACAACTGGCCCAACGAAATCAAAAGACTGAGATATAAAATAATAAATTTGAACAAAGACAATGCAGAACAAGTAAATGAAATAACAAGACAGAAAGGACAAAGAAAAACAAGTGAAAGACAGTTGCAGAGACCAAAAAGAGTGAAAAGACCTAATTTGAAATACAAGTCACCTGAATGGTTATACATAGCACTGACTGACATTAAAGAAGTGGATAGCAGTCACGAGAACCCAGACAAAGACTGTGAACAAGAGGGTGAGAGTGAACTGTGCAAATCCTGAAAGACAAAGAAAAGAAAAACCGGACTAGACACACAAACTGATAAAGTCAAAGAAAATTTCTGAAAGACCGAAATGTGCGCCGAAAGCAGTTGATCCTACTCAACACTAAGTCATTTGAGGTGTGGAAAACACATTTTCTGTAGGTAATATTTCAACATGGTAGACACTGAGAATAGAAGAGCTAAATGTGGGTTTTTCCGTAGATGGTGTAGGATGTGTTTCTATTGTACAGGTTTGCTAATGCTTATTTGGTTTATTTTAGCAATTATAATTCCACTTAGATTAGTTGTAGAAAATACATCTGCAATTATGAATGACACGAGTAGTGACAAGAAATCTAACATAAAGAACACTGCAACATTAATAGATAGTACTGATTTTCATAGGGATAAGTCAATAACTGATTTCTCCAAGAATGTCTTCACGAAACTCTTGTACGAATATGTGGAGACAATGGATGTAAGAGATTGTTATGTCTGTATGCAGTTACCTGCGTCTGTAACAGAAGGTGTGACGTATCATCACCTTCCTTTGACGTATGGAATAACTTGTAGTGTTTTAGCTAGCTTATTTTACAAAACAGGTAAATTAGAGTATTACTACACTGACACAGATGCTGTTTTTGCTAAAGTTCCCGTAGACCCTGAGCAAAATAAGGTGAAAGTTGCAAAGGTTTTTGGAGAATTTTTCTTAGAAACAAAAGAATTAACAGTAGAATATGCATTTAAAGATAATCTTACTTGTGGGTTAAGAAAGGAAGAAAAGGTTTTCTTAGACATGGTAGAAGACAGAAGGGTTAAGTTTCAAAGAAAGGCAACAGTAGAAAAGACAAAAACCCCACCTTGGGCGTTCGAAGAGGGAAGTTATGGCAAAGGTGAAACAAATGCAGCTATGGTTTTAGATTGGCCCCAACATGGAAAATTGTGTATTAGTAGAGATAACACTATGTATGATAACTATTTCGTGGGTTCTAGTGAGTGCCGAAATACATACAAAATTTTAGGGGGGTGGGGATTTAAAAGAGGAAAAGATCCAGTATTTCCAGGGATCTATTATATTTGCGGAAATAGAGCTTATTATAGGTTGCCGGACCATTGGTACGGAACATGCTATCTAGGCCTGGTCTTTCCAAAGATTTTTCACGTGGAAAGAGGAACGAAAGGAATTCACGAGATAGGTAAACCATTAACTCGTAGGAGAAGGGAAAGCTTCTCAGAGATAATAGGTGCCATTTCTGGAGCATTGATACCAGCAGTGGGTATATCTTTGAATGCATACAAGATTCGGAAATTGTCTATAGTAGTAGATCGTTTATCAACGAATACTGCTGGAGGGTTCTTAATGGTAAATACCGAAATGGTTGCCATGAGAGCTATGGTAATGCAAAATCGACTTGCCCTTGACATTCTTTTGGCAAAAGAGGGAGGAGTCTGTGGAATGCTGAAAGTACAACATTGTTGCACTTACAATCCAGACAAAAGTGAGAACATACAGAAGTATATAAAGAACATTACTGATTTGCATAAAGAAATTGCCCCACTGGAGGTTGAAGGTGCTTGGGAGAAACTTGGTAAGAGTTTTTCCTCAATGAAGAAATGGTTCACCGAAATAGGTAGTTCACTTATTGGGAAAATACTAATTCCAGTAAACTTAGCAATAGTGATAATATCAATATTGAAATTAGCATATGTGTGTGTTAATAGAAGAAAAAGACAGAATAAAACAAAAAGAGAAAATGAGAAAAATAAAGAAAGAGAACGGGAGATGGGAGAGATCGAATTGGAAGAGTTTAAAGAGAACATGTACAAAAGGTCTAAAAGACAAGATGAAAAGAACACGATTGTCTAAACTAACAAATGCAAGCGGACAAGAAACATTTATCTGATAAATTTTGTAGGGATAGGTTTTAGTGGTGATGTTAAAAATCACCAAAGGGGGAATTGATGGAGCAGGGGAAACAAAATAATTTTGTACCCCTTGGAAGTTAATGACCCCATAACCATTAATGATACTAACCGTTTGAAAACGCATGAAATAACCAACAAATGCAACCCTTTATTAAACAGTACACGTGGGCAACATGCTGATTTGTGCAAAATCTAATTTACTTACAAATGTGAAGCAAAATAAAATTAGCATTGTGATTTGCGCAGTAAATAGAGTAAATTGCATGATTTGTGTTGCGTAGTAAAATTGCACTGTGGCAAAGAATGCAGATGGTAAGTAAAATGGCTTTAAATGTCGCTTCTGCTAGGTAATATCTAACACGGGTTTTTAGAATGGCGGGTGGTAAACAGAAAGGCTTATTTTCTATGTTTTAATTTTCGTTGTGTTTGTTTTATATTAGTTACGTTCGGGCCTGCTAGGCCATGCTTCTAAAATGGCCGCTGGAAAAGACGAGATCGCGTGCGCTGAATAAAATGGCCCTTGCGCAGACGCAGAATGAATGCTCCAGTTACGTGTATGTGGCCTGTGCTCGGAGTGAGAGATGTCAAGGACAATCTGACCTGCAACGAGGAGCGTGCCAAGTGTTCAGCATATATGCCTGGGAACGGATGGGAAAAGCCGAGTGACAGTGGATGAACTAATGTGTGACCATCAAAGATCGTTACAAAATGGATTAACAAATTGGACTACTTTTTGACACTGTGATCATGAGACTTATTGTATGCTTTATTGTCACCAAACCAGTTCGAACAAGGAGGGCGATGAGGTGACCATCACCACCCCTCCAATGGACCAATTAGCGTGATTCTTGCCCCTAAAGATTGCAACTTTTAAGTGTAGAGAGCCAGAAATTATGGTATAAGAGAGTCTGCTCTTACGTTGTGAAAAAACTTGCTTTTCATTTTTCCACCTTGATGCTGCGAGAGACTCTGTCATTTTGGACTTTGAACTTTGACTGGGAAGGAACGAGACCGTTGCGGGAATTTGCCCGGGAGGTGATTGCGTCCAAGGAGGTTAGCGGGACAGTCAGTCAGTTTGGGAGTCCTATCCTGTGATCTGCGGTTCATTTTTCTTTCCTAATGAACCATACTTGTCATCGCCCTAAGGCTGAGGGTAATGAATATTTCTCATCTTTATTTTAACCTTTACTTAAATGCTATTGATATAATAAATGTTTTTGCCTAATAACGAGTTTTACTTTTTCTTAAAGAATTTCGATAAAATTATATGCTAACACTAAATGAGTCTGTGGTTCTTTAAATAAAATTGTGAATTATAAAATGTTAAAGATTTTAATTGTGATTGAGCTGGTCTTAATCACCATCAACTAATTCTACTAGTTGGTCCATCGACCGAATAGCGGAGTGCCTTGATGTTTAAAACCGACAGGATCCGAAGTTTATGTATATAATGTATAGGTTATAATTCTGTCGTTTTAATAAGGTATCCCGCTTGTCCAGCAACTCATTTTTCCTTAGCGTATAATCCAGATATTGAATGAATGTATGTATGCGGTGTCATGGGCCCCACCGACATAAATTTTAAGTGATAAAGGTTGCGTAAGTGTTTTTCTTTGGATTGATGTCATAAGGAGAAATTTAAATTAGCCGCGCTGGATCACCCGCTACGGCCAGTCCGGCCCTGACCACAGACCCCAGGAGCCGCACTAGCTCTCACTATCCCTACCTGCTCCTCAACATTACCTGGGATCCAAATCCATTGTCCTTTACTAAAAGCACCGTTGTGTAGTGTGCTTTAAAAGAATAGCTCACTCATTGCCACTTTCTGCTTTGAATTAGGCGACATGTCACTGTTAGCATGTTCTGTCCTTCCCTCATCGCGTCTGCATAAGTACTCCCATTCTGTCTCAGATTGTTGCAACTGCAACCTTTGTTCTTTTATTCTGGCCTCAATATCCACTGGTTGCCATTTATTTACTTATGTATGATTTTTTAACTGAGGGTATTATTTGTTCATTTATTTGGCCCAAAGGGACTACAAATTCCATAATACCCTCCTGCACTGTCCACACCTCCTGGTGGGCTGCCGCACGCTTCAGACTTGGTGCTCTCTGGCGGCCCATACCGCTCTCCGCAATCGCGGACCTAGCTGAAAGCCCTGTCTGTAGCTGAGCGGGAGCTGCATGCATTGCCGCCTCCCACCTTCCAAAGCGTGTCGGCACCTGCGGGTGCTCGCAACTCCACAACTGACAGCTTCACAAGGTTTCAATGCCCATGCTGCCTCAGATGAAAACTCGCCCAGCTGTACTATGTCCTTCTTTTATGGCCCCATGCCGGCCAGTAAGCTATACCTCCTGTGGGGAGGCTTATCTATATTTCTGTTGCCTTTATTTTCTTTCTTTATCACAGCCCCCTGATTCCTGCGCCTGCTGCAATTGGGGGGAGGGGGGGAGCAATTAGAAATTGCTGCTTCCGCTTTGCCAGACGCTTGCCTTTGCGGTCTCGCCATCCCCACCCAAGCCTGTTCCAAAACACCTGATTTAATCAGGTCCTTTCTGCCCACAGCGCACAGCGTGTGCAACGCTTTTCATACCTCGTCACTTTCCTGCATCCTTGCCAATAATTCCTAACCTGCTCATAAATAAAATGCTGTTACCTACTCCCTACACGAATATTCCTAAAGATACAGACCTACCATAAAAACCTTTGCCTCTAAAAAGTTGCCCTGCCTGCCCACGTGGTGAATGGAGTCAGCAAGACGCTAAACTCTTCATCCCACTGTCCCTGAATACCCCACTGCCTTAAGCCTATCACTTGCCTTTACTATTTGCAGCCCCTTCCAACTGCACAAATACACCCGGAGGAGACTGGCTTTGCTTTGCTAAGCCCAGGTCTCTTCATTTGTAGGAAGAATCTATTCAAAGTCAGTACAACTGTTTTGAGAGTTCTGGAAGAAATGTAACAAATGTGTGTTTTACTGAACAAATGCATTTTACACCATATCATAAGCAGCCCCTGGAGTTTTGTTTTGTCAGATTTGTTCAGTGCATTGCTTGGTAGAGGTAAGGCCTGATTACGAGTGTGGCGGTGCTGCACCGGGTCCGCCTCACCGCCAAACCCATGGTTGGGCCGTCCACCAGATTACGAGAGTTTCTCATGTCTGGCTGGCTTTTTTTGTGATGTTCCCATGGCGGTGTCCTGAAAATGGGCACCGCAATGGGAATGCCAATAACAGTTCCTGCACGGCATGGACTATAAAGTCCATGCTGTGCAGGAAGTGGGGTGCATGCACACAGGGGGGGACATGTTGTGCCCCCCTGCATGCACCCCATGGCGCAGAGGCACAAAGGGGCCCTGTAGGGCCCCCTTTGTATCCTCTCCGCCACAGTTTTCATGGAGGAGGAATGCCATGAAAACCTTGGCGGAGAGGAAACTCGTAATATACTTGGTGGGACCGCGGTGGTGCCACCTAGAATATTGCAGCTTCCTGACTGCTACTATGGCGGTTCCCTGGCGGCTTTAGCGGGACAATGGCAGTCCGACAGCCGTAATGGTACTAGGGCGGTGGGAAGACTGCCACCACCGTGTCCCCACGAGACTAGTGGTCCATGGACCGCCAGATTCGTAATCAGGCCCTTTGTTGGAACAATGTGAACTATTTCATCTCACCTCTTTCCTGAGCTGTCTTGAGTGAAGAAGATCTCAAATTTGGATGGGGAGATTAGAGAAGCAGCTGTTTTCAAAGATGACAGTATATTGGGGAATTGAGAGTGTGACTGTGCCAACCAAAGGAAAGGGTATGCTGCTGCAGCCCTGGTAGATAGAGGCGGATGCTTTGCCAATAGCATGAGATGAAACTCTTACAGAGCATACTGTATGGAAACCATATTTGGGAGTTTTCCCACACTCCACAGAGAAACATGAAATTTAGGACTCTGTGAAAACTTGTCTGAGCCTCATTTTCTTTCTCGTCTTTGCATCATGATTAGTGTCAAGAAGCTGGCCATCACAAACTGCTCTCCGTAACTCTGACATAAATGAAATTGCGTCACCTACTCCCTACACGAATATTCCTAAAGATACAGACCTACCATAAAAACTTTTGCCTCTAAAAAGTTGCCCTGCCTGCCCACGTGGTGAATGGAGTCAGCAAGACGCTAAACTCTTCATCCCACTGTCCCTGAATACCCCACTGTCCTTAAGCCTATCACTTGCCTTTACTATTTGCAGCCCCTTCCAACTGCACAAATACACCCGGGGGAGACTGGCTTTGCTTTGCTAAGCCCAGGTCTCTTCATTTGTAGGAAGAATCTATTCAAAGTCAGTACAACTGTTTTGAGAGTTCTGGAAGAAATGTAACAAATGTGTGTTTTACTGAACAAATGCATTTTACACCATATCATAAGCAGCCCCTGGAGTTTTGTTCTGTAAGATTTGTTCAGTGCATTGCTTGGTAGAGGTAAGGCCTGATTACGAGTGCGGCGGTGCTGCGCCGGGTCCGCCCCACCGCCACACCGCCAAACCCATGGTTGGGCCGTCCACCAGATTACGAGTGTTTCTCATGTCTGGCTGGCTTTTTTTGTGATGTTCCCATGGCGTCGTCCTGAAAATGAGCACCGCAATGGGAACGCCAATAACAGTTCCTGCACGGCATGGACTATAAAGTCCATGCTGTGCAGGAAGTGGGGTGCATGCACACAGGGGGGAACATGTTGTGCCCCCCCTGGATGCAACCCATGGCGCAGAGGCACAAAGGGGCCATGTAGGGTCCCCTTTGTATCCTCTCCGCCACAGTTTTCATGGAGGAGGAATGCCATGAAAACCTTGGCGGAGAGGAAACTCGTAATATACTTGGTGGGACCGCGGTGGTGCCACCTAGAATATTGCAGCTTCCTGAGTGCTACTATGGCGGTTCCCTGACGGCTGTAGCGGGGCAATGGCAGTCCGACAGCCGTAATGGTAATAGGGCGGTCGGAAGATTGCCACCACCGTACCCCCACGAGTCTAGTGGTCCATGGACCGCCAGACTCGTAATCAGGCCCTATGTTGGAACAATGTGAACTATTTCATCTCACCTCTTTCCTGAGCTGTCTTGAGTGAAGAAGATCTCAAATTTGGATGGGGAGATTAGAGAAGCAGCTGTTTCCAAAGATGACAGTATATTGGGGAATTGAGAGTGTGACTGTGCCAACCAAAGGAAAGGGTATGCTGCTGCAGCCCTGGTAGATAGAGGCAGATGCTTTGCCAATAGCATGAGATGAAACTCTTACAGAGCATACTGTATGGAAACCATATTTGGGAGTTTTCCCACACTCCACAGAGAAACACGAAAGTTAGGACCCTGTGAAAACTTGTCTGAGCCTCATTTTCTTTCTTGTCTTTGCATCATGATTAGTGTCAAGAAGCTGACCATCACAAACTGCTCTCCGTAACTCTGACATAAATGAAATTGTGTATCTGAAAAGGAAATGGGCATACATGGACCACACATCAAGACACGATTCAGACGAAACTGAAATACCCTTTGTTCAGCAGTATGTAAAATAGATGGTTAGCTATAGACTACAAAGACTCTAGGCCACACACTCTGTCTTCCCACCCCAGTACTGTGCATTTCTCTGGGAGTATGCACACCACTCCACACAACAAGAAAGAGACTTCTCTATTCCCTTATTTAAACAGATGAGAAGCTCAGAGACAAGTCTACTTGTAAGTTGCTCCATGATTTATTATTGGTCTTTTCTTGTTGCAGGAGTTTGAGATGCTTAAAACTGGTGGGTGTAATGATGGACGCACGCAGCACTAGTCTGTGCCCCATGCCTTATGTTTTTTATGTGTTGTCCACCACTTTAGCATATGCGCTCAGACATATGGCTGATTGATGTATTAATATATTTGTAAAAACATTCATACAATGATGCTTTTTTAAAGATGTAAAGGAATAGAACAAGCCATAAAACAGTATGCTTTTTAAGAATCTTGTTACTTGGTGTTGCGTACGTGTTATTTCTGGTCCATTATGACTGTGAAGTTCATGGTTTTGAGTTCCTGATTTCCCTTGTACCTTGGCTTTCTTTGGGCACGGTTGTCTTTCATAGCCATATAATTGCATAAAATCAGATCCCATGGGAAGTGAGGTGGGTTTTGTGTATCCCTGTGCAGTGAGACAAACTGAGCACTGGTGTAATGTGCCCTACTCTCCATAATTCCGATGATGTACTGTGATCAGACATGAGACTTTCTTACTGAGCTTCATTTGGTCAGCAGACCTCTCATGGCAGTGCATTATATTATGAAAAAACAAAGAAAGTCCACTCTTATTTGAAAACAATACTGTCCTTTCAAAGGTTGTGCTAAAGTGACTAATAAAGAACTATTGGGTTTCCTAAATAGGAAAAACAATATGTGTTCTAAAATAACCCTCACCCACCAAAAGGTCCCTTGGTGGCATGCTTCATCATCGGGTTCTTCCCGCTCTGCTGTGGGACGGGGCGTGCTACGACCGACGAAGACATGGGAGCACTTAATAGTGAAGTGATACTATGTGCTTGATGTGAGAGTGGAAGGGTCAGAAAAATTGTGTGTTCAAAAATACCTGGCTGCGTGGAAACTAAACTTTAATACTCCCTATAGCTGGTATTAATAAAAATGGGGAAAAAGGAGGAAAGGGTGCTGTAATGGGCTGTTTCCTCTCAGGTCTACATGTTTCGAAGCCTACCCCTAAGCTTCTCTTCAGGACCAAGGGGGTTGATCCCTTGTACCACTCTAACTTTATAACCTATATGGTCAGCCTGGTCAATGTCGAGGGCTAGTATACATTAGGTGAACATGCATTGATCTAGTACCTACTTGGTATTTTCCTATAAAAAAACACAATCTGGAAGGATAGAGTAAGAACATAGTTACTATTTGTAATATATACTCTAATAAAACCACTTCACCACACTCGTGGAAGGTAAAATAGTGATATATTTTTCACTTAGTGCACGACTGCTCATTGTTATTTTCACGTGCGTGTCGAGCTGCCCTTTTGTTGTTCTTAAGACGTACAAGACATTACAAAACATATAACAAAAAACACACACACACTCTAAGTGAGTTGTCATCTGACAGAGATCGGTGCCGTCTTTGATGCATAAGTGCAGTTAACCAGTTGTTATCTACGTAGGAGAAAAGATATAATGTGACAAATTCTCAACATCTCTAAGAAAGTCATAGAAATAGGTAACGCACACTTAAGGTGCCTAACTCAGGCCCCATGAGCTTGATCACGGGAGGGGAGGAGCGCTTGTAGTCAAACACTGTGGGTAAAGGAAGGATTAAGTCAAAATATGAAAAAAACTGTAAAATATAGGAATTGTTGCCCAGGGTGCCGGCTGTGCGGTACTCACTTCGTCAAAGCTGCTCTCTCACCCAAGCACTGGCTGCCCGTGGCTCCGATGAACAAGGAGTGTTTGCGAATGCCGGTATAAGTATCTGGTTGATTCCGCAATGGGCGTTCGTGTAGATCTAAACGCTAGAATGCTAACTCCCCAAGATGGCCGCCTGTCTTAGGTATAACTGACTTCCTGTTGTGAGAAGAGCATGCGCTAAACAACTGGAACGCTGATATTACAAAATGGCCGCCCTGATATGGCACTACTTCCTGGTTGGTTATTGCGTGCAAATAGGTGTTCGCGGATGCACTCAGCTTAGCTTGTTTTGCCAAAAGAGTGAGAATTGAAAATGAAAGTATATGGCATATCATAAGACTGTCAGAACAGTCCGAAAAAGGTATTATGAAAATTACGAAGAAGGTTGTTAAAAATTACATAGAGTCGTTGTTAGTTACAATTTAGAAAATACAGAGTATCTAGAGAGCCCTTGCGTGCACTGCAGTGTATGTCATCTAACCAGAATGAGTAAAAACATCACCTTCAACAATGACACGAAGTGGGAACAACGGAGATTTACTACCTGTAACAGCAAAAATGTGATCTACATGATCACTTGCCCATGTAGTCTACACTATATCTGGATGACCACACGCCCTGTTAAAGTACGCATTTGCGAACATAGGAGTAATGTGAAATGCAAGAGAGCAACAACTAAAATGACAACACAGTTCTTAGAAACCAACCACACCATACTAGACCTACAATGGACAGTCATTGAACAAATGGACACTGAAGCCACATTGTTCGAAAAGGAACAGCGTTGGGTCTTCCGCCTGGGCACTCATACTAGGGGCCTGAATGATGATATTCCATGGGGACAAATTAAGTAGATGTCATTAAGAATCCTCTCCCCAAGCAATCATTAAATCAGAACACTTTTAAGTGTACCCCCTCCTTTCTTTGAACATCAAAGGGCTCTCTAGATACTCAGTTTTTTCTAAATTGTAACTAACAACCTTCTTCGTAATTTTCATAATACCTTTTTCGGACTGTTTTGACAGTCTTATGATATGCCATATACTTTAATTTTCAATTCTCACTCTTTTGGCAAAACAAGCTAAGCTGAGTGCATCCGCGAACACCTATTCGCACGCAATAACCAACCAGGAAGTAGTGCCATATCAGGGCGGCCATTTTGTAATATCAGCGTTCCAGTTGTTTAGCGCATGCTCTTCTCACAACAGGAAGTCAGTTATACCTAAGACAGGCGGCCATCTTGGGGAGTTAGCATTCTAGCGTTTAGATCTACACGAACGCCCATTGCGGAATCAACCGGATACTTATACCGGCATTCGGCAAACACTCCTTGTTCATCGGAGCCACGGGCAGGCAGTGCTTGGGTGAGAGAGCAGCTTTGACGAAGTGAGTACGGCACAGCCGGCACCCTGGGCAACAATTCCTATATTTTACAGTTTTTTTCATATTTTGACTTAATCCTTCCTTTACCCACAGTGTTTGACTACAAGAGCTGCTCCCCTCCCGTGATCAAGCTCATGGGGCCTGAGTTAGGCACCTTAAGTGTGTGTTACCTATTTCTATGACTTTCTTAGAGATGTTGAGAATTTGTCACATTATGTATTTTCTCCTACGTAGATAACAACTGGTTAACTGCACTTATGCATCAAAGACGGCACCGATCTCTGTCAGATGACAACTCACTTAGAGTGTGTGTGTGTTTTTTGTTATATGTTTTGTAATGTCTTGTACGTCTTAAGAACAACAAAAGGGCAGCATGACACGCACGTGAAAATAACAATGAGCAGTCGTGCACTAAGTGAAAAATATATCACTATTTTAACTTCCACGAGTGTGGTGAAGTGGTTTTATTAGAGTATATATTACGAATAATATCTATGTTCTTACTCTATCCTTCCAGATTGTCTTTTTTTACAGGAAAATACCAAGTAGGTACTAGATCAATGCATGTTCACCTAATGTATACTAGCCCTCGACATTGACCAGGCTGACCATATACGTTATAAAGTTAGAGTGGTACAAGGGATCAACTCCCTTGGTCCTGAAGAGAAGCTTAGGGGTAGGCTTCGAAATATGTAGACCTAAGAGGAAACAGCCCATTACAGCACCCTTTCCTCCTTTTTCCCCATTTTTATT
This sequence comes from Calotriton arnoldi, assembly GCA_963921515.1. Taxonomy (NCBI): domain Eukaryota; kingdom Metazoa; phylum Chordata; class Amphibia; order Caudata; family Salamandridae; genus Calotriton; species Calotriton arnoldi. The sequence continues at coordinate 272,313 of CAWUFW010005582.1, read as the reverse complement.
AATACCAGCTATAGGGAGTATTAAAGTTTAGTTTCCACGCAGCCAGGTATTTTTTAACTCACAATTTTTCTGACCCTTCCACTCTCACATCAAACACATAGTATCGCTTCACTATTAAGTGCTCCCACGTCTTCGTCGGTCGTAGCACGCCCCGTCCCGCAGCAGGGCGGGAAGAACCCGATGATGAAGCATGCCACCAAGGGACCTTTTGGTGGGTGAGGGTTATTTTAGAACACATATTGTTTTTCCTAAATAGGAAACCCAATAGTTCTTTATTAGTCACTTTAGCACAACCTTTGGAAGGACAGTATTGTTTTCAAATAAGAGTGGACTTTCTTTGTTTTTTCATAACTTGTAGAGGAGGCCGAGTCCACGACTTATTGCACCTCTTCACTCCCTCTTTTGTTTTTTAGTGCATTATATTACTCAGCTAATACCCCATTGTCAATTACCCTTTCAATTCTATATATAGACATACCAGAGCACCCAATTTATGAAAACAAAAACAAGGTTTAGCTGGCTTCTGAATAGCTCTATGAATGGGCTGCTTGCAGGGAGCCAGCAGGGCCATGGGGGCTCTGTGGCTCCACCCGTGGCCCCGAACAACAAGGAAAGGTGTGGGTGTCCCAGGAGGGATTAAAATTATATGACTGACATTTTCTTCCAACACATTGGAGGAGATGGAGATGTATAAGCACCGTATATATATATGATAGATCTGTCCTGGAGCAATGGGCCTCTTTGTCCAAATCTACCAATGCAGCCCTGTTCTTATGCTAGCACAACATGTTCATACTTTGGGACCTCTGCACACAGTTTTGTTGAATCAACCCAGTGCTGGTTTGATGCACAAGCAAAGTGAGACTTTAATATTAATCCCCCGCTCAACAATCCTAACACTGAGTTTCTAGAATTCATGTAAAGCCACATGGGTGATTGCTTTGACCAAGCTTATTCTTAAAAACAATTAATAACTTTCTGTATTACTATGAATGACTGAAAAGAGCAGTGCAGGTTAAATTAAGTTGAGTATCAAACCAAACTGGAAATCATGCCTTCTTGGGATTTGTGAAAGAAGAAGGCACTACACATTTAAGAAAATTTAGGCCTGCATACAAATGACCAGGTTAATTTAGGAACATTGTTTTCATTGTGAAGCAAATAATGGAGGTGTGTAATAACTGGACCTCCCATGCAGAGACTGGTGGAAGAGCCTCCATGATGACTGTTGCATGCAGCAAAATGTGAGTCAATATGCACCTTTTTACGTTTATTTTCAAACAAATCTTAGGTTGGACAAACACCACTAATTTTGATAGTTCCTACACTGTGTTCCCTGGTACAGCAAGTTGTTTCATTTCTTCTGTGCTTTGCCTTAGCTATAGTGCACACGCACCTTTCATTTTGCACACAGATGAAAAAAATAGAGAGAACATTCCGAGGACTCAGATCTCTACTGAACTGGAAGAAGGACCAAGGAAGGACTGTCCTGCTGCATCGTGGAATCTGCAAAGAGAAGCTGCACCAGCATGGACTGCACCTGCTGAACTTGGCGGCAAGCAAATAAGACGGACTGTCCCTGCAGCCCAGCCAAAGCTAAGCGACTCTGAGGTTTAGTTAGCTGACCTCCTTTTCACAGCACACAGCCACAACAGCTGAGCAGCCTGCTGGGGCAAGTAGGCAGCCCAAAAATCTTCAGACCGCTGCCACACAGCAATCAGAGACCAGGATCCAACGCTCAAAGTTGCACCCGAGTTCGCTGAGCTTGGAAGAGTCGTCAGAGTGCAGTGTGGTCACCCAAAATCCGAGTTATCACTCAGGGAAGGATTTGGCTGTAACCACGAGACCATGAAATTGGTAGCCCAGCGGTGACTGGATTCTAGCAGCACCGAAAGGATTTCTAGGGATTTTGACCCTCAGACCAGGACCGCCTCACCCCCTTCGTGGACCGAGGAGTAGCCACAGGAAGACCCCCATCTACCACATTGCATCTACAGCATCCTTGAGCATCTTCAGCATCCTTCAAAGCTTGCATCAAAACCATTTCCATAGGAATCCATTACAATTGGGATAAAGTGTCTGTAACTGCCAGGAGACTGCTTCACCTGTAAAGGTAACTGATTTTGAAGACCTTGCTGGTCACCATGACTAACTCTCTCCTGGAGTTGGTCACCTAAAGTGACCGCAATACAACTAACCCAACTTTTTGCTTTTTCCGTTGCATTTGCCACTGCTTGTTTGCATGTAAGTGAAATGCTTTGATTTACTATACCTTGAAAATTCTATATCTCCAGAACCCTTTGATGGATCGTTTTTATTGTGGTGTATAAAAATACATTTTAAAAAGCATCTATTTCTATAAACTGGTGTCAGATTTCTTTAGGGTCTTGTCGACTTCTTCCTGAATTGTTTTAATGCTTTACACTTGTTCTTTGTGTAAGCCTTGCTGCTCAGAGCCACAGCTACTCAGGGTTGAGCTGAACATTTGACAAATGAGTCCAATTGCCCTTAAAAGGGTTGATAAGTGTATAACATGGTGAGGTTGCACAACCACACCATTTAATACACCCATTTCCTCACTATATATATATATTAATATATATATATATATAAATATACGCAAAAGCAATGCCGGCTCCCGCAGGAGGCGAGGAGCCGGCAGGGGCCGTGGGGGTCTTGGCGCTCCCCCGTGGTCCCCAACATTGTGGCCATGCCCTGGGGGATGGGGTCCCTGGGGCCAAAAATGGCCCGGGAAGGGGGCCAAGCGGCCCCCTCCCTTTTTTAATTAAAAAAAAATGGCTTGGCCCTGGGGGATTGGGTCCCCAGGGCCAAAATCGGCCTGGGGACCAAAAGGGTCAAGGGAAGGGGGGTCACACAGCCCCCCTTCCTAAAATAAAAAAAAAGAAACCGGCAACTCGCCGGAGGCCCTGCCCCCTCCCTGCACGACTCTGCAAACGCGCCTCCTGGCGCTCTCTGGGTTGGGGGATGAAGTCCCCTTCATTGGTGAAGGTTCTTAGGGGCCAACTAGCCCACCAGATACCTCCAGTAAGCCCCACACAGTGGGATTGCTGAGCGGTGATCCAAGGCCACGCCCATTTATACAATACTCTGCAAATGCGCCTGTTGGCGCACTGTTGGTGGGGCGATGAGGTCCCCTTGTGTCCTGAGGACTTCAGGACTAAAGTGGACATCATCCCCCAAGCAACAGTGCGCCAGGAGGCGTGTTTGCAGAGTGGTGTAAAAAGGGGGCGTGGCCTCTGACCACTCTCAGCAATCTAGCTGTGTGGGGCTTACTAGAGGTAACAGGAGGGCTAGTTGGCCCCCAAGAACCCTCAGGAGGCAAGGGGACTTCATCCCCCAACCAAGAGCGCACTAGGAGGTGCGTTTGCAGAGTGGTGGAGAAAGGGGGCATGGCCTGTGTCCACCTCTCAGCAATCCCATTGTGTGGGGCTTACTGGAGGTAACAGGTAGGCTAGTTGGCCCCTAAGGACCCCCAGCAGCGAAGGGCACTACAATCCCCATCCAAGAGCCACCAGGGAGCGCGATTGCAGAGTGCTGGACAAAGAGGGTGTGGACTGGCTACCAGGAGAACTTAGCAATCCTGCTGTGTGGGACTTACTGGAGATAATAGGAGGGGTAGTTGGCCCCCAAGGATGTCCTTGAGAGCCAACTACCCCTCCTGTTACCTCCAATAAGTCCCACACAGTGGGATTGCTAAGCGGTCTTCAGAGGCCATGCCCCCCCTTTCTCCACCACTCTGCAAACATGCCTCCTGGCACACTACTGGTTGGGGGATGAAGTCCACTTTACTCCTGAGGGACATTGTGGGCCAAGAAACCCTCCTGGTACCTCCTGTAAGTCCTACGCAGTGGAATTACTGAGCGCTAGTCGGAGGCCCAGCCCCCTTTCTCCACCACTCTGCAAACGTGACTACTAGTTAAAGAAGCATTTGCAATGTAATAGGTCTTGCATTTGCGAGAGTTAGAGATATTGGCGTTGTAAATGTAAAAGTTTTTTACTAATGTTTTTTGGAGTGGAGTGGATGTACGTTGTGTGTAGTGGAATTATGTGGTATGTTGTGCAGTGAAATTATGTGGATAGAAAGTATGTGGTATTTAGTCTATAGGAATTATGTAGAATGGGATTATGTGTTATGGAGAGTAATTCTGTGGTATGGTAGTCTGTGTTGTGGAGTGGTAACCTCAGGTTTAGCTTTCATCGTTTCCATAGAAGCTAAACTATAAACTCAATGAGCCAACAAAAGAAGGAACCACTGAGGAGAAATTCTGGACCTAGTCAGAGGTATGAGCAGGGCCACAGTAATTATGCGACTGGTAGGCTGCACCGATTTTTGCATAATTATACATTTTCCGCATTTACCACATAATCCATCAGCTGCATATTTTAACAAAAAAAAACCTTGTTTCTAGCTCAAACGGCTCCAACGTTACCAAAAATGCAGCGACAAGTGTTACAGCGTGGTGGAAGGCCCTTTGCAAAGCTGGAATGGTCACCTGTTGCTAAATGTGGGTGTTAAATTGGTACTAATGGTGCGCAAACCACTCTTGCTTCTTTCTGCGCCTCTCTTGCCTCTTTCTGCATTTCTCTTGCTTCTTTCTGCACCTTTCTTCCTTTTTCTGCACTTCTTTTGCCTCTTTCTGCACATCTCTTCCGCTTTCTGCGCCTCCCTTCTTTCTGCACCTCTGTTGCTTCTTTCTGACACCTCTCTTGCTTCTTTCTTCTGGACCTCTCTTGCCTCTTTCTGCACCTCTGTTGCTTCTTTCTGCACTTCTCTTGCCTCTTTCTGCACCCTCGTCCCTCTTTCTGCACCTCTCTTGCCTCTTTCTGCACTTCTCTTGCCTCTTTCAGTACTTCTCTTGCCTCTTTCTGCATTTCTGTTGCTTTTTTCTGCACTTCTCTTGCCTCTTTCTGCACCCCTCTTGCCTCTTTCTGCACCTCAGTTTCTTCCTTCTGCACTTCTCTTGCTTCTTTCTGAACCTCTATTGCTTCTTTCTGCACCCCTCTTCCCTCTTTCTATACCTCTCTTGCCTCTTTCTGCACCTCTCTTGCCTCTCTGCAGTTCTCTTACCTCTTTCTGCACCTCTGTTGCTCCTTTCTGCACTTATCTTGCCTCTTTCTACACCCCTCCTGCCTCTTTCTTCACCTCTGTTGGTTCTTTCTGCCCTTCTCTTGCTTTATTCTGCACCTCTCTTGCTTCTTTCTGCACCCCTCCTGCCTCTTTCTGCATACCTCTTTCCTCTTTCTGCACTTCTTTTGCCTCTTTCTGCACCCCTCTTGCCTGTTTCTGCATCCCTCTTGCCTCTTTCTGCACCCCTCTTGCCTCTTTTTGCACCTCACTTGCCTCTTTCTGCACCTCACTTGCCTCTTTCTGCACTTCTGTTGCTTTTTTCTGCACCTCTCTTGTTTCTTTCTGCAACTCTCTTGTCTCTTTCATCACTTCTCTTGCTTCTTTCTGCACCTCTGTTGCTTCTTTCTGCACCCCTCTTGCCTCTTTCCATACCCCTCTTCCCTTTTTCTGCACCCCTCTTCCCTCTTTCTGCACCTCTCTTGCCTCCTTCTGCACTTCTCTTGCCTCTTTCTGCACTTCTCTTGCCTCTTTCTGCACTTCTCTTGCCTCTTTCTGTACCTCTGTTGCTTTTTCTGCACTTCTCTTGCTTCTTTCTGCACCTCTCTTGCTTTGTTCTGCACCCCTGTTGCCTCTTTCTGCACATGTCTTCCCTCTTTCTGCACGTCTCTTGTCTCTTTGTGCACCTCTCTTGCCTCTTTCTGTACTTCTCTTGCCTCTTTCTGCATTTCTGTTCCTTCTTTCTGCACTTCTCCTGCCTACTTCTGCACCCCGTTACTTCTTTCAGCACTTCTCTTGACTCTTTCTGTATTCCTCCTGCCTCTTTCCACCCCTTTTTTGCTTCTTTCTGCACTTCTCTTGCTTCTTTCTGGACCTCTTGCTTCTTCTTGCACCCCTCTTTCCTCTTTTTCCACCTCTCTTGCCTGTTTCTGCAACTCTCTTGCCTCTTTCTGAAGTTCTTTTGCCTCCTTCTGCACCTCTGTTGCTTCTTTCTGCACTTCTCTTGCCTCTTTCTGCACCCCTCTTGCCTGTTTCTGCACCTCACTTGCCTCTTTCTGTCTCTCTCTTTCTTCTTTCTGTACCTCTCTTGCCTCTTTCTGCACCTCACTTGCCTCTTTCTGCACCCCACTTGCCTCTTTCTGCACCACTCTTGCCTCTTTCTGCAACTCTCTTGTCTCTTTTATCACTTCTCTTGCTTCTTTCTGCACCTCTATTGCTTCTTTCAGCACTTCTCTTGCCTCTTTCTGTACTTCTCTTGCGTGTTTCTGCACCTCTCTTGCATCTTTCTGCACTTCTGTTGCTTCTTTCTGCACCCCACTTGGCTCTTTCTGCACCACACTTGCCTCTTTCTGCACCTCTCTTGCCTCTTTCTGCACCCCTGTTCCCTCTTTCTGCACCTCTCTTGCCTGTTACTGCACCTCTCTTGAGTCTTTCTGCACTTCTCTTCCCTGTTTCCACATTTCTGTTGCTTCTTTCTGCACCTCTCTTGCCTCTTTCTGCACCTCTCTTGACTCTTTCTGCATCTCTTGCCTATTTCTGCACCTCTCTTGACTCTTTCTGCAGTTCTCTTGCCTCATTCTGCACCTCTGTTGCTTCCCTCTGCACTTCTCTTGCCTCTCTCTGCACCCCTCTTGCCTCTTTCTACACCTCTGTTGGTTCTTTCTGCACTTATCTTGCTTCTTTCTGTACCTCTCTTGCTTCTTTCTGCACCCCTCTTGCTTCTTACTGCACCCCTCGTCCCTCTTTCTGCACCTCTCTTGCCGCCTTCTGCACCTCTGTTCCTTCATTCTGCACTTCTCTTGCTTCTTTCTGCACCTTTCTTGCTTCTTCCTGCACCCTCTTGCCTCTTTCTGCAGCCCCCTTCCCTCTTTCTGCACCTCCCTTGACTCTTTCTGCACCTCTCTTGTTTCTTTCTGCATCCCTTTTCCCTCTTTCTGCACATCTCTTGCCTCTTTCTGCATTTCTCTTGCCTCTTTCTGCACCTCTGTTGCTTCCTTCTGCACTTCTCTTACCTCTTTATGCACCCCTCTTGCCTCTTTCTGCAGCTCTGTTGGTTCTTTCTGCACTTCTCTTGCTTCTTTCTGTACCTCTCTTGCTTCTTTCTTCACCCCTCTTGCCTCTTACTGCACCCCTCTTCCCGCACCTCTGTTCCTTCATTCTGCACTTCTCTTGCTTCTTTCTGCTCCTTTCTTGCTTCTTTCTGCACCTCTCTTGCCTCTTTCTGCAGCCCTCCCCCCTCTTTCTGCACCCCTCTTGCCTGTTTCTGCACCTCACTTGCCTCTTTCTGTGCCTCTCTTGCCTCTTTCTGCACCTCACTTCCCTTTTTCTGCGCCTCTCTTGCCTCTTTCTGCACCTCACTAGCCTATTTTTGCACTTTTCTTGCTTTTTTCTGCTCCTCTCGTTTCTTTCTGCAACTCTTTTGTCTCTTTTATCACTTCTTTTGTTTCTTTCTGCACCTCTCTTGCGTCTTTCTGCAGTTCTTTTGCCTCTTTCTGCACCTCTATTGCTTCCTTCTGCACTTATCTTGCCTCTTTCTGCACCCCTCTTGCCTCTTTCTACACCTCTGTTGGTTCTTTCTGCACTTCTCTTGCTTCTTTCTGTACCTCTCTTGCTTCTTTCTGCACCCCTCTTGCTTCTTACTGCACCCCTCTTTCCTCTTTCTGCACCTCTCTTGACGCTTTCTGCACCTTTGTTCCTTCATTCTGCACTTCTCTTGCTTCTTTCTGCACCTTTCTTGCTTCTTTCTGCACCCTCTTGCCTCTTTTTGCAGCCCCTTCCCTCTTTCTGCACCTACCTTGACTCTCTGCACCTCTGTTGCCTCTTTCTGCACCCCTCTTCCCTCTTTCTGCACCTCCCTTGACTCTCTGCACCTCTGTTGCCTCTTTCTGTACCCCTCTTCCCTCTTTCTGCACCTCTCTTGCCTCTTTCTGCAGTTCTCTTGCCTCCTTCTGCACCTCTGTTGCTTCCTTCTGCACTTCTCTTGCCTCTTTATGCACCTCTCTTGCCTCTTTCCGCACCTCTGTTGGTTCTTTCTGTACTTCTCTTGCTTCTTTCTGCACCTCTCTTGCTTATTTCTGCACCCCTTTTGCCTCTTACACCCCTCTTCCCGCACCTCTGTTCCTTCATTCTACACTTCTCTTGCTTCTTTCTGCACCTTTCTTGCTTCTTTCTGCACCCCTCTTGCCTCTTTCTGCAGCCCTCTCCCCTCTTTCTGCACCTCTCAGGCCTCTTTCTGCACCCCTCTTCCCTCTTTCTGTACCTCTCTTGCCCCTTTCTGCAGTTCTCTTGCTTCTTTCTGCACCTTTCTTGCTTCTTTCTGCACCCTCTTGCTTCTTTCTGTAGCCCCTTCCCTCTTTCTGCTCCTCCCTTGCCTCTTTCTGCAGCCCTCTCACTCTTTCTGCACCTCTCTTGCCTTTTTCTGCAGTTCTATTGCCTCTTTCTGCACCTCTGTTGCTTCCTTCTGCACTTCTCTTGCCTCTTTATGCACCCCTCTTGCCTCTTTCTACACCTCTATTGGTTATTTCTGCACTTCTCTTGCTTCTTTCTGCACCTCTCATGCTTCCTTCTGCACCTCTCATGCTTCCTTCTGCACCCCTCTTGCCTCTTACAGCACCCCTCTTCCCGCACCTCTGTTCCTTCATTCTGCACTTCTCTTGCTTCTTTCTGCACCTTTATTGCCTCTTTCTGCACCTCTCTTGCCTCTTTCAGTACCTCTCAGGCCTCTTTCTGCACCCCTTTTCCCTCTTTCTGCACCGCTCTTGCCTCTTTCTGCACATCTGTTGCTTCTATCTGCACTTCACTTGCTTCTTTCTGCACTTCTCTTGCATCTTTCTTTATCCCTCTTACCTCTTTATGCACCCCCTCTTCCCTCTTTCTGCACCTCTCTTGCCTCTTTCTGCTCCTCTCATGCCTCTTTATGTACTTCTATTGCCTTTTTCTGCACTTTTCTTGCCTCTTTCGGCACTTCTCTTGCCTCTTTCTGCACATTTCTTACTCTTTCTGCACCTCTCTTGTTTTTTCTGCACTTCTCTTGCCTCTTTCTGCATTTCTCTTGCCTCTTTCTGCATCTCTCGTTTTTGTCTGCACTTCTCTTGCTTCTTTCTGTACTTCTCTGTCCTCTTTCTGTACTCAAATGGGAAGTGCAAGCTGTCAAGTTTAAAGGTCTGCGTGCTCTCGTGACTGAGGTATTTGTCTACTTGTAGATGTATTCTTGCATGTGTTATGCATCTGAAGATGGTAGCTTAAAAAGCCGGTAGCTTCACCAATAGGTGGTCAAATCTTCTCAGTTCTGCTCTGTCATTTGGTTGCACAGGCAGACATGTCTTAGGTATACAGGTGTTATAGAGCCTCTCAAATATACTATTGCATACCCATGTGCCGTGTATTATGAGCAGAAAGAAATACATACACCTTTTTGTATACAAATTTACAGAGTACGCTGTTTGAAACACATGTATTCAACTATTTGTATGTTTCTTTTTATGTAACATGTCACTAGGTAAAAGCAGAGACACACGCATGCATACCTTCACAAACTTGGGCAGACTTACAACAGTGATATGGTTAGGATTACTTTTTTACATTTGGTAGGCCTAACATTCTGAGCAGTCAATGACTAATGAACCTTCAAGGCAAAAGTGAGGTTTAAGACATCTTGGGAGAAGGATTAGTGATTAGGCTACTTTGTATGAGTCTGTGGAAAGGTACATTCGAAGTAGGCCTCTTTCTGCACCTCTGTTGCTTCTTTCTGCACCTTTCTTCCTCTTTCTGGACACCTGTTGCCTCTTTCTGCACTTCTCTTGCTTCTTTCTGTGCCTTTCTGCCTCTTTCTGTACATGTCCTACTATTTGCTCCTACTAGAGCAGACTCCTTGGGTGATAATGACAAGGCACTCCTTGACCTACTTCTCATGGCAGCTTTTAAGATTATACTCAATAATTGGAAGAATACTCGTAAATCATCCTTTAAACACTGGCTGAATTGGGTCACTAACCTGCGAGGAGCTGATAATATAGCGCTTCACAACTCCCCGTGGAAGTCCCCCAATAGAGGCATGTGGGAATCCCTTGATCTCTTCTTTGAATCCTACAAACCACCGTGAACTGTCTCTTACACTACCCTACGCTTTCACATAATACCAAACGGAGACCCTTCATGACCGACATCTTTACCATACCACTTAGAGGAGCACACATCAAGGATCTCTAACTTCTAATCGCCGTCCATATCTAGCGCGGGGTGATATATCTGTTCTGAGAAGTAGCCGGAAGTCTTGCAACCACTAGACATATGCCAAATGAAATAGCCTTCCCTGCTATCTGTTTCTGCCTTAAGATAAGTACCTTGTGCCATCTATACTATCGTCACTCATGTCATTCTGCTGTCGCAGTGCTGATGGTTTATTCACTTATTCTGTCCCTATCTGTGATTTCTAAGATTTGAAATGTGCTGTATCTCCTTTTGCAATCGGTATATTATTTATTTAGTTATTATTTATCTAGCTCTTATTTATTTGCTATACTATATGTATTATATATTGTTTTGCTTCGAACAATCAATAAAAAATTTACTGAATTAAAAGTTAGCATTTAAAAAAGTTTAGAAATTCACATTAAAAAACCACAGGTTTCAGGGATGTTATAGTTAGTAATTAGCATTCAAAAAACCTTAGAATTTCACTGAAAAAAACTACAGGTTTCAGGGACGTTATAGTTAAGAATTAGCATTTAAAAAACCTTAGATATTCACTGAAAAAACCACAGGTTTCAGGGGCATTATAGTTAGGCTGACATTTCACTGGTACAAAACCACTGCTGCTGACATCACATATTACATCACTCATGACACGGTCAGTGACATCACTGATGACATCTCAAATTATACCACTGATGACATCACTGATGACATCATCCACTTAATATCTGATGCACCTCCTCACACCCTAATATAACCTTTCATACACCCACTCTAAAATACAGACTACCATGCTCGAAACCATAGACACACCAATACCAGTTAGCATATACCCACTCACTGATTCATAGGTCTACACACACATCCACTCACTTACCCATACAGTCACTCATACATGCAGTCACTCATCAATACAGCCACTGATATATGCACTCATATACCCATACAGACAATCACACACCGCCACTCACCCATAGAGTTACTCACACACCTAGTCAGACACCCAAAGAATCAATCACACTGCCATTTACACACCTTTACAGTTATACACACACCACCTCACTTATTCATACAGATACTAACACATACTTACTCTCTTCTACAATCACTGACACAAGCACACACTCATCCATACAGCCACTCTCACAATCACTCCCTCCCACATATAGTCACTTAAATACTCCAACACACACATATACTGCCTTTCACATATTTAGTTACTCACACATATACCACTGAGACATCCATTCACTCACCAACACAGCCATATACACACTCACTCACCCATACAACCCCTCGCAGATGCACTCATGAACCCATACACCCAGTGAATCACCCACTCACACATCCATGCAGGGAGTCACACACACCCCCACCCACCCACACAGACACTCAGGCACCCATACAGGTACTCAGACAACCAATCATTAACCCATATAGACACTCATGTAGCTACTCACGAACCCATGCAGCCACTTACACACCACCTGACAGACTGATACAGACATTCACACAGATTAGTCATTCACCCATGCATTCACTAAGACATGTTTAATCACTCACATACAGTCAGTCACACACCCACTAAATCATCCATTCAGACACTCATACACCCACTAATTCTTCATAACACCTTGGCATATACAACATTCTTAAACTCTTTAGAAACACAGTCACTGGATGATGTCATCAGGGTTGTCACCAGTGATGTAATTTGAGATGTCATAAGTGATGTCACTGACCATGTCATGAGTGATGAAATATGTGACGTCATCAGCAGTGCATTGCGGGGGTGTGAGTTATAGTTAGCTCAGCTAACTGTAACGGCTGAATTTCTCTGATTTTGTATGAGTGAAATGTCAGTCTAACTATAATGTCCCTGAAACCTGTGTCTTTTTCAGTGAATATATATATAATTGGAGACGACAGACTCAGCAATGAGTCCTATAATAATAAATCTGGCAAACATCGATATAACAAAAGCAGAAGAGCAACTGTTATCGCTAGGACTGTCATTCTGTCCTGAAAGCTCGTTCAATTATGCTTCGACTCGCATGGATGTCTACAGAAGTATACGAAAATTGAAACTCAAAAAATACTTCGCGCAAAAGAAACCTTCAGAGTCTGATGCAAACAAGCAACAAGAATTATTGCCTATGTCATCTCCGCCCTTCAGGCTGACAAGTACAGATATGTCAGCTCTAGATACAATGCAGGAGTTGTTGGATGAGAATATGACCTCTACTCAATTTGCAAAGCACAATAAAGTTCCATACAACTCAAGGGACCGTGGTATGGTAGCAACACATTTTAAACCAACCTCCAACTTCAATCCAATAATGCCTCGGGATGCAATTGAGATATTCCATGAGCATGTTGTAGGTGAAATCAAAAAACTCAATCATAGAATGCAGAGGATAACGAGAACAAAGAAAAATAAAACAGAGATCCAATATCACTCATTAATGAAGAAACTTAAAGCAAACTCTGAATTGATTATCCGTAACTCTGATAAAGGTGGCAATCTAGTCCTATGGAACAAATCTGACTACAATAATGAGGCTATGAATCAATTGCAAGATAGAAAATGTTACCGCAAATGTGATCAGATAACCCATAGGAATACCTATAACATCTACAGGATGAAACTGATTGCATGGAAAAACGCAGGGCTACTGACACAAGAAGAATATCTATACTTACAAAATGACCACCCGGTAACTCCGATAATGTACTTTATTCCAAAAATACACAAAGATCCTATAAATCCACCAGGAAGGCCGATCATTTCGGCAAGAAATAGTCTCTTAGAGCGAACATCAATATATGTAGACTATTTCCTTCAGGACTATGTGCAACATCTACCATCATACATCCGTGATACGGGAGACTTTTTATCCAAAATCAAGAACTGTGAATGGAACAAAGACTATCTTCTAATCACATTAGATGTCTCCTCATTATATACTTCTATTAATCACCAGGATGGTATGAGGGCACTTAAACATTACCTTGATCAGAGACCATCAGAGTTTATTCATCACAGCAAAATGCTTATAGATATGACTGAGTTCTGTTTAAACAACAATATTTTTATGTATCGGAATATGTTATATCAGCAATTACGAGGCGTAGCAATGGGGGCCAGCTTTTCCCCCAGCTACGCATGTCTCCATATGGGTTGGTGGGAAGAGCTGGTCCTCCTTAAAGAACACGCAAACATAGTCAACACAAACATCAAAGTTTGGCTAAGATACATTGATGACCTTTTTATCATCTGGCAGGGGACCCGGCCGGATGCAGAAAGATTCATTAAAAATCTCAACACCAATAACCTTAATTTAGAGTTCACGGCCAATATAAGTGATGAGGTGGTTGAATTCTTAGATGTACAGGTTTACATCAGAGAAGGACAAATCGCCACCAGATTACATCGTAAAAAAACTGCCGGGAATGCAGTTCTACATGCTACGAGCGCTCACCCTCAACATCTTATACGGAGTATACCGTATGGTGAGATGCTCAGGTTAAAACGCATAAGTAGCAATGATGACGATTTACAGTTGGCACAAATAGCCAGTCAAAAAAGGTTTCTTGAAAGAGGTTACTCCAAAAAAACAATCGCAAATGCAATAAGAAGAAGCAATGCAATTAGTAGAGATAGCCTTTTAACAACACAGATGAGGGCTAATACAACCAATACAGTGAATAACCCACAAGACCCAATACAAAATTCGGATATTTTTAGGTTTATAATTGGCTATAGCAAACAAGCAAGAACAATCAATACCATCATAAGAAAAAATTGGCCCCTTGTATTAAGTGATCCCACTATAGGCCATTTACTGCCAACCAGATCGGCAATCACGTACAGTAAAGCACCTTCAATGAGAGATGAGCTAGTCCACAATGATCCATGGGACCTTTCAAAAAATACCACCTGGCTAAGCCAAAGAAAGGGCTTTTACAAATGCACATCCTGTAAAGCGTGTCAACATGGGGTAAATAAATCTTCCTACAAAACACCTTTCAGTAATAAGGAAAAACCCATATATAGAAATTTGACATGCAAAACGGAATATGTAATCTATGTGCTGGAGTGTCCGTGTGGCCTACGTTATGTTGGGAGCACAGTTCTCCAGGGCCACAAGAGAATACTCCAGCACATGAGAGCCATAAAAAATAAAGATCAGACCTATCCAGTGGCACGCCACTTTGAGGAGTCACATAATGGAGACTCAAAAGATCTCAAATATTTTTTGATTGATTGTGTGCCACAAAACAAAAGAGGAGGCAATAGAGAAAAAGCCCTTAGAAAACTAGAAACAAGATACATCTAGGAATTAGATAGTAAACAGCCAGCGTGTCTTAACAGGACAGAGGACCTCTATACATGCCTCTAATAGTAAAAGTAATATCTAAAAGTCTTAAACACAAATGAACAATCAGTATACAGTAATCTAGAGTAGTTTATAGTGCCCTGTCTTAAAAAACCAACCCCCTCCCCTTTTTTTATAATCATCACAGTTCGGTTTTATGGGTTTTAGCTTTGTTATTGGTGAATTTACACATCACAACACAATTATAATGTTGGGCACACGCACTTGTATAAACTATCGCAAACATTAGAAATAGAAGTTTAGGACTTTAGTATAAATACCATTATGACCACTGGGTAATACAAACCTAACCAACAGATCAATTGGTAAAGTCCTTATATGCACACATAATATCTTACAATCATGGGCGAATGTGTGCACATATAGCAATGGAGGTGGAATCTATACATTGTTTTTATATTGTGTTATTAATACAATGATTTTATTATGATATTACATTTATGTATTTATTTATTTATCATATTTAAAACAAATGTGTTTTTATTGAAACATATTTATAACTATATATATAAATTCATTACAATGATTTGTAATTGAAGTTTCAAACATTTACCCTGTTGAAAGTACTTTTACTATGTCCATTCCTATTCCGTTTGCGTTTATACATATACATATTTATTTGCACTTGTCACTTTAAAAAAGAAAAAAATGTAATGGTAAAAAAATGGCTTAAAAGCCCAGTACCGACAGTGTATCGCGTCATGTGATCAAGGGCCTACGGGCTCGAAACGCGTCATGTCTGTGGTTTGTTGAGCAGACAATAAAGAAACTTGCAGCACGAAGTTGTGGTCTGAGCTCCTGTCTTCTGCGGCAAATTGGAAAGTGAGAGGAGTTGCTGTTATATATGAACAAGGCCATTGTACTGGCCGAAACGCGTCATGGCAGGCAGCAGTGAGAAATAAAATAATACCTTCATTGCCACCACAAGAGGAGTTCGCCTTTTCCTTCTCGCCATCCTGGAGGTTTAGGAACGCTTGATATCTACGTGTATATATATATATATATATATATATATATATAGAGAGAGAGAGAGAGAGAGAGAGAGAGAGAGAGATTGAAATTGATAGACAGATACACACATTTGTATATATGAATCATATATATGGGTGTGTATATATATATCTATATTTATACAGATATATACACACACTCATACATACATATGGGGGAACAGACTAATGTACAAGCATTCATGAATCGTTATCATAGTGAAGAGAGTGGGTCAGGTTAACAAAGTTGTCAAAGGTTCAATAAAGTTGTCAAAGTTTCAACCTCAAGAATCAGTAATAGGATGAGGTCATATTCAATGTTCCCTCTAGGTTGCGCACCTGGGTGGCCATGCACATTAACATTTATCTCCACGCATGGCCACCAAGAACGCACATTAGAAAGAGTAGTTTTGCACATCAGTAGGATAGCTCTTTATGCGCTATTTAAATGGCAAGATGAAAAGAAAACAAGACAGAGGAAGAAACAATATGAAGAGAAACACAATGTGGGGTAACAGGTTCTCATTACTAAAAGGAAGTAGTATGTCTGTTTTCAGCCGTGAGAGGCACTTTCATGTGTGCTGTGGCTGTTGTAGCATCTGTTAATGCTACAGAAACATTCATAACTGATCTAGCGAAGCTCTGTACAACTAAATAAGCAATATTGGCTCCAATGCAGAAACATACATTACAGACGTCTTTTATTTTTGCACATATGTAGTGCTTAATTTGAGCCGGTTGTTTCCGGCACTCAGCACCGGCACTCAATTTTTAGCACCGCCGCTTGTGACAGTCTCCCACATGGTGGCGCTGTCTGTCAAATTTGGGTATGAGCACAACATCAGCTGTTTATTAATTTAATAAACATTATCAATCACTAATACGTGCCACCAAGCCATTCTTATGGCGTTAGGGGCCTTGAATAGTATGAATTGTCACACTTATAGGAGTGTGATGGTTAGTGGTTATGTTGGTACTGTAATTAGCAGCACTGACAGGGGAATGGATGATGCAAGCTGCCGTGTCCTCCTGACGAGGGCCCTGGCACTTATTGTTTTACAAATGAAACACTGCAAAATGCTATGTCTGCGTGTCTCCTTCTTACAGAAATCACTTTCATTTTAGCACTAGAAACTACAAGCACCTCTCTGAACGCCTTGCTTAAAGACAATAAAAATATAAAGAATGTCAAGAAGTGGGCTGTAACATGCAACTTTGCCAGTGAAAGGCTGGGCAATGTATTGTGGTGTAAATGCATTTGCATGTGTGTCTCCTTTCGTTGTTAAACTGAATTTTTGTTTTCATTCTGGATATACATTGGGAAATAAACAGATGATAAGAAACATGTCATGGCAATAAGGGTAAACAGTCTAAATATCGAATTTAAAATATCGAGATGACAAAATATCGAGTTTTAAATATCGAGAGGACAGAATATCGACTGTCAAAAATATAGTGGTACAGAATATCGATATGCAGGTAAGAAATATCTTTTGTCATAATATTGAAGTCAGTAATATTGTCAGTCATAATATCGTTGTTAAAAATATCGATTTTTTTTTTAGTGTTTTAAATGTTAGAAAATGTGTTAAAAGTATATATTATTTTTGTAATGTATGTTTGAATTTTTTTAAAGTAATGAATTTTATGTTAAATTATTTTTGCGTATTTTAGTTGTGTAGCGGGTTGTGGGTTTATAGGGGAATAGGGTGGGAAGTAATTTAATTATAATATATTAATTAAGAATTGTTTTCAATTAATTAATTATATGTTAATTCATTTTTGCGTAAATTAATTCTGTAGCGGGTTGTGGGTTTATAGGGGAATAGGGTGGGAAGTAATTTAATTTAAATTAATTAATTAATTAATTAATTGATATTTTTGTATTTAATAATTTATGTTAATTGTGTTAATTAATTAATTATGAATTAATTATAAATTGATTAATAAAAAGTTAATAATTTATTGGTAAATTTGTTAATTGTGTTTAAAAAAGTTATTAATTAGTTATTAATTTGATATTAATTATTAAGAATGAATTTGTTCATATGTTAATTGTGTACTTTTTTAGGAGTGGGTTGAGGGTTGATAGGGGAGTAGGGTGGGAAGTAATTTAATTTTTATTAAAATTTTTAAGATTTTTATATAATATATTTTAAAAGTTATTTTATAGTGTTAATTGTGTGAATTAATTTATATTTGATGGTTATTCATTTTATCGTTAATTCTTATTATTTAATTAATTAATTGATACTTAATTATGTTAATTGATTAATATTTTACAATATTGGTGGTGACGTTTATAGGGGAATATGGTGGGAGGTAAATTATTTTTTTTAAATTAATTAATTGTTAATTATATTGCAGGAGTGGGAATACTAAATTAATCCCCTATGCTATCCAACACTTTCCCTACTGTTATACTTGGTTGAGTGGGAATAGTAAATTATTCCCACCCGCTATCCAACACTTTCCCTACTGTTGCACTCGCTGGAGTGGGAATAGTAATTTTTACCCACCCGCTATCCAACACTTTCCCTACAGTTGCACTCGGTGAAGAGGGAATAGTAATTTTTACACGCCCGCTATCCAACAGTTTCTCTACTGTTACACTCGTTGGAGTGGGAATAGTAATTTTTACCCACCCGTTATCCAACACTTGCCCTACTGTTACACTCGTTGGAGTGGGAATAGTCATTTTTACCCACCCGTTATCCAACACTTGCCCTACTGTTACACTCGTTGGAGTGGGAATAGTAATTTTTACCCTCCCACTATCCAACACTTTCCCTACTGTTGCACTCACTGGAGTGGGAATAGTAATTTTCACACTCCCGCTATCCAACTCTTTCCCTACTGTTACACTTGGTGCAGTGGGAATAGTAAATTATTCCCACACGCTATCCAACACTTTCCCTACTGTTGCACTTGCTGGAGTGGGAATAGTAACTTTTACCCACCCGCTATCCAACACTTTCCCTACTGTTGCACTCGCTGGAGTGGGAATAGTAATTTTTACCCACCCGCTATCCAACACTTTCCCTACAGTTGCACTCGGTGAAGAGGGAATAGTAATTTTTACACGCCCGCTATCCAACAGTTTCCCTACTGTTACACTCGTTGGAGTGGGAATGGTAATTTTTACCCACCCGTTATCCAACACTTGCCCTACTGTTACACTCACTGGAGTGGGAATAGTAATTTTCACACTCCCGCTATCCAACTCTTTCCCTACTGTTACACTTGGTGCAGTGGGAATAGTAAATTATTCCCACACGCTATCCAACACTTTCCCTACTGTTGCACTTGCTGGAGTGGGAATAGTAACTTTTACCCACCCGCTATCCAACACTTTCCCTACTGTTGCACTCGCTGGAGTGGGAATAGTAATTTTTACACGCCCGCTATCCAACAGTTTCCCTACTGTTACACTCGTTGGAGTGGGAATAGTAATTTTTACCCACCCGTTATCCAACACTTGCCCTACTGTTACACTCGTTGGAGTGGGAATAGTAATTTTTACCCTCCCACTATCCAACACTTTCCCTACTGTTGCACTCACTGGAGTGGGAATAGTAATTTTCACACTCCCGCTATCCAACTCTTTCCCTACTGTTACACTTGGTGCAGTGGGAATAGTAAATTATTCCCACACGCTATCCAACACTTTCCCTCCTGTTGCACTTGCTGGAGTGGGAATAGTAACTTTTACCCACCCGCTATCCAACACTTTCCCTACTGTTGCACTCACTGGAGTGGGAATAGTAATTTTTTACACTCCCGCTATCCAACACTTTCCCTACTGTTACAGTTGGTGGTGTGGGAATAGTAAATTATTTCCACTCGCTATCCAACACTTTCCCTACTGTTGCACTCTCTGGAGTGGGAATAGTAATTTTTACCCACCCGCTATCCATCACTTTCCCTACTGTTGCACTCGCTGGAGTAGGAATAGTAATTTTTACCCTCCCGCTATGCAACACTTTCCCTACTGTTACACTTGTTGTAGTGGGATTAGTAATTTTATCCCCTACGCTATGCAACGTTTTCCCTACTGTTATAATTAATGTAGTGTGAAATATTTTTTTTTTTAAATATTTAATAATTTAATTTATTATATATATAATTAATTTTTATATTTATATTACAGGTTTATTTAGATATATATGTAATTATAATTTAAATTATGTTTTTAACATTTTATAATTAAATGTAATAATTATTTATTAATATTATTAAGTTAATATATTCATATAAAAAATATGCATGTTTAATATTTTTTTGCATTACATTTATTATTTATTAATTTTAACATTTTTTAAATAATTCTAACTATGTTTTATTTAATTATATTTATAATTTAATTAATTTTATATTATTTTTAAGACATTAAAAAAAAAAATCGATATTTTATACAACTATATTTTTAACAACGATATTTTGGTATCGATATTTTGGTACTTACCTTTATGGAGATAGGCAGTCGATATTTTGTCCATCGATATTTTGGACACGATATTCTGGTACCTCGATATTTTGACTGACGATTTTATGTCAGTGATCCGGCAATAAGATCACAATGAAAACGTGTATATATACCAAGACTTTGCTTTTTCTAGTCCGTCCTGGCTCTTATAAACACTGGTCTTGGCTACTGTACATCACGTGGATACATTGAAAGGTGGATTTTCATTTAGCAACCCTATGCATTCTGTGTGTTGCGCTCCTGGTTAACATCAGTTGATCCATTTGAAGTAAAACAACTGGAAATGATTTGTAGAGCAGACCCCAACATTGAAGTAGTACATTCTTCGTGACATGGAGTCATCTGGTGACCTGAAACACGCTTTTGCTAGGACGTATTGTGAGGTGTTTACTTGGGCACTCCCATGTATTCTGTTTTTTGCAACACCCATTAGCTGATGATAATACGCTTTTCAAAGGTTACATGTAGAAGACCTACTGGACCATGTTGCTTTGCGCAGTTTGCTTCTGGTTGCAGTCATTTAGTATTTATTTGTGTTTCATGTGGTTGTATTGTGTTATAGAGGTATATGTATATATAGTGCTTTCCATACCCACTGTGATGCTTACAGTACTTTCTGGACTGCTGCTTAATCACTGCTATATATGTATATTTTATATAGCGCTTCATGGCCTTGAAGAGGTCATGGAAGCACTCCAACTTTCATCAGCTTCTTGGGTACCCTGTGTATGAGATTTGTAGGTAAGGTAGACATGTTGCATAGGGCTTTGACAGTGCATAAGCATGGGTGTTGCAGAGTGTGAGTATACTAGTGCTTAACATATAAACATTGATGTTGTCATAGACAGAGGTTGGCATTGATGCTGCCAGTACAATCCATGCAAGGGACACTATATTGGATCATGTGAGGTTTTCTGGTCCACTCCACATCACTGTGGGCTTAACCTCTAGGGCAATGATAACCCATCTTAAATCGTTTAGATCCACTTGACAAAAAGATTGTATATGGTCTTACAGAGGTTGAGTCATGCTTTGGGAAAAGGCCAAGGTTAATTGCCTTTTTAATCATTCCAGCTGTTTACTGATTTTTAGCTGTGGGCGAGCCACTTAAAGCAAAACTTTCATATGGCTACTGTCTGCCATTCTCTCTCTAACCTTGTGCACGAAGTTGAACACAAAACATTAACATTTGAGGTAAAAAGGAGAGACAAATAGATACCCATTTAGTGGCTGATTTGTACAAAGTGAATCCAGAAAACCTGGGATTCATCCCAATTTCCCTGTTTAACTAAACTGTGTGATCTTAAGCCAATATTTTGTTTCAACAATAACTTTTTGTATTCATTTCCTCTCAATGACCCTATAATGTGGTGTATTGATTTCAAAGCTGCCACATATTAAAGAAATGCTCTTTTTTAATTTTGAAGAAACGTTATCATATTTTACGTGATACTTGTTGCATGGTTTACATGACAAACATTTCCAGGGTTCGCTCGAGCACGTGTTTTTAGAGATGAACCAGGCCCTTGGCTCGGCTGAGGCTGGGCTGTCCCTGTTAATTTGTTCGCTCGCCCACCTCTACTTGCCGTCCGCAGGGTGTTCCTTTGTGTGTAGATTTGTATAGAGAAAAATCTTCCACTTATGTTTCATCAGGGATGATTAGCAGTGATGCCATTTTCACGCCAGTAACGTTCCTGAATGGCAAACGAAAGCATTCAACCCAGAACATTCCTGCTGCCCTTACAATGGAGGCAATTGCTCCTGGTATTTGGCCTGTAAATACCAACATATTTGCTCAGTATGCGGCACTAGGCATCCATTCATTGAGCAGCAGGAAGCACCTTTCACATTGCAACCATAATGCACACACTGACCAAATGTCACCCCACCATGACTAACACACCTGGTGGTACCCTAAGTGAGTAGCCTTGGCCTGTGGACAGGAAGTTCTTTACAGAGGAATTATGGAAGGTTTGGCTCACCAATGGCCCCAAAATAGGAAAGTCTTCCTCCAATCTTTGCTCTGCTGGGAGATACCTGGGCTGATTGCAGAAAAAAATAGAAGGACTATATAAGGAAATGTTTTACTTCAGCACAGTCATTCTTGTGGGTGTGGCAGTAGATCTTGAAGTGCTGGGTTATTTCTTGAGCCCCCGAACCTTCTCCAAAACCTATTTCTTTTTTAGCTAAATAAAGTTGAGATAATATTATTTAAAACTTACCTTTTAGCCCACTTCATCCAAAAATGAAAGAAGTGCTGCCTCACAATCACTTTTATTAGAGATAGTATGCTCGCTGATGTAATGAGTCCTGTTATATCTCAGATATGTACACGGCTCTGAAAATGGTGCGCACAGGCCCTGTATTGCTGCACACCCCAAAACATTAGAGGGAACATTGCACTTTGTTAATAGTACAAAATCTAAATAAAAAGTAGGTGAGTATGCAAAACATGAAAATATCTGTGACATACTGGACCGTGTTCTAAATGTGTTTGTATCTAAGAAGGCAGCATGGTGGTGCCATCCTTTTCAATACTGTGGTAACTAGTGTTATCTCGAATAATCTCTGTGGCTCTGTCGCATTAGTCTTAAGTGAGGTACTGTTTTCATCTACAACTATTTATAGATGGTGCATGGCTCTACAAAAGATTGGTACAGTTCTGTAAAATTTACCCTAGTCTCCCCTTACCAAAAATGAATAAATGAAATTGGTATTTGAATAATATATGTTGAAGCAGCATTAGAGGCTCTGAGGGCAGGACTGTCAGCAGAGTACAGCCCACTCAGACAGTTGAGATGGGGGTGCACCGTGAGTAGCTGGGGTCCAGGGCCGGAGCCTCCTTGGGCCACACCTTAAAATGCCTCTCGACAGGATGGCTGCCTTCCAAACTCTAAATCAAGCCCTGCCATGCTGTCCACCGAGTGTGAGAGGGCACAGATTGGCATCGGAACATTGTGCAGATCTGGGTTGACACACATTTCTTTTTGTTTGGAGTTTGCTCAAGCCTTGATTCCTTAGATAATGGATCTGAAGTGTATGTAAAAGCCCAGGGCCTCACACGGCTTCAAGTGGTCAGTGTCTTGGAAAGGCAGAGACACGTTGGGAATGGAAATCTGGGGCTAAAAGGCTAAAACAGGAACATGCTCAGTGAGGACAGTAAAGAAAGGTCACTAGGGAAGAGTAGGTAGATAGTATGTTTGCCGTTAATGAAAGAGAGAAGTGCTGTGTTACATGCAGACCACTTCTGTTAATAAAGATTTGAACGAATGTGCCCAGGAAGGTGTTTCAGGGAAACATTACAATTATGAGATCATGGTAAGTTGTACTATTGAGAAATATGTACAAATCGTTGATTACAGATCAGTTGATAATTACAATGATGACCAAGTGGCCTTAATGTGTACAGTTGTCAAGGCCTGATGTTGCATTGTGGGCTGTTTCAACGAACTTACTTCGAATTCAGTTAATTTATTTTACTTAAGATGACTGCAATGGATCATCTCAGGGCAGGAGTAAGCCTCTTGGCTACCAAAGTTGCACATATGCCCTAAGGTTCTTATAGTTGCGATATACAATATTCAGTGGTGATTGATGCTTGAATTACAGCTTCTTTCGTAGAAGACATCATATATCAGCCGGCGACATTATGACGAGAGGTCACTAGTGTAGGTTAATCTCTGATGGTAGTGAGGTGAAACTGTGTAGTAAAGAAGGCCAGGTGATTTGTTTCACATCCCAAACCACACACTGTAAGAAACTGGGTCATTAATTAAAAAAGATGGAGGCCCACTCAAATAGTAATCATAATCCTTGTCAGGGTGAACCACAAAAGCCACTAAAGTAAACTGTACTTAACCTTCTGATAGCTTGGCACAAAGAGGTCAGGCTTAACTTAGAGGCAATGTTTAAAGAATTTATGCAGCACACAAACAGGAATAAAATAAAAAAAACAACACAAGAAAAACTGCAAACCAGGGGGCCTATTACGATGGCGGGCGGAGACACGACCGCGGTGCCGGCGGTGGCGGTAAATGCCATTTACCGCGCGCCGGCAGCGGTCCTCACGCCCGCCATATTAGCATGTCTAGACAGAGCCCATTTCCCGTCCGCTGCGGTGTGACGCCGACCGCCAGCAAAGTGCGCCCGCCACCGCGGCGGTGTGAGCCAATGAGCACTCACCGCCGTGCGGAATGACATCCCGTCCGCAGAACAAATCACGATGCCGGAAACAGGGCAGCACACCGCGGCGGAACAACCACATAGCCAGAAACGGCGGAGACACCACTGCGGAGCAAGGAAATAGACACCCGGCCCACACCGCGATGGATCCAGCTCTACACGCCTTTCCGGTGCTGTATATGATACACCACCTGCAAGTCATTGACCGGCGCGGACGCCGCCGCAGGTACGTACACACACAACTGTGCATGCAACACAATACACAAGTCAAGGGTTTGAAAACGGTGCATGTCCACACCAGACACCCCTGTGGGGACAGGCACACACCCATCACTGCATCCACACATGTCCCACCTGTCACAAAAACACCTCGCCACATCCTGGTCACCCATGTTCCGCGATCATGAACAAATGTCCCGGTGACGTCACCGTCGCGGTCAGTGTGCAGGAAAACATGCACACAACGCAGAGGCCAGTGCCAGCGCCAGCTATGGCCACTGTACAAACAACACAAAACCACTACTCGAAACACAACACACTAGCCCTCTCCCTGAAGGGACATATCATGTGCCTCCCATGTGCCACTCCTGCACAACAACAACACAGGTGAATACACACCCTGCTCCACATCCCTAACAACTGCAGAGATAGCCACAGCAGGAATTGTTGCACATGAACACATACCACAGAAGGCCAGGCCCCGGCCAACACACACACCACAACAACACCACACACATGCCAAGAACACTGAGCCCCAGCACAAAATGTACACACACACACACATATTGATGATCAAACAGTTCATTGCACACACAGCCTACCAACTTACACAGACACACCCTACCCTGCCTCACAGCCACATACACAGACCACATGCTAGCAGCAATGGAGGCCAACATACATGAAAGCTAAAGTGATGTCCCCACAAATGGAAGGACAAGGACACAACTATCAAGCATGTGTACATCATATGCAAGACAACAGACATCTGAGAACACCCACAGCCCATCAAATCACACATGGCTGCCACAGTGAGTCAACCCAAAACACAAGCACCTCAATTCAACAACTCAGGGAGACAGCAAGGCCACCCATGTTAAGGTACAGGGATGAGAGGAAGGCCATGAAGTCAAATACTGAACAGACACACATAGGTATGCAACTACCTGACAAGAGCATCTCTGCACCACAACACACAAGCCCCATTCACACACTCCATGATTGAGAAGCACAAGTAGGATATGTCACACATCCCCCCTCTCACATCAGCAGCACACAACACTCCCATGTGCACCAAATCACAATTGCAGGGCACAACAAGTACAAATTCACGCACACCACTCCAGGGTGACACATGGGTGTAGTTGACAATGCAGGTGCACACACATCAACAGTCACCACAAAGTCACCCCCTTCACACCACACACATCTCCACCACCAAAGTGTTCACTTTGGAAGTAAGGCATGGGACCAGGATTACTGACCACCACAAGAGGACTGTACACATACACTGCTGGGCACACAGTAAGTAAGCTCACACAGACACCATGACCCGTGCCAACCTGCATGAAAGCCTGTGCATAAACTCCTACCCTGTGCTGACATTGCCTCCAAACATGACATGTCTACACCATAGACAACATGGACAAAGAAGGATGATGACAACAAGAAATGTTCAAAAACCACCTACACTGCACCCACAAGTATAAGAGTCAGGAAGAATTGAAGTCCCTGTCACCCCTGCAAAAACATGGAAACGTGAGACAACCCATTGTCAATGTTGAAGTGCCATACTGAGCATGTGACACAGTAAACCATGCACACACAGAAACTGTTTAATTGAGAAATTACACTGACAGAACTGACAACAGGAACAACTGTCTTTATTCACACTTGTGCATAGATACAAATGTGGGCAACTGCAGGGCCAGTGGCCATTAGAATGTACAGAGTAGTTACATCAGAAGCTGCACAGGCAGGGGGGAAACAGTAGTGATCAACAAGGCAAGTACAATGTGCAGAGTAGTTACATCAGAAGCTGCACAGGCAGGGGGGAAACAGTAGTGATCAACAAGGCAAGTACAATGTGCAGAGTAGTCACATCAGAAGCTGCACAGGCAGGGGGGAAACAGTAGTGATCAACAAGGCAAGTACAATGTGCAGAGTAGTTACATCAGAAGCTGCACAGCGAATGTGTGCGAATATACCATGCCATGCTCAGCAACAGAGTCATGGGGCTAACAATGGGCATCACAGACACCGCTGTGGACAGACAGGTGTGTGAGGGTGACTACCATTCAGATGTGGCTGTCTGTCCGACTTGGAGGTGACTGTGTGTCGCGGTCAGTAGGAGGACTGCCCCGGAGAGTGTGAGGAACATCTGTGGAAGAGACATCTCTGGCTTGGGAAGCTGGAGGGCTGCTTGGACCAGGTGGGGGGTGGCACAGGGGGTGGCACAGGGAGGTGGACTGATGCTGTGGTGAGACACAATGTGTGCAGGAGATTGTGGAGGGGTGCCTTTCCACTTCTTGGGGATCCTGAAAGGCTTCCCTGTCTGGGGATTAATGGGAAATGGTGCGGACACAACAGGTAACCCCACCACCAAACCTGCTCCTGGTGCTGACTCTGGGCCCCCCTCTAGGGACATGCTGGATCCAGCTGTGCGCTTCCCTGGGGCTTGCCTCCGCCCTTTCAAACCCTTTCTACTATGTTTAGCCCCTACAGTGCCCCCTTGTGCCTGCTTCACAGGGCTCGGGATGGGAGTGGAGGTTGTGGGTGGATCAGCCATAGGGCTCTCATCCAGTGTAAGCCTTGCAGGTAACACCTCCTCAGTGGGCAGGGAAACTGTCTTCTTTGCTTTGCGAGTGGTCCTTGGGACAGGAGAGTCCTTGGCGGGGGATGACTCTGAGGCCTGTGACCCCGAGGCCTGTTTCTTGCCCCTCTGGCCCTTGGTGTCGCCTGATGGGCTTTTATCTCTGTGCTCTGGGGTGGTCTTAGTTATCTGTGGGGATGGTGTCTGCGGCCTGGACCGTTTGGGCTGTTGATGCTGCTGTGTGCTGCGTGTGCTGTATCTGGACTTTGGGGTCTGTTGAGCATTGTCACTGTCGTCAGAGGTGCACACTGACAGGGGGATGGACAAAGGGACAGGACAGTGCAATGACTGACACATGCATCTTACTGCGAGGGTGTTATCAGTCTTGGGGGCTGGAGCTCATGTGGGCTTTTGTGAGTTGTTGTGCAAGCTTCCCACCCCCACACACCCCGACCTGTGAGATGCGGTTAGCTACCTGTTAGTTGAGTGGGTAGCATACAATGCCTGCCACATGATTCTGATTGGGGGTGGAGTGGCCCATCCTACTCAGGGGTGGGACAGCATGCATTGGGGGATTTGTGGGACAGTTTCTCAACCCCACAACACCGTCTCCGTGTGAAGATGGCTACCTACCGGTTGAGGTGAAGGTGAGCAATGACATGGCTATGTGACCTAAGAGTCATTCTTGGGAGGAACGTGCCTGTGGTGAGCAGAAGGTGTGTGTGGGTTTCAGTACCCAAACTTTTCACATCACATTAGGGCATGGGGTGTGGCCCCACCATCACTGTTGTCCCAACTATCTGGGTGTGGGGTCCACTCCCCCAACATTTGAAGGCACAATAGGGCATGGGGTATAGGCTCCTATCACTATGGTGACATACAGCAGGTTGAACATCTCACCCAGCAAACATTTCCACACTATCATGGTTTCATGGTATTTGTAGACCTGAGAACATGAGCAAAGTACTGGTGATGTAGTTGTTCCGGGGCATCCATACACTTACATGTTGTCATCAACAGTGGTGTGTGTGTAAGCTACAGTCAGCCATGTGCAGACAATGTGTGCTTTTGGGGCCAGACTATACCAGCACTGTTCAGACAGACAGTGTGAGATGTGACCATTGTCAATGCATACACCCATTGCTGGTCCCAAGCAGACACATTTGTGCATTTTAGTCAGACAAAGTACTCTTGTTATGCTATTCAGTGCAGCACTGTGGCAGCTGGGTCTGTTGCAAGACAGTTGGGATGTGCATAGTTTAGCAGTGTGAGTCCCAGGTCCAGTGGAGTTTTTTGGTGATCTGCACTTCCACTGTTTACATTGCAACACTGTGGTATGACATGGGTGATTAGCACATAGACAACCAACCTGCCAGACACTGCTGCAGGGAAGCATGATCGGTGTTAGTGTTGCAGTGTGTGATGCCTGGCACAGTCGACATAATGTGTGAAATATTTTGCAGTGAGACTTGTGCATGCTGAGTACAATACGACTGTTTAGCATGATTTGTGTAGGTGACTGTGGACAAAGTGGTATGGTGTGATGTGCGGGGGAACAAACGTCACATGCCTATGAGTGGGACAAGTGCTCCATCATGCTGATCTGTTGAAGGAGTGGACCTGTTGTGGGTTGTACTGCAGTGTCACCAATTACACACACCACTCCCAGTTGAAATGGTTACCTAGCAGTAAGTTTGATGAGTCACATTCAATATCTGCCACATGGTTGTGGGGAGTGCTCCATCTTGCGCAGCTGTAGGACAAGGGGGCCTGGTGGGAGTTGTAGTGCAGACTTTCAAACCACACACACACACCTCCCTGTGAGGATGGCTACCTACCTGTTAGGTTGAGGTGAGCAATGCAATGGCTGTCACATGGGGGGCAGGGCTCCATCTTGTGCAGCTGTAGGACAAGGGGGCCTGGTGGGAGTTGAAGTGCAGACTTCCAAACCACACACACACCTCCCTGTGAGGATGGCTACCTACCTGTTAGGTTGAGGTGAGCAATGCAATGGCTGCCACATGGGGGGGGGTCAGGGCTCCATCTTGTGCAGCTGTAGGACAAGGGGGCCTGGTGGGAGTTGTAGTGCAGACTTCCAAACCACACACACCTCCCTGTGAGGATGGCTACCTACCTGTTAGGTTGAGGTGAGCAATGCAATGGCTGCCACATGGGGGGGGCAGGGCTCCATCTTGTGCAGCTGTAGGACAAGGGGGCCTGGTGGGAGTTGTAGTGCAGACTTCCAAACCACACACACACCTCCCTGTGAGGATGGCTACCTACCTGTTAGGTTGAGGTGAGCAATGCAATGGCTGCCACATGGGGGGGTCAGGGCTCCATCTTGTGCAGCTGTAGGACAAGGGGGCCTGGTAGGAGTTGTAGTGCAGACTTCCAAACCACACACACACCTCCCTGTGAGGATGGCTACCTACCTGTTAGGTTAAGGTGAGCAATGCAATGGCTGCCACATGGGGGGGGCAAGGCTCCATCTTGCGCAGCTGTAGGACAAGGGGGCCTGGTGGGAGTTGTAGTGCAGACTTCCAAACCACACACACACCACCCTGTGAGGATGGCTACCTACCTGTTAGGTTGAGGTGAGCAATGCAATGGCTGCCACATGGGGGGGGCAGGGCTCCATCTTGCGCAGCTGTAGGACAAGGGGGCCTGGTGGGAGTTGTAGTGCAGACTTCCAAACCACACACACACCTCCCTGTGAGGATGGCTACCTACCTGTTAGGTTAAGGTGAGCAATGCAATGGCTGCCACATGGGGGGGGGCAGGGCTCGATCTTGCGCAGCTGTAGGACAAGGGGGCCTGGTGGGAGTTATAGTGCAGACTTCCAAACCACACACACACCTCCCTGTGAGGATGGCTACCTACCTGTTAGGTTGAGGTGAGCAATGCAATGGCTGCCACATGGGGGGGCAGGGCTCCATCTTGCGCAGCTGTAGGAGAAGGGGGCCTGGTGGGAGTTGTAGTGCAGACTTCCAAACCACACACACACCTCCCTGTGAGGATGGCTACCTACCTGTTAGGTTGAGGTGAGCAATGCAATGGCTGCCACATGGGGGGGGGTCAGGGCTCCATCTTGTGCAGCTGTAGGACAATGGGGCCTGGTGGGAGTTGTAGTGCAGACTTCCAAACCCCACACACACCTCCCTGTGAGGATGGCTACCTACCTGTTAGGTTAAGGTGAGCAATGCAATGGCTGCCACATGGGGGGGGGCAGGGCTCCATCTTGCGCAGCTGTAGGACAAGGGGGCCTGGTGGGAGTTGTAGTGCAGACTTCCAAACCACACACACACCTCCCTGTGAGGATGGCTACCTACCTGTTAGGTTGAGGTGAGCAATGCAATGGCTGCCACATGGGGGGGCAGGGCTCCATCTTGAGCAGCTGTAGGACAAGGGGGCCTGGTGGGAGTTGTAGTGCAGACTTCCAAACCACACACACACCTCCCTGTGAGGATGGCTACCTACCTGTTAGGTTAAGGTGAGCAATGCAATGGCTGCCACATGGGGGGGCAGGGCTCCATCTTGCGCAGCTGTAGGACAAGGGGGCCTGGTGGGAGTTGTAGTGCTGGCAGCATGTAAACATGTACCCATGGTGATGTTTGTAGCTACCTTTGAGGTGAACCTGAGGGACTGTTGGATTAATGTGTGAGAGATGTGTTGGTGGGAGTGTGGTGCACATGACTGCATTTGTACCTAGGAGGTATAGCTTAGCAATGGTGCAAGACAGTACATATCAGTGTGATGTTAGGCATTTGTTTGTACTTACCAGCCTCCACTCCCCCGGGTATTCCTGTGAGACTCTCTGGATGCAGTATGCCAAGCACCTTCTCCTCCCATTCAGTGAATGTTTTGAGTGGAACGGGAGGGCCACTGCCTGTCCTGTGAGCCAGCTCATGGTTCTTGGCTCTCTTTTTCTTGACCACTGCCTTCAGATCGTGCCAGCGCCTCACAATTTCATTTCTATTGCGTGGCACGGTCCCTACTGCATTTACTTTATCTGCTATCCTTCTCCACATTAGCATTCTCGTGGCTACTAGTGTCTGTTGTACCAGGTTACCAAACAATTGAGGTTCTACCCTGATTATCTCATCTACCAGGACCCTCAACTCACTGTCATTGAATTTGGGCATTTTCTGTGGTGACATGGTGTGAGATGTGCCAAGGTGTTTGAGGTGCAAGTGTTGAAGTGGTGGTGGTGGTGATGTGTATGGTGTGTGATGTGCAAAGGGGTTAGAGGTGCAGGTGTTGAAGTGGTGGTGGTGGTGATGTGTGTGTGTGTGTGTTGTGCAGATTTGCCTCTCCTGTCAGCTGTGGTGTATGTCCCTTCAGTTCTGGAGTTTTGCAAAGGATTGTGGTCTGGTAGGGGGCTGGATTTATACTGGGATATGTGGGTGTGTCAGGTTAGGGTATTGGTTGCAGGTGTGGTGTGTGTGTCGTCCTGGGATTTGTAGTTTTTGAGTTTACCATGGGGGTGTGTCTTTGGGGTGTGTTTGGTGTTTTTGGGTGCATGACTTGTTTGCTTGATGCACTTTGTGGGCATGTTGTGTGTATTTTTTTCGACCACCATTTTTTTCACGGAGCGTACGCAGCGGTGGCTATGCTACGGCGCTTCCACGGGCTCTCTCATTCCTCACTATTGTCGACCGCGGCGGTCGGAAACAGCGCTCGGCACTGCGGTCATGTCGGGGATGTCAATTTCCATCCCGGTGTCTCCGCTGAGGTTGCGGTTGCTTGGGCTGTTTCCGCTGCGAATCCGAACGCCGCGGACGTGTTTCGGCTTTCTCCGCATGCGACGGGCGGTTTCTCGGGTCTCCTTTCCGCCGCGGTTGGATTTTTTCCGCCGTGGATCCTAATCTAGACGTTGGTTTTCCCACAGGAGCGGCGGGCGGTGAGTTTCCGCTACCATGGCGGTCGGGTTGCTTTTCCGCCCGCCATCGTAATGACCCCCCAAGTTAGGAAAATAGGGTACATTTTAATAAATAAAATGACATAAAAACGATCAAAAATGCAATCAGTAGAACTGGAAATATTAGTTTTTAAAGTTGTAGGTAAAAATAGCACCAAGAAGCACAAAGCGCCACTCGCGGTTATCTGGCTGTACTAGTCCGGGGGAAAGTCACAAGTTTAGGCCGATCGTGATGGAAAGTGGGTCA